>JAHTLZ010000122.1:29980414-30009190 GCA_023846285.1 Phrynocephalus versicolor | reverse complement strand
ATAATAATAATAATAATAATAATAATAATAATAATAATAATAATAATGGTGGTGATGGTGATGATGATGATGATGATGATGATGATGATGATGATGATGATGATGTCTGTACTGGATGAGTGCCTAAGATCATGACTGGTATTTTTCAATATGTTGTCATTTTCATCCTGAGCGTTAACCGTCCTCATTTTCTAGAATATTTTTATTAAAAAAACAGAAGATTCTTTAGTGTGGCAAATTGTGACTCATCCAAGGAAAATATACAGAAATGCTAAACTACGAAAATAGGTACACCAAAAAGTTTTATTTTTCCTCTCCAGTTCATTAAACTGTGATTTCTATTACTGCCAGGAAGACTAGATGAAACCTAGAATCAAAAGCTACAGGAAATATGTAGAATGCAGAAACATCCCATGATGCCCAAAAGGCTCTCTAATACCTATCAGAAAGAGGCTAGGAGTGGTATTGAAACTGGTAATAGTCTTGTCCAAGAAAAGACTCACTTTTGGGTTAAGTATTTCATTGTTCAAAATCCTGTGTGGAGTTCATGTTGACACAACAGCTGACATTCTATTGTACTAATATGCAAAAAATGTAAATTTTGGAGGTGTCTTGCCTCAGGATAAGGGTTCTCTATATACAGCATCTGGTGTACACCAATTTACACTGCTCAGAGTGGAACATCTATGAATATTTCTTAATTTGAAACTATTTGCTTCCTGAATTAGGCTTTTTCACGTAACAGCTCAACAGGATTTCAGCCAGTGGATCTGTAACTTATTATGAACTTAGCACTATGCCTTGAAAAAGAAGAACCACCAAGCTTCACCCCTTATTCAGTGTTTTTAAAATACACTTCTGATGTTTTACACTCTGCTACAATTTACATTTATACCCATGCCATTGGCTAAGCAGTTTAAAAGCATCTTTTGAAGATTAAATTAGCATTAGCTTTGGCTGAAGTATTACATTGCATTATTAATGAGTGACATTTACTACAGCAAACACAGACTGTAGCCAAAATCCTCTTTCCTTTTTGGAGGCAAACAGTTGCCTCAGGTTAAGAAATCACCACACACCTTACCTTACCTTTTGTGTACTGAGTTCTGTAACTCATCATGCAACTGATAATGCCTAGGGCAATTTCTAAACCTGAGGCTATCCATCTCCACAAATTCCACTCTTTGTAAATCTAGGATAGGTGATGCCTAGTCTTGCACATCACTAACCCCCCTTTGTACTTCTACTCGTTGTAAAACTACACAAAAGAAGTTTAGTAGTTGTGGGTAGAATGTGGCTCACTTTTGTCTTCTGGCATGTAACCAACCTCCCATCTTCAGTGCATGAGTGCCACAGTTAGGATATTGGCTGTGGGATGGCTGCTATTTCTCTATGTAACTTACTTCAGGGGCTGGTGTTTGGATAAAAAAATGGGAAGGCCACTTGATGAAATGGCAGAGCAAATACCGTATATACTCGAGTATAAGTCGACCCGAGTATAAGCCAGGGGACCTAATTTAAACCCCAAAAACTGGGAAAATTTATTGACTCAAGTATAAGCCTAGGGTGGGAAATGCAGCAGGGCCTGGCAACTCTTCCTTTGTGAGCTGGTGTGTGTGTGTGTGATGTTTAAAATGTCTTTTAGCCACTGAGACAAATGCTTGAGTTGGTGGCTAAAAGTCATTTTAAACATTGTTTTAAAATGACCTTTTAAAAAGTCATTTTAAACATGGGGGGTCAGGAGAAGTGGCACACAATGTTTTAAATGACTTTTAGCCACCGACCCAAGCACTTGCCTCAGTGGCTAAAAGTATTGACCCGCATATAAGCCGAGGACCCCTTTTTTCAGCCCAAAATTAGGGCTGAAAAACTAGGCTTATACTCGAGTATATACAGTATATAACAAACAAAATGTATGCTTGTGGTTAACCATAAAAAGCCTGTGTGCTGTTTGGAAGCAAAACTTGCAGGCTCAAGACTTGAGAGCTTACAAATTCTGACTTCTAGCTATACTACAGAAGGCAATTGTACAAATCCAACCCTACAGCAAGAACTGTAATCTTAACTCCACTGGGAAAGACAGGTACTTCTTGGCAAAGAAACTGACCCGTATAGTGGCTGGAGAAATCTTTTTGCAAAAGAGACATGGTGAGAAATTTATATAATAGAGGCAAGCAGAACTTGTTTTCTTTTTAGTTTGTCTTTTTTAATTTCAGGCAAAAATCAAAGAAAAACAAAAGACATAAACCATGAGGCACCTTAAAGACTAACTTTTATATTTTAATGTAACATTTCATGGACACATCCAATTCTTCAGACATATAGCAGCAGAATGAGGTGTACAATATAATATGTGATTGGATATACATTTCATACCAGATATTCATTGGCTGTAGTATATAGAGTTGGGGGGGGTGGACTGGGGAGGGGGAAGAGGAAGGAGGATTGATTAGTAGAGCTGGTGGGAAGGAGGATTTGGCCATGGTCTGTTGATATGTTAACTATAGTTTTATGGCTCTGAGGCCAGGATCTGTTGATATGTTAAGTGTAGTTTTATGGCTCCAAGGTAAATTCCTCAAGAGACATAAACTAGATCAGATCAGAGCAGGGTTAGGGCGGGGTGGTGGTGGTGTGACTCTAAGGTAAAAAAAACAAACCTATTCTGTTCCCCCCCTCCTCGACCACCCCCCCCTCACCCGGCTCTGATCTGATCTAGTTTTTGTCTCTTGAGGAATTTACCTTGGAGCCAAGGAATTTACCTTGGAGTCCACAAAATGGTACATTGAAATATGAAAGTTAGTCTTTAAGGTGCCACGTGTTTTGTGTCTTTTGTTTTGTTTTGTTTGATTTTTGCCTGAAATTCTTGAAAAGACTAACACGCCTACCCTCTCTGAAACCTCTTTTTTAAATGAAGCTCAAGAAGTTTAACTATCTCCCTTCTTGTGGCCATTAATATGTTTAAGAGTATTTTAATGAGCTTTGAACTTTGATGTCCTCTTCCTTTGATAGCCACTAGGTCTGTAGCTCCCTTGTATTCTTTTTTAATGAGAACAGCAGGATAAATAAATAGATAAATAAACTGTAATTGTGCAAGCACATCAGCAAGAAACACAAAAAAGCACAAAAAGCACAAAAGATGTTGCCGCAACTTAAATACTAACTGGTATGTTTTAATGTAAGCTTTTGCGGAACAAAGTCACTTCTTCAGGCATAACAGTGAGAATACAGAGACTCCATGGTAAAGCATTTCTGGATGGCTCTCAGACAAAAGGAGGGTAGTGTCTGGTTGCATTTCACATCTAGTCACGATTTAAGACTGCTGTTTGGAAGTCAGTCATTTTGAAGTAAACAGCAGCAATGATTAAAGGAAACAACAGCAGCAAAAACAACACATGTTGAAATAGAGAATTACAGGTTTTACTTATGCATAATTGTGCAGTACATCTGCAAAAAGTGCAGTCAATGTTAAAGCAGGCATCCTCCACTACATAGGAGGCATATCCTCATACTGAAGGTTTGCAAACGCGCTTCAGTCACTTGAATTAAAATGAGCATCTGTACTTGGCATGAATGAACACAAGCATTACAGCAAACATAATACAGTGGACCCTTGTATAACAAACAGCTTGTATAACATAAAATTTGTACAACATAAAAAATTCTGGAGATAGGGGAAATTTGCTTAACATAATCGCCTATGGGGAAAATCCGTACAACATAAAAATGGGATCACTCCGTTTTCAATGCATTCTTATGGGAATTTGTATAAAGGAAAATTTGCTTAAGATAATTTCATTCGGAATGAATTAATTCCTTTATACAAGGTACCACTGTACTAACCAAACTGCTGTTGAGTAATGCAAGTCAAGTCAAAAGTGTTGGAGGGTTCTTTGCCAGTAAATAAAGAACTTCAGCGACATGCATGCCTTTACTGCTTTGGGGCATGCACGTGTCCCCAAGAATCACAGTTGTGGCTCTTAATCTTATTTATGTTACACAGCAGATCATTGGCCATTGAATCTATTTGCACATGCCTCTGGAAAGCATGGAAAGCCCAGTGTATATATACAGCTGCTTTGATGTACCAGTCCTGTTTCCCTGCTTAACTGAATGTTGTAGCCAGGAGGCCAGGAAGAACACAAGGACACAGCAAATCAACATGATTCTATTTACAATAAGTGTTCATGGCACTGATGAGATGTTCTTCGAAACAAAGCTACAATTCTTTGCACACACACCTTTAATATTACCTGTGATCATAGTCACAGGACTAGCTATTCAAAAAGTAATTACAATACAGTGCACAATTTATAAAAGATGGGAAGTTTTTCGTACTGCAGAGTATTTCAGCATTTTGACAAAACTACAGGTTTAAATTTAGCCAAATGGTTCAAGTAAGCCCCGATAAAGATTTCAAAGCTATTTTAAAAAAATAATCATTGGTTCCACTTTCTATTAGTTCCCCCCCTTAGGATTTGCTATTCTGATTCTTGGCTTCCCTCTCACCCCCCCCCGGTGCAATCTTTAGTATGTGGAGATGTGTATTTTTGGTATTAACTTCATATGAATACTGTATCAGCATCCAAAGGGAACCACCACAATAATTTCAACCATCTGTTATGCCTATGAACATAGCCAAAATGTAGCTAAGCAACCAAAATAAGAAAATTGGACATTTTATAAAGTGTGACATGAGGGTCTTTAAGTAATTGGCAATATTCTCCCCACCCCAAGACTTTCCAAACATAGCTTGTGCCAAAACAAAATATAATAGTATCACCACCCAAATGTAAGTTTTGGTGTGTGTGTTTTTAACCAGAAGCAAAATCTGAAATACATCAAAATCTGAAATACATCAAAATCGCATGCAGAATTCATTTGGGGCAAGAATAATGCACCTAATTTATTTATATATTTACTTGTTCAGCATCATTTCTGGGCCACATTTCTCCCAATGAGGATAAGGCAGTTCACCACAAAACACACACACACACACACACACACACACACACACACACACACACACATACATACATACATACATATATATGCATATATAGTATGCATTTAAAGGGAATTAAACCATAATGTCAATTTTAAATAGTAAATGCTGCAAAATACTGAAACCTTTAATGACAAACATATTAAGCTAAAACCATTTTGCAGGAATCAATTATCAAAAGTCTGTCGTAAAAAGTGAGTCCTCAGCTGTTGACAGAATGATAAAAGGAAGAAGGTCCACCATCTAGGAGCTGCCACAGTAAGGCCATCTTTTGTGTCTCCATCAGTGTACCTGTATTTGTAGTGATAACAAGAGCGGGGGGGGGGGGCTACCCTTAGGATCTTAAGAGCCAAGAAGGCTCACATGGGGAGATATGGTCCTTCAGATAGCTGGACCCAAGCTGTCTAGGAATTTATAGGTAATAACTTGCTGTTTGAATTGGGCCCAGAACTGCTCCCTATAAATGGGCATAGTCAGAAGTCTGGTTGCTGAATTGTGAACCAGCTGAAATTTCTTGAAGCATCTTCAAAGGCAGTCTCACATAGAGCCTTTTATAGTAATTCAAGCAGGGTGTAACTATGGCCTGTGTCACTGTAGTCAAATCAGGCAGCTCAAGGAATGGGCACAGCAGGTGCACTAGTTTTAACTGTGCAAAGGTTACCCTGGCATCTAAGCTCAGCAACAAATCCATAAATACATATTATCGATTGATTGATTGATATTTTATATTTGTATACCACAATCCGATCTTCCTCAAACGGGAACTCTGGGCGGTTAACAAACGACTTATCAGACAACCAAAAACATGATAGTAATAGTAATAAACTAGAAAGGAAAAAGGAAAAACAACCTATGATACAACATGATTCCGCAAAGCTGTAGACCTGAGTTTGTTAGGGGAGTGTAATAGCATCCACCACAGGTTTCAGCCCTATTCCCTCATCTGCTTTTCATTTAACCAGGAGTTCCTCTGTCTTCTCTAGATTAAATTTCAGTTTCTTTGCCCTCATCTAGCCTATTACTGATGTCTGGCACTGGTTTAAGACTGAGACAGCTTCCTTGGAATCGGATGGGAAGAAGATACAAAGTCGGGTGTTATTTGAATACGGGTGATATGACAATTCAAAACTCTGGACAGCCTTTCACAGTAGTTTCATATAGAAGTTAAAAAGCACAGGGGACAGAACAGAGCCTTTGGGGACACCATAGGTCAACAGCCAAGGCCCTGAATGGGAGTCTTTCAGCATCACCTCCTGAGTATCTCCTTCCAGGAAAGACCAGTATCATTATATTATATTATATTATATTATATTTTTTTATAGTTTTAAAACAAAACATGAAACATTTATTAGCTTACAATTAGATGCTCAGTATTATGATAGCTTTAGCCGATGTTATTTTATTGCAAGTGTTATTTTGAAACAGAACCTCCAGAGATGGTCCAGAAGGATGCCATGATTGACAGTATATAAAACCAATCCTTGCCTAGGTGATCCACAAAGGTGAACAAGGCCATCTCCATCCCATAACCAGGCCTGAAGCAACTGGGGGCCAACTCCTTTCAAAGAGCCCAGGCACATTGAAAGGAGGCCACAGACCAAGAAACATTTCTTCACACACCACCTTATCAAGTTTGTTATGTGATTTCTATAATTATGATTCAGACTATTTTTTCATATTGTGTTTATGTTTGTGTCCAAAAAAAAAAAAAAAAGTTGAGAACAACTGGGCTAGATTGAGTGCTTCCTCCCGGAATCACTGGAGCTAAGAAGCTGCCACATGCTCCAGTCCCTTGCCCAGAAATGGAATATTTAAGACTGACATTAACAAGACTACAAACCATGATGGAATTGCTCCTTTTTATTTTTAGATTCCTGGAAACATTTTAAAGCCTCTGTGCAATTAAAACCAAATTCTCTAAACCCATTATTACCCAAGTTAAAAGAAGAAGAAGGGTTTGGGGGAAAAGATTTGATCTTTTCAAAAGATTCCAGTGTTCTCCTTCAGCATTTTAATTTGCTCCTAGCTTTAATTATCTAGCAAATTAACTTTGCATATCTGAACACTTAAAGCCTCCTCTCTCATGTTTACTTACTGTGAACGGAATCCGTACATCTTTTTTTGCCAGGAGAAAAAGGAACCAGATGTCCCTTTTTATATTTCTCTTTGGGAAGATCAAGTTACACCCTGTTTTATCCTAAGGAGCAAGCCATCAGAATAGGTAGATGGTACTTAGCTGCTTTTTGGGGTAGTCTCCTATGGCTACAAGGAGCAGTTCTGTCCTGTTTAAGCACTGCAATGGGAAAACTACTTGGGGGCCAACAGATTCACTGCCAGACATCTTATCCATAGCTCTGCAAAGCTTGGGAAATGCAAGGAGGATGGCCAAAAAGTAAGCAGAGGAGGATTTCAATGATTCTGACCCAACACTGGTAGGATGCATGGGAAATGCATGGCTCCAATGATATTGCTGACCCTCTGTTCCCAACAGCTATAACCAGCAAGCCACTAGGGAGGGATAATGGGAGTCACACTAATGTTGCTGGGGGGAAGTGTTGGCTTTTTCAACTTACAAAGGAATGAAAAGTCTCCTAACAGTTGACAAATTTTTGATAATGACATGAAAATCTGCAAGAATTCATCAGATCCTTGGCTTTCATGCCTACGCTATGCACAATTTCTGTAACAGCAAACATAAAATCTATGAAAGATGGACCTAATGAGATTTTAATTTTAGTACAAAAGTTCAGCAAATTATAAATATATACATGTGGTGAAAAGGCAAGCATTTGTGTATCCTAGTAACAAACATTTCAATGTGGATTGCCCAGGTGTAATTGTTAATGAAATCGCTGATTCATAACTCTCATGGTTATTTTGGTCTACCAATTTTGATAGCATTCTGACACAAGCTTAATGCCAGTTTTGCACTACGATTACTAGAGATGACTAAGTTTTTAGTACTCACAGGCTTACCGTCTTGACCAGGTTCCCCAGGGTAGCCGTGATTCCCAGGCTGTCCAGGATCTCCCTAAAGAGAAGGCATAGATAGACATTACAACATAAAATAATAGAGGGGGCAGCAACAAATGTTCTGTCATGTTCCTGTTCTAACTCCCTTCTTCAGGAAGACCGTTGTCCTAATCTTCAGGGCTCATGTGCCAACAGAAAATTCTACATAAAACAGCCTGGAGTAGAGTTATTGGCATCCAGAATATGGAAACGTAAACATTTAGCTCCCCCCAGTACACTCTAGGGGCCCACAGCACCTCAGCACATATTGTTCCGTTGGGTTCAAGACTACTTTCCCCACATGAGCATGTCTGACGTGGCTCCTAGGTCCTCCTCCAAATGCCATTCTTCATTTTTCTTCCATGCACAAGCATGACAGATGGGTTGGTCCTACCACTTTGGATGAAGAGGCAACCATCTCAAGTGCCAAATTTGCCACTAAGCTGCGAAAAGAAAGCGGGCTTTTTCCTCACAGTATAAAACACTGTGCTGTTGAAGGAAGAGTCAACCACCAGTTCAGTCAGATTCTGTAACTGGAATACAGGGGTGGGGTGGGGGAAGAGAAATCTGGAGACTCAAGCCACTAAGTGGCCAAAATCAGCCTTGTACTTCAGGAAAATTACACTTGCAAAGTCTAAAGCCCCAGAGAGAAGCCCAGGAACATTTTGTGCGAAAGTGGGCCCTTACCATAATTTTCCCACTGGGATAGGTCCTCTCTGGTTATAAATACTGTCTCCCCCCCCCCAAATGCTAGATTCTGAAGATGACTTTTACGATATGTGTGAGTAAATAATTTGAATAGATGGCATTATTGTATCCTTAGCTGAGTGGGGATTCCATAAGCTCAGATGGGTCATCTATCTTGCACAGTGATGCCTGTGTCTGCCTGGCTGCTGGAATTTGAAAGAGGGGACACCAATGATAGAGGGAAGAGAAATCAGCCCCTGCTGTATTTTAGTCATCTCGGTTAGGCAGAGATGGGATCTGGTTGCACTTTTAGCTTTGTTTTTTGGTTCTTGGTTTTTGGGAGGGAGTCTGTGTATGTGTGTGGGTGTTTTATTTGCTATATTTTCCCTAAAAGGGTGCTTTCCCTATTTGATTAATTTCTTAAACTTATTGTCAACTCACAGTGAATTTCTTTTGTTGAAGGTGTATTTTTTGTTGCCACTGTTGTTGTTAAAAGTGCCAAAACAAAAGAATTAAAGTTTTCACTGAGCACATTGCTACTAAGTACTACTTCAGAGAACAGCCATTCCAGCCTTCTTTGCTTCTCACATAAGTCACAATTCCAGTGTTCACTGCTGGTTCAAGAACGGTTGAATGGACTAAAATTCTATAGACACCATATTTTTCTGTGTATACCATGCTACTTTTTTCGAAAATCATTACCCCTAAAATTAAGAGGCATGGTATACACAGAAGTAAGCCTTTCTCCATCCCCACCACCCCTGCTGTTTTCTTTCATTTCCCCATTCCAAACACTCCTCTTGTCTTTGGTGAGTTTATTTTTTGTAGGATCAGCATCAGGAAATACACTTAAGCAGCCCATTAAGAAATGCACTCAGGAAAGAAAAGAAAAATGGCACATCTTTTTTTTAGCTTGAAAAGGCATTTCTTAATGGGCTGCTCAAGCCTGATGGAGTCTGATCCTGCAAAAAACAAACAAGAAGAGTGTTTAGAACAGAAAAATTAAAGGTAACAGTGGTGGTGGTAGGGGTGGAGAACTCAAGGAAATACAGAGCCTGATCCTGCAAAAAACAAACCCACCAAAGCAGAGAGGAGTGTTTAGAACAGAGAAATTAAAGGTAACAGGTGGGGGGTGGAGGAAACCTCAAGGAGGATTTATTAATTGTATTTATTTGGGGGTCCAAAAATTGGGGGGCATCTAATAAAAGGTGTATAGATGGGAAAATATTCAGCTTCCTGTGTAATATAGCCATAGAATGTAACTCAAAAAAAGTCTTAATCCATCATATAAGTATACTACTCACTTTTGGACCTGGTGGACCTTCCTTTCCGGGAGGGCAGATACAAGGAGGTGGTGTCGATCCCACATCACTTGGACCATTCATGCACTACCAAAATATATATGTGATTTTCAAACATATAAACAGAGAACCAATGTTGTATAGATTAACAATCTCCCAAATAAGCTTTTCTGCTTCTAAAATCACCTAGATTGCTGGCCTTGCAATCATTTCATAAACCCAATACAAGCATGTTGATGGAATCCATGGATAACTTCATTTTCCATGTAAACTTACAAATCTTAAGCAGAAATCTCTACAGAAGAATGATCAACAGAAGAATTAAAGTTCTTAGAATCCCTGTAAGCCCAAATACCCATCTAGAGAGGAGGCAACCAACAACACCTCTTCAAGCTTCCCTACTGAAGCCTGACTTCATTCCAAAAGGTGTCCTCATGAAGGATCCTCCTGATCTGTCTCCAAGTAATTACTTCATCTATAAGGAGTGTACTAAGAAGGTCTTATGTTAAATTTCCAATATCCCCCAAAGTAATACTCATGTAGCAGATCATGGGAAAGAGTGCTGGGGAGATGCTGCCAGTCAAAGCAAAGCAAAGATGGGCAAAGCACAGCCCACGAATATTGTGAGCTTCAGTTCTCATCATGGTTCAACATCAGCTGGCTAGGGCTGATGGCAGCTGAAGTCCAATGAGATATATATGACCATACATTATCCACCACTGATGGCAGTACTTGGCTGGAGGAACAATAATCTGATCTGATATGCATCCATTTCCTAACTGGGAGAGGTTATTGACTGAGCAGGGGATGCACATAACCCATGCACAATGACAAGATGAGCATCTCTGAAAATGAGCAACTCGTACTCTGATGTACTCCAAAAACAAACTCTCTATGCTTAACAGCATGACCTTCCCTTGAAAGACAGAAATTTTCCATACAAAAATGCTTTTAGCAATATTGATTTATTCCAGGCCATTAAATTGTCTGCATCCATATTTGACCCAAGGCAAAAATAAGATCTTCATGAAAAACATGTTTCTAAGACATTTTTTCCAGCTATTACTTGCAAAATAACGACAACAAAATCCCTCAATCTCTGAAGCACAAGGAATGATCTGCCAATTTTTTTTCTCTAAAGTTGTCTCAATAGGATTTCCACTAGGGAAACTTCCAGTGAACTGTCTTGTATTTTTCCTTCCAAATTATATAATTTATATCCCAGTCTGAACACTAAGCATCACTAGCCATACTCAAATAATTTAATTCTCAATGATGGAGCATAATGAAGTTCAACCATGGAGGCTGTAACCCCCCACCCCCAAAATGCAAAAGTGATGGGCAAAAACCAGAACAAAAAACACAACCCCTCTCCCCATATTCTCACCTGATGAATAAAAGTAACGTTATAGGGGAAAGTAATAAATGCTACCTTAACGTCAGTAGGAACAGGCATGATTTGCCTTACCTCTCCATTCTGAAATGAAAAGAGCAAACTTTTTTAGAATCTGTAGCACAGATGGCACATGTAGATATTTGTATACACATTCACAGAGATTCTTCCTGAACTAGTCAATGCAGCTAAACTATGTTTCAGTGGACCTGTACGTCTATGCAAAGAACCCTCTAAAGAACTGTAGAACTGGAAGGAAACCAAAGGATCAATATGGAAGCAGGAAATTCACCTCTAAAGCAACCTTGACAAGTGGCCATCCAAGCACTGCTTAAAAACCTCCAATGAAGGAGAACCCACCAGCTCCTGAAACAGTCTGTTCCACTGTCAAGCAGCTCTTACTGCCGGGATGTTTATGTAAAAGTTTATTTTATATAAAGTATTTTAACCCACCTTTCCCCTAAAAAAGACCCAAGGCAGATTACAACAATCAAAAGAAAGTATTTAAATTAGTAACAATGATTATATAATACTAAAAGGATCAACAAATACAATACCCCCATGCTCAAAAAAATATCACCAAAACAGATGAAACAACCCATTTTCAAAATTCCAGTCAGCAGCCATTCGCTCAAGGAAAGCTTCCCTGGAGAGAAAGGTCTTTCCCTCCTTGCACAGAAGGACAGCAAAGATGGCGCCAGGCTGCCCTCCTGTGGGAGGGAGTCCCGGAGTCTGGGAGCAATAACAGAGAAGGCTTTCTCTACATCACCACCAAAGGCACCTAGGAAAGTGGTGGTGGGACCAAGAGCAAGGCATCTCCTGATGATCTTAGCACTTGGGCTGGAGCAGTTTAGGGTTTTACAGGTTATATTCTACCTGGGAATGAATCAGCACCCACTGAAGGTGCTGCACTAGGGGAAGGGGTTCTTTAATTCTAACATGCACTATTTAGATTAACACAACAATAGCAAAATATGTTTTCAGAAAAGTTTTATCCTCTCCAAAGTCCTTAGGGCGTTTATACACGGCCCCTAAGCTCCGCTGCAAATGGCTCCCAGCTCCGGAGCTTAAAAATGTTTCCCCACCAGCTCCGGAGCTAACAGAAAATTAAGTGTGACCCCGCCCACCTAAGCGCGACCCAGCGCACCTTTCAAGTACCTGCTCTGGGAGAGTGAAAATTTTTGATGCGGAGAGTGCCGGGCTCTCCTCGCTTCTTTTTGTTGGTTTTTTTTGCCTCCCGCCCCTTTAAGAGGAACCAGGAAGTGACAGGGGGGTCGGAGCAACTTCCACCGGCACTCCGGAGGTAAGAGTGCATTCTTTTCTCCCTTTTTTTCTCCCTCCCCTCACGCAGACAAAACAAGAAAGTGCGGAGGGGGTGGGGACGCAGGAAGAGCAACGAACCCCCAAGATCCCTGGTCCGAATTTAAGTGGCCAGCGGATCTTAGGGGTCGTGTAAAAAGGCCCTTATAAATCGATGCCTTCATACTCACAAAGCCAGGTATTTCGCAAGCTGTTTCTCGGTTGTTTTGTTCAGGATTGCAGTAAATTCTCAGCTTCTGGATGTCAAACTGTGAACAGAATGATTATAAGCTCATTGTACCCATTGATCTTGGTGCTCTTTAATTCAAAATGATGAAGCTGTTTGGATGATCAGCGAGATGTTTCAATCTCTCAAGGAAAAAGAAATCCAGTTGCCGTGACTCAACTTCCAGATTAATTCAAAATGCCTCCCTATGAGGAGCGACAGCAAATGATCATGTAAAAGTTCCTCATTGCTATCAGATGTTAACATTGCAGAATGTGCTGGCTAGATTCCAAAGGCATCAATGAGGTTGGTATCCTAAGCCTCATTCCCCAAGTCCTAGGGACATCCGTCCTCAGGGCTGTCCAGAAAACCACTCTTGGACACTTAGGAGTGGTCAGTGTTGCTGCACAGAGAGAATTCTCTCAAACGAACAGACAGACAAGTCTCTCATTATTCATGTATACCTATGTGCCAACGGTTCCTAGAAATTATGTATTTTCTGAATGACTTCTTAAAGATTTCTCACAAAAACTAGGAAATAAGAGGACAAGCTTTCTCCACAAACACCATGTCCGCTACTAACAGTTTTCTGCTGCACTGTACTGTTTGTAGGTTCTGTTTGAGATTGTGGGCTTATGATACTGTTTCCTGGAGAAACAGCAGGGCCCAAGAAGCCCAACCAGTCTGAATTATAATTTTCCAGACAACACTGTTGTTATAGATAAGGAGCTAGTTAAAATTTATAAGTTGTGTTGGGGTTGTGTAATGACCAGAAAATGGAGGCTAATGTTTAATTTCAGGATGGTTTAATTCAAAGTGTATAAAGAAGCAATTAATGGGGGCACGGCCATGTTACATAATGCATGTACATATTTGGGGAGATGTTGTGTTGTCGCGTTGTGATAGATAGATTGTGAGCCTTCCATGGCCCAGGATTGGACCAGAAGGAGAGAGAGGGACCCCTGCATCAGGAATAAAGACAGTGTTTCAAAATTCAACGGCAGAGACCGCACTTTGGTTGGCGTTTCTCTCAGTTGCTGCAGCTTCGAAAAATAAACCTTTGAGTTTCTTTACAAAGTGCCGTCTGTTATTTGGGGTAAACAAATTGCCCACAACACTGTCACCTGTAGCATGTTCTGGCTCCTTGAAGGTTGTGCCGAAAGCGATCCTCTATTATGCAGGAACAATTTCACACAGAGGGAACATTTAAAGATCTATAGCCTACGTGAGCTGACCTACAGTTTACAGAAGAAAGGGTCTACTAAAGGTGACTTCTGAGCACAGTTCTGAGTTTCTGGTAACAACAGGCAACTAGTATGACCGGTGGCCATATTGGCAGGAGGATTTGAGGAACTGTTGCCCCAAAATGTCACTTCCCACTGTGTATGGTAGTCGATAGGTTTGGGGAATTGTGGTTCTAGGAAAGTAACTCTTCCCATATCTGTACCTGAATGCTTATTCTATAAGGCAGGAAAGGAGGGGGGAGGCACAAGATTCTTTTGCTCTCATTGAGCCAGATGATGTGATCTGAAAGATGTCTCCCTTGGCAACAGGAACAGGAAGCTGGCTATTCCTTCCATGTGTTCTTCAGCTCCACTTCCAAACAGACGCCAAGATTAATAACATTACAGAATGAAACTCAACCCTTTGTCACCCTTCCCTCAGCTGAGAGAGTCAAAATAAGACCACCAGTAAAGGAAAAATCAGCCTGGCTCTCGAGAAGGATGCAGGTCTGCTTAATACTATAATAACCATGTGCTGTCAGGTTGGTTCTGCCTCATGGCAACCCTTTTCAATATTTCCTAGACAGAGAATACTCAGAAGCATTTTCCCATTCCTTTCTTCTACTAAGGCAGTGGTTCTCAACTGGTGGGTCCCCAGATGTTCCTGGATTGCAACTCCCAGAAATCCTGGCCAGCTCAGCTAATGATGAAGACTTCTAGGAGCTGCAGTCCAGGAACATCTGGGGACCCACTGGTTGAGAACCACTATTCTAGGGGCACCCTGGGACCGTGTAGTTTTGCCCAAGGCCAAACAGGCTGGCTCTGCTCATAGGAGGCCCACTGAGGGGGGGGATCAAACTCCAAAACTCTGGCTCTGAAGTCAGATCCCTTAAACCACTGAGCTCTGCAGCCAGCTTACATGTCTGTTCAAAAAGCAGCAATTCATTCTGGCACTGTGAAAGCCATCCCTCTGTTCTATATTTTCCCTCCTCTCTCCTTTCCCTCTCTTGATTTTTTTTTCTGTTTCACTTTGGAAGTTTAAAGAAAAAGATACTCAGAACTTTTATTGGGTTGTTGTTTTTTGAAGACACAACAGAAGCATGCTTGTCATTGACCTTCCTATCTAAGTGGGGCTCTGGCAGCATCAGAGCCTCCAGAACACTCTGATTTGTACAGACAAGGGAAGTGTTCCCACAAGCACGCAAACTGTGATGTCCTGATGCCAAAACTCAGCTGGACAAGCTCCAGACTAGATGGGCTGCTCAACGAGAGAGGCCTTTAGAAACTTTTCAGTGGAACCGTGTTCACACAAAATTAACCATCTCTCATTTAATTCATGTGAACTATTCTGCAACTCAGTGTCAGAATGGTTTTTACTGGGGGCAAAGCTTGTGTACTCCTATAATGCATCCAACCATTAGCTAAACTGGCCACAGGAGTTCACGGGGTGCCCCTGGATAGCACAAAAGCAGCATTCTGAACACGAGTGTCAAACAGGAGCCTACCTGTACGGTTTCTTCTTTCCCAGAATATTTTCCTATTTGAGTTACTCCGCTAATATAGATCCCTAAAACAGGACGCAGTGGCTTTACTTCCGTTTCTTGATCATCTATATATAACGTTACATCTGATTCTGTTACTAAAAGACGTATTTGATGCCAGCCTTCATCAAACAATGTCTGAGGGCAAAGAAATGAAAGAACAGAGCAAACCCATCAATCTATATTCAATATATATATATATATCCTGCCTGAAAGACATTAACAGGATTTCAAGCATTACCAATCACCTGCTGTCATTAATCTCAACTGACAATTTGCATTTAAACGTAGTACGTACTATCTAGTCCAAACCATTTCACTCCACAAGTAAAGAGGAATCAGTTTGCTGCACTAGATAGAGAGACGGACTAGGATATAGCAGATCCAGAGTCCTGTCCACACCGAGCCATGACATTCAGTAAAACTGTGAAGTCCTGTTCTTTTCTCCTTAAATTTTGGTCAGGATATAGTAAGTCGGTGTGGAACCATATAGGGAGACTTGGGTTCACGGGGGTGGTGGAGGTCACCGCATCTCAAGAAAGACATAGTGGAACTGGAAAAGGTGCAGAAGAGGCAACTAAAATGATTACTGGGCTGGGGCACCTCCCTTATGAGGAAAGGCTAAAACATTTAGGGCTCTTTAGTCTGGAAAAAGGCGCCTGAGGGGGGGATATGATTGAGACGTACAAAATAATGCAGGGCATGAGTAAAGGAGATAGAGGGAAGCTCTTCTCCCTCTCAGAAAATACCAGAACTAGGGGACATCCACTGAAATTGAGGGCTGGGAGAGTAAGAACAGACAAAAGAAAATATTTTTTCACTCAGCGTGTTGTTAGTCTGTGGAACTCCCTGCCACAGGATGTGGTGATGGCATCTGGCCTGGATGCCTTTGAAAGGGGATTGGACAGATTTCTGGAGGAAAAGCCCATGATAGGTTAAAAACCATGATGGAGATGTGTAACCTCCAGGCTTAAAACCAGGGTACTTCAAGGGCCAGATGCAGGGGAGTGCTATCAGGAGAGAGATATCTAGTCTCAAGCGCTCCCAAACACATCTGGTGGGGCCACTGTGAGATACAGGAAGCTGGACTAGATGGGCCTTTGGCCTGACCCAGCATAGCTCTTCTTATGTTCTTATGAGGGTAGGATATAAGTTTTCCCCCAACAAATAAGACTAAGATTTCTTTCTTTACCTTTACACGTGGTGCAGTAAATGTAACAGTCTGAGTATCATTTAGTAAACTTGTTGTTGTGAACGATACTGTCCTGTCTTGTCCATTAACAGTAACAGCAATCTGTGGCCTTCCATCCAGGCTTAGAATCCTCCACAAATCCCATGTTTTTCTGACTTTAAACCTCTGAGTTGATACAAACACATATGATGGAGGCAGGCCTTCTGGAAAAACATTCCTAGGAAGCAAGTATTTTAAAAAGAAGATGATGAAAATATAACTTATCAAGCAAGTTCCAAAATACAGTGGTACACCGACTTAAGAGCAGCTCGACTTAAGAGCAATTTGACTTAAGAGTGGAAAACTGTTGGCATTTTAACTGCTACCTTACAAATTTTAGATATGGTGTGCTCGACTTACAATTCCCCCCCCCATTTTTTTTTCATTTTTTAGCTTATATTTTCATTTTTTTCGATAGGTACCCTGACTTAAGAGTAGTTCGACTTAAGAGCATGCATTCGGAATGGATTAAATTCATAAGTTGAGGTACCACTGTATTACTCAGTACGTTGTAACTATGTAAAGCTGTACCATGAAGAAAGACCACTTTCTAAAAGGAAATACCTCGTTAATTCTGTCAAATCAACACGTGAAGTTATTTCATATGCCTTTGCATTAGTGGATGGGATCTGAATTCTCTTTTTCACTTTTTTCTTCACATCTAAGCCTAGAAGG
This sequence comes from Phrynocephalus versicolor, assembly GCA_023846285.1. NCBI lineage: Eukaryota > Metazoa > Chordata > Lepidosauria > Squamata > Agamidae > Phrynocephalus > Phrynocephalus versicolor. The sequence continues at coordinate 29,991,600 of JAHTLZ010000122.1, read as the reverse complement.
ATATCAAAGCCTTTTTCATCCCGAGATGCCACTGGTATCCTAGTTGGGCAAACTGATTCTGTAAAACACCATAAGAAAAAAAAAACGACTGTACTTTAGAAAGTAATACTAAAGTAGCGGAACATGTCAAGATCATACAACTCTACATATGCATATACACACACAGTACACAGGGTGCGAGATAGGAAGTCAGAGAGAAATTAAATGAAGAAAATACTCACACTGATAATTACATTATTAACGCTGACCATTCAAAAAAAAAAGAAATCCTGATAACACAGACATACTGGGTCTCAATAAGCCAGGTCCTTGTTGTTGTTGTTCAGTCGTTCAGTCGTGTCCGACTCTTCGTGACCCCATGGACCAGAGCTCGCCAGGCCTTCCTATCCTCCACTGCCTCCTGGAGATTTGTCAAATTCATTTTGGTTGCATCGATGACACCGTCCAACCATCTCATTCTCTGTCGTCCTCTTTTCCTTTTGCCTTCGATTTTTCCCAGCATCAGGGACTTGAGTACCATGCAATTTAGTAGATATGTAACCTGGCAAAGGCTAAAATCCACATCACCTACTTTTTATGACATGGAGGATCTTAACAGCTCTGAAAGGGCATTGGAGTCCATTGGTACAATCATGATGTTAAGGTTAAACCATGGTTTAATCTTACAAGAACTAGCTGCTGAAAGCCTTAGGTTTCCATACTCTAGACCAGTGGTTCCTTGGGTCCCTGGATGTTCTTGGACTCAAATTCCCAGCAGCCTTCACCACTAGCTGCAGGGTTTCTGGGAACTGTGGTCCAAGAACAACTGAGGTTGAGAACCACTGGGCTAGACTTTCTTCCTGCAGAAGGGCAGAAGGACTGGAGAATAAGAACATAAGAAAGGCCTTGCTGGAACAGGCCACAGCCCATCCAGGCCAGCATTCTGTCTTACACAGTGGCTCACCATTTGCTTCAGGGCATTCCCAAGCAGCTGTCTTCACCTGCTTACAATTCCCCGCAAATAGCATTGACAGATATCCTGCCTATCTCTCCAACCTGGAGGTTGTCCTTAGGCAACCATAATGATAGCCATTGATACCCTTGCTCTCCATGAACTTGTCCAATCCCTTCCTAAAGGTGTCAAGGCTGACAGCTGTTACCACTTCTTCTGGCATGGAATTCCATAGACCAGTGATCCTTTGGGTGGAAAAAGTACTTTCTCTTGTTTGTTTGAGATCTAACACCCAGAAGTTTCATGGAGTGCTCCGTAGTTCTAGTGTTGGACAGGGAAAGCAGTTGTTCCTTATCTACTTTGTGCTTACAGTTTTCAATAAACTGATATGCCTAAACTGCTGAAACTGTGATTTACCCTTAACGGTTGTTGTTTTCCACAGATGACAAGATAATTTTGGGTACAACAATAACCTATGTTCTCTTGAATTGGAAAAAGAAGTTTTCTGTCTCTTCTTCCTTCTCATGTAAAGGGGGAAAATATCTGGGCAGGAAACAAGCCTGGAATCTATAATATTTATAACATTTTCATGGAACCTGTGAGAAATCTGCAGCGAGAAACAAGCAAACTAATACAAAAGAGATTGGCCTGCTTGCATGCAACCAGTGCAAGCCAGTTAAATTGTACTTTGATTTCTCTGTATCTACATAGCTTACTGAAGAACTGAAACCATTTTCATTCTGAAGCCCTATGACTTGCTTTTGAGAACATTCAAACTTGGCTGAAGAGCCCTTTAACATACACTTGTGTGTGTGTGTGTGTGTGTGTGTGTGTGCGAGAGAGAGCGAGAGAGCGAGAGAGCGAGAGCAATGGATACTTAATGTAGAATGTTAAAAGAAGCATAAAAATACAAAAGCCAACAATTTCCCTCAAGGGCATAGAATGCACAGCAATATCATTTGTATCGAGACTTCTTAGGGGGTAGAGCAGTGATGGCGAACATTTTACAGACTGCGATTCAAAACCCACTAATTTTTCGCAAAGTGCCAATACATCCATTTAACCTGAATACAGGTGGATGCGAATGGGCGATGCCGAGTGCTCACAGAAAGAGCTCCAAGTGCCACCTTTGGCATCCGTGACATAGGTCTGCCAACACTGGGGTAGAGGAATGAACTGCCCCCAAAGCAGAGCAATGTATCAATGAAGGAAGGTGCACACAAAGACAATGATTGAGTAGCCCCAATAACTGAACTCCATGAGATCACCCCAATGTCATCAACCCTCAACAATGCACAGAAGCCTTTTTAAGAAACTTGGAGTTGTGCACAGGACATAAGCTGATATTGGCTTTTTTAAAAAGGGTAGGGATGGATGGTTTGCAAGGGAAATATAAGTCCCAACCACATCATAACCAAAGTGCATAAGAAAATACAAAGACCTGTTGCTTTTCTCTTCTCTGGGGTAGTGGGCGGCATATAAGTTGAATAAATAAATAAATAAATAAATTATTTCGATGTTCTTTAACATTTTTTTGTAAAAAGCTACCTCTCTTAGGCCCTTATCCTACGTCCACTAAAATGCACTGCAAAGTGCTCTCTGATGCGGTGCATTAAATTTTTATCCCACGTCCTGCTAACTTTAAAAAATATAGTGCAACCATGCCCCCTGAAGCGCGACCAGTGCGTTTTACAAGTACTTGGCCTTGGAGTTTTAAAATCCTTGTCACTGTTCCAATGCAGATTTTAAACCGGAACACGAGCCCGTGGGAACTCAATCCACAGCAAAACCATTTCATTCCCTCTTCAGTATCTTTTTTGTAGAAAGTATTTTTTTAAGTACTTTCTACAGTCAATCGGTACGGTGGTATCTTACAGTCATTTTTACATGAGTAAATCGTTCCCTATTGCACTTCTTTCCGTTTACAAACACTTAAGCCATTATGCACAGGAAAAAGCAAAAAAGGGGGTGTATTTGGTGATTGATCGATATATGATAGCTGAAAGTTGATATATCGGTGTACCGACATATCAGATATTTTCTTTAAAAGCATAAAAGAGCACTGCAAAACAATGGCAAAAATTAAACTTTGATGAGGACCCCGTACATGGGGTCACATAAGGTACAGAACATTAAAATGCATCCGTGGGGACGCATTTACCGCATTTCTACCATGTGACCGCAACAAAAATAAAATATAAATTTTACTTTGATGCGGTACAAAGTTGACATGAGGTAACAGCCTTAGTTTGGTGTTATCTGGAAATTTGAAGAGCACACACTCATTTCTAGTTATATATAAATGAGTTCAACAACACTGGTCCCACAACTGAACCATCCAGCACAACTGAAGCTTCCAGCACTTCTGGCCAGAATGAGGAGGAGTCATTGGTGAACATTATTTAGATTCGGCCTACAAACCAGCTACAAAGTCACTGAAAAGCAGCACTCTCCAGATCACCTTCTAACAACTTATCTAGAGGAACATCACTGGGGATTTTGATATAGACCTTTTGGTCCCATGACTTTTCTCCTGCAGACTCTCTCTGCTATTTTGTACACTTCCGTAGGGAACTGCTCTTATTTCTGTCCATTTCCTCTCACTGGACTTGTTTACATTTGTACCTTTAATATCTCATATGGAAGCAACTTCAGGCAAGAAATCCCTTCAGTATGAGTATTCAGGATGATAATGTCTCACACAGTACTTTCATAAGTTTACTGAAATCAGTGTGCTTAATGTCTAAAATGCACACAGTACTTGCTTCTAGAGATGGGCACAAAAAATGTGACACACTGTTTCATCGTTTCATAACATTTTGTAAAGTTACGAAATGAAATGAAACAACAGACTGTGTGTCATGAAACCCCTCCTGACCGAGTCTGGAAGACTCCCAGCCAACACATCCCTCCCAAATGCCTGTAATATGCATGCCACTTCTTGCCACTCTTATGCCTGAGGAAGTGGACTGGTCCATGAAGGCTCACATTGGTCTTTAAGGTCTTTAAGGTGTCACAATATTTTGACTTTGTTGTTGTTGTTTGGTACGCTAAGCAGAGACGGACACAGTTACCTCTTCTAAAACCACCTCTTGCCAGGAGCCCATCTACATGGAAGTGCCAAACACTTTTCCAGGCAACATCATTTGCGCCACAGTTGCCTACCCCTACTGTAACCAAAGGCACAATACTCTTTGGGAACCGGGGCTACTGCTGAACCAGGAAAAGGGGTTGACAGGAGCATATGCTGGCAGCCCTATACAAAAACACAAACAGATGCTGTGACAGCTGGAAACAGGCACAGGTTGGGGAGGGCTTCCTGCCAATTGCTCTCTGATGACCCATCTTCATTTCTGAACCCTCCGAACCTAGCATTCTTCGCCTTTATTTGAAATACCTAGTGGCTTTGACACTCATCCTACAGTTGAGTTCCTTTCAGGCCTCCCCCTGACCTCCTTCTGCTGAGGCAGATGCTTCAGTTGACTGCTAAGACTATACTGCAAAGTATCAGAGCCGGTCAGCCAGCTAACGTTTCATGCCCTTAGCAGCTAGTCTAGACTTGGGAATTGCCAGATGTCAAGTCTGCTTTGGCAGTGGGATACATTTCCTCACTTCTCATGAAAATACTGCGGTTCTCTTAATATCAAACTTGTGCATTCTTCTGCCGGATAAACACTTTGTTTTTGTTAAATTCATCTTCTTACTTCAGATAACCAGAACTGTGTGGATGCCAACTCATGCTTGACCAAGAAATCATATACAGGTACATCGGTACTGAGGGTTGAAGACACAGAAGCACATCTTCCATTAACTGCAGTGCATAAGTGCACACATCTTGAGGAGGGGAGGCCCCTCCAGGACTTCAAACAGAATGGTCAGTTGCTAACCCATGACAAGACTAAGCTAAATAGATGAAAGGTCTGACTCAATACTGAGTCTCTGAATTGCATTTAGTCGTAGGCCACAACAGTAAATACCAAAAAAACCAAAACCTTCAATAGGAAAAGCCTAAATAAAATGAACAGGCCAGGATTATCTATAAGCTAGTTGTTTTCTGTTGGTTTTTCACAGAAAACAACCAGTATGGGGACTAAAATGAAGATTAAAGTAGGCCAGATGGAATTAAAAGATTAGCAAAAGTAAAAACAAGACCATTACACTCGGCATTTGATTTTCATAGAAGAGCAATGTCATGCTGACAAAAGGCTGATCATCCCACATAAATTCTTATTTGGTTTATAGGGTTCTATAGGTCTCCATTTAGACAGAAAGACAGACAGAAAGACAGGCAGACAGACAGATATAGAATATAATGTACAACGTGCACACCTTGACCCCAGCCATAAGCAGAAGTTCACTCTAGTTAGAGATACCCCCAATATATCATTCAGATATACGTATTTCATCATCTGACATTTTCAAGTCACAGAATGCCCAAAGGACCTTGGATAAGTCAGATTTTGAAAATCAATTGTCCTAGAGTGAACCCCATGGATAAATATTTGGTAGCTACCTTTATATCCCATTAAACATAATGTTGCTGAAATAAAGTACTGTACATTAGATCACCACTATGGCATGCCTTACAATACATCACCTGAAAAAAAGGTTCTTCAAAGAAGCCTTAATATTTACCTTCACAGAGTTTCTGCTTTATCACTTCTCTTATTCTGGATATTGCAATATAATCTTCAACGTAAAACACATATGTTGAGGATGGCTTGTTCGCAATTGCTCTCAGTTCATCTTCTTCTGTTTCTGAACCAACTCCAATGGCAAATAGAGTAATTTTGTTTTTTCTTGCCTCAGCTGCCACATCTTTGACGTCATCTTGTGACTTACCGTCTGTGAGGACAACTGCAATTTTTGTAAGGAACCTTGAGGATTTAGCAAATAGGTGGTCAAGTGCAAATTGAATCGCTTTCCCTGTTCTTGTATTTCCACCCAAGTACTGTATATATTCCATTCCTCTGACAAGGTTTTCATTGGAATCATGAGACCCAAGTGGAATTTCAAGTACAGGATAATCACTGTACTGCACGACTCCAACTTGAATAAACTTTGGTCCGATGTCAAAGTTACTTGTAATATTGACAAGCCATCTTTTGACAATTTCAAAGTTTTCTGGGCCAACGCTGTAGGAACCATCCAAGATGAACACTAGGTCTGTTGGGGCAGTTCGGCAACCTTAGAAAAATAAAGAGAGAAGGAACAGAAAGTATTGTATTGTTGCTATTCTTTTAAAACACTTTAGAAACTAGTATTTAAATTAGTGCGTTCAGAGTGCCACCAGTCAGTGATCTGTTTCAGATTCCTAGACCAGAAAACACAGTTTATTTTGTTTGTACTAAGTGGCTCTAATCCCAAAAATACCACTAGTCTTAAAGCTTTTGTAACCTATGATATAAACCTCAATGAATACATGTGCATTGACTTAAAAATAAGTAACCATGTATAGGACTACACTATATTTCTCATGAAAGATTCAAGATTATGACTGACACTGTCTGATTAATTTTAGCAGGTCTTAAGCAAAACTACCTTTCTTTGTGATGTAACTTGTATGTCCTGTTGTTGGTTTTAAAGTCTGCTATTTTAAGCCTTTCAGCAAAATATCCGGGGAGCTAACGTACTTCTATATCCATTGGTTAATTTTATAATGAGTGAAGGAAAAGTCACTGCTTTACCACAGCCACTAGTGACTTCAACAAGTGTTTAACAGTTCTGGCAGGAATGAAGTAGAAATAGAGGAGCAACGTTTACTTAATTACTCTATGACTGAAATTTTGTTGTTTAGTGTAGCAAGCTGCATTAGAGTAAGCCCAATGAATCAGTAGGGATTTGGTGAGTTAACTGGTTTCTCAATTCCATTGGTTCAAATTGGGTTCCTCTAGTACTGACTTACTTTAACTTTGTAAGTTGTGACTAGAGTAGGTCCATGGAACCAACAGAATTTACAGAAAAGTTGACTTACCAATGCCCATTGATTCAATCGGCTTTCTCTAGTACAACTTACTATCCCAAGCAACAGGATTTCAGCCAGTGCATACTTCCAGTTTGTCCCCCGCAAAAGTTAGAATTAAAACAAAAAACAAAGAAACCACACAAATCCACTATGAATATACTTCCAATGGTTATACTGAATAAAAAGATGATAATCTTATTTTGATTGATCCTTGGGAAACTGACCACCTCATCTATGTATCACCATCTAATCAGGCTAGAACCGTGTAAAGGTAAATTCAGTTAGTTGGACAGAGGCTACTCAGACCAAAACTCTGGGGAATTCTCTCCCCTAACTGGCTCTATCTCTGCCTTTTTATGGGGAGAGAATTGTCAAATAATGTAGTTTTGACAAAATGTCTGTAACAGATTCATAAAATGATTTCTGTGTAAAATGCATAGTCATTTGCTAGACACAGGTGTATGGAATAATCACATGAAAAGGTCAGAATGATTGTGTCCAGGTGCCATGAATAATCATCTGACACTCATGTGATTGGTCTAAACTATCTTGCCAATGTGTATAAGAGGCAGCACTGAAATCCATTTGGTGAGATAGCAGTTTTCCACTACTCTGTATATATGATGTGTGTCGTATATTGTGTAAATATGTAATATAAGCTTTTATGCAAAGGTCCTTTGACTCCCAACTTCAATTCTCTATTTTGCAATTATCTTTCCACACCACTGTGCAACTCTGCAAGTTGTCTAAACCACATTAAAAGCCTCATTCATTTATTGTAACAAGAATGACTATTTTTTTTAAAAAAAATTACCTTATCTTTCAGTGACAGCACAATTGAGCTGTCCCTCTTAACCACACTCTGCTTACTTTTCAATGTTAAGTTTTGGGTTGGAAGTCTCTTAAATTCTATATTGTACATAATGAAGGCTCATGTAGAATAATTATGCAAAACAAGACTAAAGGCACAACTTTTGCCCACAGGCATATTCCACAGCAGGGAATGGCAAAATGTAAGGTGCAGCCCTCAAGCACTCACTCACACGGCACACTTTTTTTTTCTGAGCCGGGGCAGTGGCTCAGAAAATCTCCTTGTGTCCTCTAGGCAGAAGCAACTACAATGTTTGAAAAGGAACCTGCACCCCTGTAGCCATATCAAAATTCAACAAAACAAACAAACCTGGTGCTGGTAAAAAGTGTAAGAGGGTTTAAATAATATTTGTAGAGGGTGGGAAGGGGAATCAATTCAAGTTCTAAGTTTGGGAAATGGATATGCACAAGGCTCAGGCATCTGCTGATTGCTTATTTTTATGATTTCTCGACTAAACCCAGTTTTTATTTAATTCATGTATGTATGTATGTATGTATGTATGTATGTATGTATGTATGTATGTATGTATGTATGCATGTTAGGGTGGATTCGGGTTTCTTCCCGTGTAGAAATCTGGTTGTTTTGGCGACGTTTCGACAAGGTCTCACTCGTCATCTTCAGGCTGGTGTTCTGGCTTCTTTCTTCTTGAAGCAAAGCGTGATCTCAGTTGAAACAGAGACCTCCCACAAGACAGACACACACACCAACAAACTCCACAAACTGGAAAAACGCCAGAAGCCCAACCCCCCCCCCCACAGCAACCCATGAAACAAACAGTTCATAACATATCAGACAGGACACTCACCATCGCAGAGACCAAAGTCCTTTCCAAAGGATTCAACTTTGCAGTCGCCCCCAGACACATCCCCACTGAAAACATCATATGCGGAGTGGAAGCCAGCCTAACCAAAATCAACCCAGATGAAGCCAACAAAATCAGACTCGAAGTCACCAATGTCCTCTGCTCCAGCAAACCACCCAGAAGCAATTTACACAAAGAAGAACAAAAAGCCCTCACCAACCTGAGGAAAGACAACAACATAATCATTTTCCCAGCAGACAAAGGCAATGCCACAGTGGTGATGAACACATCTGACTACCAAGCCAAACTATCCAACCTACTACAAGACCCTGCTTACATACCTTTGAACACAGACCCCACCACCTACCTGGAAAAAACCACCAAAGCCAAAATAAAAGCCTCTCCCTTAAGTGAAGAAATCAAGCCAAGCATCATCCCCAGAGAGAAATCATCCAGATGCCCCAAGCTCTACGGCCTCCCCAAGATTCACAAAGAAGGAACACCCCTCAGACCCATAGTCAGCTCCATAGGCTCACCTCTACAAAACCTCGCCAAATTTCTTGCCAAACAACTCCAGCCCTATGCAGAATCCATCACTTCATACGTACAAAACTCGTTCCACTTCATAGAAATTATAAAGAAACAAGACCTACAACCCAATGACCTACTCGTGAGCTTCGATGTTGTTTCGCTCTTCACACAAGTGCCCATTCAAGAAGCCTTGACAGCTATCCACAACAAATACAACCCCCCCAAGCACATCCTAGATCTGACCAACCACTGCCTAACCAACACATACTTCATCCACAATGGACAAAGATACAAACAGATAGAAGGAGCACCCATGGGATCACCCCTCTCACCGGTCATCGCAAACCTATATATGGAACACTTTGAAACCAACGCGTTACAGAAGTCCGAACATAAACCCAAACTCTGGCTTAGATATGTTGACGACACCTTTGTTATTTGGCCACACGGGAAAGATAAACTGAACAACTTCCTCACACATCTCAACAGCCTACACCCCAAAATACAATTCACTATGGAAATAGAAGCCAACAACCAACTTCCCTTCCTGGACGTCCTAATCTACAAAAAACCCGACGGCTCCTTAGGACATACCATCTACCAGAAAAAAACACATACAAACCGCTACTTAAATGCACAATCACACCACCACCCTGCACAGATCAACTCCATAGCAAAAACCCTCATCTCCAGAACCAAACGCCTCGCTGACAAAGACCACCTAAAAACTGAATTACACACTCTCTCGAATGTTTTAATTGCGAACGGATTCCAAAAAAACACCATCACCAAACTAATCCAAAAGGAAACACCCCCCAAGAACCAAGAAACAGAAGAGAACAACGGCACTGCCCTCCTCCCTTACATCAAAGGCACCACAGACAAAATCAGCAAAATTCTCCACAAACACAATATCAAGACAGCCTTTTGCACCGACCAAAAAATAGCCAACATTTTAAGAAACCCCAAAGACAAGATTGAGCTAGAACACCAAGGAGTCTACGAAATACCATGCAAAGTCTGCCCAGCCACATACATCGGACAGACAAACAGGAGAATAAGCGCACGCATCGCAGAACACAAGAACGCAGTCAAAAAAGAAGAAAAATCTTCCTCTCTCTTCCAGCACATAAAAACAACAGGTCATGAAATTGATTTTGAAAGAACCAAACTCATCTCCAAAACTGAACACTTCAACAGTCGAATAATCATGGAAGCCATTGAAATAGAGAAACACCCAAACAACATGAATAAACGTGATGACACCTCCCGCTTGCCTGACATCTGGAAACTAGCCCTGGTCAACAGACGAGCCTCTGTCACAAAGACTGACACCAGGTCCAAGAGGACACAAGATGCCACCACCTTCCATCCACACCAAACACAAACCCAGACCCTTCCCACAGATGAAATGAAACCACCATCCAATAACAAGACCACGACTGCACCATCTACTGCTGCACCCCACTCCAGTCACCACATGGAGCACACTTACACACGCCAAAAAAACATTGGGAGACCACAGACACGTAGCCAGACTAAAATGAATTCACAAGACACAGGACCCCACTCCACCAAAGCCCAGGATGCTGCCAGAACGCCCATCACCAAGGTCGTTAAGAAACAAAAGGCTGATAGACACACATCCAGCACCTCACCCACACAGGATGTCTCTAAACAGCCATCTAACCCACCAGCAGTTAATCCCTTAACGATCGCCTCAGCCACACAGCAGATCACAAAAGAACAAACGAACCTACAATCAGCAACAGAGCAAGAAAACCACACCCCCCCCAGCAGTATTTATAGAAGGACTTCAACTGAGATCACGCTTTGCTTCAAGAAGAAAGAAGCCAGAACACCAGCCTGAAGATGACGAGTGAGACCTTGTCGAAACGTCGCCAAAACAACCAGATTTCTACACGGGAAGAAACCCGAATCCACCCTAACATGCATACCTATACCCGTGAAAATCTACGAAAACAAGTATGTATGTATGTATGTATGTATGTATGTATGTATGTATGTATGTATGTATGTATCTATCTATCTATCTATCTATCTATCTATCTATCTATCTATCTAT
>JAHTLZ010000122.1:29969824-29980404 GCA_023846285.1 Phrynocephalus versicolor | reverse complement strand
TCTATCTATCTATCTATCTATCTATCTATCTATCTATCTATCTATCTTCCTTTCTTATTTAAAATATTTTGCCCTGCCTTTCTCCTTTAAAAAGGACCCAAGGCGGCTGACATCATTATCATTAAAATGCAATATTTAGAGTTAAGAGCAGTAAGTACACAAATTATTTACTTATTATTTTTACAGACTGTCATTGTTCATATTCATGGAATCAGGCTCCTGTTTGGAGTAACAGGGACTTTCAAACAGATGTATTCCTCATCTGTATGGGTGGGATGCCAAGGCAGCAATACACAGAGCTTTCCACCGAACACAGAGTATAGTGTGACCCATTTAAGACACCGCAGAACATTTTGTGGTTTCATAAGTAACTGAACAGAAACCACAAGCTCTGGAAAACCCACAGAAAATGGTCATGTCTAACCACGTTGAGTTACTTCTAACCACAGTGCTCTAAACATGTACCAAAGTGTATCAGATCATCATCATCATCAGGTCAGGTCAATTTTGACTTATACAGATTTTTTTTCAGGGTTTTCCTCCCCCAAGGTACCTATATTACGCAATAGCTTTAACAACCCCAAGAATGGTCAATGTCTAGTTTCTCCACTAAATCAAATAAGGAAAATTAATCTCTTTCTTTACCTTCTTAGCAACCTTTTTATTACAGTGATTATTCCCTGATACTACAGTTCTGTCTCTCAGTCCTGGAACCTTCTAAAAGGGTAAGGCCTGTGCATGTCTCAGTTATGGGCTAAAAATAGTGGCATTCTATTCTCAACCCTTGAGTAATTCAGTTCCTGGGTTAGATCTGGGGTTTGAGCAGCCCAACAATATCCTGTAGAAGCCAGATAAGCGAGTATCCCCAGCATCTGCCTTTTTAACACTTAAAAAGCCACACCCTTGCCTTTGTAAGTGTAGCTCCCTTACAGAGCCCTCCAAAAGTTAGAACTATTCAAGGGAAATGGTTTGCAGTTTGTGCCTTTTCTTTTTTAGGCACAACAATGAAATTGTTGCTTATGGTATTATCTCAGGAGGAAGAAAAGCGTCAAGCATGGGGGAGCAGTGAGATAGGAATCTTTTTCAAGAAAAACTCCACGTTAAACAAATGTGGTTTAGTGAATAATGTTGGTTCTTACTTGCTCTTACGTCGCCGTCTTCAGCCGATACGTAATCATGTAGCAGCAACATTAAAATGGCCTGAAGAAACTTTATGTTCCTTGCCATGTATCCAGTATTTCCAGCACTTCAGATCCTAAAATAAACTAGGGAAAGACAGCCATTTTAGTGCAACAGCATTAAACGGCCCTATTGCGCAGAAGAGGGAGCACAGCTCTTGTGGCTACAGTCCATTATTTCTTTGTGCCATCCAAAGCAGGTTGCACAACATCTGGGCTATACAGGGTTATTCCAGGTGAAGCTTTTATTACGCAACTGCTTTGCCTCAACCACAAGATTCTGTAAAAGATCCAGGTGACAACATACAGCAGGCCTGCCCAACAGGTAGACAGACCGTGGTCTACCAGTAGCCCACAAAGGGTTCAAAAGTAGCCCGCCAGCCGTCAATTAAAAAAAGTTAGGGGATAAGTTCTCCACCCTCCCTTCCCCATTCCAAGGAACACCAATGTCCCAGCAAAGTTCTGGGTCTTCCAGCCCACTGTCTCAGCTGAGTGGGACAGTTTCAAGGGCCACGGTGCACTGAAATCTGTTCCCCCCAGAACAGATTAATTGGTTTTCAATGCATTCCTATGGGAAACCACTGCTCTACTTACCAAAGTTTTTACTTATGAGCATGTGCTCGGAATGGATAACATTTGTAAGTAGAGGTTTTAGTGTAGGAGCCCTCAGACACTTTGGGCCAGAAAAAAGTAGACCCCGGCCTGTTCAAAGTTGAACAGCCCTGACATACAGTATATGACTATCTATGTACTCACACTTTTTTTCCTGTGCTTTTTTCCTTAATGGGGGACAAGACCATCTTGGGGTATTCAAAGCAGAAGAGCATCACAATGCCTTCTGAATGATGGTGATAGGAGCAATCCAACTGAACACATGCCCAGAATTTCCAAACTTTGGCCACTAACTTTCCTCAGACTGACGAAGCTGTTTGAATGATTAGCGAAAAACTTCAATCTTCCAAGAAAAGGAGTTTAGTTGCCATGGCTCAACTTTCAGACAAACAGTGGTGTGTATGAAGACTGCTGGAGCTTCTCTCCCACAGATGAAAGGAAGACAGCCCGAGTGCCATAGGATTTCACTAGCCTATATACCCGTGGTTCCCAACCTTGGTTCCCCCAAGATGTTCTTGAACCAAAATTCCCAGAAGCCTTTGCCACTAGCTGTGCAGGCCAGGATTTCTAGGAGTTGTCATCTGTAGGTTGGAAACCACTGCTATATACATGTCCCTGCCCCTGCTCTCCCCACCCCCCACCCCGACGTAACTGCATTGATGGCCAAGTAGTAATGCTAAAATTACCAGTAAAAGGAATATTTATTTATTTATTTATTTATTTATTTATTTATTTATTATTAACCACCCAACTTCCCTCAGGAACTCTGGGCAGTGTACAACAAATTATAAAATAAAACAAATAGATCCCCCCAAAACAACCCACAAACAAAATAAATCAAAAATCATAAAATACAACAATAGCATACATACAAACAAACAAAACTCCAGCAGGAAAAAGGCTGGGATAGACAAACCAACTAAACAAAATCATCATGCACCAAAGCTCTCCTTAAAGAGCCAGGTCTTTAGAGCACCCTAAAGGCTGGCAGAGACCCTGGCAGTCTTATCTCCAGTGGCAGAGTGTTCCAAAGTGCCAGGGCAGCCACTGAGAAGGCACGATTTCAGGTAGAAACTCTTCGGGCCTCTCTCGGAGTGGCCACCTGGAGTGAATGGGAGAGGGAGGCTATGGTCAGTCGGGACAATGTTGACCTCTGAGAAATCTGCTCTGCCAGATAGTGAGGTCCCAGGCCATGGAGGGTTTTGTAAACCAAAACCAGTATCTTGAACCTTATTCGGGAGGCAACGGGTAGCCAATGCAAATGAGCCAGGATGGGGGTGATGCAGTCAAGCCTGCCTGCACCAACCACCAGCCTGGCTGCCGCATTCTGCACCTGCTGCAGTTGCCTAGCAAGGGTCAAGGGAAGCCCCATGTAAAGAGTGTTACAGTAGTCTATCCTCAAGATCACCAGTGCCTGTACAACCATCCTGAGGGAATCTACGTCCAGGTGTGGGCGAATCTGGGCAATAAAATGTTAGCATGCGGCCTACATGAACTGTGTGCAGACATCCTCTTACATTATCAATGGTATGATATGAACTCTTTCAAACTTTGCAATATTGCAAAAAGGATTTCCCCCCTCCCCCTTTCTTTACCACAATTAGAAGGTAAGCTTCTCAGAACTTGTGCCTGTCTTCTCTATTCATGTAAGTTCAGTAATTTGCAATTATTTTCCATTGATGAGGCATCCAAGTTTTCATTATCAGGTACAGAACCTGACATCATTAGAAAAATGATTGTTTTGCCCATGTCAATAAACATTCAATATCATAGAATCATAAAGTTGGAAGTGACCTCAAGGGGCATCTAGTCCAACCCTCTGCCAGGCAGGAACCCGCATCACAGGACTCCCGACTAGAGATGGGCACGAAACAGAAAAATTGTGTTTCAGTTTTTCGTTTGTTGTTGAGAGGTCTGTTTCAGTTTGTTTCCGTTTGTCGTGAATTTTTTGAAAAATTTCGTTACTGTTTTTCCTTTTTTCGTTTGTCGTTTCTACCCACTTTTTGTGCGATTTTTAAAGCATTTCCGTGCACAAGCATCCCCCAACGCCCCAGACCAGAGGGAAAACACTAAAAAAATGGATGCAGGCAGAGACACAGTATAGACTAGGTATGCAGGGAGGCTGCAAAGGCAGCGGTGGGCGTTGCCCAGGGTGCAAGGCAGCCGCAGAGTGACTGCACTGAGGGGCAAGGGAGGGTACTCATCGAGAGGTACGCAGCACGCACGCACACAGGGAAGCTGCAGGACTGAAGCTAGAGTCACAGAGACAGCAATCCCACCCTAACTCCCACCAGAGACTGCAAGGAGGACGGGGGCTGCCAGAGCTTTTTATGCCCTCTGTGGCTGCCAGACCTGCCTGCCCAGTCTGCAACCTGGGCATGCTATTGGTTGAACATGATCCCATCACATGGCTTGCCTCCATTTTGTGGCTGGTGCAACATCCATTTTAAAGGGAAAAGAAAAATACATCACGATGGGAGAAGACAAAAACAAACGTTTTAAGGACCCCAACCCCCCTGGTAGTTATTATCAGACAATATAAATAATTATTGCTGCGTTTTTACGGATGTCCATGGCGTTTTTTAACATTTAAAACAGCCCATTTCATTGTGCGTCACCATTAACGGAAACGAAAGGTAACGACCTCAATTTTCGTGGTTCTGTTCGTTTCGTTTCATTTTCATCACAATTGTTGTCTGTTGTTTTGTTATGTAACAGAAACAACAAATGGTAACGGAAACGAAAAAATGTTCGTTCCATGCCCATCTCTACTCCCGACAGATGGTCATCCAGCCTCTTCTTATAAACCTCCAATGAGAATGAAATGGAACCACTTTCATACATTTAAAATTCCAGTTCTGTTGAAGCTCTATGGCCAACTGTTATTGAGTTTGCTATAAAAGGGTAATTGTTTACACAGAGCCCAGCAAAATCAGTAGCATTGCCAATAACCTCTTATGAAACGCCTCAAGCGCTAGAAATATCTGAGAACCTGCTTCAAACTATGCCAAGTTTTCATCTGGCATGTGCAAATTTCCTCACTGTGCAGGTATATGGAAATAAATAATATTTTTCCCTCTTCTTTCCTTTACAAAGAGTTGCCAAGGGAGTACAATGAGAAGAATGCCACAGATCTGCCAATAGGTGCAATGCAGCCATCCAGGCAAATTACAGTGTCTGCTAACATTACCAGATCTTAGGGCAAGAGGATGATGGTAGGGGGAACAAACAACTTTCCTAATGTTGCCATGCCTTTTGTTTCAAAAGAACCAGTACAACAGGTGCTAAGGTTTTAACACGGTTCTATGCAAAATCTGTATGGTGCAAACATATTTAACTGTTATACAGTATGTCAACAGTATAATTTCCATCCATATTTGTGGGTGATTCTGACATAATAACCACACTAAATAAACAATGACGAGCAAAAATTTACAAAGCCACTGTTATCACATCCTCCCCTCCTCCTCCTCTTTTTTCCCATGAACCAGCTATGGCACTTGACCATGGTTAATCTTGAAGCTTCCTGTTACTGGGAAAGTTTAGTCTCAGATTCTGGTTTGACATCCTGGCTAGGAAACTAAGGGCCAGCCAATCTCCTGGTACAGAGCCCATGGAAAGGGTGACTTTAAACAAATGGTAGAAGATGCACCAAATGTATCTATTAGGAGAAGGTGAAAGTGAGCCCCATAAACAGGCCACTCCTAATATCTGCACCAGCTTCAGACTACAATTCTACAAAGGGAATGTCTACAGCAGGCATGTCCAAACTTCGGTCCTCCTGATGTTTTGGACCACAGCTCCCAGAATTCTAAGCTTAGACTGTCAGCGACAAAGGACTGTGGGAGTTGTGGTCCACAACATCTGGAGGGCCGAAGTTTGGACATGCCTGGTCTACAGTATTACACTGCCTTCATCCCATTGACATCACTGGGATTCAGCATCCTAGGTCGAATTGCAGCCTTAGTGTTTCCTAGCCCTAATGTGTAACAATGCTGCCTTTATTTGCTTTTTTGCTTAACTTGTACATTTAATCTACAATAGATGACAGCGAGCCAGATTACTGGTTTATCTTGGATTCCGACCAGTGGCGCTGCATTTTTATACAGTTCACCACTGCCCAACCTTTTTTTCCCCTCTCTATAAACAAATCTTTGAATAGTTTTACTGCTGACTTGGGATACAGTTGTATAAAAGGTGATATTAAAACAAATACAACATTTATTTCTATCCAAAAACTTGTCCCTGTTTAGTTACATAAAAAGAAATAATTCCAAAGAATACCTTTAACTGGGGATAAAAAGAGTACTTGGTGAACTTTCTCATTCTTTCAAAGAGGGTCGCCGTGTTAGTCCTTTCAAGAATTTCAGGCAAAAATCAAAGAAAAACAAAACAAAACAAAAGACACAAAGCATGTGGTACCTTAAACTTTCATATTTTAATGCAACATTAACATATTTAATTTTAGATATTTAACATTTTAATGTTAAACATTTAGCATTTTAATGTTATATTAAAATATGAAAATTAATCTTTTAAGGTACTACATGTTTTGTGTCTTTTGTTTTGTTTTGCTTTTCTTTGATTTTTACCTAAATTTCGCATTCTTGAAATTTCTCCTCATACCATATTAATTTCTCTCATTCTCACAATAGCAAGACCCTTCTTCATTTCATTTGCTCTTTGACTGTTGTTCTGCACAGGAAACAGCTAAATTCTGTCAAGTTTAATGCCCGTTCAGGTGAATCCGACACAGAAACACCTTATTCTGCACAGAACTGTAGCAATCTTTTATGGCTTATGTTTATACTGGCCTTTCCAGGTGATCCCTGCCCTGGAAAAATGTATGTTCTATGCAGGAATCACAATAATCATGCATAGCTTGGCATTCCTTCAGAAAGAAAAGTGATAACACAACCAAGAAATCCCTAGCAAATTGCTCACGAAAAAAATATTGCTAAGAAAAATCTCGCAGTGAGGAGAAAACAAGGGTTTTTTCTTGCTTTCCTTTAAAAAAGGAGAGGCTGTGAGACTCACAGCCCTTCCTTGAGCATCTGTCAGAGATTTGAGGTGGTAAGAGATATGATGCAGGGATCTACAACCAGATCTTCCAACATTTTGTTCTTGGGTTTTTTACATTTTTAGAAACTTGAAAGCAGTGTGGGAGCCCCAGTTCTGAACAGACAATAGTACTAAGGAAAGAAGTAATTAATCCTTCTCTCTTGGCTCTTTTCTTGAGCTAAAGATTGTTGGAGGTGACTGGTGTCAGGTTACCTCAGGAAGGGACCGCCTCCTTGGCTCCTTCTAACTTCATGATTCTATGAAGATGTGTACATTTGCATGAGAAAGACTTCCTTAACACTGTCTCTTACCTGCTGTTACCTATGCTATTCCCTAATAAGCAAGCATCTTTATCCTTTGAGAAAGCAGGGCAGACAAAATTCTTTTACAAAGGGGAAAGCTATGCTCAGCTTGTTGAGTTCCAAAATGCCTGATTCCAGAAGTTAATACTGATTTGTCTCACTGTTTTCCTTCCCCTGATTCCACTTGCTGTCAGTCCACATCAAGCTGCTTCCAACTTATCATGACACTTTGGCTGCTCTCTCACCTGGGGGAAGATCGGGATATTGTGAAAGTCCGGCTTTTCTTCTTTCTTGGTCACGTGACTGAAGATGTGGGATCTCCATTCCCACATACAAAGATTTTTTTAAAAGTGCCGACCAGCCCCAGGGCCAGCAGGTGGTGCTAGAAATAAAATAAAATAAAATAAAAACTACGCTGACAGGCCAGCTGATTAGCGCTGGTGGGAGGGGAAATTTTATTTTTTTAAAGTGCCCATAAGCCCCAGGATGAGCTGGTTGGGGCTGGGGGGGGGGAATCATAAAACCAGTTCATATGCAAGCTGTCACGGACTTCTGGCTCACATTCCCAACTTCTCCAGTAGATCTTGGAAAACTCACGAAAGGGGGCATAACCGGCTTTTTTAGAAAAAGCCCAGTGGCCGTGGGGACACGATTTTTGGAAACGCTTTATCTTGAAATTTAATCAGCATTTTAAAGGATGTGTAATAGAGCCCTTTCTGTGATTTTTCTAGGAAGAGAGTACTGTATTCAGGAGTAGTTTACCATTCTGTACTTCAAGGAGGGAGGCTGCAGAGGCTGGCTTTTCTGGGATTCCCAGTTGGGAATTAAACTCCAAACCTCTGGTTCTACATCCAGGTATTCGACTCACATAGCTGCCCAGCCAACTTATCTTCACTATAACACTAGTAATATTAAACTGAGGGTATCAGGGATGGGAGCATGAGACAAATAGGCTATTTATACTTTTAATCTTAATTCCGGAAGGAGGATAACCTTTAAATGCAGTGACCCCCTGCCTATTGCGGGGGTTAGGGACCCAACCCAAGCCGCGCTAATTGAAAATCTGCAATATGCAGATGCAGGTCAGGTTGGCCCTGGGACGCCTAGCTGGGGGCTCTTGTACTTACTGGAGGCCTCAGAAATTATTTTTGGCGATCCAGAAGTCACTTCTGGTTTACTGGAAGTCACTTCTGGTTCACAGGGAGGGCCTTTTGGGGCTTCCAGAATACCTGGGAAGGCCCTCGCAGGGCCATTCAGGACAGAGCTAGGTTCGGGTAAGTATGGGAGGCCTGAAACAGGCCTTTCCCCCCTTAACCCAGGGGGCCTTTTTTCATATACTGTGGTCCCGCATATAGCGGGACCACAGTATATGAACCATGAAAGGGTGGGGGACCACTGTGCAAGTTACATTATTATTCTTAAACACATTCCATATGCTTATGTGTTATACCATCTACTGAAAAATCAGGGTTTCATTTCAGTTAGATTATAAACACCATTTGCCCTCATGGCTGGAAAGCCATCTGGAGATTCAACCCCTCTGATCCCAGCCAACACGCCTAGAACAAGAAAGTGCTTTCAGTTTGGACAGTCAAGGACAATAAGTAATGTCTGTGCCAAGAAATGAGCATGAGACTCTGTAGGCCCCCACAAAAGGCTGTTTCGTCGGGGGGGGGGTCATCCAGTTCGCAGCCATCAACAAGAGATTCCATAAAGAAAATCCATTTTATTTTAAAGAACTCCTGGCAAATTGTCCCACATAATGACCAGCTTTAAGCACATGGTCTACTCAACATCTACGGTACATGCACAACATCCCAATTAACGTTTCAGTTAAAACTGTGAGGGCGCCTCAAATCAAAATATACTTCTACACTGCAGGCTCAAAAAACGTATACATTGAACCGTGTAGTTATAGTCTCAGCAACATCCCTACATTAGCTCAACCTGTGGATTACTGAGATTGGCATCTCCAAGAATATCTGTGTGAAGAACCTGCAAGAATCCTAATAGAGATCTAAACATCACCGCAGCTCAACTAATGGCAGCTTATAAGAGACACTAAAGGTCACTCTGACTAGCACTCCAAAATATAAACAGGCCTGAATTATTATTTTTAAAAGTCAGTCAGTATATGAGCAGTGGAAATCAAAATACTTCAAATCCGGCAATATGAATAGAGCAAACTATGGGCTCTTGTTGGCTTCCATACTGCGTCTAATTCACTCCTTCCAGCTGAGACCTTTCTATCTGACTCGTTCATAAGTACTTAAAAGGTCGTTGTGCTCCAATTCTTTCTTGCCCTTTTGCTAGATGATCACCTTGATTTTAAAGCCAAAGCAGGGTGATTCAACTTTCTTTCAATCCAATCTTCCAAAGCCATGTTAAAGGTTATTCAGACTTGAGAGCTAAAACATCTCTCATACTGCACTGTGATGTGAATCAGGCCATTACAGTGCTCTGACACACTGGAAACTTATTAAACTATGGCTGTAATTATGAATGAAAGGACATACCATATCTAGAGGAATCAGGTGCCAACTGTACTTCATTCACCCTTTTTTCTTTTTGGAGATGATAAATTTATTTTATTAATGTATTTATTTATGTCAGGAGTGCTTTTGCACAATTAAGGCTACTACGCAAGTTACGCCCCTTTTTTGAGAAACCAGCTCTGGCCACAGTGACACATGCCCTAGTGACGCGGCCAGGCTAGACTGCTGACTGGGTTGGGTTACAGAGACCACATTATAGCCCTATTAAAACAGCTCCACTGGCTGCCAGTCAGCTATTGGGCACAATTCAAGATGTTGACCTTGACCTACAAAGCACTGTACAACCTGGGTCCTAGCTACCTCAAAGATCGAATCTAACAGTATGAACTGACTCGAGTGTTAAGGTCATCTGGAGAGACCTTTCTCTCCATCCTGCCACCCTCACAGGTACGTCTTGTGGGAACCCATGAAAGGGCCTTCTCGACTGCTTTGCCCAGACTCTGGAACTCCCTGCCACTAGAGGCCAGAACTGCCTCGTCTCTGTTGTCCTTCCAGAAACAGGCAAAGACCTTTCTCTTCAAGCAAGCTTTCCCTGAATGATGGTCTACTATTATGTCTTTTATGTGAATCTATAGGTTCACATAGACTTTCTGTTTATAATTACTTACAGCGATACCTTGTATAACGTAATTAATTGGTTCCAAATTAAATTACGTTATACAAAGTTTTCGTTGTACAAATTCTAATTTCCCATAGGAATGCATTGAAAGCGGATGTAATCCGTTTCAATGCATGGTCACCCCCCTCCGTGTCTGCCGCCCCTCCTCTCCCCTCCCTCCTTCCCTCTTTCCCCCGGCGGCCAGAGGTGGTCGGGGGAAGGTGGCTGCGGGGGTGGGGGAAGGGAGTGGGGTGCGCCGCTTGTCCTGGGCGCC
>JAHTLZ010000122.1:29953236-29969814 GCA_023846285.1 Phrynocephalus versicolor | reverse complement strand
GTGCGCCGCTTGTCCTGGGCGCCCCCTCCTCTCCCCTCCCTCCTTCCCTCTTTCCTCCGGCGGCCGGGCGAAGGTGGTCCCGCGAAGGAGACCGCGGGGCTGATCCGGGACCCCCCACCGCCGCCTTGCTCCCCCCGCCGGCCGCGGGCACCGTCTCCGGCCTCACGGGGCCGACCCGGGAGCCGCCGCCGCCGCCGCCTTGCTGCTCCCGCCGGCCGCAGGCACCGTCTCCGGCCTCCCGGGCCGACCCGGGAGCCGCCGCCTTGCTGCTCCCGCCGGCTGCGGACACCGTCTCCGGCCTCCCGAGCTGACCCAGGAGCTGCCACCGCCGCTGCCTTGCTGCTCCCGCCGGCCGCGGGCACCATCTCCGGCCTCCCGGGCCGACCCGGGAGCCGCCGCCGCCGCCGCCTTGCTGCTCCTGCCAGCCGCGGGCACCGTCTCCGGCCTCCCGGGCCAACCCGGGAACCGCCACCGCCACCTTGCTGCTCCCACCGGCCTCAGGCATGTACCGCCCCCCGTCCTCTTCCCGGGCGGCCGCAGGTGATGGACGGAGGTGGCCGCGGGGGGGAGGGGGGCGGATTTTTTTCCGTTGTACAAGTTTTTTCGTTATACAAACCCTCCGTTATACGAGGGTCTACTGTATAACCTTGTAGCTTTAATGTAATGTTGTCTATTAATGCTGTAAGACAGGCATGTCCAAAGTCAGGCCCGGGGGCCAAATGCAGCCTGTTTACAAATTTAGAGTGGCCCACGGCCTCTTCTCCTCACCGGCTCAGCCTGTCGTGCATCCCCACCAGCTGACCCTTTCCCATACCGGATGGAGGCATCAGCTTGCAGTTTTATGTTCTGCGTGCCCTCCCTGCCTCTGTCCACCCCCCAGCCACCTGCCCCAGCCCACCCTCCGCCGGCTCCGTTGCTGCAGCATCCTCCCTTCCTCCTTGGATGTTATATATAGAGACTTGTCCAAAGTCCAGCCCGGGGACTAAATGCGGCTGAATAGTCGGCCCCCACACATTTTCACTTCGCCAAATCTGGCCCTCCTTGCAAAAAGTTTGGACACCCCTGCTGTAAGATGTCCCTCAATCCCTTGTTCTCAATACCTGAACATGTCTTAATTGTATTGGACTGTATATTATCCCTCATTTCTGTAAGCCGCCTTGGGTCCTTTTCCAAGGAGAAAGGCGGGGTAAAAATACTCTAAAATAAATAAAATTAATGTTTATGAGTATTTTTATATCGCTTTTCTTCCTGGAAGAGGACCCAAGCTGGCTTACAGTAAGGAAGGATAATATAGAGTCCAATACAATTAAGACATATTCTGAAGCGCCTACAGAGAGAAACCTCTATGAAAAGATAAGAGAATGTATCGAAATCAACAGACTCTCCGGATTTCTGAAAGGAGATTACAATGAGATCTCCAAAAAAAGATGGCAAGAAGTAGTAAACTTACTAGTACTTTGATAGTATTCTGTAATATTTCGACATGTATAATCGCTACTTTTGACTTGATATATTCAACATAACCTTTTATATTGTATTCCCCATCCCCTTCCCCCTCTTTCCCCTTCCTTCTTCCCTCAAAAGCAATAAAACTCTTTAATAAAAAAAATTAAGACACATTTTCAAGTTTAAGAGCAGGGGATGGGGGGTATCTTACTGCATCCGAAAACAATATTAAATCTAAACGAGAATGTGAGCATTAAAAAAAGAGTAAAAATTCTATGGAATCTTGTACGGTAGACCACCTAAAAGTTATGAGGGATGGGAACTAACAATTGATAACATAGTGTCAAAGTAATCACACAAGGAGAGATAGAAGAACAAAGTTATAATTGGTTATAAACACAAGTCTGTGTAGCTAGCCATGTATGGCAGTCCATCATTCAGGGAAAGCTTGCCTGAAGAGAAAGGTATTTGCCTGTTTCTGGACAGACAGCACGGATGGGGCAGTCCTGGCCTCTAGTGAAGCAGCCATATGTAGTCTAAGACTAAGAAAAAGAGAAAGCACCCATCACTCATTCTGTTTTCTTATAGAGGTGATTGTCCAATTTTGCACCCATCCTACAGGGGACGATCAGATACAAGATGCACCTACATCTGATGGCATGCTGAACATGTGGCAGAACCTATGGTTAGATTGCTAAGATCTGCAACCCCCACTAGGGTTGGCATGTTTCTTTCCCTCAAAAACACTACCAAGCAATCTGACATGTGCAGTAATATAGTAGATAAGGGTGTGAACTATGACCCAGGGCATTTCTGATTAAATCTTTCAATGGCCACATAACCTCAGGAAACCTACAACCAGCCTCAGACTCCAACCTGCATAATGGGTTATATTCCAAAAATGATTAAGAGTTGGCAGGTGAGAGTCTGTGAACACTGCAGAAGGGCTGCAGAAATGTGGTAAATGATGGCTAGCCATTCCCAACCTGTTTTGGGACATGGCCATTAAAGCTCAAAATGAAAGAAATATCAGCCAAATCAGGGTTGTATACGTTGCATAATTAACCTTATAAAGTGATATGTGAAAATTTGTTTCTGGTATGTGCCCTCCCCTTCAAATGTGCCAGGACAACCCTGAGGGACCAGAAGCCCTCCATTGAGAATGTCTGGATTAAATTATGATGACATCATAAGAACTTCAGAACATCAGAACAGCCTTGCTGGAACAGGCCACAGCCCATCCAGTCCAGCATTCTGTCTCACACAGAGGCTCACCATTTGTTTCAGGGTATTCCCAAGAAGATGTCTTCACCTGATTATGATTCCCTGCAAATGGCATTGAGAGATTATCCTGCCTATCTCCCCAATCCGGAGGTTGTCCTTAGGCATCCATAATGATAGCCATTGGTACCCTTATTCTCCATGAACTTGTGTATTCCTTTCTTAAAGCTGTCAAGGCTGACAGCTGTCACCACTTCTTCTGGTGATATACATAACAGATTCTCAGCTTGTGGTACAGATAGATGCTTGCCGACTGGCCACACTGACAGTCTTTTAAAGGAAGAATTCATATACATCAATGGATTTACAAATATGGGAACAGCAGAAACCATACTAGCATCTTTTCAATTAACATAATGTGCTGTCAAATTTTATAGGGACACATGAGCCACAGTGAATTACAAAGAGCTTCTAACTGCCCATGAATAACTCTATTCTGCTGCCGAGCGGAAAAGGGGGGGGGGGCTGGATGCATTAGTAGTGGTTTAATGGACTGAAAATTAGTGAAAACTGCTAAGCTGTCAAAAACACGTTATCAAGAGCAGAACCAAAACCAAACAAGTTCATTTTTAAAAGAACAGGAGAGATGAAACGTTTATTTTTGATATGACTCAAGAGAGGCCACAGAACCCACAGACTCCTTGTCTGCAACACAGGAAGTTTTTGTTGAACGCCGGTGCTTGAAGCAACACAGAAGGTTGCTTCCAACGTTTGAATGCTACCCACTTCAAGATTGCACTGTGCCAGACAAAATGGGCAATTTCAGCTGTTCAGAAGGCAAACAGAGAGGAAAGAAAGCCTTAGCCAATAACATTGGAGGCCCCTGACTGGGTAAATATGATTTATCATAAAACCATGTACACCATGGGGTGAATGAATTATATAACATGCCATAATCTTGCTAGCCCCCAGTTTTGGCAGTGACATCCATTAAGTCAACGGCCCTTGTGGAAACCATGATTTCATACTGCTTATGAAAAAGAAAGAAAGAAACCCATAGAGGTTATTTCTCCCTTTATCAAAGGGCATGAGACTCCACAGGACTTTCCTTGCATAAACAAATCCAAGAAAAATAGAACAAGCAAATTAATGAGGATAGGAATTGGCACAAGGAACAACCGACAATATGCTGGCTACAGACTGCATACATGCTTTTAAAGAAGCATTGTGACTAAAAATGACGTTCTTGATGCTAACATAACCTATAATGATCAGCCAACATATTCTGGTGGGTGGAGGCAGACAGAGGGAAGCTCAATGGGGTGACGTGGTTTTTGAATACTGAAGAACCCAGCATCACCTCCAGCATTCCCGGCTGGACAAATCATTAGGACTTATTTCAGCCTGAGACTTTGGAGAGTTGCTTCCAGTTGTCATTAGAAGAGATGCCCCTAAGCTTTTTAAAAAAACAAACAAACAGACAAATAACAATACTAGTGCATCCCCACCCCCCACCCCCGGGACCATCCATTTCTTCCGTGAGTTCTTCTTTATTACTCCAGCGTCTGTTGTTCTGATAATCTTCTCAAAGTCCTCTTCTCCAGAACTGTCTTGAAATATTCGTCAGTTCTTTCCCCTTCCCTTCTACTAATACAAAGTCTATAAACTTTCCCCAAATGTCATAAAAATGTCTTTTTTCATTTCTCCTCGTTTAACTTTTAAACTACAAGACAATTTATCGTTTATAGCTATATCCCAAGGTTCGTTATACCAATCTTCCATCTTGAGATCTAGTTTGGATTTCCAGTTTCTTGCTATAATTAATCTGGCAGCTGTCATAAGACTTGCTATTAGTTCCTTGGTTGTAACATCATAATCTTTACTAGTTAACAATGATAACAATGCTGTCTCTGGATTACAATCAATATCTACTTGAATCATCTCACTTGGCTCTAAAAAAACCATTTTCCAAAACTTTTGAACTATTTCACATTCCCACCAGAGATGCATGTATGTACCTATCTTTTTTTCACATTTCCAGCAAATCTTAGAATATTCAGCATTCATTCTATTTAACCTAATTGGTGTCAAGTACCAAGACCAATTTAAAATAATTTTCTTTTATCCTAACCAATAATGATCTCAAGAATCTCATGTTCCAGATTTTCCCCCAGTCTTCTTTTTTTGTCTCTACATTAAGGTCTTATTTCCAGACCTCTCTCAGAGAATCTGACTCCTTCACTTCCAGTGAGTCCCCTATTATTTTGTATATTTTATGTACTAGTCCTTTCTCTGTATTGTCCTGGTCGGATTCAAGCGATAATAAAAACTGTTCAAACTTTGTACATTCTCTAAGTTGACTGTTTCTTCTGACCCAATTCTTTGTCCATTTTTCCAACTGGATATAGCTTATCCATATTAAATCACTAGATTGCAAAGTGGTTTTTATGTCCTGATTTGTGCTAATTTTGGCCTACCAGTCTTTTAATCTGGCTATTTTCTTAGCTTTAAATAACCCTAAATAATGCTTCAAATTCGTAGGAAAATTTTCCCAGTCTGTTACTAAACATAATGGGGAACTTTTCGGTGATAAGATTTTTCTATATTTTCTCCACGTAGTCATTAAACTATTCAGGAGGGGATTCTCAATCTCTACCTTATTTTTAAAGTCACTGAACAAGAATTTATTTATTTCCCCCTTTATGTCTTATGACTCCAGCTCCCACCATATTACCTTCTCTGGTTTAAATAAGATTTCTCCCAAACAACTGATTTGATTAGCTATATAATAATTTCTTAGATTGGGTATACCCAATCCTCTTCTTTTTGGGATCTATACCACAAACTTTTGTTTATTCTTGATTTTTTTCCCACCATTACAGTACCTATTTATCATGTCTTGGAGAGTTTTAAGATCCTTTTCTACAAACTGAACAGGTAACATTCTAAAGATAAAATTAATTTTATGCAGTATCTTCATTTTTATCATTGCTATTCTACCAAACCAAGATAAGTTCAATTTAGTATAGCTTTGTATTCTATTTTTCATCTCTTCTTTTAATTTTAAAATATTTTTCCTTAGTCTTGGTAAACTCCTTATAGAGTTCTAATCCTAAATATTTAATACTTTTACCGCATTTCAGCCCAAAGTTTTCCATTATCTTAAGATCTTCTCTTCCATAATTAAACAATAGACTTTCTGATTTTTGCCAATTAACACATAATCCAGTTATTTCCCCAAATTCTTCTAAATGGATTTTTACTCTTTGAATTTTCTCTATTGGGTCTAAGATTGTCAGTAGGGCATCATCTGCGAATAGACTAATTTTGGTTACCCCATCTTTCCCAATGGATTTGTCATCCCTTATTGCGTTTGCCAAAAGTTCTATAACAATGCAAAAGAGAAGAGGACATCCTTGTCTAGTTCCCCAGCCTAGGATAATTTGTTCGGTCATGCCATCATTAACTATTATTGAGGAAGTACCTTCTGAGTACAATTGATTTATTACTCCTAAAAAATGTTTTCCAAATCCCCATTTTTCTAACAAGATTTTTAATGTAGCCCATTGAACACAATCAAAAGCTTTAAAAAGATCTAAAATAACATGCCTGCTTTAGTATTACTTTTTTCCATTTCATGAAGAACATTCAGATTTCTTCTTATAATGTTCGCCATTTGTCTTCCCTTGATAAAACCACATTGATCATCTTTAATATATTTAGCTACAAAATTATTCATTCTTTTGTCCAGAATTGCAGTAAAATCTTAGCATCCTGATTTAATAGGGATATTGGTCTATATGATCCAATGTCCATTAAGTTTTTATTAGGTTTAGGTATTAAGATGGTTAAGGAGTAGGTCCAGGATTTCGGAACTTGTTCTCCTTCCATTATTTTATTATATAGCTTTTTTAGTTTGGGTACTAATATTGTTTTGAGAAGTTTATAAAATTCAGGTCCCAGACCATCCACTCCAGGAGTTTTATTATTCTTTAATTTATCTATTACCTCACCTATCTCTTGATCTGTAATGGGTTTCTCCATTTCCAGCATATCTTCCTTTTCCAAAACCCTCTTCAAATTTTTGGTAATATATTTTTCTATATTTTCCTTGCTCTTATTTTTTGCTGTATATAGAGACTGAATAGCTTTTAATTTGTCTTTCATTTGTGTACAGACCCTACCTGCAGAATCTTTTATATTCCCTATCGTATTTTATCCCTTCTTTTCTGGGCTAATCTGGCTAAAAGTTTTGAATTTTTATTACTGTATTCAAAAAAAATTCTTTTTTAAATACAGTAAATTTCTTTGTACTTCTTGTAGTTCTAATTCCTCTAATTCTTTTTTTTTTTTGCTTCAATCTGCCTCAATATCTTCTTATCATTGTTAGAAAAAAATTGGGATTCTAAATCTGCTATTATATTTTCTAGATTTCTTTTGTTAAACTCTTGCTTTTTTTTATTCTAGAATTTTCTCTTATAATAAAGCCTCTGGCTACAGCTTTTAAAGTGTCCCATATAATTCCCATTTTTCCTCCAGCCTTTTCATTAATGTCCCAAGTTTCCAACCAGTCTTTTTTAACTCTTTCTAGCACTTCTGGGTAGTGAAAAATTTTTGCATTCATTCTCCATCTTCTGGCTTCTCTATAGTTTTTATTTATTGCTATATGAATTGACATTATAGCATGATCAGATGTTTTTATAATTTCAATCTCAGTATTATTTACTTTAGGTATTAGACTTTGTGAAGCAAATACAAAGTCTATCCTAGAATAGCTCTTGTGAACTGGTGAGTAGAAAGTATATTTTCTTTCATCTCCTTTAAGTTCTCTCCAGACATCCTTCAATCCTCTATTATTTATAAATTTTGTTAATGTTGTGTGTAGACATGGGCACGACTCAGCGAAATTTCCGTTTCCGTTTCCGTTTTTCGTTTTCGTTACGCGACAAAAACGAAAATGAAAATTTTCCAAAAAACAAAACGGAAACGGAAACGAAACGAAAAACTTTACCGTGTTTTTCGTTTTCGTTGCGGCAAGTACATTGAACTGAAAAGAACGCTAACGAAATGAAAAATTTTCATTTTTGTTTTGTTTTTTGTTTCGTTTCGCAACGAAAATGAAACGAAAAATATTCAAAAAATTCACCGAAAAACAAAAACGAACCGAAACGGACCCCCTCGATGAAAAACGAAAAACCGTTTTGTTTTGTTTTTGAGTCGTGCCCATCTCTAGTTGTGTGTCTAACCCTCCAGTCTTCCTTCTTATAAGTTGATTTGTCTTTAATTTTATCTAACACCATAATGAAGTCTCCAGCCATTATTAAATACCCCTTTTTAACAGTTTCAATCTGATCCCAGAGGACATTATAAAAGCAGCTTTGGTTAGCATTTGGTGCATATACATTTACCAGAGTATATTGCTCTTTACCCATTGCAACTTGCAGTATTATATATCTGCCTTCTGAATCTTTCACCACATTTTCAACAATGCATTCAGAATTCTTTGAAATTAAGATGGCTACCCCCTTGCTTTAGATGTACCAAAACTTTTCTCATAAATATCAATGTTTGGAATTTTTAATTTGTTAACACCATCTTTTATTTGATGAGTTTCTTGCAGGAAAGCAATATCAATTTTATGTCTTTTAATCATTGCTTCAATTCTCTTCCTCTTCAAAATGGATCCCAAACCTTTCACATTCAATGTTGCTATTTTATAGACTTTCCCATAACTTAACTTTTTTTCTTTTAATATTCTGGAATGGTCCCATTGTGCAAAAAGAAAACTTAACACCTACAATTAATAAAAAACAACTAAAACAATCCAAACCCTACACCCTAAACTTATATTCTTTTCTCCCACCCCACTAGCTACCATAAATTTTTGCATGTGCCCTCAAGGGGTGGGAGGGAGGAAATCCGTCCACGGACAGTGACCGGCCAAGATCCCGCAAGCTCTTTAGTCATCTTAATACTGTATATCAATTTTTCCAGAAAACTATTCCATCCCCCTCCAAACCACCCTCTCCCCCATTCCCCCCTGAGGGGGGGAAGGGGGGAATAGGATAAAGGGGAAAAGGGAGGAGGGAAAAGGCAGGGAGGGAAAGGGGAAGCAAAGGAGGAGAGGGAGAGGGAGAGGAGGAGGAGAGAGAGAGATGGACTGGTGGGCTTCAGCTGTTGTTCTTCATTCTGATGTGGTAGCAGATGTCCCAGGAGCCGGACTAGAAGAAGTCGAATCAGCTTGAATATTCCATGCTTTCAGAAGATGCTGGCCTTCCTCCAGGGAGTAAATTGTGTGCTGAATAGAACCTTTCCAGGCTTTCAGAAAAAGGGGATGACCCCAAGAGTAGCAAAAGTTATGCTTCAGTAGTGTTGTTGTTACTGGTTTCATTGATTTTTGCCATTCAGTGGTTTCTTTGGAAAGGTCTTGATAGACTTGCACAATTTTGTCTCCTCTCTTCAAAAAATCTGGATTTGCCCTTATAGAAGACATGAGATGTTATTTGTTTACATAGGAGGCAAATCTGACTATTATTGGTCTTGGACTTCCTTCTCTTGAGTTGCCCAGATAATGAATCCTCTCTATGTCTTCTTCTACCAGTTGTCTAGGTAAAAATGAGTTAAGCCATGTCATCACTTCCTGTTTTAATTCTCCTCTCTTCTGAACTGCAAAATTAATCAGTTTTACATTCTGTCTTCGAGAGTAGTCTTCCATATAGGTTAACTTCTTTTTGGCTGTCAGTAATTGTTGTTTTTGGGAGTTGATTTCACTTTCATTTTTAGTAACACGTAGATCCAGACTCTTAATCTCCCCTGCCATATTTTCCAATTTCTGACCATTGCTGTCCACAGCAGCTTGTGTTTGCTTGATCTGACGGGATAAATCTTGTTTTGTATCATCAACTTTACGTGAGACTTCATCAATTTTTAGCGTCACATCGTTCAAACCCAGGCTCATTAGACCCACCAGTTCTGTTTTAATTTGACACATTTCCCTCATTAAATCTAGATCTGCGGGGTGAGTAGTTTCTACCTCCTTCCCGCCCGTCGCCATATCTGCCTCAGCTTTTTCCACGACTGCAGGGATGCCCCTAAGCTTAATGGACCAGGGGTCCCATTCAGTAAGAGGCAGCTGCAAAATGGACATGTTTTTATAGTGCTTATTTTTGCACAGAGAAAATGAAGAAATCCATTTGTGGCACTGAGAACTATGTTGGAAAACGGTTTTGCTCTTCACTATGTCTTCTTCCATTTTGAACACCAACAAGACTTTGTTTGAAAAAACATATCCCTGGCACCAATTAAAAGATATGTATGGGCTATGCAATATTTCTGTAATGGAATGAGCCATTAGGCAAGAAATCATGCATGTCTAAGCAACATTTTCTAATAAGCTTCCAAGCACCTATTGATCATCCAGTTATTATGACCAAAACAACTGGGCAGAAATGACGAGAAAAGAAGGGATCCAAGAGAGGTGAGAAAAAAATGTTTATTTTTCTGTTGAGATCAAGGTATAAATAAAACACCAGAAATGAAGGTACCAAGGAACAGAAAGGCAAAGAAGCAGGACTAAAAGTAGAAAAGGTACAGAACTAGCAGGGAAGGAGGTCTTGACGCTTTAACTTTGCAATGTACTACTAGGTCCACATTTTCACATTCATTCCTCCCTTCTGACAGATGTCTGACGAGCTTAACACTAAAAACCCTAAAACTAGCCCGTGTGTGTGTATGTTTGTAAAATGTGTGTGTGTAACTAAACACAGGGACTCACTCTGTAGAATGTAAGACTTGTAATAATTTGAACTTAATAACATTACAGCCAGAATCATGACAAAGTAAATAGGATGATCATAACTCATATTGTTAGAAACCACTGTCCTCCAGTGATACTGTAAACTGGGAGCTAGGCCAAGTAAAGGGAGTTTCTGCATCAAAGAATCCACTGGCATAGTTTTCACTGACACTGAAAATTATGCTCATCAGTGCAAAATCTACACTAGTGCTTGTTGGGGTTTTGTCACATATGAGGAAAAAAACAGCATTAATGTTTTCACTGATGGCAACTCACCTCTGAAAGTTACGTCAATTGAGTTATACAGCAGTCTGAGTTAACAGGATTCTGGCCTTTGCTCAAAACAGCCCCTTGTGCCAGCTAAAGAGTGTAGTCGGCAATGCTGCCATGTTTGGGGCCTGCCAGCAGCACCCTAGAACAACATCCCTAGGAATTAGATTAGCTTTTCAGTTCTTAGAAAAACACTGGGTTTTTTTCCATTTAAGAAGCCCAGTTATTTTAAGATAACTGAGAAGCAGTGTTATGGGAATGCAAGCTGCCCCCAAAATCCAAGGGACGGGGAATGCATAGCCTCCAGTCCTCTGAAAGATGTGCAGCCTTGTTACAGAGGATCAAGCAATCAGCAGCTGCTAGCCGTAGTGGCAATATAATACATCCAGTGTTGGTGGCAGGAAATACTAGAGAATCTGAGGTGCTAAGAGCATCCCAGGGAATCTTCTCTATCCCTCTACTTTCTGTTTAATTCAGAGGTTTTGGGTTGTCTTCATTGTAGTTGTTCTGGCAACTGTTAGATGCCAACTGCTCCTCTACCCTAAATCTTCTCAGATCAATAATCAGTCACAAGAGAGGGGGGGAGAGAGAATATACTTGCCAGTACTGGAGTATAAAGATATTGGCCTTAACTTCAGTGTTTCAAATGCACAAAGTCTCCCAGTTCACTTTGCAGGAATGGAATCAACAACAAAAGATCAAAGCTTGCCATTTTAGACAACGTTTTTTAAATCTAAAAAAAGTCACTTGATCAAACTGCAGAAACTGCCTTCAGTCATACTGCTTGTTGGTGACACCCAGCACAATGGGGCTCTTGGATAGGAAAGCATCAAGGGAAGCACTTACAAGACAAATGAAATAGTTTTAAATTCTGACAAGGCTATACTTGATGGGTTTGTCTCTGCGACACTCACACAATTCCTCTACCTGTGTGTGATGCCACCTAAACAACAGAGAACTACAAATCCTATTGGACTTTCCCTCACACCAGCTCAACCTAACATAAATGACAACAGCAGTGTTGAGCTGTCCCTGCTTTAATCCCTATCAGGTGTCTCACAACAGATGAAATTCACTGTAGTCTTTGGCAACTATTTTCTTGGGGACTAAAATGCACACTGAATGTTGCCACTCTGCAGGTCACTGTTTTGTTTTCTATATTTGTTGGCATGTTCTTCTCAGGATTTTGACAAATTTTGCCTATGTGGCCTGAAAAAGTTCTGTTGGTATTCCATCTACTCCTGGCAATTTATTTCTTCCCAGTGTTTCAGAGTAGCTTTTACTTCCTTTTCTAGAACTGCAGTTTCTTTGTCACAGGAGTCCACTTCAAATGAGTCTGAAATCATTTTATCCCTTCTGTATAAGGTCTACAGTAAACTGTTTCCGCCTTCTCTTCATCTTCTCCTAGGCAGATAGTATCGTTCCCTGCAGGTCATTCAGTATTCCTAATCTCAGCTTAAATTACCCTTTAGTTTCTTGATTCTTCAGGATGATATCTCTTTTGGCACCGGAGACAAGAAAAATGTACAACTGCCTTTCCTTGGAAACAGTATACTGTACTACCGTCTTTCCACTGGTGATATGTAATAGGCATCCTTCAGTTTTGAGATGCTATAGTATGGTGCTCTGTATAGAAGTCCTAAAGCAGCATCTCACGTGGCTAAAAAGGCCAATTTGGGAGTGACAGTCCCTCCCACATTGAGGACAAACACAGTTGGTCCCTTGCCCGGCCCCCAGATTTCGCTGTTTCTGGGACTGCTACTTTTCCTCAGCCTGGGGAATACAAAATATGCCAGGTACAGTATTAAGGTATAAGAAGGGGGATTGTGGCATTATTTTCTCTTCGGCAACTCTGAATTGACCCTCTGCCCTCTCCAGCAATATTTACGGAAGCTCAAGCCTCTTTTAATCAGCTTACAGTATATCAGAGCTGGATGGCAACTGGGTCTCCTGGCCTGAGTTCTCAGGGCAAGTCACTTTCCATCCAACTCCACCCAGTAATGTGGCTTGAGGGGAGAGGGGAGTTGAGTGTTCATACGTTTCTCTGCCTTGTCCTTCAGGACCCTGAGTTGTACCAGTCCAAGAGTCTTCCTTGTATATTATATATACTCCCACTCTCCTCAGAGGTCAGGTTCCCTCAGGAGGTCTTCATCTACATGGAAGCCCTTGCTGGGTCTTCTACATGTCCACCCCCACCCCCAAGCTCCATCTTATTCCACTTTCTCTATTACTTCAACCAGCACTCAGTTCCCCTGCCTGGACACCCCTGTCAAACTCTCTCATTCCATTGCCTCCCTCATATCCAGGAGTGCCCATGGGCCCTTGTCCCCCTTTTCTCACTGCCATCTGCCATTTATTTTTTCACACGTAAAGGGATAACTAAAGGGAATAGGCAACGGGGAGGGGTTCAAAAAGTTCTAAGGCAGGCATGTCCAAACTTTGGCCCTCCAGATGTTTTGGACAACTCCCACAGTCCTTTGTCATTGGCAAACTAAGCCTAGAATTCTGGGAGATGCTGTCCAAAACATCAGGAGGACCAAAGTTTGGACATGCCTGTTCTAAGGGTTCTCCTTCCCCTTCCCTCATGGGAGTCACTCTTCCTGACTCAGGTTCTCAGCTGGAATCTCCTCTGTCAGGGCCTCGGCCTGGGTTCTTTGGAGAGGTCCTCCCAGCACCCACTCAGCCCCACAGGAGACCTCCCAGGTCCACTGAGGAGCTGGATACCTGAAATTCCCCCAGCAGCAGGGAGAAGGCAAGATGGTCCTCCCACAGGGGCATCTTTGCCCCCTTCCTCACAAGCATTTAAGGGAAGAAAGAGAAGGACACCAAGTTCCAGTCTTCTGGACTTGATCAGAAAGTTCCCTTTGTTTTACCTATCATTTGTTAGCATATATATATAAGGGAAGTGGATCAGGTCATAATTATTTCCCAAAGTGTTGGTCTTATACACCTTGGAATTAGGACAAACTGTTTTGAATTTCTGTCAGTTACCTGAGAAGGCACTATTTATATTGTGAGATAATAACAATTCTAATGTCACAATATAAAACACCCTGATCCACTAACAGCCTAAACATGTGTGCAACAATATTGCCTAGCACAACCTTAGTGTAACAGCCAGTGCACGAGTCTCTACAGAGATGTATTGATATATATTTTTGGTAAATCTGCAACTGTCCAAAGTCTTAGAAAGACACGTTATAACTACCAATACACAGTGTTCTAGAAACCTGAGAGGAACATAAAATGTTCTCCATTCCAAAAAGCTGACATTTCTAAAGGTGGCAAATGCATTTTCATGCGTAAATGGGAGTTTATTTAAATTCAGCAACAGCATTTGCTTGGAAATGTCAGGACAGTGCCCAGAGGAGAAAAGTGGGTGGAGGAGCTTATTCAAAGAACATGACACATTTCATAGCATGTATGCATATCTAAAGACAATTTCTTTGACCCTACGAATATTGATAGAAAAAGATCCACTGAAGAGAGAAGGATTGCAAAAGCATTCAGCTATAGGACTGTGCTATGAAACTCCTGAGATATAGTTCACTGGAGCATAAAACAGACCTATATAATTATGAATTGCACCCCCACTTATAAAAACTTACTGGAGGCACCTCTCAGCAGTCAGCTCTAACCAGAGCAGCTCCCATCACCCTTCACTAACCAGCATCACCAACAGTGAGAAATATGAGGAGATTGGTGATCTGGCTTCAATCCTTTCTGGGGGACTATCCTCAGACAGTCCAGCTTGGAGAGATGACATCCACCCCTTGGACTCTTTATTGTGGTGTCCATCAAGGGTTGATCATCAAACCAGTTATATATGTTATGAGGGCAGTGGATCAGGTCAACATGTAGATGGCACGCAGCTCTACCTCCCCTTTCATCCTTTTGCAAATGATGTCCCATGTCTTGAGCATTGCCTGGATGTTGTACTGGATAAATAGACCAAGGCTAAATCAGGGAAAGATGGAGATCCCACCTGTGGGGGCTCTGGATGTTTGCGACTGGAACATCCCTCCCCTTCAGGGAAGTGACTCTCTCCAGAAGGGATAAGGTTCATAGCCTGGTTGTTTCTACTGCATCCAGTGCTATCCATGGAGTCCTAGGTGGTGTCTGTGGTCCAGTTGGCCTATTTCCATCTCAGGTGTATAGCCTGGCTGCATCCCTACCTATACACTAAGGTCCACATGGTGGTGGTAATCTCAAGGCTTGACTACTGCTATGGTCTCTGTGTGGAACTAACTATGAGGTTGACATGGAAGAGTCAACAGGTCCAGAATGCAGTAGCTGGGCTATTAACTGGTCTGAGAAGACATGGATCACATCTCCCCTAACCTGGCCACCTTGCACTAGTTGCCTTTATGCCTCCACACAAATAAAGCCCTTAACGGTTTGGGACCTTGCTACCTAAGAGAACACCTTCTTCCATCAAGTACTGCTGATGATACACACTCAGCTCAAACCAGGTGCTTAACATTGACAACCCTGAGAGGCACTGAAAGAGAAGAATAGAAGTTGTGCCTTCTCGGTAGTTGCTCAAACATACATCATAGAACAAACCCCCACCTGGGATCACCCTTTCCCCTTCTCTGGAGTCCTTTAAAATATCACTAAATTGTGGCTCTTTCTGCAGGTTTTTCCTGAACCATTACAATCATAAATCTCTGATCTGCGTAAAATGCTTACCCAACAGTCTTACGTCATTGTGCTCTTATTGCAACTTGATGTTGTTTTTATATTATTTATGATTTCTATATATTTTGTTTATGACATATTTGTTGATGATTAGTGAAATGTCAGTTTATTACTTTTATTTTATTGCCTGTGTTTGAATGTTGTAAGCCGCCCAGAGTGGCCAGTTGGACAGGTGGGCTGAAGGAGGAGGAGGAGGAGGAGGAGGAGAAGAAGAAGAAGAAGAAGAAGAAGAAGAAGAAGAAGAAGAAGAAGGTGTGGATCATTGATGTTGCTATACCAGATGATAATAGAGTCACCAAGAAACAACTTGAAAATATTGCCCGGTATCAGGATCTGAAAATTGAACTTCAGAGACTCTGGCATAAACCACTACAGGTGGTCCCAGTGGTAATTGGCATGCTGGGTGTGGTGCCTAAAGAGCTAAGCAAGTATTTAGAAGAAACTGGAGTTGACAAAGTCACCATCAGTCAGCTGCAGAAAGCCACCTTACTAGGATCTGCTTGCATAATTCACCAATACATCACATAGTCTAAACACTTGGGAAGCGTTTGACTAGTGATTTGTAATACAAAATCCAGTGTAGTTGTCTTGTCTGCTAATTTAATAATAATAATAATATAGTGGTACCTTGTATAAAGGAATTAATTCGTTCCAAATGAAATTATGTTAAACAAATTTTCCTTTATACAAATTTCCCATAGGAATGCATTGAAAATTGAGTAATCCCATTTGTATGTTGTACGGATTTGGCCCATAGGCGATTCTGTTAAGCAAATTTTCCCTATCTCCAGAATATTTTATGTTGTACAAATTTTATGTTATACAAACTGTTATACAAGGGTCCACTGTAGTAGTAGTAGTAATAATAATAATAATAATAATAATAATAATAATAATAATAATAATAATAATAATAACAACAACAACAACAACAACGACAACGACGACAACGACAACAACGACAACGACAATGACAGGTCTATTTCTCCTGGCCATTTTTGACTTGTATTTTATTATGCTTTCGTATTTTTATCATGTTCTGTGTTTGATTATATATTGGGATTGTAGGTGGGTAGTCGCTTTCGTTGATGTGCTGTACACCACCCAGAGTACCCTATGGGGAAACCAGGTGGTCAATAGGTACA
>JAHTLZ010000122.1:29934921-29952743 GCA_023846285.1 Phrynocephalus versicolor | reverse complement strand
ATAGATAGATAGATAGATAGATAGATAGATAGATAGATAGATAGATATTTTTGCAAGTTCTTTTTTCTTGTTTTTAAACATTAAGCAAGTCAAAATTCTTAGGGCACAACATTAAAAGAAGCCCTATTAGGTTATCTTGTCGTGATCTTGCCAGTATCATTTTCTTCCTAACACTATATAGATCAGTGTTCTGCTCAGTCCAACTCTAAGTGTTATGAAACTGCATGTAAGTCTGTCAGGATTCCATATACTGTACTGTACTTTCCCACAACTGTACGAAGCCGCCAAGGGAACTCCCCAGGCAGGATTTTCCAGATGATCCACAAAATTGACCCAACACAATTATCTAAGGGCCCATTTTTCATTCCAGAGTTTTATATCAGAAAAGCAGAGGTCCACCCCTTCCAAGAACTACAGTCAAGATCAAAGATCTGAATCAAAAGCCTTCTAAGTAGCAATACATGGCACAAGGACCTACACAGGTCAACTTCATCTGCAACCTCACTTGGGAATAGGGTTCAGCTTCCAGTGGAAAATTCCGATTACTCTACAAAAATAGCATAAATGCAAGAATGAAGAAACAACTTTCCACCTTTCACCAGGTCTAGCTCTTGTGCTACACTCTGCAGGAATAAATACTATTTTTGTTTAGCAAAAATTGTTTATATATTTTTAAAGAGATCAGCTCATAATCTGCTTCATTTCCACACTGACAAAGGATGCTATGTTTCAGCTCTATTTTCTTTTTAAAATTTTCTGTTTTTCTCCCCATAGGGGGCCCAAGGTGACTCACCACAAGTAAAACAATATAACGTGTGTGTGAGTGTTGTGCCATTACAGTCATGAGCAACTCTTCATGACTCCATGCCCATGGAGCTTTCTTGGCAGGAACACCGGAGTGGTTTGTCAGTTCCTACTTAGTAACAGGTTAAAATATTATACAAAACTTTATATTAAACAATTAAACATTGATCAAGAGTAAAAATACAGTAGTACCTTGTTTCACAAGCATAATTCGTTCATTCTGGGGCCTCATAGACCGCATACTGTAAGCACAAAATGCCAAAACTCACAAAAGAAGTTGGCTAGAAGTCCATGTTCAGACCATGGTTTAGGTACCTGGCTGCAGAATCTGCTCCACTTGGGACTAACAACTGGATTTTGCTCTGTGTTTTCAATGAGACAATAATAAAATGCAATTTGTAGCCATATTCACACTCGACCAGCGACCCCATGACTAAAATGGTTTAAAAATAGGAAATAATGTTAAAAAAAAATAAAAATTATATAAAGAAAAATAAAACAAAACCCCTAACCTGCACTCCCCTTTGGAAACATTCCCCTAACCTGCGCTCCCTTTGAAACCTCAATTCCTCTCTCCTCCCTCTGCTTTGGACGCTGCCTGAGAGGGAACATTCCAGACAATCATCCAGAATCCAGCGGGGGGAGGGGGGGAGCCACCATTGGCTCACTTGTGATCATGTAACCTGCTCCAGTTACTTGTATTGCAAGACATGGCTTGTTGATCAAGGCAAAATTTAGAATAAATGTTTGCTTGTCTTGCAAAACACTCTTAAACCAAGTTACTCTTAAACTAAGGTATTACAACACTGTATGTTTTTAAAAAATAATATCTACATTTCATAAATGGAACATTCCCTAGACCTCCAGTTATGACTTAAAAGCCTGGCTGATAAGAAAAGTCTTTGATTACAAGGGAAGGGGTTAATCTGACTTCTCTAGGCAGAGGATTCTAAAGCCTGGGAACCACCAGTGAGAAGGCCCTCTCTCGTGACCCCAACAAACAAGCTTGGGAAGATGGTGGGACCAAGATAAAGCCTTCCTCATAAGATCTTAGAACAGTAGTGTCCAAACTTCACCCCTCCAGATGTTTTGGACCATAACTCCCACAGTCCTTTGTTATTGCCAATATGGGGTTGGAATTCTGGGAGCTGTGGTCCAAAACATCTGGAGGGCTGAAGTTTGGACACCCCTGTCTTAGAACTTAAGCAGACTCATATGGGGGGTCATGCGTGCCTTCAAAACACCCAACCCCAACCCTTACAGGTAATAACATGTACTCTGAATTGACTAACAGCCAATGAAGCTGTTGTAATAAGGGAGTTATATACTCCCTGTAACCAGTGTCAGTCAGCAATCTGAACCAGCTGAAGCTTCTGAACACTCTTCAAAGAAAACCCCACATGCAGCATGTAGCAGTAATCCAGACAAGATGTAACTAAGACCTGTTACACCATTGCCAGATTGGACATCTCAAGGAATGGATGCAGTTGGTGCACCAGCTTCAGCCATCTAAAGACATTCCTCACCACCACTGAGAAGTGCACCTAAGTTTAGGGTTAAATCTGGCATACCCAAGCTGTGAACCTGATTTTTCAGAGGGAGTATAACCCCATCCAATACAGGCTGGATCTCTGGCATGTGATTTGCTTTGTGAATGACCAGAAGCATCCCTGTTTGTCTGGATTAAGTTTCAGCTTGTTAGCCTTCAGTCCCTTACTGACAACAGACACTGATCAAGGCACAGAACACCTCATTTGG
Organism: Phrynocephalus versicolor; assembly: GCA_023846285.1. Lineage (NCBI taxonomy): Eukaryota > Metazoa > Chordata > Lepidosauria > Squamata > Agamidae > Phrynocephalus > Phrynocephalus versicolor. The sequence continues at coordinate 29,950,181 of JAHTLZ010000122.1, read as the reverse complement.
AATCAAATGGGAAGGAGAGGTAAAGATGGGTGTCAACACAATACTGGTGACACAAGGGGGGCCCACCCTGTTTTCATGTAGGTGTTGAATAATATGGAGAACAGAACTGAATCCAGAGGAACACCATAGGCCAATGGCCAGGGTGTCTCTCAACACCACCTTCTCACTTTGGTCACTGAAAGAAGAATTAGACCCATCCCTTCAAAATGCCCCAGAAGGATACTATGGCTGATGGCACTGAAAGCCAGTGAAAGGTCCAGCAAAACCAACAGAGAAACATATCCTTGTCCATTTCCCGGTGTAGACCATTCACTACAGCAACCAAAACTGTCTCTGTTCCATAATGAGGCCTTAAGCCAAACTGAAATGAAACCAGATAATTATCTCATCTGGGATCCTCTGGAGTTGAAATACCACCTCACACTCAAAAATGGAATACCAGAAAATGGCCAAGAATTATCCAATACATTGGGTCCAAGGAAAGTTTTTAAATCAAGGTCTTACTATGGCCTTTCTTTATCCATGCTGGGACCTTGTTTTGCTGCAAGGAGGCCTCCATCACTCCCTTAACCCACTTGGCACACATATAGTGGACATAGTGGAACTGGAAAAGGTGCAGAAGAGAGCGACTAAAATGATTACTGGCCTGGGGGACCTCCCTTAAGAGGAAAGGCTAAAACATTTGGGGCTTTTTAGTCAGGAAAAAAGGCACATGAGGGGGGGATATGATTGAGACATACAAAATAATGCAGGACATAAGTCAAGTGGATAGAGGGACACTCTTCTCCCTCTCACAAAATACCAAAACTAGGGGACATACACTCAAACTGTGGGTTGGGAGAGTGAGAGCAGACAAAAGAATTTTTTTTTTTACCCAGCGTGCTGTTAGTCTGTGGAACTCCCTGCCACAAGATGTGGTGATGGCATCTAGCCTGGATGCCTTCAAAAGGGGATTGGACAGATTCCTGGAGGAGAAGTCCACCACAGGTTACAAACCACGATGGAGATGTGTCATCTCCAGGCTTAAAAATGGGGTACCTCAAAGACCAGATGCAGGGGAGTGGTAGCAGGAGACAGATATCTAGTCTCATGCGCTCCCAGAGGCTTTTGGTGTAACCACTGTGAGATACAGGAAGCTGGACTTGATGGGCCTTTGGCCTGATCCAGCATGGCTCTTCTTATGTTCTTATGTTCAGCTTTACAACATTGACAACTGTACAACAGGATGCAAAAACATGACTTACTGAATCCTTAGACTCAGACCCTGCCTTTTCAGTCAAAAGGCAGATACAGTAAAGAGATAGGGATTCATCCTGCTCTGGATGGCTCACCCCTAGTACCCTAAATTTTGGCTTGTACTTCTGGATTTGTATCCCTGCGTGGAGCAGGGGGTTGAACTTGATGGCCTTCCAACTTCACTATTCTGTGATTCTATGATTCAGCCATCAGCCTTTGTGCCTGGATTTTGGCAGTAACTGGGAGGGCAGTGGCCGAAGCTATTCTGCAAGTTGGGCCCATACTAGGAGATGCTTGCTCAGATTAGAGTTGGGTGTTGTCATTCCCCCTGTCCATCCATGGGACTGGTACTGTATCTATGTTTTGACTTATTCTATATGTGCTCCCTTGTAGCCTTTGTCCCACCCCATTATGTTGCATATAGGTTGACTGAAACCCTCAATATCCACGATTTCAGTCAATCATGGTAGATTGTAGAACCAATCCCCACAGATACAGGAGTCCTATTGTACATGCCTAGTTATACCCTATTTTAGGCCTGCACAATAGGTAGACCATGGGCTACCGGTAGCCTGCGAATGGGTTCAAAAGTAGCCCACCGGCCATCAATAAAAAAAAGTGAAGGGATAAGTTCTCCACCCCTCCCTCCCCCATCCCAAGGACCACCACTGCCCCAGCAAAGTTCTGGGTCTGCCAGCTCATTGTCTCAGCCGAGCAGGACAGTTCAAGGGCCATGGCCTGGTTCCCTGCTCGCCCCGCTGGCCAGATGATTTTGTAGGTTCAAGGGAAGTGTGTGCATGGTCAGCCTTCCCATAGGAATGAATTGAAAATCAATTAATCCGTTCCAGAGAGAACGGATTTCAATGCATTCCTATGGGAAACTGCTGCTCTACTTACCCTTTTTAAAAACTTAAAAGCATGTGCTTGGAATGGATAAAATTCGTAAGTAGAAGTATTAGTGTAGTAGCCCTCAGGCACTTTGGGCCAGAAAAAGTAGACCTCGGCCTGTTCAAAGTTGGACAGCCCGGCTCTATTTCAATCCCTTTAGTGCTCTGGGTGTCGGTCTGCCTCTGGAAGATGTTTGGGGACTTCATCTGGCCCAAAGCACTACAGATACACAAAGCTCACGCAGTGAAACTGTGGAACTCACAATCACAAGATGGACTGGCAGCTGCAAACTCAAATGATTTCAGCCAGAAGGGACCAGACACACACACACACACACACAGAGAGAGATTCATGGAGCTCTAAATGGCTATCAGTTGTGATAGCTGTTGCCACCAAGAAGATCAAAGGCAACCTGCTTCCAAACATCTGCTGGGAGGAAACCAAAGCAGAAGACAGTTCTTTCTGTACACACCATCTCCACAGGCATCTGGCTGCCCACCACAGGAAACAATAGGCTAGACTAGCCAGACCTTTAGTCTGAGCTAGCAGGGTTCTACTCAAGTACCCATGAGTACTGGACTACCTCGCCCTGATTGGAGGGAAGAAAAGGCAGAAGATGCCAGCTCACCATCCAACCTGTATCTCTTCCAGCTGATGTAGCTTCTCGGTACACACAGCATGGAAACTAGTTACTTGCCCCAAACCTAGAGTTTAAAATAATTACCTTTAGGCTGCAACTTCCAGAATGCTCCCAACCAAAATATCTATTCGGCATGCTTGCTGGGGATTCTGGGATTGTAGTTCAAAGAAGCAACTGTTACAAGTTTTGCAAGAGAGAGAGTGAGTGAGAGAGAGAGAGAGAGAGAGAGAATGAACTCCTCAGCCCTGCTGGTCTTCATAACCTTTCCCATGCTTATAGCTTTCCTCGCATCACTGCAATCAGAAACTCATAGATACACAACGCTTTCTCAATCTTCTGAAAGGCTAAAAGGCTTCACGCTGATTTAAGTAACTTTGTGCTTGCCAAACCACATGGACACTCCTTCATGGGGCAACCCATAATGCCCACTCCAGTCCCACAATGTGCCCCCACACATTCATGGGAAGAGAACCAGAATATTTATGAAGACCGTGCCATTTTACATGCACGTGCATTATAACTCCATGACAGACTGGGTTCCTTTTCTTCTCTTTTAGAAGGAGTGCTCATGCTGTGGTTTCTTTATTCAGATTTCAGACACACAGAGCTGCTGACCCACTGAATGCAGAGAGCCCATTTGTCCACCCATCCATTTGTAAGCTTTTATCATTCTCCACATGTGTGTGTTGTGTCATTACGGTCGTGACCGACTCTCCGTGACCCCATGTCCATGGAGTTTTCTTGGCAGGAATATGCCTGACTGCAAACTAGCCTTAAAATCTATGCCTGTCCGACTTTCTCCCCACTTCCAACTCTTCGCAGAATTCCTTGCCATTAAATTTTGACAGTAAAATTTAATACCATTCCTTTTCGGCAAAGGGTTTTTTACAGCCTGTACTGCACTTCTGCTTCGGTTTTTTTTCCCCTGAAGAAGGTCACTGTTACTCCCATTTTCCACTGGAAGAAACCATGCCTGAAAAGTATTCTCTCCTGGAATGGCTTGTACAGGAGACAAACCATGTGCCTGACTGGAAACGCTTCTTGGCTATAATAGCAGGCCTGACTTCCAGTCAACTTGCAAAGGCGCGGATTCTGCGCCATCACCAGACAGAGCTTGACAGGGGAGGTTCAAGGCACGCAAGTAAGTCATTGAACCGACCGATTTCCACATTTTCCAAGTTTCCCACAACTTTAATTGAAACAACGCTCTTAGCAGCATTCCTGTGCTTGGCTAGCGTGCCGAACAACCTCAGGGGAATTAAAAGCAGCCTGTACTTCTCCACATGCCCAAGCCAAAAACCGACTCCAGCCTGACAGTACAGATTCGTAAAACAGTCTCTGCACCCCAAACTACTCCGGAGTCACTCCGGCTCGCGCTCTGGGACACATCACTCGGGAATAGGGCTGACTGTGGTCAGCAGAAGGGAAGGCACCCAAGCGGAACGCCCACATCCAAGAGACCGCGCTTGGGCAAAGAGAGACCACTGGCACCACACGAAAGAAGATCCTCAAGGCGGGGGGGGGGGAGCACGGCACGGGACAGTCCTTTTGGGTGCTATGGGATCGTATCGGATCCTGCACACCGCGCGATCATCGCCCGCCGAGGAGAACATTTGCAAACGCCGGAGTGGTGCGCGGGCAAGGGTGAGAGAGAGAGAGAGAGAGAGACAAGCATCCTTCGAGTGACCGCCTGCACCGGGGCTCCTACCTGCTTCCCTTGGCACCGAGAGGAATGGGGTTAGTGCTGAAAAAGGCGCAGGCTGGAAAAATGTGTCCCAAATTAGCTCCAAGGGGAGATCGAAAGATGGTCTACTCGGGTGCAGGGATGCGTGCAAAGGACGTGGTCCGAGCCAGCGTCCGCCTTCTCTTCCAAGGCCCCCAATGGCAGGAGGGGAGGGCGCCTCTCTCGGGCACAAGCGGCTCCAGAGTGCGAAAGGCAACCGGCGCCCTCCAGCCTCCGCGCCGCCTTTTTCTGGCCAGGCATTTTGGGGAGGGGGGTGGAGCCTTGGAGATAAGAAGCCCCCGGGGGAGGCGAAGGGAGGGCGGCGGCGGAGGAGGAGGAGGCGGGGAGGGTGGTCCTCCCGGCGGCGCCTCCACGTGGAGAAACTCGAGCGCGGAAGACACGGAGCGATTGGGAGGCGGCGGGAGGAATCTGGAAGACGGGCACACGCGCGCGCACACATCACCATCACCACCTTTGAGCCGATGCTAAGCCTGAATCGGGTGCCGCTGGACCGCCGAGGGTCTCTGTAAACGCTGAAGGGCTGAACCCCTTCAACGCAGCTTCTCGTTTCACCCTGAAGTGAGGCAGATGGAGGCGGATCCCCCGTGGCCTGTTCCAGCTCCACCTGTCTCACGAGAAGTGAGACCCCGAGGGTCCAAAATCCGAGATAAATGGCCTCAGCGGTCCAGGTAGGGGGAGAGGGAAGCCTGTCAGGTTGCACCTTCGCAAATCCCGGGGCCCTGTGAGGCGCTGCCAACCTGAACAAAAGTGATTTTGGGAGTTGTAGTCCAAAAGGGGCAACGTGTACCTGCTCAGCGTTTGGGCGCTTTTACACGACCCCTAAAATCTGAGGCAAAGGGCTCCCAGATGCGGAGCTTAAAATTATTTTCCCACCAGCTCGGTCTTTAAAAAAAAAATATTTATTTATTTATTTTATTTATTTATATAGCTTGTATGCCGCCCACTACCCAAAGGTCTCTTAAGTACGACCACGACCACCTAAGCGCATCCTAGCGCATTTTTCAAGTACCTGGTCTCCAAAGGTGAAAAATTTCTGATGTAGATTGCAAAGCAGTGAGTGCCCGGCTCTCCTCACCTTCTGTTCGGTTTTTTTGCCCCCCCTCCCCCTTTAAGAGACTGGAATGCTTCCAGGGCAGCTGGGCAGAGAGGAGGTGAGCCTGCATTTTTTTTCTCCCTCCCCTCACCCAGACAAGAGCAAGGGAGTGTGGAGGGGTGGGAACACAGCAAGAGGAGCAAACCCCAAAGATCTCTGGTCCAAATTTAAGTTGCCAGCGGATCTTAGGGGTCGCATAAAAGTGCCCAAGTCTCCCTGTTTACTAAGGACTGGTGTGATCCATCACACAGTCCCTTGTTTTCTTTTTCTTGGCCTCATTCACAAGACCCCCAAAATGAATTCTTAATTATATTAGGGCTTCTTAGAATCATAGAGTTGGAAGACACCTCAAGGGCTATACAGTCCAACCCCCTACCATGCAGTAACCCCCATCACAGTACCCCTGACAGATGGCCATCCAGCCTCTGCTTAAAAACCTCCAAAGAAGGAGACTCCACCACCCTCCATGGCAGCATATTCCACTGCTTGATGAATGCTACATTGCAAATTCATCCGGAGTCTCCGTAGTTCACATGTCAGACCCACAGACAAGCCGTGTGTGCATATTCTGAAGGTGGGCCTACTTCAAAACAAAGCAGAGTGTGATATATAGATAATGTACCTCCATTTGGGGGCAGTGTGTGGCAGGAGTGGCAATCCAGCAGGCATGTTTCTAGAGCCTTTCTTTAGCTACTTTAAAAATATAACTTACTAGTGGGTCTTCAAACTTTCATTCAACTAGTTTCCTTTTAAAGTAACTTTGTTCTTTGTCTCAAAAGTAGCTATCATAATTATTATTATTTTTAAGATTTGAAGGTAATTGCACCAGCCAGCGCTAGAACCATGGGTTTCTCCTCCTCTATGGTTTACTGAGGCCACGCCTTGTAGCTAGAAAAGTTATTTTCAAAAGTATTGGGGCCTACAAATACAAAGGCAACTGAAAGTTTAACATGACATTACAAAAAGAACCACGTTGTCACCTGTTAAGTTTGCATCAGAGTGTAACTCGTTTGTGGTTTAATTGTTGGAAGAAAAAAAATGATTGTAACAAGTAACACGTTTTTGGTAACAAGTTACTTCCAAATCTCAACCCCAGGTCTCTTGGAGTTATGCTGTATGTGTCATTATACTCATTGTCCCCAACTTTATATATTTCCCTTCGCTGTTGTAAGCCGCCTTTGGTCCTTTCCAAAGAGGAAGGCACTGGAAAAATATTTCAAATAAATAAATAAATATGAAACCTCTCTTGTAGTCCTTGGACTATCTGGCTTCCCATGGTTCTGTTGAAGTCAAACTTCAAAGTTAACTGTGGTGGTGACATATATACCCTGTTCAGTACATGGCAGGGAGAGGGCATCATCTCCTCCAGCGCTGCAATCACAGAATCATAGAATAGTGAAGTTGGAAGTGGCCTACAAGGCCATCAAGTCTCAATGCAGGGATTCAAATCAAAGGATATCTGACAGGTGGTTATCTAAATTTCTCTTGTATGCCTCCAGGGTTGGAGCACTCACCAATGTTTTGGCCTTGCCGATATATATTAAGTCTCAGTTTCAATGTACATCTGAGTAAATGTACAAAGGATGGCATTGCGTATTGCAAGCATGCTCATTTTCAGCCACACTGTTGGAAAATATGGGAGACATTTTATGTCACCGCACACTTGAACTTTTCCCTGCAAGTACAAAATGAACACACTGGGAATGTCTTCTTTCTCTTGTTCTGGTGTTCTGCTTTCAGAGAATTTTTCATTTTGCTAGTTTACCATGAGGGACATGTTAAAAACTTTAGATCCAGGCCTGAAGTGGTACAAGCCATTCCACCGCTCAGCCAATGAGAACAGTGAATGGTTCACATATGGATTAAAAAAAAAAAGATTGCAGCTGCGAATGTGAATTTGCAGATGACAAAAACATTCCTACCAATCTGTGCATTTGCATCTGAAGTAACTTACACTCCAACCATAAACACATTTCTTTGGAACCAAGTCACAATGTAGACCAGTCCAGTTGAGTTAGATGTGTCTTAGATGTGTTGAAAATCTGAAAGCTTTGGACAGTCTAACGGCACTAAGCTGCAATCTACATGCAGTGCGTTTACTACCAAGTGAGCAGGCCTTACAGCCAAGTTCAGTAATTTAAGGAATAAGTCATAGTGGCCAAACATACATAAAAACCTGGGCTGCTCGACAAGAACATTTTGAATATATGCATGGAGGTCGTTCAAAAGGTAATAATTGTGTCATCAGAAAGGAGGAATAAATGTTCCTCCATTCCCATCCCACCAAAAAGAAGCTCACGTGATTGCCACACATTCATGTAGGGATCACAATGTACACAATTTTAGGCTACATTTTAGGCTACATGTGCACAAGTGGAGACATATAGAAATGTAGCTGCATGGGAGTTGAAGTCATGGTATGCCACTCAGTGAATCAAACCTCCCTGCTATGGCTAGTTTTGCAGCCAAATTTCTGCTCACAACCCAGGTTCTATCCTAGGCAGTCGACTCCAGGTTCACTCAGTCTTCTGTTCTTCTGAAGTTGATTAATTGAGTAGAGCACCCAGTTCCGGGGTGTGGGTAGCAGGCAATGTGTAGCCTGCGTGTTCAACTAGTAAACCACCCAGAGAGTGCTTTAAGCCCTATAGGGTGGTATAAAGGTGTAACAAGTGATACCTTTAGGCTGCTAGAAAAATAACCAAAACATTGCTAATATTTCGAGGGCGAAACCCTCTTCCTCAGAGTAGTACCAATAGGTTATAACATGGATTTGCCAGAAGTTATTTCTTAGATGTAAGGACCTTGGCAGCAACACACCTTTCCATTTACAGTGGTACCCCGGGTTACAAATGCCTGGGTTACATAATTTTCAGGTTACAAAATAAACTCCATTGGGAAAAAAAGAAAAGAAAAGAATGCTGGATGTGTGTGTGTTGAATTTAAAATAAAGTTAAAATTATATTTCAGCCAGGCTAGCCCTGCTGAGTTCCGCTGGACCCCAGAAGCCCAATGAAGAGTCCAACGAGAGAGAAATCCTGAAGAGAATACTGCGTTTATTAGGTCTAATAAAGGACAGCAGGTGGACACAAGCCAAAGACACAGCTAAGATGTCTGATCCAGGACACAAAGAGAACCCCAATTTTTATTAGTTCCCCCTTTTCCCTCCCCCGAGTGGCGCTGCCCAGGGGTGGGCAAGGGAACGGTTCTTCAGATGACCCAATCAGTGTGGTCCAAGGGCTGTTCAGAGGCGGTCCCGGGCGGTCTCTGGTAAGCTGGAATCGGATGCCCGCCCAGGTGTTGATGAGTCACAAGTGTCCTTTAATCAGGCCATCAGGATATGACAATGGAGAAGGGGAAACAGGGTATTGTTCTTGGGACTGGGTAAACTGGGGAAATTGGAAAGTCAATAGAAGGTTGGGGAAGGTCAATACAGAAGTCAATGGGGAGCCGGAAAGCTGATGAGATCATCCGGAGGTGGCTGGACAGTCCTTTTGTGGATGCAGAGATGTGATAATGAAGAGCCCCCAGGCTGTGGCATGATCCGGTAAACATCTGTGGTGGACGTGCCAGGAACTTTGTAGAAGATGGATTCCTTCTAGAAGATGTGACTTGCTCCATGGGACCGCCATGATGTCTGTCTCCTTGTGCCATAACCCCCTCTGCCCCAGATTATAGGTATAGAGGCCATAGGATAGAGCAGGAACACGTATAACCACACCCAGGGAAGAAGGAGTGGGAGGAGAAGGGAAGAGAGAGAAAAAGAGAAGGAGAAAAGGAAGAAAGAGAGAGAGAAAGAGAGAGAGAGAGAGAGAGAGAATGGGGGGGCATCTTGAATCAGGAGTCTTGGGTCCGTTTTAGGCAGAGGCAGGGGAACCAAGTTTCTGAGGGTAAGGAAGTCCCTGATCCTTGAGAATGATTGTTCAGAATCATTCCCTTGCAAGCCAGAGCATGAAGGAAATAATTCATCAGTTCAGGAAGAATTCCTCCTGAACTGCGTCTCTGGCTGGGATTTCAGGGTTGCGGGAATAAGGGAAGAGGGGCAGGAAAGGGTTAACTGATATACCAGCAAGGGACATTTCTTATTCCTTGGCGGGAATCCCTGGAACCGAGAAAACCGGATTTCCAGGGGTTTTCACAAGAGGGGAAACCCTGTCTGATTGATTCGGGAGCGGGGGGTAGCCTACTGCTATAGAAAGATATGGGAGTGGAGAAAAAAGTGGAAAGGGGACCGGTCTATCGCTATAGAAATGAATGGCCAGGAGGAGGCATGAATTCCATGGAACTGCAGCTCGGGTAAGGGGTAGTGAGAGGAGTCGCTACCCTCAGCTGCCTTCCCTGAGTCTCTGGAACTGAGAGTCGGGTAGGAAGGGTGGATTTGTACCGCTGGTGAAAGGTTGACCGCCTCTCTGGAACTCAAAGCGGCTAGAGTTTTCGAATTTCCCGGGGAAGCGCTATGGTACTTTTTGGTGGGGGCGGTCTACTCAGCCAATTCAATGGAATAGGGTTCCCCGCCGTGCGCCCCCGTCCGGCCATAATTAATGAGACATTGATTGATGGCGGGGGCGCTGATTGGTTAACACGCGCAGACGGGCTTATCTTCGCACCCCTGCTGTTTTACAGAGTCTCCACGGAAATGAACTGCCGCGGCAGACTAGATACAATGTAAACGGACAAATTAGGTGTGAATTGAAGGTTTCCGCTTGCCGAGCCCCTGCTCGCAAGGCCTCTCAGCTGGCAAAAAGCGGCGGTTTTGTATTTTTCCCGATATCTCGGGAACGGTTTCGAATTTTTGGACCGAGAAAAAAGTGTCATGCTTGTGACGGTGTGGGGCGTATTTGGGCGGTTCCGATGGGTCTCAGAGCCACTCCAATTATTATTTATAAAATTTATTTTCCATTATAACTCTTCATGCGCTGACATGTAACCTAACCGATCACACTTGAAGGGTAACACCTCCTGCTCCCTTTCGGGTTAACTCACCACAGTAACTATAATTGGCTCTCACCGTATAGTCCAAGCCTGAGTGGATGACTTGGATAACTCTGAGGTAGGAAGCTGAGCTTCGTCATTTCCATGCCCTTTACGGGGCGTTCTGCATTGCATTGCATTGTGTGTGTGGGGGGGGGAATGAGCTGAGCTTTGTTGTTTCCATGCCTTTTACTGGGCATTCTGCATTGCATTGCATTGCATTGCATTGAATTGTGGAGGGGGGTGAGCTGAGCTTTGTCATTTCCATGCCTTTTACAGGGCATTCTGCATTGCATTGCATTGCATTGCATTGCATTGCATTGTGGAAGGGGTGAACTGAGGTTTGCCGTTTCCATGCCTGTGTGTTCTGCATTGTGTGTGTGGGGGGGGGTGTTGCTGCTGTGCATGCCTTTAAAGTGCACTTTATAAAGAGTTTTGATCAGATGAAATATGTTTTCTGACTTTTGTCATTCCTATGCCCTTTATGGGGCGTTCTGCATTGCATTGCATTGTGGAGGGGGTGAGCTGAGCTTCGTTGTTTTCATGCCTTTTACTGGGCGTTCTGCATTGCATTGTGGAGGGGGGATGAGCTGAGCTTTGTTGTTTCCATGCCTTTTACTGGGCATTCTGCATTGCATTGCATTGTGGACGGGGTGAGCTGAGCTATGTGGTTTCCATGCCTTTTACAGGGCGTTCTGCATTGCATTTGATTGCATTGTGGAGGGGGGTGAGCTGAGGTTTGCTGTTTCCATGCCTGTGTGTTCTCCATTGTGAGGGGTGTTGCTGCTGTGCATGCCTTTAAAGTGCACTTTATAAAGACTTTTGAACAGATGAAATACGTATGTTTTCTGACTTTTTTCTGACCTCTGGAATGGATTAATTGGTTTTCAGTGCATTCCTATGGGAAACTGTGCTTCAGTTTACAAATTTTTCAGGAAAAAAATATCCCAGAGAATGCATTAATTACTTAAACCAAGGTACCACTGTAAATCAGCTTGAGCCCCCTTGCATATAACATGCTAGTGATACTGAAGTGAATAAAAGCCAGCACATTATGATGCTGATTAACCTGATTTAATTTTACACTGGTTGGTATCGGGATGAAGAATAAGCCTCAGTAAGCTCAGATGTCAAATGATATGTACTGTAACTATATTCCTCGAGTATGGAAATAGTGTCTGTTTTCTCCCTCCAAAGTTTAAATGTTGTGGTTAAATGAAAAATATCTGGTTATTCTTCAAATGCTTTAGTTTCATGGCCAAAGTTGGATGGAAAACCTCTGTGGAAGAAGTTGTAATGTAAAGTTTAAGTCAATGTCAGCTAAAAATAAAAGCTGTATGGGAGAATCCAGCAATCCGTTGTGACAGGTCTTTAAAGTGGTATTCTAAATGTTGTGCAAAATAGAAGAAAATCCAACTTAGATGTAAATTATAACTTAAAATTAGTTGTGGTTTCAGCTAATAAAAATCAGAATGGGCAAGCAGAGCACACCTCCTCCTTGAGAAAGAAATTGATTTGCGCTTGTATGGTCATTGCCAGACTCACACACCGCGTGCGCGCATGTGTGTGTGTGTGTGTGTGTGTGTGTAGCTGTTGCATCTCCCAGCAAAAAACCCACAGGCTCCATGTTGTGAGAATAACCAAAAGCAGACTTTATTTCAACAGAAACAGAACCACTGTCTTTAATTCCCCTCATAAGCTTTCCAGGGTAGAGGGATTTTGTTCCCTGCACTACTCCTTCCCCACCCCAGCAAAAATGTCCTTTCCAGGAGGTATAGGGTGCCCTGAGGGCTCCAGCCTCAAAATCCAGGAGGATACATCTCAACCCTTGTCAAAGGCCTTTAAGTGATGACCTGTATAGCTGTGCAGGGGCTTCTGGTGCCTGCGTCTTTACTCCTTCTAGACTAGAGCCTCCTTTGTCTTTCACCCTGGCACTTTCACCATTAGTGCCACAATGGGGGCTGGAATGGAGACTTCTGCTCCCTTTGGACAACGTGGGCAGCAAGGTCGTGTTGGAGCATCAGTGGCGATGGGGGGCATCTGCCCAAGGCTTTTCTTCCCACTGGCTCTCCACCTCAGCTAGCCAAGGTGCAGAAACAAGGGTTCTGAGCCTCTACAGCAGGGGTCTTCAAAGTTTTCAAACAGCGGGCCGGTCTACCCCCCCCCCAGACACCACGGGGGGCCGACCACAGTCCAAAAAAAAGCCTACATGGAAAAGGGGGAGGGAGGGGCAAGTGGGCGGAGCCCCCCTGCATGATTGGCCCATGATCAGCACATCTCCGGGGTTCCAGCAATGCTTCCTGCTCTAGATTGCCACTCTGAGGTGCCGCCGCTGGGCTCCCTCTGGTGCGCCTCCTCCTCCAACTCCTGTGGTGGGTGGTGAGTGGGGAGGGGGTCTGCAGTTGGTCCCACGGGTAGGATTCGGGACCCTGGAAGGCTGTATCTGGCCCATGGGCCTTAGTTTGAGGACCCCTGGTGTACAGCCTCACACCTCTTTCTCTGATGTCTCCATTTCTCCCTCCTTTTCTCCGGAGGAAGTAATTGACCCTTATCATTCTTCCTCCTTTATTGTGACGCTTGCCGCCTCCTCTTTCCCTTACAGGTGGCTCTCAGCTGCTGGCTCCTTTGCAGGCACCTGCCATTCCCACCCACCCCTTTGCCTACCAGGGGCCTAGGTGGTATGATCTCTCCTGGGCTTTCCCAGGGCTGTGGAATGAGGGTAGAGGGGTCACTAAGGGCTCCAGCAGCACCTCCTTCACAGCTTGTTATTCTAGAAAAATAAGGCAGCCAGTATTTAGCATTTGACTGCACTGAGATAAGAAATATAATAAGAGTCCTAGTTATAACTAGCTACAGTGGAGATGCAGGAAGCCCTAGCTGACCCTTCACCTTTTGAGAATAAATGGAAGTTGGCTCCCATTTCCTCTCCCAGAAAGTATCAAGAAAGAAATGCAGGAAGGAAGTGGTGTCAAAGGCATGTCCAAACTTCGGCCCTCCTGATTTTTTTGGACCACAACTACCTGAATTCTAAGCTTAGATTGTCAATGACAAAGGACTGTGGGAGTTGTGGTCCAAAACATCTGAAGGGCTGAATATTGGACATGCCTGGGTGGAAGGAAGGTCATATCTGGTGAAGGAAAACTTAGGAAAGCCAAGGAGGTCCTTTCTTCTCTATCTACTCCTGCTGTTGCAAAGACATCTCTGTAAGCTGATTTGTACTCTTTTGTATCCAGCCAACTCATCATCATGTAGGAACAATAAGAGCTTGACTCTCATATTATATACAGTAAATACTGCTACTCAGAACTGTGTGAATCTGAAGCAGAAGAAACGTAGGTTATTCTTTGTGGTGTACAGAGCATCTTGTTTGTGGGAAAGCACATATGGCTGAAATCCTGTTGCAAAGTGTAGGAAATCACACTAGGGTAGGCCCGTTAAATGTGTGGGGATTTTGTGAATTGATTCCTCTGTAAGTTCAATTGATTCATATTGGCTTACTTTAATTATGACTTAGTACACTAAATTATGACTTAGTACACTAAAGTAAGTTGTAAGTTGTAAGTTGCAACTCAGCCTATTCAGACCAGGGTGAAGTGAAACCAATGTGGAGGACAAATCTGAGATCTCCTACCAACCTTCCTCAGACTGAAGAAGCTACCTGGATGAGTAGTGAAACATTTCCGCCCAACAAGAAAAGAAGTCAAGTTGTCATGACTTAACTTCAGAATAAGCCCAGTGGCACCTGCAATAGTTTGCTATTTCTGAAGCTATGCCCGGAGAGCTCTCAGGGGGCTGGGAAAGTTGAGAAGATATGAATGTTTCACTTGGATTGACCATTTCAAAGCAATCCATCTGCAAAAAAAAAAAAGAGTTTTGCCGCAAAAATTCTAGCACAGGGATCTCAACCAGAGGTATGAATACTGCTATTTGGACATTCAAATACTCTGGATGGGCTTCTATATTCATCAGAATGAATTGGCTTTTCCTCAATGCCCATGATTCCATTGTGAGAGGCCATCATCTGCTGACTCCTAAAAGCTACAGATTATCCATCTGTGACTTTTTGGCATGCTAACTTAGACCACAACTCCCACAATCCTTTGTCATTGGCAGTACAGGCTTGGAATTCTGGGAGTTGTGTTCCAAAACATCTGGAGTGCCAAAGGTTCACCATCACTGACATAGGCTACCAAAGTTGAAAATCCCTTTTAGTGTGCAGCATCAACTGCCTTAAAGGGCCTCAAGGATTTTTGGAATATACACTTTGACTGAAGTCCTGCACACAGCTGGGTGGCTTAAATCCCAGTAAAGTCAATTAGAGTGAAGCAGCACAACTGTATCTCAATTTGCATGAGAAATAAGTATGTTGTTCACTAGGAGAAAATAAAGAATAAACATTGTGAATGCCATTTTACCCCCAAGGCAACTTTTTATTGCCTGAAATGTATATAAATGAATGCTTACATTTATCTGTGATCATTTGCTATTCAAAGTACGTAATTCAGTCCCTAGGATGTACTGGATTGAGTTCAGATCTAAAAACCTGAGAATATAAATTAAAACACAAGAATGCTAACTCAATGATATCTAAAGTACTGGGTGTCAGGGGACGCAGTAGTATTACATATTCCATCATATGAGACCTGTTGTTGTTGTTGTTGTTGTTGTTGTTGTTGTTGTTGTTGTTGTTG
>JAHTLZ010000122.1:29912328-29934881 GCA_023846285.1 Phrynocephalus versicolor | reverse complement strand
AAAAATTTAAAAGGATAAAATACAAAAACAGCATACATAAAAACAAACAAAACTCCGGCAAGAAAAAGGCTGGGATAGACAAAACCAACTACAGTGGACCCTTGTATAACAAACAGCTTGTATAACATAAATTTGTACAACATAAAAAATTCCGGAGATAGGGGAATTTTGCTTAACATAATTGCCTATGGGACAAATCCATACAACATAAAAATGGGATCACTCCGTTTTCAATGCATTCCTATGGGAATTTGTATAAAGGAAAATTTGCTTAACATAATTTCATTTGGAACAAATTAATTCCTTTATACAAGGTACCACTGTAAACTAAAATATCGCCACGCACTCAGCAATCACCGAATTTCTCCCTAAGGAGCCAGGTCTTTAGAGCTCTCCTAAAGGCCGGCAGAGACCCTGCCAGTCTTATCTCCAGTGGCAGTGTTCCAAAGTGTAGAAACCCTTCGGGCCTCTCTTGGAGTGGCCACCTGGAGTGAAAGGGAGAACAAGGCTCTGGTCGATCGGGACAAAGTTGACCTCTGAGAGATCCGCTCTGCCAGATAGTCAGGTCCCAGGCCATGGAAGGTTTTGTAAACCCAAACCCGTACCTTGAACCTTATTCGGGAGGCAACGGGTAGCCAATGCAAGAAAGCCAGGATGGGGGTGATGCAGTCAAACCTGCCCGCACCAACCACCAGCCTGGCTGCCGCATTCTGCACCTGCTGCAGTTGCCAAACAAGGGCCAAGGGAAGCCCCATGTAAAGAGCATTACAGTAGTCTATCCTTGAGAGCACCAGTGCCTGCACACCTGTCCTGAGGGAATCAATGTCCAGGTGTGGGCGAATCTGGGCGATAAGCCTAAGCTGGTAAAAGGCCACCCTGGACACAGCTGCCACCTGGGCCTCTAGGGACAAAGTTGGATCCAGGACCACGCCAGGACTCCTCATTGATCCACCATCTGGAGGGTCAATTCCCCCCACACTGGGAAGAGGGCCACTGTACTCATCCAGAGATCCCCCAAGGAACAGAACCTCAATCTTTATTGTGTTAATACGGGAGCAAGGAACTCCCTCTGAACACAAAGGAATGTTCTTCTGAGTGTGGGAAGCACTATGTTAGGCATGTCCAAAGTCAGGCCCGGGGGCCAAATGCAGCCCGTTATCAAATTTTGGGCAGCCCACGGCCTCTTCTTCCCACTGGCTCAGCCTGGCATGCATCCCCGCCAGGTAGCCCCTCCCCATACCGGATGAGGATATCAGCTTACAGTTTTACAGTTTGCCTGCCTTCCCTGCCTCTGTCCATCCCCCCAGCCGCCTACCCAGCCTACCTGATCCTGGCTCCATTGCCGCAGTGTCCTCCCCATCTCCTTGTATGTTATAGAGATTTGTCCAAAGTCCAGCCCAGGGACCAAGTGCGGCTGAATGGTCAGCCCCCACATATTTTCACCTCACCAAATCTGGCCTTCCTTGCAAAAAGTTTGGACACCCCTGCACTATGTAAAATCACAAATGGAGTTCTGGAAGTCAATACATAATTTATTTTAATTTTTAAATAACTATTCCGCTGTAATAGAGGTGCTGTGTATTGATCTGTAATTGCTTGTTGAAGTAACTGCCTTCCTGTTCCAAAGGGAACAGGCCTATTGGTTGATTCTAGTTGCTGCATTTGGATCTTCAATCCTATTGGTTCCCGCCAAAAGGCAGCCTTGTGATTGGTTGTAATTGTTCCCTCCAAAATGTATCTTTCCCTAGCCAGTCCTGGCCCCTATAAATGTAACTTCCTCTCCCCAGTCCTGAGTCTTGTCTCTCCCTGATTAAAGAGCTGTTCACTAGAAGCTGTCTCCAGCCTGCTTTGTCTCAGAGCTGAAATCTGCTGAATCACTAACCCCACGCTACAATAAGAGGAACTTGAATTCTACTTAAGGTTAGATTCAGGATAAACGAAAGAATGTGCTTCTTTGCAAAGTGAAAAAAAAATAAACATATGGTCAGTTCTGGTGAAGAGGCTGCAGAGACCTCCTCTGGTCTGCTGCCTATGCGTTGCCCTGCCAAGGAGAGAAACCTCCAGCTCGATCCTGCCTGCCTGCAAAACTTGACCTTTCCCCAAATTGTTTCCATTAAAAATAATTAACTTCTGGAGAAAATGAAAAAAATTGGCAAGACATATATTCAGTTCTAAACAGTATTGAAAAGTTAACTATGGAAAGGACAGGGAGAGCAGGCCAGAGGGCGGGTGAAGCCGGATCCAGCTGAAGTGGAACTCTACCTCCTGAGTCAGCAGTGTCCCAGAGATCTGTCCTACTGCTCCAGGATGGAAAGCGGCTGCTTCTAATTTAGCCTCCAGCATTTTAAAAACAACAAACAAACAAACAAACCACATGCAGCGTGTCTCTTTGTGGTACTCGGTGCGGTATCCAGTATAGAGATGCAGGATCTCTGTGTGATGTAGTGTTTAGAGTATGAATATAACATTTTTAAGAGACCTGCGGTTCAGGTATACACAGATTCCTGATGCTAATCTACTGGCCCTGGGCCAGGCATTACTTGTCAACATTATCTATCCCACAGGATGGCTATGAGAGGGAAGAGGAACATCCAGCAGGACCCCCAGGGACTGAGAACTCAGATTTTTCAAGAATGGTGAACTGACTCTGTGTTTTAGTCTGATCTTTACACAAGTTACCCAAGGTGCTGAATCTGTTTAGGTGAAAGTGTTCAGTAGCACCATGAACACCTCCTGCAAAATTTAGATTAAAATCCAAAGTGGACTCATCGCTTATGTAGGTAGGTGTCACCAGCCTCCACTGTGTCTGAGTCAGGCCCAAACAGTAATCTGTACCAGTGGTTTGGTCTTGGGTCCCTCCTATCAATCACTCTGCCAAAATAAAACAAAACAACAAAAAACCCAACCCTGAGTCCCACCATGATAGAAACAAAATTCCTGTTTCTTCCAAGAAGTAAGGACTTTTTGCTCACGATAAACATATATGCAAGGTGTTACTGCAGATTTTGATTGCTTAAATGGATTATTAGTGCTGTGTGTTGTGGGAGTTTGCTGGAAAAGTTCCAAAGTGAACTGATCTTGATTAGAGAAAGGATGAAAAAAACATGCACACAAACACACACACACACACACACACACACACACACACACACACACACACACACACAGATGCCTTTTCAGCCAGCTGAGCAGACACACAGACAGTCAAAGACTGCCTACGCTCCTCCCAAAAGGCTTGTTTTATTTTCTCTTATCTAAATTCATTTATGAAAATAATAATTCTGATAGGAAGCAGGTGCCCTTTAGCCCTGCCCCAAAGCAAAAGTGAAGGGAAGTAGATCACTTCCTCTCAGATATGCCACATTGGCAACCAGGAGAATGTGCTCTTACTGAAGCTTTTCCAAAAAGCATACTCTGCAAAAAAAGGTTCCCACAGTTTGCGATTGCAGATGATAGATTGCTGGAAATAAACTTAAAATTTGCCACAAATGATAAAGATGATAATGAGCTATCTGTAAATATTTTTACATATTTTTAAAACATTTTTAAAAACACACAAAAAGTACTGTGACACCATGAAGACAAAGAAATCTATTTAGCAGTGAGATTTTCATGAATTTCAGTCCACTTCTTGAGAGACCTGAGTTCTTCAGAAAACTTTCAGAGAATGTGTTCTTTTTGTTTCTCTCATGGCAGCACCTGTTGTTGTTGTTTTTTAATTTATTCCCGGCATCTGTTCCTAGCTAGCTCAATTACCATTACAGTATATTACTGTGAGCGATCTACGTTGAACAAGGGTGCCTATATAAGTTATTTTCATGCTGTTTTAACTGTGTATTCGCTTGTTGTTATGGATATTCGCTGACTTTATCAGCCTTTGTAAGCCGCCCAGAGTTCCCTCGGGAAGATGGGCGGGGTATAAATTCAACAATAAATAAATAAATAAA
The DNA here is from genome assembly GCA_023846285.1 of Phrynocephalus versicolor. Classification (NCBI taxonomy): domain Eukaryota; kingdom Metazoa; phylum Chordata; class Lepidosauria; order Squamata; family Agamidae; genus Phrynocephalus; species Phrynocephalus versicolor. The sequence continues at coordinate 29,930,934 of JAHTLZ010000122.1, read as the reverse complement.
TGAGTGATTGGAACTGGAGGGAGTAAAATAAGAATTAACAGATCAGTGACTTCGTGAACGCCTTAAAAGACAGTGAATAAAAACTGAATAATGTAAAAACATCTCCTGCTGAACTTTATAATGGGTGGCAAGAGCAGTGGGAAGATTTCAAGGTTTACCTTATTGTTACTGTCCTCTGTGGAGGAGATGGGTAAGAGGAGGATGTTGGCCAAGCTGACATCCATAATGAACAATACTTCTCACCCACTGCACCAGACAGTGGAGGCTCTGCGTAGCTCCTTCAGTGGCAAACTCAGACATCCCCAGTGTGGGAAGGAGCGCTACCGCAGGTCCTTTATTCCCACTGCTATGAGACTCTTCAACTCTACAGTTTAACATATTCATATGGGGTATATATACTGTAGCTTCTCTTTATATTTATTTGTAGTGTAATATTTGTATATTGGGTTTCTTATTTTATTTAATCTCTATTAGCTATTTTGTTTTCTCTCACACACACTTTACACTTTTTTGTGCACCTAGCTATCTTTACTTGTTTTTTATATTGGGAGCTCTGTAACAAGTAAATTTCCCCAGATGTGGGATCAATAAAGATTTATCTTATCTTATCTTATCTTATCTTATCTTATCTTATCTTATCTTATCTTTGCCTCTACAATTGTGGTGAAGTGGAAAAGGTGGGACATGTGCTCTTATATTGTGGGTTTTATAGGGAGTTTCAGAAGAATATTTTGTATCCAATTCTCCAAAAGTCTCTGGGAAGATCTATCTACCTATTACTTTCTGATAGGGACCCAAGTGTTACAATGGCAGTGGCCAAATTTTGTGCGACAGCTATTGCTTGCCACAAGATGTTGTTCATGTCAGGCCCCTAGAGTGTGCTAATTATGAGTTTATTATAGATTGTGGTTTAAAGTATTTTAACTGCTCTATGTGGGAATTTTAATCTTTTGTATTGTCATTTATATTTATAAATTTTATCCATTTATGGTACAAATGATTAGTAATTCTATGGTCCAGGCTAGTCTGGGCCTTGCTAGATCAAGTGTATTAATTGTGTTATTCTTGATTTTATGAAGATACATGAAAATTCAATTCTATTCAATTCACTTAGTGTAGATGAGAATTCCAGCTTTTCTGGAGGAAGGTCCCTCCTGACTATACAAATCTAGTGTGGGTGAAGGTGGGCAAGATCTGTGAAATTATCTTTTTCCCCCATCCTTAGAATCCTAGATCATAAGAACTGTCTTGCTCCTTGTGGAGTTTCTCCCTCCTCCCCCCCTTTCCTTTTTGGCATGGTTCACTGACACAGAGTGTTCCTTGTATGCAAAGAAACCACAGCTGTAGATACAAATTCTCTGTAGTTTGCCAGTTGCAGCACTTTTTGCCGAGCCAGTTTCCCTGCAGCACTTTTATTAGCCACATGCTAGATGGACAAAAAGCTGCCTAGATGCCCTAAGCACATCCGATCTCACCTGATTTCGGAAGCTAAGCAGGGTCGGCTCTGGTTGGTACTTGGATATGAGACCACCAGGGAATACCAGGTGCTGTAGGCACCTGGAGTAGGAACTGGCAAGCCACTCCAGAATTCCTGCTAAGAAAACTCCATGGACATGGGGTCACAAAGAGTCGGTCTTGACTGTAATGACACAACAACAACAAGATGGACAAAATTGGCACACTATTCATTGTGCCATGTTGGAAACACTACAGTGGTACCTCGACTTATGAATCTAATCTGTTCTGAATGCATGCTCTTAAGTCGAACTACTCTTAAGTCAGGGTACCTATCTAAAAAACTGAAAAAATAAGTTTAAAAATAAAAAAAATAAAAAAGTGTAAGTCAAGAACACCATATCTAAAATTTGTAAGGCGGCAGTTAAAATGCCAACAGTTTTCTGCTCTTAAGTTGAGCTGCTCTTAAGTCAGGGTACCACTGTACTTTGGGGAGCAAGAGCCAGCCTTGCCATTTGGCAGAATGATGCTTCTGCCTAGCCAATAGGTTTGCTGTGGCTGTTACTTTGTCTATTGTTATTCTAGAAGGAGGAGGAGGAGGAGGAGGAGGAGGAGGATTGGTGATGGGATGCTGTGAAGTGCCACATCTGATAAATTGAAGTTGAGTCATGGCAACTGCACTTCTTTTCTGATGTTTTACAGTTCCCTACAGGTTGAGGAGGGAGTTATGCTGCTAGGCAAGCAAGGCAACAGGCCTGCTATAACTGATGTCTTCTTCTTCTTCTTTTTTTTTAGCATTTTTCCCACTTGGGGGGTCTGCTAGACAGATCCATTGTTCTGATGTGACTCTTTTGGGAAGTTCGGCTGGCCTGTCGCCATGTCTACAGCACCTCGTATTCCCAGGTGATCACCCATCAAAGTACTAACCAGGCCCGACCCTGCTTCGCTTCTGAGATCTGACAAGATCAGGCTTCAGGGTGATATGGCTGCTGTAACTGATATGAATGTGATAATATAAACTAGTACCTATATAGTAGGTCTGATAACAAGTAATTTTTATTTGTATCTGTAACGTTGCCTAATAATGCTATGATGTGATAATATATTTAAAAAGTGCCTGCATAGTGTGACGATTTCTCTTTTGTATCTGTTTGGTGGTGGTGGTGGTGGTGATGATGATGATGATGAAGATGAATCAATCAATAGTTCATTGTGGTCATATGACACGTTCAGAGAGAGAAAGAAGCAACAACAGCAAATTCAGTACAATGAAGCAGACGGGGGGCATAGATTGGGGCCCCAGAGGATATATGCATAGATCAACATCTGCTAATAGTACAGCCCTTCTATGGATTGCAGCTAAAAAAAAGTTAGCAACCTGAATTCTGGTCTGAGGGGCAGTACGAGACCAAGCCATTTATGTGAACAACCTTGAAATCTGTGGATCAGGGTACAGATCAGATCCCTCCTGATTTGTTTGTAGAAAATACATGTAAAAGAGTGTGTGATAGAAATTCAGGGACGCCAGCTCCACAAGGGCAGAAACCTTCTTGGCGTGGGGTTCCCTGAATCTTATGCTGAAGTAAAGCACTCTATTCTGCTCTGGTCAGTCCCCAAATAGAGTAATGTGTCCAGTTCTGTGCACCTCAATTTAAAAAGGATGTTGACAACCTCGAGCGGGTGCAGAGGAGGGCGACCAGGATGGTTGAGGGTCTGGAGGAAATGTCTTATGAGGAACGGCTTAGGGAACTGGGACTGTTTAGCCTTTCAAAAAGAAGGCTGAGGTGGGGTATGATAGCTATGTTTTAATATTTGAAAGGATGTCATATTGAAGAGGGAACAGGTTTGTTTTCCATGGCTTCAGAGACTAGGACTCGGGGCAATGGTTTCAAAGTACAGGAAAAGAGATTCAATTTGAACATTAGGAAGAATTTCATGATAGAGCTGTTCGGCAGTGGAATATGCTGCCACAAAGGGTGGTGGAGTCTCCTTCTTTGGAGGTTTTTAAACAGAGGCTGGATGGCCATCTGTCAGAAATATTGTGATGGGATTTCTGCATGGCAGGGGCTTGGACTGGATGGCCCTTGAGGTCTCTTCCATGATTCTATGATTCTACAGGCTTGAGGTGTTCGAAGCATAGTTAGGTAGGTTGCAGGTGCCCTATACACTGGGTGGATACCATATGCTAGAGGTGAGCAGGTTCTATTCGATAGTGAAAACAATTCTTTTTTCCCTGTATGTCACGGAGTCTCTGGCTTAGTGCTGTTGTCCAAGCAATAGAATAGAATCAAGGGGCATACCAATGGATCTAATTTTACGTTGAATGGTGAATATCCACTTACTGGTATAAGGATTGGTTAGCATAAGGGGATGATGATGATGATGATGATGATGATGATGATGATGATGATGATATAAACTGGTACCAATATAGCTCTGTATTTTCTCTTGTACTGTTGCCTGATTTTGCAGGAGATTGATTCTCTGTTACATTGCCTCTGCTTTCTCAAAATGGTTTTTATGAGTTTTTAAAGGCTTTTTTGGACTAGTGCCAGAGACACCAATGAGGAAACATGAGGTGAAATGACCAGAAGGGGGTTTTCCTTCTCATGAAAATGAAAGAACCAGCACATGAAAGACACAAGAATGAAAGCGGCACCCCTCTGAAAAAACCCAAAACACCCCTCCTAAAAGAACCAAGAAGTGGTGCCCACCAAGAAGAAACAAAAGAAATAAAAACATTTTTGCCGTGCACACATCCCTAGACACCCCTGCTGTTTCTAAGACAACAGCAGAAAATCCTTGTCCTAAATATCAGATGTGTAACTTGGCACTGGGACATGTAGGATAGAGGGGGTGAAGAAAGAGAATAGTGGTAGTGATTTTTATTCCAGAGAGAACTTCAGCTACCACCCACTACCATGGCCTCAGTACGTTTCTAATGAAAACAAGATGCCCATTTCCATCTGACCTGGACGTGGGCCACTAATTCAAATATCTGAACAATTCCAGAGCCCATTGTTTCCATCTTCCCAGAATACAAAATGCAGCAGCAAGAAAGAATAACGCGGTAATAGCTACTAGAACGTCTGCCCTGGGCAGGGCGGGGGGGGGATGACAGATGGAGATGGAAAATGTCATCTGTGAGAAAGAGAGAAACCTAGTTTGATGCACTGTGTATATCTTCATCTGTGGGAGGAAGGGGAGGATCCACAGTGAGTAGCACCTGTAGTTGTTGCTGTTATTCTTTTGTAAGAACAACCAGGATACCAATATGTGTAAATACTAAAGGTCACTTGTGGAGGATTTGTTTGTTCACTTCTTTTTACTTTTGTATCTCTGAAATATCGAACCGAGGGCAGCCAGGGAAAAGCTGCGTGTGTAATATTAAAACATTGAAGTCGTTTCATGCATGGTGTTCTGCTGCCTCCGAGTGGTCAGACCCCTGCAGCAAACTTTGTGTTTGCATCCTTTTCCCATTTGAAAGAGACTAAAAGCTTGTTTTTCACATGGATACATCTTTGATTTTACTTTTACGACTTGCTAGTTGTTAACTGAGTATAGCTCCCTTTACAAACAAATCATGTGGTTATTAGACAGCCTCCTGAAGCTGTACCATCTGGGATCAGCCATCAAAGAAGGATTCCCAACCCAGTTGTCTTTCCTGAAGGGTCCACTGTCAATTTTTTTAAAAAGTGTTCTGTTTATATACCGGCCTTTGAAGTAGTCTCTGGGCGGTTTACAGTTTTAATTACAGTATGCAGGCTACACATTGCCCCTACCTCCAGCAAGCTGGGTACTCATTTTATCGACCTTGGAAGAATGGAAGGCTGAGTGAACCTTGAGCCTGCCACCTGGGATTGAACCCCAGGTCGTGAGCACAGTTTTACCTGCAGTGCAGGCATTTAACCACTGTGCTATGGGGCTCATAGAATGAAAGGCTGCAGAAAGATCCAGGAGGACCAACAGGATTACATTCGCCCTGTCTGCCTCTCTTAGGGGATCATCTTAGGACAGGCATGCCCAAACTTCGGCCCTCCAGATGTTTTGGACAGCAAGTCCCAAAGTCCTTTGCCATTGGCAATCTAAGCTTAGAATTCTGGGAGTTGTGGTCCAAAACATCAGGAGGGCCGAAGTTTGGACATGCCTGTCTTAGGACATGGCCTAAACCCCAAATTGAAAAAAAATCCATTTGTTTCAAGTATACCTGCAACTGATCACCCAAAACCCTTTCAATTAAAGTTGTCAAGTAATTGAATATCCTCACCCGGTCTGTAGTAATTGTTTATGACATGTGTAACTGGATTAGATTTCTTAAGAATGGGCCTTCTTATCATTTCTTTTTCAGAGGAGGGCATATGCCCTTCTGCAGAGAAGCATTGATGACATGGGTAGCCCATTCAACTGCTACATATTTGCCCAAATTTATTAGCTAAGTCAGGCAAGGTAGTAGGTTTATTGCATGCAAGTGCCTTGACTCCTGAGGAGTCAAGACCCCAGTGGATGCATCCAGACTTCAATCCAAAATGGACTGCCAATCGGTTGCAATTTTTTATATTTGACTGCCACGTTGGAATAAAGGGTTGAGCAAAGGATTGTTCCTAGATCTGTTGAATGAGTTGGAAGACGAAATTATCACGGATGAAACACTTTTAGTCTATATGTGATGATTGGCAAACACTTTTAGTCTAAAGCCGTTGACAAAAAGAAACCCTCCTTGGACATTTCATAAAAGAAAAAGCTCTTTGAAGCTCAAATTTAACCGTTGTCCCTCGTATGTTAACCAAATGTGTTCAATATGTTTATAAGTTTCCGCAGGGATGGGTTTTTTAAATATCCAAGCATAGTGGAACATACATCATGATCTGAAATTGCTTGTTGTCCCTGAGACACACAAGAGCATTACAGGCGTTTTAGTCATTCACACAAATATTTCTGGAAGCAAAAGAACTCCAAAACTAAAAAGTGGCATGTTGCAACTCTATTACAAGGTTGTTCTTGTTAAAAGGAAATGAGCATTTCCTTCTTCTGTGAAAATCTCATTTGCATCTACTCCGGCACATGGAAACCAACACATCAAAGGTTATTATTATTTCAGTCCTTTAAAGCCTTTACTCAGACTTTTTGTCATGATCAGAAAAAGAAAAAGCACAGCCCTCTGGACAGTAACCCCCCCCCCGCCTATCGCGGGGGATAGGGACCCACCCAACCCGTGATGACTGAAAATCCACGATATGTGGATGCAGGTCGGGTGGGGCCTGGGGGGCAGTGGGGCCCGGGGGGAAGGGGGTGATCTGATCCCCCGCCGCCGCTCGCCCAGGTTGCTCCAAGACTTCTTGGAGGAGCCCAGGTGATTTAAAAAGTGGTGTACTGTTTCCTCCCCCCATGCAGGGGATCGGGAGAAGGAGTGCGCTGCTTTTTAAACCCTCCCATTCACGGAGGCAGCGTTTGCCTGGGTGACTGGAAGGGCTTAAAAACTGGTGCACCGCTTCTCTCTCCCCCCCCCCGGCGGTGGACTGGGCGAAGGAGTGCGCCGCTTTTTAAACCCTCCCATTCACGGAGGCAGCATTTGCCTCGGTGACTGGAAGGGCTTAAAAAGTGGTGCACTGCTTCCTCTCCCCCTCCCCCAGCCTGGGATTGTGAGAAGGAACGTGCTGCTTTTTAAACCCTTCCAGTCCCCTTCCCACCCCCGGGCTCCAGATGATTGGTGCTGGGCTGGGGAAATAAAGCTTTTTCTCCCCCACCCAGCACTAATCAGCTGGAGCCCCAGCATGTACTGCAGTCCCGCAATATAGCGGACCGCAGTACATGAACCGCGAAATGGCGGGGGATTACTGTATGTATATATCTATGTATATCTATATATCTATATATATCTACATCTACATCTATAGATATAGATATAGATATATATAATGGATTATCACTTGCAAAATGAAATGAGAAAAAGAGGTGGGGAAAGCTCACTGCTTTTGTGCCATACAATGCAGATTATCTTATTTGCATTATCTGCATGCAATTCTGCTGCCCTTTGGCCAGAACCATGTAACAGTCATTAGCAGCCTTGGGTCCTTTTGGTGAGAAAGCCTGGATAGAAGTATTTTAAATATATAAATAAATAAAATAGTAGAAGATGCATTAAGGGGACATCAGGTAGGGAAGGTGTCAGAAAATTATGAAGTCAAGAACTTGTGGGATTTCCTGATTCAAACTGATGGACACACCAGACATAGTAGCAATAGAATGAGGAAATACCTGGATCATTAACATTGCAATTCCAGGGGATGCCAGAGTTGAAGCTCAAGAATTTGAAAAACTAACAAAATATAGAGATTGGCAATTGAAACCTCTCTCTTGAAGATGAAACATAACTCAGTGGTCCCCATCATTACTGTGGCTTTGGGAACAATATCAAGAAATTTCACACAGTACTATGTGAAAAACATCAAGAAATAGCACCATCAGAGCTACAAAAACCTGCAAGATTAGGAACAGCAGACATACTGTAGCAATTCAACTGATACTTATGGTAGTTTGTTAAAATGTGATGACGATTACGATGACGATAACAATAACAATAAAAGGACTGACTTCTGGCTTCTGGTTTGCCGCAGCGAGAGCCTTGGTAAGGCCTCCGGCTTATCAAGCTGAATTTCCGCAGATAAACAGGACCCTGGAATAAGGGTAAGTCCCCTTAGAGGGGGGAATGAAGAGAGGCAGCATTTGGAGTCTGCAAATAATGCAGCAGCAGACTTCACAGTTCCAGAAATAGCTTAAACTCCCTGCTGGGGGAAGTCGGGCGGCCATTATGGTGAACGGTCTTCAGCTGCAGCTCCGGAGTATGTAAATAATCTTGGACTTTATGAAGCCTTATTGTTGTGAGTAGATAGTTTCCTTTTTCTCTGCTTTACCCCATCAATCTACGAGAGAAATATCTTGGTGACACCCTGATTTCTGTTCTTCATTAAGCCTCACTAAGCTTAACACCCCTTCCCAAAATGGCGGCTACAAGTATGAGGGGAGAATAGATGATTACTTCATTACGCTAATACAGAAGTGACATTTCTGATTATTGCATCATGTCCTTCGGCATTTTCGGCTGGTAAATCACTTTGAAGGGAAAAAAGAGAAAGAGCTTCCTTTTACTATATATAAACTCCTTTCATATACAGAGATGGTGTGCGCTGCAGCAGTCTCTGACCTTGGACAATCTAAATGCTTAATGTTTTCAAAACATTCTTAGATACCAGACTTGGAACATTCTTTCCCTGCTCTCTCTCCCACACCCCTCCCTCCTTGAAGCTCAGTACAACTGAAAGATTAACCCTTTGAAGGGAATTTATAACCGACTACAAGGACAAGAATCAGCTGGGAAACAATAACAGATCGACAAATTGAGCATTTGCTCCTTATAATGCAAAGAGTATTGGACTATTTACAGGCTGAACCTTCTTCTGAACCTACTTCTCAGTGGAATGGGGAGCTAGATCACAGCCAAGCTTACAACTCACAGAGCAGCATTGGTTGTTGTTTTGTTTTTGTTTTTATTCCCCTCTGCCAATTGCAGCTATCGAGTGGAGCTAATTATTGTTTGAGATTATTTATAGGGAAGAGATTAATTGTGGTCAGTAATTAAAGACTTCTGCCTCTAGCCCCTCAACCCTTATAGGTTCCTGATGATGGTGGGGATGACTTGGGACCTATAGAGGGACCTATGACTTGTGAGAGGAGGTAAAATATTTAACTTTCAAAAATAAAAAATAAAATTGCCCTGACTAATGACATCATCAGTCTCTTGCCACAGAACTTCACAAATGGGATTTTAGCCACTGATTTTAATCATTCCACTTTACTAAGACGAGATCTGGTCCTAGGAAAGGAAAATACAGTGGTGCCTCGACTTAAGAATTTAATCCATTCTGAATGCATGCTCTTAAGTCGAAATACTCTTAAGTCAGGGTGCATATCTAAAAAATTGAAAAAAAAATAAGTTTAAAAAATAAAAAAATGGAAAAAATATTTGTAAGTCGAGCAGACCATATCTAAAATTTGTAAGGCGGCAGTTAAAATGCCAACAGTATTCCGCTCTTAAGTCGAATTGCTCTTAAACTGAGCTGCTCTTAAGTCGGGGTACCACTGTATAGGAAGGCATCACATAAAACAGAGCAATGATCTTTGTATGGACTATGACGGTGCTAGCTGGAGGATTCTCTGTCGTAGTCTCATAGAATTAGCTTTTCAAAGCTCCGGGGGAAATGTATTGTCCTCTTTCACTAGGTATTTAATGGGAAAAAGCTGTTGCCCTTGTGTGCCCTGTATCCATTCAGTGGACGTTGTGCAAATCTGGTAGAAGCACTTAATATATGAATTCCCTTTGAAGGCACAAATAATCGCCAGGGTCCTCAGGTTTATGCCACCTAAGCCTGGTCTGAATACTGTACAGTACTGTACATTGGTATACCAGAACACCATGGTATTCTAAGCCATACCATGACCACAAGAGGGAGATAAAACTCAATAGTTGGTTACGTGACTGGAGCATTCAGTACAAGTGTGGCAGAAAGGATTTTGAGCTGGTGGAAAGAGCCCCCTGAGAAAGAGAGCAACACAAAACTCTTACAGAAATTAATCATGAAATTGAAGTGGGCCCCAGCATGCCCCATTATGCACTGCATGAATAATATGGGAAATTGATCCCAAAGGAAAAAAGAGCTGCAACTGTAAACCCATTAAGAAAATGGAGTGGGAGAAAAAAATCAATAATACTATCAAGGTGCATCAGCCTAATCAAGCATCTTTCCCCACCTCTTTCTATTAATATTATCATTTCTTTTTTTTAAAGAGTGATCCTGGATGCTAATTATTGCATGCACTCAAGAGATATCCACTTATCAAAACAGAAGATTAATCAGTGGCTCAACAGAAGAAGAGCCAATTTCTCCTCACTTCCTTTCCTGGAATCACACTGACCTCACAACAGCCAATCAATAACGGCACATTATCTCCAACACTCACACTTAAAGCCATTTTGTGCCTGTTGAAACTCTGACTCATGTTAGCAAACATCCTGATGGTAGGTGTATCCTCAAGGGAAGGGAAGCACAGAACATCCAGGATCTTCCTCCTTCTTAGAAAACAAATACCAGTGATGGTGTTGGCTTCCAAATCATTAAATTGTCACCAATGTCCCATCGGTTTTGTGCTTGGTTCTCTGACATCTTCAAGGTAGCTGTGATGGAATATTCTGAAAGGAAGCCATCCCAGACAAAAGGAAATACTGTACAGTATAATTTTTAAAAATGCATTGTGTTGTAATGTGCCATCAAGTCACCTCCAAGTCACGGCAAACCTATGAATGAATGCATAACATTCATTAACATTCACATTACAGTGGTCCCCCGCCCTTTCGCGGTTCATATACTGCGGTCCTGCTATATCGCAGGACCACAGTATATGAAAAACCCCTGGGTTAAGGGGGGAAAGGCCTGTTTCAGGCCTCCCATACATACTCCAGGACTGGGGCTGCCCCAAACGGGCCTGCCAGGGCCTTCCCAGGCCTTCTGGATGCCCCAAAAGAGCCTCTCTGCGAACCAGAAGTGACTTCTGGGTTGCCAAAAATAATTTCTGAGGCCTCCGAGGGCCTTTCTAGGCCTGTCGGAGGCCTCAGAAATGATTTTGGCAACCTGGAAGTCACTTCCAGTTCTCAGGGAGGCCTTTATGGTGCCTCCAGAAGGCCTAGGAAGGCCCTCGTGGGCCCGTTTGTGGCAGCGCCAGGCTGGGAGTAAGTATAAGAGCCCCCAGTTAGGCCCCCCAGACCCGACCCAAACTGCATCTGCATATCACGAATTTTCAATTATCATGGGTCTGGTCCCTAACCCCAGCAATAGGCGGGGGGGTCACTGTATTTGTTATGAACAAGGCAATGACGGAACAATATACTATACAGAGCATAATAGTAATGAAATAATGCACCAGATTCGTATTGTGGGGAGTTCCCAGGCATATAAATTCACTTTCAGCTTCTCATATGCCCAGTTCCTTCTAATCTCCCCACGGCAAGGGAATAAAGATTATGTCCCCATCCAAATACCAGATGGGTTTAGAATAGACACAGCTCCTGGGTCCTTCACCAACCCAAATGGAGAGGCAAGTACTGTATATTACAGGCTATGGAAAAAGAAGACATATAGAAGTATATGATGGGTTCCACTTACATCAAGGAACTTGCTTGAACTACCAGACAGGCATTTGGAATCCCTCCCAATGGAAAAGCAGCTATGGGCTGAAGAGGAAAGGTGAGGTATTGCCTTCCATTTAATGCTGCTTCTCCAAAAATGAAAATAAAACTCCTCCTCTTCCTTCCATTTTGCAGCTGAAACAGCTGGAGTCTGAAATGGCCACCCATATGGTAATGCTCAGAGGACTAAGCTCCAGAAGATGTTTTTCAACAATCTATCTCTTCAACCCAAGTTGTAAGCCGTTGGACCCACTGAAAAGACAGAAAGCAGAAGAGCATCCTGTATAGAAGGAATAACTGGGAATGTTGTGTTTGTGTATCAATAAAGGTCCACTGAATAATAATGGGAGCTTTGCACCAATAAAAAGGACCAGATGCAATGGTCATCAGATGGTGCAGATAGAAAGCTTTAATTAACAGATGTGTGACCCCAGGACCCTGTTGTAAGTTATCAAGACATTTACTAGACTGCAATAAAAGACATGCACATGCACATAACATGGCCACCATTTATCATTTTCCCTTGGCTGCTCCCACTCTGCTTTCCCTTTTACTCAAAGAATGCAGGTCCAAGTATCAAGCATGAGGCAGGAGAAGAATTGGAGCCCATAAGTTGAGCCAGACAAGGGTGAGCGCTGAGTCTAAATTACCATTAATTCAGCGTCTCAGAGCCTGTAGTGAAAACCCATAATACAGTGGTGTTAAGTGGTATTCATAGATGTTCAGATCCTTTAGGAAACCTTCATAACTCTTGCGAGAATGCCAGTTTTTTCAAAGGCTGCCCTAGGTGAAGTAAAAGAAGTGGGAGAAGGTCAAATGAACAGTATTTATTTAGAGGAGCAATTATCAATGCGTGTAGTGAATTAGTTGCACTGTTTTTATGCTGCCCAGTTTTTGAACATGCTTAGTGCAACTTATCTGTTTCTCCTCCAGTGTGTATCTTCAAAGCCCAGACATTCCCACCTGTTTGCAAAGCAGGGTTCAGAGGACAGAGATGAACGTGGAGAAGAACAGTTGAACCACAGGTTTCTCCCATAGCGCCCAAAGTTTTGGGCAGGGAAGAGGGAAACAGCCTGCTCTCAAGCCCATCAGCAGATGCCTGCTCCCTACTGTTGTGGGGTGGTGCTGGCTGGCTGGTGGAGGTACAGCTGTGCCATGGCAGTTCTCTCCTCCCACTACTTCTAGCATCCATCCTCCTCCCTGTAGTCAGCACTGCCTACCAGAGATGGGCACGAAATGAAAATATAGCATTTCGTTTCATTTCATTTCTTTAGTAGTTTTGTTTTGTTTTGTTTTGTTAGCAATGGATTTTAATGAATTTTGGGAATGAAATGAAATGAAACAATTCGTTAATGGCTCCCCTGGGTCCTAGAGGCACCAGAATCGCAGAGTAGCTTCTTTGGACTCTTCCCTGCAAGCTCTCCAAATTTGGAGAAGTTTGGGGTACAGGGGGCTGAGTTGTTAAACTCTAAATGGGGTCTCCCTAGGAGAAAATCATTTCTAATTGAGTCAGGAAGCTGCTAATACCCCCCACACACACACACAGGGGAAGCTTCGTCAAGCAGTTCCCTTAATTACAAATGGTTTTTTCCCTATGGGGACCCCCCTTTGTAGTTTAATAACCAGCCCCCTGAAGCCCAAGCCTCTCCAGATTTTTTTGGGTGGCGGCGGCAGGGGGGTGGTTACAGGGAAGAGTCCAAAGAAGCTACACTCTGATTTCTGTTTTTTTTTTTTTAATTTTTTTATAAATTTTATTTCTAATAATTAAGACATACAAACAAATAACAATACAAGTGCATCCCCACCCCCTGGGACCATCCATTTCTTCCATGAGTTCTTCTTTATTACTCCAGCGTCTGTTGTTCTAATATTCTTCTTAAAGTCCTCTTCTCCAGAACTGTCTTGAAATATTCGTCGGCTCTTTCCCCTTCCCTTCTACTAATACAAAGTCTATAAATTTTCCCCAAATGTCATAAAAAATGTCTTTTTTCATTTCTCCTCGTTTAACTTTTAAATTACAAGACAATTTATCGTGATTTCCATGCTGCTGCATGCCTACGATCACTATTTTCGAGTACTGTAGCAACATGGAAATTGCAAGGGAGCTTCCTCAAGCTCTTCCCTGTAAACCCCACAAATTTGGAGAGGTTTGGGGTTCAGGGGGGCAAGTTATCCAACTTCAAAGAGGGCCCCCAGCTAATTGCAAAACTGTTGTATGGCGCACACTGGCAATATAGTTGTTAAGCAAGGGGAAGTAATAATGTGACCTATTGTCATCATGCACCATACACACTTTTGCAATTAGCTAAAGGGACCCTCTTTTCAGTTGAATAACCTGGCACCCTGAACCCCAAATCTCTCCAGATCTTGAGGGCTTACAGGGAAGAACTTGAGGAAGCTCCCATTTCATTTCCCGAACCAAAAAAACTGGTTCATTTTGTTTCATCACAAAACAGTTTCTATTGTTTCTTTTCATAATGTAACAATTTGTTATGTAACAAAATGACAAAATAGCATTTTGTTTTTCATTTGGTGCCCATCTGTACTGCCTACAGCTTTTCTCTTTTAGAGGATCTCATTCTCCAAAACACACACATGTCCAGGGTGGAGATTCCATGTGGTCTCTTACTCGAGCACAGCTATGAGACTCAAAGGCTCTGGTTTTGTTTTTAACTCCCCATAGTGTAGAATTCTGTCTCAACCTAGAGAAGTTGCAGATAATTTTAACCATAATCTAGTTTAAAAAACCAAGTCATCATCAACATTTTAGAATTGCAGCTCCAGAATGGATCCATCATGTTCAGCTCCTGTCAAAGAGGCACGGTGAGGAATCAAACCCCTGTTCTATGTCTCTGCAGCCAAGTCATTAATCCACTGAGCTATCTAGAAGACAGCTTCAAACCTTGATCTGTGAAATAATCTTAGAAACCAAACTGCCACCAATGGTACCCCCCCAATGTCTCATAATCACCCCACGGGAAGGGACATATTTTTTTTTAGGGTCACATCTGGACTAGAGAGGGTTTGGTCTCTCCCTCTTTGAAGTTGCAGACCTAATTTGGGAGTTGAGTCATGGTAACAGGACTTCTTTCCAAGTGGGGTTGAAACATTTCACTACCCACCCAAGTAACTTCTTCAGTCTGAGGAAGGTTGGTAGGATGCATCCAATTTATAGTTCACCTTGATTTCACATCACTCTGGTCTGAATAGATGGACAATGGCCCTGAGATGTGTGAAAGTCACACCTATGCAGCCCTTCCCAAGACCCATTAAGTATGGGCCGTTAGCAGTGGCCTTCCTGGTGGAAGACTGAATTAGTTCTGATTAGTCTGGGGGTTGATGAAAGGGCAGCATGATACATGTGAGAGAGATTGTATCTAAATTGCCCATCCCTGTTGAGAGAGGGATTTTTTGTACACATATTAATGGCTTCCCTGACTCCTCTGAAATGAAAACCAAAGCAAAGTGCTCCTCTTACATACTGCCCCATACCACTTCAAGTAGTCTCTGGGCGGTTTACAGTTTTAAATTACAGGATGCAGTCTATACATCGACCCCACCACCCAGCAAGCTGGGTACTCATTTTACCGACATTGGAAGGATGGAAGGCTGAGTGGGGATTGAACCCCAGATCGTGAGCACAGTTTTACCTGCAGTACAGGCATTTAACCTCTGCGCCATGGGGCTTGTGAAGGTACAGTGCTGATTATGGTCTGGAGTTGTTGCCCCTCCTGTGCTGGGCCATCCTCCTATTCAAATCAGGGTGGGTTAAACCAAGGCAAACTATAAAAGGGAGGTCTCCTACCAGCCTTTTTCAGACTGAAAACAATATGTATATAAAACATGAAGCATGTAAGAGCTCTGTTCAGGTCTTAAAAATGACATACGATTATAATCTCATAAGGAGAGCACAGGGCGAGTATTCTTTGACCTCATCGCTTATGTAATCGCCTTTCTGTACAAGTGGTCTGAATCTTCAGAAGATGCCCACATGCTTTTTCAAGTGTTGGTGATTCCTGACACAGTGAGGCATTGTAGAGATCCACCACACAGGGGGAAAACAAGAACAAAACCAGAACTGTGTCAACATTGAGTAAATACCCCTGAACTGTAGTAGCTGAGATCCTAAATTCAGTTCATTTAATAGAGTTATGGAAGGAAAACCATCGCAGCTTCCAGCAACCACCTGTGATCCATTCTGCATTGTTTTAGAGAGTCCCCAGGGCCTTTGGGGGATTGTGAGGAATGGGGTAAGACCATTTCAAAAATGGATCATCGGGCTATCTCTTGCGGGCATGGACAATGGAGAGGCCAGGTATCCCCTGCTATACCTTTTTAAACTTTATCCCTGAGCTTTTTTTCCTAATTGTGGATTTAAATTTAATGGCAGCTGTGCAGCACTGGGAAATGTATCCCTCATTGTAGAGATGAGCATTTTCAATGGCAGGTTGGAAATTTTCCAAAGATACAAACCAAAATACAATTCTGAAACCTGCTGATACTTAAAGATTGCTAGACGTATAAATATTGCAGCTACGAATGCCAGATTATAAAACTTTTCCGTCTCTTTGCTACAGCAATATTATTATTTGCAGGTGGGGGAGGGAGGTGAATGTGAAATTCAGCCATTTTGAGGTGGGGCCAGGGTTAATTATGGAACCAAGGACTTTAGTAGTACCTGTATTATGAAAGCCACTTGAGAATCTAGGTTAATAAATGTTAGGTCTGTGATCTTGTGCACATACAGTGGACTGGAAGTAAGCTTCCCTGAATGTAAGACATGAACATGAAACCTGCATAGGATTTGGTTGTAGACCACTAGGAAACCAAATTGGTTACCTTGAAGTTCCACCAATTTCTATGGAAGATATAAGCAAATCCTTACATGTCTACTAGCGGGATCAGTGAGGCTGAAACATGCTCTACCCTGGCTTACCTTATGCTCTTTAGTAATTTAATTATCTCCACGAGACCTACACAAATAAGAAACATATGAGCCAAACCAGACATGTGTTTTTGCTGACTATACACTTGCCAGATGGTTGAATACATACTTTCCAGATTGGCTTTAAGAGAAGGGGTGGAGAACGGTCTAATTTTATTATTAAATGGAGTATACGAGGAATGGGAGAGAAATCTGCTCCTCTTACTATATTTTTCCACCCTCCACTCCTTGAAAGCTCCCTATACCCTCTCTTGGCCAATTCATGTCTGGTATCAGAGCTGGGGCTGCACAGCAGAAGCGTAGCCAGGATTTGGAGCACTTGGGACAAAGTTCGTTTTTGCCCTCTTCCTGCGCCCCGCCCCACATCGCACCCACCCAGCAACAGGGCCGAACCCTGCGAGTGGATGGGCAGACATGAGTGTGTGTGGGTGTGTGTGTGTGTGTGCACGCGCACGCCTTACACCTCTCCCACCAAGGTGAGGAAGAGGAGGAGGAGGGTGCCGCGGCTACGGCGCTCCTGCCTGCCTCCCTGCTTCTCCCCTGTCTGGCGTGCAGTGTTGGAGGCAGTGAGGGAGTGCAGTTGCCAAGCCTTAGGGAAAGGAAGACTGCTGGGCAGCAGGAGGGTGCATGGCTTCCTCATCCTGTTCCCCCTCCCGCGGCGCCCCCCCGGGTGGGGGGGGGGGGGGAGGTGCACCCTCTTCCCCCCCCCCCCCCCAGATACGCCCCTGCTGCAGAGTGCAGATAGGCAGGGCTGGGAGGGAACAGATTTTGAAATTTTCATTTAGTGATTACTTATATAGGTAGAGATCCCCATCCATATTACACAGCCCAACCCCAAACTTGTTGGTGAATACATCTGGTTTGAGCCTTTGGCTCTTGCACGCCGATACCTTTGCTTTCTCCCTGTTATAGCTCTCCTTGTATAGAATAAAAGAAACTCTGGGCGCTTTACACGACCCCTAAAATCCGATGCAAAGGGCTCTCAGATGCGGAGCTTACAAATGTTTTTGCCCTCCAGCTCTGGACTTTAAAGAAAATTAAGTGCGACCACGCCCACCTAAGCGCGTCTCAGCGCATTTTAAAAGTACCTGGTCTCCGAGGGTGAAAATTTTCTGATGAGGATGTAAAGCAGTGAGTGCCAGGCTCTCCTCGCCTTGTCTTTGTTTGTCCCCCCCCCCCCGCTCCTTTAAGAGATTGGAATGCTTGCTTCTGGGGCTGCGACCCGGCAGACTGAGGTGAGCCTGCATTCTTTTCTCCCTTTTTTTCTCCCTCCCCTCATGCAGACAGGAGCAAGGAAGTGTGGAGGGGTGGGAACACAGGAAGAGCGACAAACCCCCAAGATCTCTGGTCTGAATTTAAGTAGCCAGCGGGTCTTAGGGGTTGTGTAAAAGTGCCCTCTGTGTGAGGCCATGCAGGAAAGGGACTGGAAACCTTTTGACTGAATTAACCTGCTCAAAATACCATAAGGGCAAGTGGTTGAGGTCACATATAGAATTCTTCTTCAGGACAGATGTTCAAAACAAGGAACTAGAGTAGCTATTTAATCCACATTAGACATAGCTTGAGTCTGGAATTGGGCAATTCTGAAGTCATGTTTATCACAGGACCAACTTCTCTCGTCTCTGGCAGCATGCAAATTAACTTGTTTTCTATGGTAATTGTTCTTCAGGACATAAGCATGGGACTTATTTGAAGGTTAATTCCACACCCCACCCCACACCCCAATGACTCCCTCAGTCACTGCTTTGGGCCACTGGCATGTTTTCAGCTATAAATACATCTGATTTGGGCTTTAGGCAGCTTTTAGGATGTTAATCCAGCCCTGTCATGTCTGTAAAATGAAGGAAGTGTGCTAACACAGGACAGGCCCTTGATTCATGAGGTTATCAAAAGGTCACAGTTGACATTATGAGGTTTCAAGTTACAGGCAAGTGTGGTCTCTCTCTCTCTCTCTCTCTCTCTCTCTCTC
>JAHTLZ010000122.1:29886499-29912318 GCA_023846285.1 Phrynocephalus versicolor | reverse complement strand
CCCTCCCTCCCTCCCCTCCCTTAGAGAGAGGGAAATGATACTCACTCTGGAAACATAACAAAAAATGAGTAATACATTATTGTTTCCTACTATTATTCAGAACTTGGATAGATAGAAAGGGTACTTGAAGAGCAGAGAACTGGGCTGGTAGTTCTCAACAGAGCAAGTCAATTTTGAAAACAGTCTGCTCACCCTCTTGCGATCCATATTGGAAAACCTTAATGTTTCCTCATAGCGCCAGTCTCAAATGACATGAGAGTTACTGGCCTCATTTGGAGCAAAGCTCGACATGCACAATTACAGCAGCACTGAGGCAGAAAGCATGAACTGATTGCTTTGCGTGACAGATGAATGCATAATTCAGAATTAAATGGTGCTTCCTAAGCCCTTTGCTGAGTCAGGGCATAGGTGTTCGGGACAGAGCCCACTGTAAATCTTCCTGAAGCTGTGCCACAAAAGAAAACACCACCAGACGCATCAGTTTCAATGCTTAGCACCAACCTGACAATGACAAATGGGTATACATTTAATTTGACATAAATCCATGCTGCCTGTGTGAAAAAGTGTTCCCTGCTGGTAGTACAGAATGGATTCTTTTCTCCCAGCAGTGCATGCATCTCATACAGTGGTTTCGTTCCAACCTTTTTGTGCTGCAATCCCTTTAATAATAGTCGAATTACCTCTGAACCCCCTTGCCACATTTGCATAAAAGGCATTTTTAATGGGGTAAAGCCATCCCTTCTCATGAAGTAGATGACCTTTTTTTTTTCTCCCCACAAAAGACCTGTTTCTCATACATTCACATACACGCCAACTTTAATATCCCACTCTGGAAGGTCAAAGAATAAATGATTAAACCAGGGCTACAACACATATAAGGTTGTACCCCCCAGAAAACACACTGGGACCCCCTTGTGAGTCATGACCCACCCACCCACCCCGGTTGGGAAACAATGATCTATTAAGACTAAGGAAGTGGTCCAACACTCCTGACCTCTTCAGTGTCCCTCAAGACACTCAAGATCATGAGAGTAGGAGGGAGGTAATGGACGCACAGGACTCCATATGCGCAAGGTTTGCCTTTAGTCAATATGGGAGAAGGGTGTGCCTGGCCATGTGACTGGCCCATTGTCTTCTGCAGCATTTATGAGAAAGGGAGCAGCACCAGTAGCCTTGAAGCTCCATTTGCTATCACTTCCCCCATTTCAAAGAATGAATGGAGATTTTGCTGTTTGGCTGAATAAATGGCACAGGCAACAGGATATTGTCACCTGGGGTGCTCTTGAAGAGTATGCCTGCTCATTACCCATTCCTAGAATAGTTTATTTTATAAATTCCTCCTTTATTTATTTGTTCAAGTCCCTTTTCCTTTTCCTCCTCCATTCTGGGCATACTAATCCTCGTCCTCAGATTATCTGGATTCATTCATTCATTCATTTGCAGCTGTTTTAAGGCCTTTCCCTCCTTTAAGAGTTTTTTTTTTTGTACAGTACCTGCTTACCCAAGATTGCTCCTCCCCAGAGCACCAAACTGTCGTTTTTCAACTACAATCCCCAAAATATGGAGTTAAAATCCAAAGACTACCTTTTCCAAGGTCTGCTGATAATTCTTTTCTTCCTCACGGCTGGTGCTGTTTATAGTGAGGTTCTATAGTGAGAAACACATAAAAGAATGTTTTATGACTTTATGGTTATGTTCCTAAATAGTAAATGTCCCATGTGGACACTTGCTGGCTGGGTCACTGAGTGGTGAATATATTGGGCTGTGGAGCCAGAGGTTTTCATTTCCTAGCTGGGAGCAGAGCCAGCCTGGCTAGTCTTCGGCAAGATGCCACAGCCCCAGGGTAACCCCAGAATTAGGGAATGGTACACTGAAAAAGGTAGCTGCCTAGATGCCCTAAGCAGATCTGATCTCACGTGATTTCAGAAGCTAAGCAGGGTCGGCCCTGGTTAGTACCTGGATGGGAGACCACCAGGGAATACCAGATGCTGTAGGCACCTGGAGTAGGAACTAGCAAGCCACTCCAGTATTCCTGCCAAGAAAACTCCATGGACATGGGGTCACGAAGAGTCGGTCTTGACTGTAATGACACAACACACACTGAAAAAGTGTTGTCGTAAGTCAAAACTGACTTGACAGCACACAATTATTATTTTAAATGTCCCATAACAGAGACCACCAGATATATTGTATCATTTTTGTCCTTTTCCAAGGAGAAAGGTGGGGTAAAATTACTCTAAATAAATAAAATATCTAGAATTACAGTTTATTAAACATTTTCACAATGCCACTTAGTCATAGTGTGATAATATTTCGTTTTGTGTAATTAACTATTTGCTACTTTAAAATCAAGACGGCTAATAAGGGAGCCTAGTTGAAATATGTTGACTTTGCTTTTTATTAAACTGCTCTCTAAGAAAAGAACAATCAGTTGGTGCACAGTTCTCAATAAAACAAATTTCAATATGTTGATCTCCATCCTACCATTGGTAACTTGGAACTTAATTAATGCTTAAGGCAAGATCAATAGTCAACCTAACTAGAAAATATTATAAGATACTTTGATTCTTCACTCGTCTATCCACAGGCCAACATCATAAAAAGAGAAACAAACTCCTACTCACATATTTTAACTCTCCTGATTCCTGAAAGTCAGCTGCACATATTGGAAAATGCCTCTATTGATATTATACTTAAAGCCAGTAGTGTGCAAACTTCAGCCCTCCAGATGTTTTGGGCCAGAACTCATAATGACTTTGTCATTAGCAATACGGGGTTGGAGTTCTGGGAGTTGTGGTCCAAAACATCTGGAGGGCCAAAGTTTGGACGCCACTGCTTAAAGCAGTATGATAAGGATTGGTGAACTGGTTTGTTTTCCATTGCTTCAGAGACAAGGAGGTGGGGCAATGGTCTCAAACTACAGGAAAAGATATTCAATTTAAACATTAGGAAGAATTTCATGACAGTTTGAGCTGTTCGGCAATGGAAAATGCTGCCACGGAGGGTGGTGGAGTCTCCTTCTTTGGAGGTTTTTAAGCAAAGGCTGGGTGGCCATCTGTCGGGAGCACTGTGATAGGGATTCCTGCATGGCAACGGGTTGGACTAGGTGGCCCTTGAGGTCTCTTCCAACTCTATGATTTTATTGGGGGGGGGGAGCTAAAATATAATTAAGTAGTTTATGGTTGTTTCAGTTGAATTCTGCCTCCTTTTTGTTGTGCACTGGAGGATTTTCGTGTTTTGAATCTTAATTCTTTGAAGGAGTCAGTTCAGAAGTTAAGGGTGTTAAGGTAGGTCATATTCAATGAAGACAACTGGCTGGGTGTAAAGGTATAATGAGTGAACCACATCAATTCTAGCAACGGCTTGAACAAAATAATTTCTATTCCCTCCATGTTGATTTGCTGTCCTAGCCTAATGCAACAACATCTCATCTCTATACTCTCATGGAGTCATAATTAAGACAACGTTGGATCCCCATTCTGTCATTCATGGTAAACCCTGGTAAATTTAAAAAAAATAGTGCATTTAACACAAATACTTTTTTCAAAAAATCAGAAAGAGAAAGAGTACATTTTGTATGGTTGTGAGTTAAATAGACAACCCATTCACCACACACACACACTTAAGATCCAGTCCTAGCCATTCTACGCTCAACTATTTTGATTCTCTTTGGATGAAGTGTTTCTAGCTATTTCAAATAAATTTCTGGAAGAAAGGCGTTTGATCTGAAAATACAGGACAGATGTATGCTTTTCCCCTTTCAAGTGTTTGTTAAATGGGACGGTGGGAAAAGAGTTACTGCTGCATTAGCAGTTCCTGGGAACTAAATACAACACCAAGCCTTTTTCCATGTATGCAATTCTGTCTAAAGCATTCTCATGTCATAACAAACGCCTCTTCTTAACCTTATTTCAGGACTCATCTCTTTTGTTTAATCAGTCACCATCAGTCATTCTGACCACACAGGCAATTAAAGGAGGTCTCTGTTTTGCCAAATACACACTGTCTTTCTTATGCCTTTCATTATGACGGCGTATCTTTGTCTGGATCTTCCAACCCTTCCATCTAATAAACTTGATATGATCTCTCTTTGTCTTTTTTTAACTGAGAATTATCTACACCTGAATCTGAGACAAATGAAATGGAAATAATAAAGGACTGTTGCCTGCAGGAGAATAAAACCTTCCTATAAAAAAACGTCTGCTGATTTACACCCTCCTGGTTTGAGTGACTCTAATGTGACCTTGGCACTTTGAGAACCATTGTACATAGAATTAGGACTGTAAAGTTAAATGCCTAATTCAGATCACTATCCAAAAACATTAGACGTGTCTGTGAACTTCAAATGTGTCCATTTAAAATCCTTTTTTCATGGATACTGCAGCTGAAGATTACCACAGAACCACCTATTACTTAACAGTAACGTTCACATTAATATTACGGTGCAGGCAGGCTCACAGAAAATTCCTATCTCAAGGACAATGATAGAATCAAATATCATAGAGTCATGAAGTTGGAAAGAGCCTATAATGACATCAAACCCATCCCCTTCGTGCAGGAATACGAATAAAAGGATATCTGCCAGGGAGTTGTCCAAATTTCTCTTGGATGCCTCCAGTGTTGGAGCACTCACCACCTCCTGAGGTAATTGGTTTCATTCCTTTAATGCTCTAACAGTTGGAAAGCTTTTCCTGATATTCAACCAAAATCTGGCTTTTTGTAACTTGAGTCCATTGTTGCATGTCCTGGACTCAGGGATGATCCAGAACAGATCCTGTTCCTCCCCTTGCTTTCAACTATTTGAAAAGTGCCATCATATCTCCCCTCAGTTTTCCTTTCTCCAGACTAACCATGCCCAGTTCGTTCAGTCTTAGGCCTTGGTTTTCTGCCCCCTCATTGTTCTTGTCACCCTCCTCTGAACTTGTTCCAATTTGAAAGCATTCTTCTTGAAATGTGTGTCCAGAACTGGACACAGTAACCAAGATGAGACCTAACTAGTGATGGACAGAAGGGAACTCGTAAGTTCTGGGATTTGGAAACGAGACTTCTTTATGCACCCAAAAATAGCATTTGTCTTTTTTTGGTAGCCTTATCACACTTTTCGCTCGTATTCGGCTTGTGACTGACAATGATTTCATAATCCTTCTCACTCATTGTATTGCTAAGCCAAGTATCCCCCATCTTGCAATCTATGTTTGGTTTCTCTTTCTTAGATGCAACATTTTGTCTTCCTCCCTATTGAATTCCATTCTTATTCTCTTGCTTGCATCCCTGCTTTGCCCCTCAACTCAGGGAAGTCTCCTCTTCTTGGAGAGAAGAACCTATAGTAGCTCCCCGTTCCTGGCAGAGTTTGGGGAAAGTTGAATCAGCGTTCAGAAAGATGTGAGGGGGATTTGTGCAGTATCGCAGTTGTACAAATCTGCAAACAGAATTTGAATTTTGACACAGAAAAGCATGATTTTTTTGCAAATATGCACCATGGCTTTCTTGTCCCTTCCTCACAAATTAAAGGTTTGCACACATGCAAACCAATCTAGTCATCCAGAATTATGTAGCGTGTAGTCCAGTGGGAAGGCTCTAGCAGTAGTGGATGTAAAGAAATTAAGGATGATAGGACATCTGGTAATTTCCTTAGTCTGATATTAGCAGCACAGTTTTCTCTCTGCATTAGACTTTAAGGAATGTGTAAGTTAGTCAAAATACTGTATATGTTTCTAGAAGGTTGGACTCTGAATGCTTATTGGATATTTTAGAATCACATGCATAGGACAGCAAGAAGATTCGCCATTATCATCATCATTCTTCTGCCTGGCTTTTGCTTCACTTCATCATGATTCTTCATTAGAGTTTAGAATTAGAATTATTTAGATAAGCCATTAATTCCAGTAAAGAGTTAGGGAAAATTACTTAGATTAGTATTTTTTATTTTTAGGGCAAATATGTTTACATTTTGAATCTTTTTAGAACTACAGTGGTACCTTGTATAAAGGAATTAATTCATTACAAATAAAATTATGTTAAGCAATTTTTCCTTTATACAAATTTCCCATGGGAATGCATTGAAAATGGAGTAATCCCTAATCGCAACCATTTTTATGTTGTATGGATCTGCCCCATAGGCGATTCTGTTAAGCCAATTTCCCCTATCTCCGGAATTTTTTTATGTTGTACAGATTTTATGTTGTACAAACCGTTTGTTATACGAGGGGTCCAATGTATTTTACTGTCTCATTTAAAATAAATCTTCATTATATTTTACTTGCCTCCGAAGAAATCATTTGTTTTGCTAAGTGTTGGTATTTTAAAAGAACCCAGGAATTTGCCTTGATGATTTATGCCTTCGAAATCTCAGCAAAAAGCTGGAGTTTGTTTATAAATCACAGATTCAAAGAGGCGGTTCTGCATAGTGGGAACTGATGGAATTAAAGTTAAGTAATGCATCTACTGACATCCTTCTCTGTTAATACAAGCTGACTGTGCACCTCAACATGATTCTACTAATTAGACTCCCTCTACACAGGAACAGCATTCCCAATATAGATTGTGAGTTTGAAAGACAGTGAATTGGACCCCCAAATAACTGCAAATGAACTCAAAGGGAAAATGTCCTCTGAAAATCCAATATTTACTGGAATGTGAGGGCTGGGAGAGAAGAGTCAAAATATAAGGATGTTAAATTTGGAAATAAGATACATAATATTATTGCCCTAAAACACACCAACAACACACACACAAATAAAGCTATATTACATAGCCTATCAGTTAAGACATATTCCAGATATAGTAATAGTAAATGATAGGCTAATTAGGAGAGACCTGGAAATTATGCAAAAGGAGAATATATTTTTAAGGAAGATATTAAAGCTCAGATGAGAAAGATAAATCATCCTTTTTTTGAAAAACATGATGGAATGTTGGAAGAATTTTAGGGAGAATCTAAATCCATTAGTTTCACCTCTGATTTAAATAACATAAATTAATAGCTTTCCAGATGATTTAAAAGGAAAGTTAAATATTGTACTGCAAAATAAAAAACAAGTTATATATTTACAGGATTGACTAAAACAAATGCAGAATAGACAAAGTACAAAGGAAAAGCTAAGATAAAATAGTTCTTGGCTGAATATTATACAAATGGAAAAATGGACTAGAGAATGGATAACCAAAGTAGGAGATTGCAGAAAATTGACTAGGTTTGAAGAAATTATAGATAGAAGAAATAAGATAGAGAATAAAGAACAGAGAAAGGTATAGTGAGATATATAAAATATTAATTCAGAAGGAATATAAAGAAAATAAGTTAAAAGAGATATGTCAAGAAGATATTAACAAATAAAAGAGGGAAAATGGGGGGGGATGTGGAATAAATGAATAGTTAAAATATGTCAGTGAGAGTAAAACAAGCTTGTTATAAAGTATATTGGAGATGGTATATAACACCTGTAAAGTTATATATCCGGTAATAAATAATTATCTCCAATATGCTGGAGATGTAAAAAAGAAAAAGGGACATATTTACACAATGTGGTGGTCAGGTGAGATAAGGAAAATGGAATTGTATTGTTAAATATGGTTGATGAAGCTGTTTGGATGAGCAGTGAAACGTTTCTATCTCTCAAAAAAGAAGTCCAGTAGCCATGACTCAACTTCCAGCTAAATATGGTTGTGGATACACAATAGAAAGAAGAGGAGGTGTAATTGCCAATTATAATGATAACAATGGCAAAGCTTTTTTTTTTTTGCCAAGCATTGGAAATCCAACAAACAAATAACACTGGAGGAATGGTACAGGGAACTATGGAATATGGCCATTAATGATAAATAGACTTGTGAAATTAAAATTAGGAAAGGTTTGAGAAAGTCTAATGATTTTAAATGGGATATGGGATAAACTGTTGGTATATGTACTGTATTTCAAAAAGGTAAAGGATATACACCCAGAGAAGACTCAATGTATTTCTGGAAGAAATGGGCTGGTCAATATATTAAGATAAGAATTGTAAGTTTGTTTAAGTCCTGAGTGGGAGGTGGGTTGCACGGGGTCAGTTTGTTATATTTGTTTGAGTTTTGTTTAATGCCTTTTTCTCCTTTGCTGTATAAATGTTATTAATTAAATAAAAAGACTTATTTTAAAAAAAATAATTTAAATTTTAAAAATTGGAAATCTGTCACATATTATTGCACTAAAATTCACCAACAACACACACACACAAATTCTAAAGTGTATCTAAAGGCTTAAATAAAGAAAATGGTTTGCATGCATTGCACATGCTGTGTATGGTTGTAAAGGTTGTTTTTTTAAACTACAGTACGTGTGGGTGTGTAGGGGATAGCTGTGTGGACCAAGATTTTGGCTATGGACTCACTACCAGAATTTGATTCACACATATGCAGAAAAAAACCACAACCCCAAACCAGCACCTGGTTCAAAATACTGGCACTTCAAATACCTGCCTCTCCTTAACAGAGAGGCAATTACTGAGGCAAAGGCCAAGAAATAACAAACACTCTCAGAGGTCATTGCCTGTGTTGATCATGTCATTACCTTTGAAATTTTGTTCTCTGTGCCTGTTTCGGTCTTCACTGTTTCTGCACACACCCCAAGTAAAATAGCCAGGTGCCGTCAAGTTCATTCTGGCATATGGTGGACCCTCTTCAAAGGCTCTAAGGTATAGAACGCTGAAAAGAGGTTTACCTTTCCCTTCTTCTGGTGGCACCCTGGGACTGTGCAGCTTCCCCAAGGCCTCAAAGGCTGGCTCTATGCGCAGGTGTCACAGTGGGGAATCAAACTTCCAACCTCTGGCCCCACAGCCAGCTCCAAAAATGTATTCATGAATATAAACCCATGGCTATAGACTTCGTGTATTTGAGGAAGTGGATTCTAATTTATGAACACGGAAATAAACTTGACCCAGGTATGTCCAAACTTCAGCCCTCCAGATGTTTTGGACCACAACTCCCACAGTCCTTTGCCATTGGAAATACAGGCTTGGAATTCTGGGAGTTGTGGTCCAAAACATCAGGAGGGCCAAAGTTTGGACATGCCTGAACTTGACCGACCAGTCATATTCCATAAATTACATCGGTGTAAGGCTGATGACATCAGTAGCAGGGGGAAGATTGTGTTCTTGCTTCAGTCCCCTTACTTGAGTGATTCACAACAACTCCCACAGCCCTTTGTCATTGGCAATCTATGCTCGGAATTCTGGGAGTTGTGGTCCAAAACATCTGGAGTGCCGAAGGTTTGCCACCACTGACCTAGTATGTCTCTCTGAGCACAAGCCGAGTGAGCCCCAGCCATTCATCTGACCAGGGAGTTTCCCTGGTCATTAAAAGAGTTCCTGCTTCCACCTCAGGGCTTGCCCGACTTACAGTACATGCAATGAGACTGATTACACCTAAGCTGGGTATGCCTCAAGATCGATACAAGATCTCTTTAATTACTGGTGATATTCACTCACTACTGATGTTATCACCATTCTTGCAGGAGACCGCTGGATCCTAAAGATCCAATATTCTGCCCACGCCAACAAGGAGAAGGTTGTCCAAGAGAGTGGATGGTGTAGACTTCATAATATGGCATGTAGAAGCCGACAACTGGCTGGCCACATTTATCGGATGAAGAACAGGAGCAATGAGGTGGAACCCTCCAAAGGAAAACAAGGATGCCCCCAAATAACATGGTGAAGAACACTGACTCAAGACCTGAATGCACAACATGCTATATGGGAGGAAGCTGAAACATTTGCACAAAACCAAACAAAGCCAGAGAATTCTTGCTGCCTGATGTGCGTCATAGCAAGAAAGTGGGTGAAGAGGTCAATAGATATATGTTAATGTATCAATTTTGCTTTAAAAATTTATACATTCTTTGCATTTTAAAATCCATTCTCTTTCAAGTTCTGAATGGCCGCTAGATGTTTAATAATCTATCTCTTGGTACCCATTTGCCCTGCCATCACAGTCTGTGATAAAAATGTAAGAGGATCAGATTCTTATTATTTTGATTCCAGGGATTACCCAGTATCCCCTAGTGCAGCTCTTTCCATGCAATGGAAATGACACCATCATTAGTGGAAGATGGTAATTAATAAAATGCTTCCTATTTATGGGGGGGGATATGACTTCATCTCATTGCATGTGAGTAACATACACCCCAAATCTGAAAATTTATTTATTTATTAAATTTATATGCTATTCCATCTAGCTTCACAGCTACTGTGGGCGGTTTACAAACTGAAAAAAAAGTTTTAAATCAGTGACACTCTGTTACTGACAATGGCTCGAGTCCTGTCAGCAAAAACGTGTACCAAGCAAGCCAGGTGTTGCCCTCATCTGGTGATAGCTGTGTTTAATTTAATTTAAATTTAAATTTAAAACTCCCTTTTGGACCTGAGATTCCATAGGAATCCCCCTTGCCTTTGGGAAGACTTTGGGGGCTTCTGGATAGCCTTTAATATTGAATAAATGTCACTGGTGACCCTGTTGCCAGATCAGAACAGCTGGTGGTGATCGAGGGACAATTTTCCAATATTGAAAACAAGGGCTTGACCAAGGATACTCAACCAGCAGAAGCATGCCTTGCACAACCAAGTGTTGCAGACAGTGATTTAACAGCCGTGCATTTATCATCTTGCCAGTCATTCATGCTTGATGGCAGAGAACCGCAGTCTATAATGTGGGGATGAGGAACCTCTAACTCCAAATGTCAATGCACTGAAGCTCCCAGCATCGGTCACTACAAGCAACGCCTGCTACAGCTAACAGGAACTGCCTTCCAGCAGCATCACGAAGGCCACTCATTCTCCACCTCAATGCTTTCCTCTGGCAAGTATTAAACACCTCACTTTAGTGTCCGTCCCCCTCTGTCAGTTACCTTTAATTTTAGACACCCATTGTTGAAACACTGCCACCATTTAACACTTAAATACCTATATGTTAGAAATGGAGTCTGACATGACGTTTAAAGTTTCAGACAAAATCATTCATTTATTGATTGCTCAGAAGGGAATAAATATTCATTGCAAGCACTGCATTTGAGCAAGCTTAGATCAAAGTCTTAAATGATACTTATAACTGTTGCTGTTATATTGTTTACCAATTTCCAACAATACCTCCGGTCCTTATCTAGTCCTTATCCCTCTTAACACACATCAGTGCCCTATCCAACAGTCACTTACTTATACAGTATACCTCTGCTAGCTCCGCCCACTAGCTGTCTTATTGGATACCCAGTTCACAATATTACAATAATCATAAGGTGGTATCTTTTACCTTCCGTTACACCCACCTTTCTTTATTTCCACCTGGATGTTCCCTCTTCCCCTTCTCGAAACAAGGATGATCAAGGCAGATGTGAATTTGTCTTATTTGTTGTTCCTGCAATGCTGTAGACACGGCTGCATCTCATTATGTGAAGTTGCCTGGATGCAGCGGGACTAGGAGTGGAAAGGAGGTCCAACTTTTTTCTCTCTAGATGCTTTTTAATGGCAGCCCATTAGAGGGCATCAAAGCGTTATGCAAATAAAGAAAAAAAGAACTGTACAGAACAGAAGCAATCTTAAGACATTGGATTCCTTACTTAAGGGCACGATTAAACCAGAAACAACTTTTAAGTCCCTCTGATTTATAGCAGAGAGTTATATGTGTGTTTACATTATTATTTTTTTTGCCAGCAAAACTGATGGCATCCAGTTTTGTTCAATTTTAGTTGGGTTTGCCCTTCCAAGTGTAAACCATGGCAGGATTGTAATAGTTTGTTTATTTTGGTTAGGTATGGCCTTACATTAATTTAAGTAGTCGAAGCAGGGATTTCTCCTTACAAAATGTAATGTTTCCTCTGGAAATAGTTCTGTCACGATGTTTGTGGCGTTCTTTAAAAATGACATCAATCCTTCATTTGTGGCAGACTGCAAGAATATCCAGAGGCTAATCTGGATATTCTTGGTCCCCCGAGGAAGTCTCACCATTAGCTTGAGGGGTCAGATCCCACAATAAGACTGCCAAGCCATACTTTTTTGGCCTTGCTGGCACACCATATGCCTTGCATCATACCTCAGCTATGGGCTGTTTTAGTCTACTCTATATCCATCCAAAGCAGCCAAAAAATAAAATTACCAGGAATATTATGACGTACTACAGCAGAAATGGTCGAGTATTTCATATCTCATGTGCCAAGAGCTTTCTGTTCATGGGTCTCTGTACATCAGGAGGGTATGCATTGTTGCTGTTATTGTTAACGTTTCCTAGGTGTTATTCAAATGGGGGTTCAAGACATCTTGCGACAATTGACCTATAAACTATTAAAAATCTACCTCTAATGTAAAACCATGTCTCCCTCAAAGATGCTAATCTGTAGGGAAAATCATTTGTCATAACCCTGATATTTAAGAATTACAGTAGGACCCCGATATCCGCTGGGGATTGGTTCCAGGGCTTCCCGTGGATAATGAAAACCATGGATAAGAGAGAACGCCTGATCACTCCCCCCAAACTTCTGTTTCCTGACAGTAGCTTGCTTTACGACTGCTGTTTTGAGACATTAGCTTCCTTTATGGCTGCTGTTTGTGACAGTAGCTTGCTTTACAGATGCTATTTGTGACAGCTTGCTTTATAGCTGCTGTTTGTGATGATAGCTTGCTTTGTGGCTGCTGGATTATTTAATGTTTTTCCTCTGTCAACCATGGGTAAGTGAATCAGTGGATAATGAATCAGTGGATACGGGAGTCCTACTGTATTCATTCATATTCTATCAGAAGTCTGGGAGCAAAATATATCTCAATCTAATGCTGGAATGTCAGAGCTAAGAGGATAGTGATAGGGAAAGCATAGCAAAGATGATGGGGAGGTGGCTACCAAAGGAAGGAAGGGAGAGAGGAGGGAGGGAGGGAGGGGGATTGACCCTTATTACTACTACAGTGGTGCCTTGTATAAAGGAATTAATTCGTTCCAAATGAAATTATGTTAAGCAAATTTTCCTTTATACAAATTTCCCATAGGAATTCATTGAAACCAGAATAATCCCTAATTATGTTGGTCAGATTCACCCCATAGACGATTCTGTTAAGCAAATTTCCCCTATCTCCGGAACTTTTTATGTTGTACAGATTTTATGTTATACAAACTGTTATACAAGGGTCCACCGTACTCTTCTGTGAGGCCTTCATGCAGGAGAGACATGGCAGAAGGGCTCAGATATTGATCACAGGATATGGACACATTGAACTGATAGGGGAAGAGGAAGTCACCTTATAGCAAATCAGACCCCCTGCTCAATATTGTCATCTCTGACTGGCATAAACTGGCTAAGGGCCTTTTCACACGACCCCTAAGATCCGCTGGCCACTTAAATTCGGACCAGAGATCTTGGGGGTTTATTGCTCTTCCTGCGTCCCCTCCTCCGCACTTCCTTTCTCCTGTCTGCATGAGGGGAGGGAGAAAAAAAAGAAAGGAAAAAATGCAGGCTCACCTCCGAAGCCGCCCGGTAGCCCCGTCGTTGTCCTGATTCCTTCTCTTCCTTCTCTTAAAGGGGCAGGAGGCAAAAAACAAAAAACAAACAGAAGCGAGGAGAGCCAGGCACTCACCAGATTACATCCGGACCTGGGGATTTTCACCCTCCAAGAGCAGGTACATGAAAAGTGCACTGGGACACGCTTAGGTGGGTGTGGTCGCACTTAATTTCCTGCAAACTCCGGAGCTGGTGGGGAAACAATTGTAAGCTACGGAGCTGACAGTTATTTGCGGCGGAGTTTAGGGGTCGTGTACAAATACCCTAAGATTTTAGGTGAATTCTTTTCTACCCCCACCTGGCAAAATCTGGTATTCCCTGTCAGTTTGCCATTCAAGCACTAACTAGGTTCAACCCACCTTAGCTTCTAAAATGAAACAGAAACCATGTGCTGAGAGTTAAGATTTAAATCTCACAGGTTCTGCATTTCTGAGAAAAACCACAAAACATCCACACGTGGAACCCTTCTCTCAGTTGCATGTGTGAAATCATAATCATCCTACAACTGGACACAGAGATACAAAATTTCCAGAAATTTTGAAGCTCGGAAAAAAGCCGTTTTTTCGGGGGGGGGGGGGTTCGGGGGAAACTGAAATTTTTGCAAACATAGAAAAAATGCTAATTAGCACTCCCCACCCCCCTTTCCAGCTTGAAAGTCATTCTGTTACTTTAGGAACATAAAATATGACTAGGGAGAATATGACTTGACATAAAATGATCTCAACTAGCATAGTAAAATATAGCGCAGGCCTGCCCAACAGGTAGACCGCGGGCTACTGGAAGCCTGCGAAGGATTCAAAAGTAGCCCGCCGGCCATCAATAAAAAAAGTGAGGGGATAAGTTCTCCACCCCTCCCTCCCCCATCCCAAGGACCACCACTGCCCCAGCAAAGTTCTGGGTCTGCCAGCCCACTGTCTCAGCTGAGCAGGGCAACTTCAAGGGCCATGGTGCATTGAAATCTGTTCCTTCCAGAACAGATTAAATAGTTTTCAGTGCATTCCTATGGGAAACTGCTGCCCTACTTACAAAAGTTTTTTTCTTTTGAGCATGTTCTTGGAATGGATAAAATTCGTAATTACGTAGAGGTTTTAGTGTAGTAGCCCTCAGGCACTTTGGGCCGGAAGAAGTAGACCTTGGCCTGTTCAAAGTTGAACAGCCCTGATATAGTTTATCCAAACAATTATTACAAACAGAATGTACTTTTTAGAAACTAATGTAGCTAAATAATTCAATTTTCTAGCATCAGATAAATGTAAATGCTTACCTTTTAAAATTAAATTAATAAAATTAAGTATATACTTTCAGGTTCTTGTTGTTGCCTTGTATTTTCTTGTAATGCTCTGAGGAGAGGACAGAACCAAGCATACCCACCCACATGCAAAAGCAAAAGTGAAACCCTTTTCTTTATCTTGAGACAATAGCAGCACCTCCAAGAAATGCATCTTGTTCTTGCATTGGAGAGTTCAGTTTGTAACCTAGGACTTGCCTGTCCTCAGTGCACAGAAATTGGAATAATCTAGTACTATGCATATTTTTTAGAAAAAATATTTGCAAAACATTTGGACACCCTGTCTTAAAATATTTTATTCATCATGTTAAAGTAAATCATTATTTCTTTTTCTTTTTTCAATTTTTCAATTTTTTGGAAAAAAAGCAGGGGGAAAAAACACCTGGCTTTTTTTCTGAATTTTTTGTTTTTTTCCCCAGGCCTTCACATCTCTAACTGGACAGCTGGAAGAGGTCCTATGGATCACTGAGTTCATCTCCTGCTAAGGAGACACAGTGAGAATCAAACTCTTAACCCCTGGCTCTGGCTCAAACCTCTGGCTCAAATCAGTCAGATACCTCAGCCACTGAGCTAAATCTTATCCTCTAAAAACATTGTGGGGAATCTGAGCCTTGTGGAAATTCCTGCACAGAACGGCATCTTTCCTGCACAGGATTCATCTAGAAAGACAGAATACATAACAAAGCATCATGGCACTGTGGCACCTCTACACAGCATATGTGTGATATGTGTGGATGTGGACTCACTGGAAAAGACATTAAGCTCTGCAGACAAAATAGATGAAAAACATGGGGAAGAAGAAAATAGGAACAGGGCCTCTCCTTTTCATAGCCATGTTGCTGATTCACAGGAAAGTCTTGACAGGCGTTTTCAGCAAGGTGAGATTCAGAACACTGACAGGAAGGAGACATTCTGCAAAACCATATCATACCCTAAGTTTGGGGTTGTAAGGCGGGAATCTTGTTTCCAACACTGTGATATGGATTTGAAATAATATACTATGGAGTTTGGTCCTTATGCATGGAGAAAACGTAGCCTCAGGAATCCATTTTCTGAGACCATCCCCCAGTTTTTTGTATTAATATAGTCTGAGATGCAAAAGATAAATATTAAGCTCAAGGATCACCCTCAGAGTCTTATGGAAACCCAGTACAGAAGGACCCCGGTATCCGCTGGGGATTGGTTCCAGGCCTTCCCATGAGTAATGAAAACCGTGGATAAGAGAGAACGCCTTCCTACCCACCCCCAAACTGCTGTTTCCTGACAGTAGCTTGCTTTATGACTGCTGTTTTTAGACAGTAGCTTGCTTTATAGCTGCTGTTTGTGACAGTAGCTTGTACAGATGCTATTTGTGACAATAGCTTGCTTTACAGCTGCTGTTTGTAACAACAGCTTGACTTACAGCTTGCTTTGTGGCTGCTGAATTATTTTATGTTTTTCCTTTGCCAACTGTGGATAACTGAACCAGTGGATACAGGGGTCCTACTGTACTCCATTAAGCAATTTCTATGATTCCTTCTGTTTGTATTTTAAATCAACTTAGGGATCTCTCTCTCTCTCTCTCTCTCTCTCTCTCTCTCTCTCTCTCTCTGTGTGTCTGTGTGTCTGTGTGTGTGTCTGTGGACTTGAGAGAACCTACTTCCCCAGAGTGCACTTTCCTGCCCCATAATTCTGTCCCTTGCTATCCACATGTTTGCAATCTTCTGGCAGTCAAGTTAAGCATCCCATATACAGTATTCTATAGTTCAAAAGCAGAGGCTTTACATCAGATGCTTCTCTTTTTACCTCCATGAGAAATACCATTTCCAGTGTCAGCTCTGTGAAGGCAATGGAGCAGCAGGCAGAACATGAGGCTGTGGTGTAATGACTTTGCCTACAAGATAAGGAAGGAGCAGAACAGTGTCTCAGTACTTCCTCTCCTCCTCCAACATCTGCTCACTGTTTACACAAAGAGATGGCAATTCCTGCTTCTTATGGGGCTTACATCACCAGGATCCAGAAGGGCAATGCAAGGAGAATGAAAGCTGATCTTGCCAAGGCTCACAAAATAAAACCCTGCCTTACTGTCAGGTTTCAATAGTCAAAGGAATAAAAGCTGTGAAGAGTTCCCACAAGGATTCATTTCAGCCTAAGTGAACATTCTGTCTCATCTGTCCAGACAAATGAACATGTTCCAGGGTAGGGAAACAGAAATTTTGAATATGAAAAAGCTGAAGCCCTCTTTGATTCAAAAAAGGCACTTCTTTCGTATTACTTACATGCAAGAAATATCCAGGAAGTGATCATTCACTAGACACCCACCCACACACACACACATTGCAGTATTTAGAGCTGTCTTTTATTACAGATGAAGTATGTGACTTAGTTCTGTCAAAGGGCAGGTGAGGTGGTAAATCTGCTATCTGGGTTGCAGACTACAGCTGGGTGCTCACAGGCTGAAACACTTGTATACCCCAAAACAAATACAAATAATGCACACATATTAATTTGGAAATGTCAGTGAGCAAGGTTTCTGGCCTCCCTTCTCTCTCTCTCTCTCTCTCTCTCTCTATTGATTTTATTGGAATGCACCCTGGTCTGCAGTGAAATATACATAAATATTGTTGGTATTATTACTACTTTGATGGTAATGATGATGTCTGGGTTCATTTGTGACAGTTGACTATATGTACACACAAATTAGAAGTGCTGTACTTTCTATTGAGCTATTTGGGGAGGATCTTTCATTGTCTTGAAGGTCTGCGATTTAACTGGTGTGTGTAGTCTTTATAACAGTCAGACTACAAACCAGAAGTAAGACTCGCTGAAATTATTGGGAGTGATTTTAAATACCTGGGAATGTGTGATTGAGGAGAGGCTGTCCTTCAGGTTAAACCAGGCATGTCCAAACTTCGGCACTCCTGATGTTTTGGACCACAACTCCCAGAATTCTAAGCTTAGATGGCCCATGGCAAAGGACTGTGGGAGCTGTGGTACAAAACATCTGGAGGGGCGAAGTTTGGACATGCCTGGGTTAAGCAAACTGGTTGCAGGGGCCATTTTGTTATCCAGTATCTAAATTTACGGGCTACTATCCTGTTAGCAGAATTCGCACCCCCAATGTGCACATGTGAAAACAAGCAGTTCTGACACAAATGGAACCACATAAGCTTCTTTCCATCCACTCAAGATGGTGGGCAGTAGACGCTGTAGCCAATTGATATGTGTTCTGTGATTGCATAATGTGCCATTCTACTCTTCTGTATCTTCACCTCCTCCTCCACACACAGATGGTTATGATGCATGGTTACAAAGAGAAAACCCATCCATGGTGATAATCTTTCTGAGAAAAGCTAGTTCTCTTAACGGCAGTGACACATGATGCCACAATGATGTCACGATTCTTAATGTCTTTTTAGAACTTAGCAGGCGATGCATTCAACCGGCAAAGGTTTCAAGCATCCAGAGCCATTTATAAGCCACAGTGAGGCAACAGAATAAGACTTTGTGAAGAACTGAAGATTACATTGTAAACCGCCCAGAGTGACCTCGCTGCCAGATGGGCGGTATAAAAATCCAATAAATAAATAAATACATTTGAATAAATATGTTCTGAATTTAAAAAAAAATTATAGGCAAATCATGTCATTTTTCAATAAGGGAAATCTCTCCATCAGTTAAGTTTTATTTGTGGAGCTTCCCTGGGCATTTCCACGGTCCATTTGTGAACAAAAACACTGGGGTTCTGGAGGCATGGGTGTGACTGCACAACTCTTGTTGAGTTCCTGTGTTATGAGACACAATTGGACTGAGCAACTGAATTTTTTTTTTTTACCAGAGTAATATATGCAGTGTTTGATATGCTTTATGGTAGAAGACCACCATAGAGGTGAATATTTTCATGGAAAAAAGCACACCAAAACACATTTAATTCCAACAAGGAAGATTCTAGTGGTCAAATCTTTGCGTATTGCTGTTTCAGTCCTTGGCTGTGTAAACAAAACCTCAAAATAGAGCCCCGAGAGTTGTAGACAGATCATATCATGCAAAAATAGTCTTCTCAAAAGTAGTTCCAGGTGCTGAGTTTTGTAATGTAATAATTTTAAATTATGGACGGTGAGATGGGTTCAGTGGAGAGGCCTGCTCTCCCTGTTCCCTCATCACAGCCAGTCTGAAAAACTGTAGAATGACACTACTGAGTGACTCAGAATCAACACCAGTCAGCAGTATTGGTCATGGGGAAAGCATCTCTCTCTCTTTCTCTCTCTCTCTCTCTCACACACACACTCAACAACACACACACACAGCACCACTACATCACACACCATTAGTTTGAGTCAGCTCTGCAGAACTACAGTCCTATGTGTATTTACCTATGCCAAGAAAACTCCATGGACATGGAGTCATGAAGAGCCGGTCACGACTGTAACGACACAACACACATACACGCACAAGGTCCATTAGATACAGTCCTGCCCTTTGGTTTCCAGCTCAATAGGTTGCTTGTAAATTACTTCCAACTCAATAGGCTGTTTGCAGATGTTTATTCTAGGCTCAGAGCAAAATAGCACAGGAAACCTTGATAGGAGCTCATCCTACCAGTGGCACCTCAAACCCTTCTGTGTTCCTTTTATGGAATACAATGAAGGACCACTAATCCTTTTACCTGTGGGAAGATCAGCCTGCACAGTGCCCCCTCTGAAGTGTGTTCAGAAACATCAGCTGAGGTGAAATGCTGCAGCCAGGTTCTCTGAGGGACAGCTTGAAGGGATTGCTTTCTTGGGCTACAGATCCCAGAATCTCCCTCTCATTGTCCAGCTGGCTGCAGAGTTCTGGAAAATACAGTTCGAAAAGGTCACTGTTTTCCAATCTCCAATGTCATGTAGAACTACAGTACAGTGGTACCCCGACTTAAGAGCAGCTCGACTTAAGAGCAATTCGACTTAAAAGCGGAAAACTGTTGGTGTTTTAACTGCCGCCTTACAAATTTTAGATATGGTCTGTTCGACTTGCAAATATTTATTTTCATTTTTTTATTTTTAACTTATTTTTTAAAAAATTTTAGATAGGTACCCCGACATAAGAGTAGTTTGACTTAAGAGTATGCATTCGGAACAGATTAAATTTGTAAGGTGAGGTACCACTGTACTTGGAAACATGAGGCACCACCTTCAGTCAAAGGTGCTCCTAGGGCCAAATGTGCCTGAGGATGAAAAGATCTTTTGCTGAAATCACCATTACATGAGAAAATGGGGTGAGGGTGGCCACTGAACTGCTATTTTTCTTTCAGAGTGTGTTTCAGAAATGATGTGATGGTTTGTAAGACTCCAGAAATGCACACTTTCAACCATCTGAAATACACCACATGGGATAGAATCCTGTTGGCCGACACACTTGCACTATGGCTGTCATGCCAGATAGGAGAGGCGCCTTTCTAGCTCTCCATTACAGGGCAGAACTTCCTCTAGTTGCACAACTGGTTGCGCCACCGGTGGCACAATGGAAATGTGCTTTTGCGAATTCCACTATGTAGCGCTACCTGTAAAAGTTCAGTTGGATTTTGGCCTCCCCTTTTCTGGCTTTTAATTTTGTTTGTAGTTAGAAATGCAAGCCTCTGTCAGAGCATCGCCCTCATTCTCTGACCCTCCCTCCTTTTGGGGGGGGGGAGGGGGAGCTTCTCTAATCTAACCATGCTCAGATCTTTTGAAGTACACGCACTGGCTGCTGGTGGTCTTCCTGCCTGTGGCTGATGGGAACTGAAGTCCAGATCGTCTGGAAGGCACCAAGTCAGAAAAGGCCTCTTTAGTGCATTGAGATGAGAAATAGGCAGGCTTTCCCTATTATGTGTCTTTTATGAATCTATAGGATCACATAGACTTTGTGTTTATAACCACTTATAACCTTGGTGATTGCATTGACACAATGTTTTCAATAGTATTAGTTTCCATCACTCATAACTTTTACATGGAACTTTACTCTCCTTTTAACTGCTCACATTGTCTTGTAGCTTTAATGTAATGTTGTGTTTTAATGCTGTAAGATGTCCCTCAATTCCCTGTTCTCGATACTTGAACATGTCTTAATTCTCCTGGACTGTATATTATCCCTCATTATTGTAAGCTGCTCTAGGTCCTTTTCAAAGGAGACAGGTGGGGAAAATACTCTAAAATAAATAAATAAATAAATAGATAGATGATAGATAGATAGATAAATAGATAAATAAATAAATAAATAAATAAATAAATAAATAAATAAATAGTGTTGTTGTTGTTGTTCAGTCATTCAGTCATGTCTGACTCTTCGTGACCCCATGGACCAGAGCTCGCCAGGCCTTCCTATCCTCCACAAAATGTATAGTGTAGCTTGACACAAACAATGGTGAATTTTGAAAGCTTGAAAGTGAATTTGTCCCCTCATCACTTTGCCGGAGCAGCAAAAATTCATCACGTGACCCTTAGGCAGATGATGATTCGACTGCTCCCACTCTGGAAAAAGGCCCCAGAGTTGGCTTTTCCATTGCTTCACCACCAGGAAGTCGCTGTCCTCAGAGAGGAAGGCCTCTCTTTGCTCTGCAAATGGACAGGCGCATGATAAAGCATACCACAATTTGACCAGGTATGCTCATGAATCATAGAATCATAGAGTTGGAAGAGACCTCAAGGGCCATCTAGTCCAACCCCCTGCCATGCAGGAACCCCATCACAATATTTCCAACAGATGGCCATCCAGCCTCTGCTTAAAAACAGATGACATCCGGTAGCTGAGAGATGTTTGCTAATGTAACCTTGCAAGCAAGATTCTTTTCCCTTGACAGACATGATATTGCATTAGGCTATATTTTCTTATTAAGGAACGGAAGGTTCCACTGATGTGCACAGCTGCTGACCAAAGCATTAAGAAGCCAGCATATTAGATCCAAAATCTACTCTGAAAATAAGGACAGTGATAGGGCAATTAACAATTAACCTGGGCTTGATAGGGCACTAAGACCCAGTTACTGGAGTTCTTTGCAAATCCCCTCATGCTCTTTTTCTGGCACAGTGCTGCCTGCCAGGCCTTGCATGATTCAACCCCACGCCCACCCCTTTGCTCATACAATGATGGTTTCAGAAAAAGATTATTTTGTCCTCTGGCACAGTTGCTCAGGAGTACTTTTCACTGAACCTGGTGCTCATGTTCCTAAGTAGTTTCACATAGCATTGGAGCTTGAGGAAGTTACCATTTTGATCTATAGCTTTCAGAACCCGTAGTAAGCTTAACAACCGCAGAGGAATTTTGGGAGTTGGAGTCTTAAAAAAGCACAATGGTTAAATCTGCAGTACTGCAGTGAAGCCTTCGCTCCTGACTGTACTTCCATCCCAGCAAGGGTTCAGTTAGCTGGCTCAAGGTCAACTCAACCTTCCATCTCTCCACGGTCAGTAAATTACATACATAGATTGCTGGGAGGCAAGGTATTGCTTGCATAATTAGGATGTAAACCACCCAGAGAGTGCTCTAGCACTACGGGATGGTATAGAAGTTGAAACAACAGCACCGGTAATAACGGGGCCTTTCAAGCTTTCCCCCATGAAAGGTTACAGCCTTTGATTTCAGTTGATGTTTCTGGACTCAAGGAGTGGGCACAAAGCGATGTGTGCCTTTTCGTCAAAGTTCATCAGATGAGGTGACAGAGCAAGGGTTCCTTCCCTGCTGCCTTTGAGTAGCTGGCTGCCAAAGGAGGCAGGGAAGGGAAGTCTCTGCTCCTGCCCAGACTGGACAGCCAGCCAAGGAGGACAACACAGGCAGCGTGCACCAGTTAGTGAGTGGGGCACCCGGCTGAGGGCCAGAGGTGTAGCTGGGGTTTGGTGCGCCTGGGGACAAAGTCAGTTTTTTTGCCCCCTTCTGCCCCCCAACTGCATCTCACCCACCCAGCAAGGGGGGGCAGATCCCGGGGGAACAGTGGGGCAGAGGAAGAAGGTCCCTCTTTCTCACACCCTCTTTGGGGGTCTCCCAGGCCAGGCTCTCTTGTGCAAACCGCACAGTGTGCAGTTAGCGCAGGCAATTTTTTTTTTCAAGCATCACCTCCGTAGCACGCTTCTCCCTCCTCATTTTCCCCAGCTACGGCTTGGCCCGGGGAAAGGAGGAGAGGGAAGCAGGCAATGGGATCCCCCCCCCAAGCAGCACCTCTGTCACACGCTTTCCTCTCTTCCTTTTCCCAGGCTAAGATCGCCAAGCCTTAGCGGGGGTGGGGGGAAGGAGAAGGGGAAGCAATCAATGGAGATGCTGCTTGAAAATAAACATTGCCTGCTTCCCTCTCCTCCTTTCCCCTGACTAAGGATCACCAAGCCTTAGCGGGGCAAAAGGAGGACTGCTGGAGCGATGGTGCATGGCTTCCTCCTCCTGTTCCCCCTCAAGGCGGCCCCAGATTGCTGCGCGCCCCAGGGCAAATGCACTCTTCCACTCCTCCCTAGTTACACCAGTGCTGAGGGCTGGGGGAAAGAAACACATGGTACCCGTGGTGCCCCTCTCTAATTTGGACAGACTTCAGTGGTCACACAGAGTGCCTTTCCCACAGTTAAAAGGATTAGAGACCCACTCGTATTTCAGAAATGAAAATGGAAGTGACTGAGATTCCATTGGTGGAGTAAGCGCTCATCAAGGCTTCTTGTGCTAGTTTGCTCTGACCCTGTACCTAAAAGAAAAAGGAAAGCAAATGCAGGGGGGTTCCCCTTGATGTGAAAAAAGTGAACAATTAATTTTATTTTCAAGTGAAGGTAAAAATGCTTGGATAAAAATATTGAAATGAGCAAAAGCTTTAACATGCCCCAAAACTCTTCGTAAAGAGCTCACCTAAAATGAAACTGCATACAAAAAGGACAGTGCCTCTGTTATGGCATGGGAGTTTAACCCGGTGATTTCAGCTCATAAGACAAGCAGGCAGGAGGCAGCTTCTTCAAGTAACATTCTTTATTCAAGGCAGAGCAGAACTGGAGACTGAGGGGAGGGAAGCTACATTTATAGGGACAGAGAACCGGCTAGAGAAGGATACATTTCGGAGGGAACAATTTCCAGCAATCACAAAGCTGCCTTTTGGAAAGAACCAATAAAACTAAGGGTCCAAATACTACAACTTAGGGCGCTTTTACATGACCCCTAAGATCCACTGGCAAATTAAATTCGGACCAGAGATCGTGGGGGTTTGTTCTGCTTTCTGTGTTCCCACCCCTCCGCACTCCATTGCTCCTGTCTGCGTGAGGGGAGGGAGAAAAAAAGGGAGAAAAAATGCAGACTCACCTCCGTCCCATCTACCGGTTGGAGCAGCCCCGTAGGCATTCCAGGCTGTTAAAGGGGCAGGAGGACAAGAAAAGGCAAGGAGAGCACAGCATCCACAGCTTTATCCGCACTGGAAATTTTTTTACCTTCGGAGACCAGGTACTTGGAAAATGCGCTGGGGCGCACTTTGGTGGGCGTGGTCATACTTAATTTTTTTAAAAGTCCGGAGCTGGTGGGAAAACAATTTTAAGCTCCGCATCTGGGAGCCCTATGCCTCGGATTTTAGGGGTCGTGTAAAAGCGCCCTTAAATGAGCCAATAGTAACTGTTCCTTCTAGACAGGTAGGCAGTTAGTTTACCCTAGTGGATTCATAGCACCATAATAACAATAAGATTCCACTCAGAGTGAACTGAATCAAGACACAACAGCCTCTTCCTCCTAACTTTGGAGAAAGTGTGAGTGACCCAAAAGCACAGCAACAGAACTACAGTGGTACCTTGTATAAAGGAATTAATTTGTTCCAAATGAAATTATGTTAAGCAAATTTTCCTTTATACAAATTCCCATAGGAATGCATTGAAAATGGAATGATTCCATTTTTATGTTGTACGGATTTTCCCTATAGGCGATTATGTTAAGCAAATTTCCCCTATCTCTGGAATTTTTTATGGTGTACAAATTTTATGTTATACAAGCTGTTTGTTATACAAGGGTCCACTGTATTAACATTTCTGGAAGTGTGTTATTGACTCCTTAGCCCTTCTGTCAGGGATGTAAGCTGTTTCATGTATCCAAACACTGGGAATGTCCACAGGTCGCACACGGTAGCAAGCTGTTTCTTAGCTGCATCCATCGGTTGAAAAAATAGTAGAACTAGATGTCCATCGGCAACTGTTCTCCTCACTCATTTTCATGTCATGGGGTTATATTTTAGCATTGAAAGGGCACCAAAATTGGGAATGGCAGCTGACTGTCAAGAAGCACTAAGGACAGAAAGTCTTGCCTCTCCTGCACGTGCGGATCAGTGCAATTAACCGAGAAATCCAGCCAAAGGCTGATGCGATTTCTTCATTTTTCAAATGCCTGGACTAGGACCTTGTCAAAATAAAGGGTGAATTTGTGCTTATATGGCAAAGCTGATCCACAACGATACTATCGCCAAGCTGTAAAGCATAAAATCTAGTTTGTGCTTCCTGCCAAAGCATGAATCAGTTACAAAATAATGGCTGGAGGTATGCTCCTTTTTTTCCATTCTCTAACATTTCTCTGCAGCGTGACCCAAACAATTGCTCATAATTAAGCTGACTGGAGGAGCAGACACTGGAAGGAAAGATTCTGCTGGCTAGGAGCCCAACACACTTCATTGTACTCAGTATAACGCCATGACATCAGTTCCTTCCACTGCACAAAGGAA
Organism: Phrynocephalus versicolor; assembly: GCA_023846285.1. Lineage (NCBI taxonomy): Eukaryota > Metazoa > Chordata > Lepidosauria > Squamata > Agamidae > Phrynocephalus > Phrynocephalus versicolor. The sequence continues at coordinate 29,886,878 of JAHTLZ010000122.1, read as the reverse complement.
GGAGCATATGAGAGGGAAAAAGATATAACTCAAATAAAACAAAATATGCACGTGTGTGCAGGGCCAGCGCTTCCATTAAGGCGAACTAGGCAGTTGCCTAGGGCGCCAAATGGAGAGAAGGCGCTGGCCAGCCTGCGCCCCCGCCGCCCCCGCCACTCGCTACTGCCATCCATACCCCCACTGCCCACCAGTCGCCTGTCGCCATCCCCCCATCGCTGCCCGTCGCCGTCCACCCGCCACTGTCCGCACCCATCGCCGCCCCCCCGTGCCCATCGCCGTCCGCCCCCGAGCCCGTCGCTGTTCCCTGCTATCTGATGCCCCCCTGCCCCCCTGCCACCCCGCCACCCCACCACCCACCCCCGCCACCCCCCCGCCACCC
>JAHTLZ010000122.1:29853023-29885250 GCA_023846285.1 Phrynocephalus versicolor | reverse complement strand
TTTACTATCTATTGTTTTGTTGAGTTTTATATTGCAAATCGCCCAGAATCCCCTCCGGGGAGATGGGTGGGTACAAATCTAAATAAATAAATAAATAAATAAATAAATAAATAAATAAATAAATGTGTATTCTCTGTTTTCTTCTCCATCATCGGATTTGGGCCAGAGTTTGTTCACCAGGCCTGAGCAATCTTTGTGGAATCTGCCACAGTTGGTAATGTGTAGAATGGACAATCAACATCACCTGGAATTCCGTGGTGAGGGCTTGGTCCATAACAGGATGCCCAAACTGTGCACCTCACCTTTTGTGGAGAGAGTCCCCCCCCCCAAAAAAAAGGCGGGTGAGTTTCCAAACCTGCTGTTGTCTGGGCCCTCCACCCAGGGGGCTTTGCGGCCATTTCATGATGTTCCATGAGGCAGCCACTCTGCTATGCCTCATTGGAGGGCCAGGCTTGAGGGCCGCCCATCCAGCCATGCTGGATGCTTGTTACATCCAGTTTCCAAACACCACAGTGACATGATGTGTGAATTTACATCTCATGATTGCAGACTGGAAGGGGGGTTATATAAAAACAGTGGTGGCTGTTTTACGAGAAATAAGCATAAGCCTTACTCCAGCAAAGAAGAGGCCCATGGGCAGCAGCAATGCTTAGTCACCTCCCACTTGTCTGAGGAAAGCCTGAGTCTAATGTGCTTGAGGCCAGAAGGAGGGGTGGCTGCCCATGCTGACCCACTGGGGTTAGACCATTATTTATACTCCTTTCACCAGGCTCTCTTCTGGCCATCTTTAAGTAATGACTCAAAAATAACCCTTGTCACTTCAGTTCACATGTCAGTCTTCTAAGATGGAGATTCCATCCATTTTCTTCTGAATACCTCACAAGGTGAGTGAGACCAGCAGAAAGGCTTATGGACCTTTCACCTTCACCTGCTTGGGGAACAGTGGGAAAGCAAAGTTTTCTGCTTATATACTGCCCCATACCTCTTCAAGTAGTCTCTGGGTGGTTTACAGTTTAATTACAATTGTGGGTTGAGCAGTGCGACCAGAAAAACAAATGCAAAAGTAGGCTAGGTGATACCTTTATTGGTCACTACTAAAAAAAAATGTAACCTAAGCTTTTCATAGCAACTTGCTATCTTTATCAAAGCATTGTACCAAAAATGCAATCTTGATCGAGGATATAGTCTATCAGGCACTGAGAATCTTTTTGGTGAGATGGAATACACCAGATGATGGTATCAGGAGGCACTCGGTCCATCACTGCTGCACCTACTCTTTCCCTACTGGTTATAATGGTATAGTGTAATTTGTTCAACCCAACCTAAACATAAAGCTGGGGTTAAAACCTTACGATGGCCACATGCACAAGAGTCAACGTGGTGTGATGCATAGAAGGGTGGGCTAGATTCAGGAAACTGAGGTTCAAATCTTGCTCAGTAATAGAAAACAAAGTCTTGCACTTACATACTGTCCCATACCACTTCAAGTAGTCTCTGGGTGGTTTACAGTTTAATTATGCAGGCTACACAATGCCCCCACCCCCCAGCAGGCTGGGTACTCATTTTACTGTCCTCGGAAGGAGGGAAGGCTGAGTCAACCATGAGCTGGCTACTTGGGACTGAACCCCAGGTGGTGAGCACAGTTTTACCTGCAGTACAGGCATTGAACTACTGTGCCACGGGGCCCTCTTTTGCATGAAAGCACCAGCCCTACTCAGAGTTGGAGAGGAACTCCAACTGAGGGGAGAAGCCTCTTCTTCTGGCTGTCCACTTTTCCAGTTCCCAAAGTCTCTCTGCTTGGCTTGTTTGGCTGCCGTTGTTTATCCCTGAGAAAGCATCTGATTTATATCTTTGGTCTTCAGTGTACGGCATGGCTGTGATTTGCCCACAGCCCGTTTCAGCCACTTGGCAGATGGGGCCAGCATTTTTCCACATTCCCTTATTTGGATGTGGCTTTGTTAAACATCTCCCACCCTTTTGCTCGGTGCTAAATTTGTAAAGCAGAAAAGGAGAAGGCAGGGCAGATTATTTCCACTCTCCTGATGTCTGATAGGAGCTAAATATCTTTCCGAGGCTCTGTACTTTTGTATTATCCCACAGTCCCTTGGACAGAGAAGTGAACTGGACTGCCTTCATTTGTTTACTAAGAAATGCAAAGAAGGTGAAGCTGGAGGGTGTCGTTCGTTGATTCTCTCACATTGCTCTCTTGCCTCTTGAAATGCAAACCTCGGAGAATTGGACCCCTCCCACCAATCCCCCCCCCTCAAAATATGATACTCCTACTCTGGTTGTGGCCCCTTGAATAAGAGAATTTTCTCAGATGTGTCAGCAAGATTGGCTCAGCTCTGTCTTGGCATCAAAAACTGTGTTTATGGCATGGTGGCCACCTCTGTCCCCTTTCACACATGAACAGCTTGCGACCAGAGAAAACTAATGAATCAGGCTGGCTCGTGGTTTGTTTCATGAACCGGTTTTGGGATCCTGTTTTGCCAAAGCAAAGCAAAACACCAAAGTGTTTTCCCCTCAGTGCTTCACTGTGTTTGGTAAAAAGGGAATGTTCACCCCACCCCCACCCCATCCCACTGCCCCCGTTGCCTCCCTACCTGGTCCTTCCTCCTCCACCACCACCAACATGGCTGCCACCATCCTCAGAGGCAGTACGGCTTGGCCTCCCTTCTCAGAATCAGCAGCTACACGAGCTCACCTACCATCTGGGTAGTGTAAACCTGTGCAGAAGCATCAGGTCTGCCCTAGGAAGTGAATCTGGGCCCCCTGATTCTGAGGATGGCAGCAGGGGTGGTGAAGGAGTCTGCAGCAGAAGGACCAGGCAGGGAGGCAACAGGGGCATTGGGAATGGGGTGAGCAGGCGAGGGGTATCGGAGCAGGTAGGTTCTCCCCAGTCACAGACCAGGAAAATGAACAACAAAGTGGTACATTTTGGGGGGGGGGGGCGTTGTGGTGGTTCGTAGTTTGTGGTTAGTCATGAACCCGCCCAATTTGTTGTTTTTCTGGTTCATGATCATCTCTAATTGTTGTGACGCCCCAAGTTATAACACACGAAGTTGCCCAGCTCACATGCCATGTGCGAAGGAGCCAAGTGTAGCAAACATGAAGTTTTCTGGTAGTTCCCAGTGAGGCCCTCATAGATGGATACCTCCACCCAGGTATTGTTGGCAGGGTGGGCTGTTCATTCTCTGAGAACTGTATTACTGTGTTGCGGAGGTTGTGTGGCTTGCAGTTTTGCTGATTCCCTAAAGTGGCCAGGTATTTGGCAGGACATGGGTCCACCCACCTACACGGGCTGGCAGCAGAAGTCTAGCATGCCAGATGGGAGCCTTTCCCAATCTTGTCTGGAATTCTCAGGGATAGACAAGGCAGAACATGGGCTTTTGTTATGAGTGAACTGCAGCCCTTTTCTTATACGTACAGTCCCAAGACAGAAGCAGGAGTAAATCTAAAAGACAAAAGTCCCACTCTGTGTTTGCTGCTAATTACACCTCGTGCAACACCTTCTATCAAGCTGTAGGAAATTCCCTTACCCAGCGTGCCTTTATCTTTTAGACCAAGGTTGGAGATTATGCAGGTTCCAGCAGCCACTGTGTGGTGCCCCAGTATGGATCACTAGCTTTCCCACCATGCAGTAGCAATGCCACTGCGAAGGCACGGATAATATGTGTTTTAAGAGCCTAAGCAGGATTCTGCAGGAGACCACTGGGGAATTCTGGGTATGAGTCCAGGAAGGGTTAAGGAGGAGTCCTATCTGACATCCTGGAAAAATCCCTGTCAACCAGAGCCGAGAATACGGAGCTAGAGAACCAATTGTCTTTTTCAATGTATAAGGCAGCTTCCCATGTTGCAGATAGAGCAAGTATGAAGAAGGGAAACACAAGAATGAGCCTTTAGTGGAATATAATCAGCGTCAAGAACTAAATGACACTCAGCGTGGTAGCAAGTTGTTGCAAGTCCAACCTACAGCACTGTTTGCTGGAAATGATCCCTATGGAATGAAGAACAGTGCAAAGAAGTACGTGGCTGAATTGTTTTCACCAGTGAGCTCTCATTTTACTGAGCAGATGGTGTGTTGCATCTCATACCGCACATTCGACCACTACTGAAAGAGAGAAAGAGGGCATCCCTGCTCCATGCCAGTTAATCCCTGCATATCAGGAACATAGAATTGTCATCAATGTTCCTGGGGTTCATAGGAATAAAGGGCTGGCTGTTAAAAAGGCTTAAGCTGCAGCATTTGGTAGAGAGGCTCAGTCCTGAATCCTTCTCTAGAAAGTGCACGATCCTTTTCGTGTCATATTCTCTTTGGGTGGACTGATGTGTGACCAACTCAGGTTTGTATCAAGGCACATATAGCTCATGAACAGGACTGAAGGTAATTCCCTTTGAAACAGGGGGTGAGACATCCTCCTTTTCCTGGTACAAGAGCTGCTACAAAATCAAGTAATACGCACACACAAATGCTCCCAGAATTAACACCTCAAGTCAAAAAAGATGACACAATCCTGAAACAGCTGCCATATAAGCATAATACAAGAGTGTGTGGGGGATGTTGACCCTCCTAAATGTTGTAGGAATTGCCCTCTCATCATCCATAATCAGTGGTCATGCCAAGTGTGGGTGATACAAACTTGAAGTCCGATACCACCAGAAGAAGCAGAGGGTTCCCTTGCATGTACGCAGCGCTATATCCACAAAAGAGCATCCAACTCTCTAAAGGTTAAACAAACAAAATGAAACACTGTGTCTAAAAAATGTGGGTAACAAAGGCGGTTACTTCACATCCATTTTGGAGTGGTACAAAAAATATTACTTCATGTCCATTGCCCAACAGCTGAAATTTCTCTCGACCATGCCCCCGGAATGGGTGCTAAGTGAAACAAATCTGTACACAGCACTGGGGTAGGGTATTTCCTTGTCACGGTTTGTTCCCGGTTTCTGTTCCGAGACAAGACACCGTGAGGTAACACCTGTCACGCAACAAAATATTTGTTTCTCTCAGAAAACGGTGTCCCAGGTACTGGGTTGGGTGTTACATTCAAAGTGCCCACCCACCCCAGATGATCGCCACCCCCTTGCCCTCCTCTGTTAAATACCAATAAAACAAACCAAACTTCAACGCCAGGCAAGAGGGACACCAGACAGACAATTAATTAGCAAGCAAAGGAATAAAGAACAAAGAAAGCCCAAAGACCCAGAGCATTCCAATGCGGCCATGTGGAGAAAGTGAAAGCTAGCCAGACGAGCCGCAGACCCCTTCCCTGCCTGCAAATATTTTGACTTTCAAAAGCGAAATATCGAAAAAGAATTTCACCCCCCCAAAGGAAAAAGGAAGCTAGACAAATTCAGTGTTAATCACAATACAAGACCGATGAAGCTGTTTGGATGAACAGCGAAATGTTTCTGTCTCTCAAAAAAGAAGTCCAGTAGCCATGACTGAACTTCCAGACAAGACCGTGAGGTAACACTTGTCACGAGACAAGTTATCACGACCATGGGAACACTGAAACAAGGACAAAACCACATGGTTGCAACCAATGCTGTCACGGTACAAAACTAGTTGCAGAACAAAGGACGTGAAGTAACCACCAAAGTGCCAACTGGTGGACTGCTGGGAATTATGATTCTGTGCCTGCACATGGTGACTCAGGCTCCCTGCCCCCCCCCCCCCGCTGCCCCCAGGATGCCTCGCAAACCACCTGCTTTTGTTCATGCTGTCCACAAGGTTTCTCCACTTCATCCACACCAGGCATTTTGAAAGCAACCCACCTCTCTAGGACCTCCTCATGAACGAGTCCCTGCATATCTGAACAGAACCTCCTCTTAATACTGTACTGATCTTTTCTGAGCACAGAGTGGATGAGCCTGACTAAAAGTAGAAGAGGCAAACTTGGGCAAACAAAATTGAAACGAGTTGTGTTCTGGATCAGCAGCATTTCTTTGGTATTCAAGAGGAAAAATTCACTAATCCGATTTGGATTATTTTCCTTGTCACCAGATTGCTGAATGCCAAACATTAAGCGATTCATGCACCAGCTATTTATAGCTATGCTGGGAAAATGTGGGATTATGCATTTTTAGAAGTGGAGGCGAGAGGCAGGCTGGCGTTTCATGCTGAAATATAAACTTACGATGCTTGGCATAACTTGGCAGCTGGAGTTTCAGAGAAGTAGTTGATGCAAGGCATGGAAGACCGTCTGCTTAACAAACAAATGTTAGACAATCTGCATTTTCTCCAGGGGGGAAATACCCCACAACTGATGAATGTTAATGAAGGAGGACTGGAGTAAGATATTTCTGGCCTGTATCCAGTGGAAGCACCCGCACGAGAGCAAGGCCCGCTGCATTAGCAGTTGTGCATTTTGTACACTCTCTTGCAGTACACACTACTGCAACGGCACTAGCAGGGATTGGGTCTCCTACCATTTTGGGGGGTTTAGGTCTCTGAAGAAGTTGGTGAAAGGTAGATGAAATAATGCACAACCTTAAGCACTCTTACTGCTAGGAACAGCGTGTTTTAATAATAGTGTAGTCATTGGTGGGGAGGAGGTTTAAATGTCAGCACACAGGTTGGAATCCTGCTAGGGAAACACAGAGCACAAGGAAAATTGCCCAAGCTCCCTCCATTGTGCTATCCTTCTCACACCTGGTCCCGCGTAGGCCCAAACCCAGCTGCATGAGCATTTATGCCAGGCATGTCCAAACTTTGGCCCTCCAGATGCTTTGGACCACAACTCCCACAGTCCTTTGCCATTGGAAATACAGGCTTGGAATTCTGGGAGTTATGGTCCAAAACATCAGGAGGGCTGAAGTTTGGACATGCCTGATTTATGCAAAGGGCAGCCTGCTACAGGGGAAAAACAGTGTGTAGTTGCACACAGTTTCCCACAACAGAATGTTGGCTATGATTATTAACATTAAATGTGGACAAAAAATATTCCCCACTGCCACCATATTTCCTTGATGGTAAATCTCAATGCATTTGCCGGACTGTCTTAGAAAGCATATAGATAGAATCCAGTGGTCTACAAATGGACTTCTCATGAGACAAGTCTTTCCATTTCTGCAGCACCCACACACTCCCAAATCTGCTCTGAAGGGTTCCCCGAACTATGGAGCAGATGTTGATGGCAAGCAGCACTGCAGGGTACAGAGGAACTGCCCCCCGTCTCTCTTCCAGTAATGAAAGCTATTACATTGGCAGGGCATGTTTTATGCAAGCTTCCCTATCTACTGTTGAGCACAGCCACTGGTGACTGAAATCAGGATCCCAAAGAAACAAAGTCATAGCACTTTCTATAGTTAGGATGAGAGGAAAATCCGTTTGATGCCAGAGGCAGGGCTGTCCTGAACATATTGCTCTGAACTGATGTAATAAACTGAGATCAAGTAATTTGTTTTCGGCATCTAGGCTTCCAACAGTCCCAATGCTAATTAAACCCTAGAGATAGTCACCTTCCATCATCCAGTATCCCTCATGGTCAGTTCTCTCATGTTAGAGACTATGGACCAACCTGTACTGTTATATCATGTTAGTCTGATCATTAGACTTCCCAAAAACATAAGAAAAGCCCCAAAGGGATCAGTCTGGAGGGTTGTTTAAGCTTTCCCTACCTTTTTTTGTTTTTGAATAGTAGCCCAGGCATACATCTCTATAAAGCCCCTAAGTAGATGATGAAAGCCTTGTCCCCAAATCCTTAGCATCTGGAATTCAAAGATATACTGGGGTTGAAGCAGCCTGCTGCTTAAGGTACATCAAAGATGGCTATGTCCATAGCTGATCATCAAAGAAAACCCCAGCAGAAACCAAGGATATGGCTTATAGCCAGGACCATCTGGAATGCCAGTTATTTTCACTGGGTTGATGCCATCATATGAAAGACCGGAATGGTCTTCAACAATGTAGACATTGACATGGACTCCGACATAGGAGTTATAGGTCAAGCAATGGAGAAAAATTTTCCCTTCCTTTCCATGTGTGAAATGTGTTGTTTTGCGAATGCTGAGTGGATTACCACCACCACACCCAAGAGGTCAACACAACACTATTCAGGCAGTTCAAACATATTTCCATTCATGTGCCATTTGGAATTCCAGTTAGATTACAAGTCTAAAACGTTGGGCGTGGGAGTAAATATTGGCCTTACAGATGAACCACACACTCACTTTTGTTTCATTTGGCCTGACCAGACTTCAACCACATATTGGGCTATACAATGGTACCCTGTATAAAGGAGTTAATTTGTTACAAATGAAATTCTGTTAAGCAAATTTTCCTTTATACAAATTTCCCATAGGAATGCATTGAAAATGGAGTAATCTCTAATCGCGACTCTTTATGTTGTATGGATTTGCCCCATAGGCGATTCTGTTAAGCAAATTTCCCCTCTCTCCGGAATTTTTTCATGTTGTACAGATTTTATGTTACACAAACTGTTTGTACACGAGGGTCCACTGTATTACATTGAATGTAACGAATTGTACCTGTTGGCACAAATCCTAACTTGTCTGCTGAAATGTACAGGGGTTGGACTGGTGTCTGGAGACTCTTGCTTGTTTGCAGAGAGTGGGAACCAAATAGAAACAAATATTTTATATATGCGTCTCTGTTTAATGATTTTATAAATGTGTCAGGGAATATTAATATGATCCTTCTGTATATTGCAATACTCTGACATAAATAAACTTCTCTTCCATATTGCAAAATGTTTTTCTCACATGAATTGATTCCTTTATGGAACTTTTTCTGTGGATAAGATCCAAGCAAGTCTTCTGCGTACTACCTTTCTAGTAGCTACAGACATAAGGAATGACTCTTCAGACATTACATTGAGTAGCCAAAGAAAGATGAGAGTCGTGCAAAAATGATAAAAGATAATGTTGGGGATCTACTGGATGCCATTGTGGCTATCCTAAAAAATTGTGCCTCCTTCCCTGAAGTACAGAAACTACATTTCTTATTCTTCTCATGGGATCATCCAATTACAGTATAAGCCATTTAGGCATACAGTACATTCTCGTTAGTTTTAATTTAGTCCTGGGAGCCTCAAAACTGCAAAGATGTTAAATATGAGAACACCTTTCCTTGAAACCATCCTCTTTTTATATAAAAACAAATAAATCAAAACATTCTCCTCTACTATTTCAACTCATCCATCTTAATTTGCAAGCCGCTTTAAATTTATGATCTAAAAAGTGTAACAAAAAGTTGCCCAGTTCTTAAAGAACTTTTCCACTAATGCCATCATTCATCACCTGCAAAAAATCCTGACATGAAAAGCAAAACAATGAAAAGCAAAACCAAATAATTAAAAAAAACCACATGAATTTAGGAACAGGCAAATTACCCCAATTTAAGAATAGGAACTGCAAAATTGCTTCTGTTTCGTTCACAGATCTCTTAGCATATATTTTCTTTTGCTGTTTCACATGTCACTTCACTCTTTGCTTTACTGGTGACAATAAACAGAGATTGCCCGGAATTCCTTTACTCGGCTCTTTCTACCTCACCCAGAAGCAGACAAGGCTGGAGCAAGAATTTCTGAACTCATTTAACAATTAAAATAAATGCTGACATTCTGCAATGCCCAGCTTACCAGTCATTTTGAAACATGTTCCCAGCAGCTGGGGAGGGAATACCCAGATGTAATGAACTTACCTGTAAAGGTGGTTCTTCGAGTGGACCTTCGTGAAGCCACACAGATGGGTTTCCCAGGCGCCCCTGCGCCAGAGGTTGGAACTTCCCTAGCAATAGGAAAGTTCATTAGTCTCCGCCCCCGCACCCTGCGCATGTGCGTGGGTGTTCCCGCCTAAACGCCTCAGTTCCTCTTGACCGCCAGGATGACAGGTAATGGTAGTACCAGTCAGGGCGTGACGGTCCGAGGGGAGGTGGGCGGGTGCTGTGTGGCTTCACAAAGGTGCAGTCGAAGAACCACCTTTACAGGTAAGTAACTGGTTTTTCTCCATTGTGGCCTTCGTGAAGCCACACAGATGGGTGATTGCAAGCAGTACTCCCTGGCAGGAGGGTAGTCACGCTGTCACAAAGGAAAGCACTGTCCTCCCGAAGGAAGTGGCCGACCTCACGCGGGCATCCACCCTGTAGTGGGTCACCAAGGTATCAGGTGTAGACCAGGTGGCTGCCTGGCAGATGTTGTCAGCGGTACACCCTTCAGGAATGCCGCTGAGGAGGCCAAAGCTCTTGTGGAGTGAGCTCGGATTCCCAAGGGTAAGGGTACCTTGGCTAGATCGTAAGAGAGCTTAATAGTTTGCACAACCCAGCGGGCGAAACATTGAGAAGAGACAGGAGTACCCAGTACTGCAGGATCATGGCACACAAACAGTTTATTCGACTTCCTAATAGGTTTGGTTCTAGAGACATATAAAGCTAAGGCCTGTCTAACATCGAGTGTATGCATGTCCCTTTCAATCCTAGTGGTAGGATTGGGAAAGAAAGCCGGTAAAACAACAGGCTGAGACACATGAAACGCGGAAACTACTTTTGTAAGGAAAGTGACATCTGGGTAAGCTACCACTCTGTCATGGTGGAACCGCAGATACGGAGGGTCACACCTAAGAGCGCAGAGCTCGCTTGACCTTCTAGCCGAAGTAATGGCCACCAAAAATGCAGTCTTTAGGGTGAGCAGCCTAAGGTCTGTAGATGCCATAGGCTCAAAAGGAGGGCGTTGCAAGGCCCGAAGGACCAAGGACAGGGACCACTGAGGTGGTCCTTGAGAAACTGCTTCATTCTAGGATGCCTGAAGAATGTAGCTGCTTCGGAACACTGTGGTTAATGAGCCACAATAGCCGAGAGGTGGACTCAAAGAGAAGCCGGTGTAAGTCCAGAGCGTTTTAAATGAAGGAGATATTGCAGGACCCAGGCAAGTGAAGGGTTGACCGGGTCAAATCCCTTATCAGCCGCAAATAGAGAGAACCTCCTCCACTTATAGGTGTACTGTCTGTCAGTGGAGGGCTTATGGCAAGAGGTGATGATGGCGTCAATCAGGGAAGAATCCTCCAGGCTGTGAGCTGGAGACGATTCAGGTCTGGGTGCAGAACTTGGCCCTTGTCCAGTGACAGCAGTTCCGGGAACTGGGCTAGACGTAGATAGTCTGAGGACATTTGTAGAAGGGACACAAACCAGGGCTGTCGAGGCCACCAAGGAGTTATCAGGATGAGGTCGGCCCTCTCCTGAAGAGTCTTTATGACCACTCTGTGTATCAGAGGGATAGGAGGAAAGGCATAAAGGAGGCTCTCCGACCATGGGAGGAGGAGTGCATCCCCTAAGGAGTAACGAACCTTCCCCGCCCTGGAGCAGTACTCCTGGCACTTGGTGTTGGATTGGGAAGTGAACAGGTCCACATGAGGAGAGCCCATATGTTGCAAAGGAGGTTGAAAGTCCTGGGATACAATTCCCATTCATGAGTCACTTGAAGTTGTCGGCTGAGGTCGTCGGCGTCGGAGTTCTCCTCTTCAGGTAAGTGCATCGCAATCGGGTGGATGTTGTTGGTGATGCACTAATTCCAGAAGCGTATTGTAAGCTGCAGAAGTGGGTTCCGCCCTGTTTGTTGATGTAGTACATGGCGGTTGTGTTGTCGGTCACCTCCAGTACGACATTGCCAGAGAGGTGTTGGATACACGCCCGGAACGCTTTGAAGATCGCCAGCAGCTCCAACTCGTTGATGTGGAGTAGCTGCTCCTGAAGAGTCCAGGTATCGTGGATGGAGTGTGAGAGGCAAACAGCACCCCAACCTGTGTTGCTGGCATCTGTAGTTACTTGTATGGTGGGAAATGGATTCCTGAAGGGCCGTCCAGAAAGGATGTTGGGCCGGCAGGAAGATGGAGGGGTAAGTCTGGAGGGATGGTGAGGAGTTTGTTGGGAGGGTCCCGAAGAGGGTCGAATTGCTGGAGGAACCAGGCCTGGAGAGGTCTGAGTTGAAGCCTCGCGTGCACCAGAACAGAGGTCATGGAGGCCATGAAAACTAACAGTCTTTGGACCTCTACTTCTGGGATGACCTGGTGTGTTCGAAACTGTTGCAGTAGATGGAGGATTTCTGCAATTCTGTTTCATGGCGGAAAAGCCATGGCCCTGGTAGAATCCAGAATGGCACCGAAGAAGTCTACTACTGGAGAGGAGTCGAGATGCGACTTCTTGTAATTGACCTGCAGACCGAGTGACTCTAAGGTGTTTAGCACAGTGGCGATGTCTTGGCCGGCCTTGTCCTGTGAGTCTGCAACGACCAACCAGTCATCGAGATAGGGGAAGACAAGTATTCTGAGAGTGCGGAGGTATGCAGCCACTGGTACCATGCACTTGGTGAATACTCTTGGTGCTGTTGCCAAACCAAATGGCAGGACGGACTATTGAAAGATGTCTTCCCCTACGGTGAATCTGAGGCGGTGTCAATGAGCTGGGTGGACAGAGATGTGGAAGTACGCATCTCGTAGATCCACAACCCCAAACCAGTCTCCTTTGCGAAGAAGGGGGATGACTTTTTCCAAGGTTACCATTCGGAACTTTTTGTAAACCAAAAATTTGTTTAGGAACCGTAAGTCTAAGACGGGGCGCAGTCCACTGTCCTTCTTTGGGACCATGAAATAACGGGAGAAGAGCCCATGATGAGCTGAAGACTTTGGGACTCTTTCGATGTCACCCTTTTGAAGAAGCGAGGATACCTCTTCTAGAAGGCAAGGAGAGGGAGTGGTGCGAATTAAATTCCCCAATGGGGGGAGAGAAGACAACTCTAATAGGTAACCTCTTTGAATAACAGAAAGGACCCACTGGTCCGAAGTAATGTCCCGCCAAGCCTGGAGGAAGGGATTGAGACGAATAGATGGGTAGTCAATATTCGTCACAGGATCATCTGTCCCTGGGTTTGGAAGAGGTGGAAGACGATTTGGACTTTCTTGCCTTACTGGAGAAGGTGGATAAAGCAGAAGGCCTGGTTGGACGGTCACATTGCTGGTGCTTGGAAGAAGACTGGGCGGATGGAGGCCAGAAGCGACGTTTTGATTGGAAGCGAAAGGAAGGCTTCGGTCGAGTAGGGATCACATTTAATTTTTTGGCTGTGTCCTGTTTTTTGTGTCTGTCCTCCATAAGGACATCGGTGGAAGTGTTAAATAAGCTGGAACCATCAAAGGGCAAAAACTCGATTTGGGCCTTGTGGTCATCAGAAAGACCAGTCATACGCAGCCAAGCATGCCTGCGGAGGGTGATGGAAGAGTTGAGAATCCTCGAGGCCGCATCAAACGAGTGTTTGGAGGCCCGCATCTGCTGGGCCGCTAAGGCCATAGACTCTTCATACAAAGCTGAAGCTTCTGCCCGCTTGCCCTCAGGGATGAGCTCGAGGAAGGGATGAAGGTGTGATAAAAGGTCATGCTGGTACACACCCATGGCTCCTTGGTAGTTGGCTATCTTATGCTGGAGGATCGCATAAGAATACAGATGTCTGCCAACAGGGTCCAATTTCCTTCCTTCTTTAGAAGGTGGGATTGGATGCTTGTTCAAATAAGGGGCCTTATCGTCATGCACACGATACAGCATCTCGAGCTTACGAGGAATTGCAGTCATAGAGAGAGCTTGGAAAGAATCCTCTGCCATAGTGAGGAAAGATGGAATGAGCATGAGATGGACAGGAGCTGTCTCATCATTAGCAATTCTGCCAAATATATGGCACACTCTCTTTGGCTGGGGTTGATGAACCAGTAGGTCGATGGTCTTCGACATACGGACCAGGAAATTGGCGTAGTTTCTCATCGAATTGGAAGAAGAGGTAGGAGACTTTTAATCGACCTCTGAATCAGGCAAAGTGACAAACTGGACCGATGTCAAATCTGATACCTCCAACCCAACGGATTCGACGTCCGAAGCATTGTCTTCTTGAGTAGATCCGGAAGATGATGGCACCAAAGCAAGCTGGTTGGTTTCGACCGGATCCGAGGTGTGGATGGACCACTGCTTGCCATCAAAATGGAGAGAAAAAGCCGGGATCGGAGGGACAGGTAGAGACGGAGCTTGGAGATTATGCTCCTTGCGTCTCTTTTTCTTAGGCGGAGCGGACGAATCCGTCGCCACATTGGTATGCTTTGGAGGAGTCAAAGCCTCAACTACTGCTGCGGCCACGGAATCGGTTTGTGTAGCCGCGGCGAAAGAATCGAACCCGTCAGCGGGTTTGAAGGAGCAGGCTGCAGCTTGACCTGCTTATGTTTCTTCTTCTCTAGTTTTGGTGACGAATCCGACAAGAACATAGGCGACAGCGAGGAAGCACGCTCATCGAATTTGGTCTCCCGAGTAGGGACTGGAGAGGATGCTGCTTTTGAAACCAAGGACAGAGAGTGGAGAGAAAGCTCTCTGGCCCGACTGGTCCCATCCAGGGTGGACGGACAGGTCCCAGAGTCCATGGTGGGAGTTGAGCCCATCAATGTAATATTGGGAGGAAGGGCTGTGTCATCATCGGATGACGACTCTGATGAATCCGAAGGGAGGAGCTGCTAATATTTCGGTCGAGGAGCTACCTGGACCAAAGACGCCACTGAGCCTGAATACTCAGTTTCAATTGTAACCGAAGGAGAAGCCAAAGATGAAGTCAGTGTTGGAATGGAAGTCGAACCCGTAGTTGATGTGGAAGTAACCGGAGGAAGATGGGACTGTTTCGAAGGTTTTGATTTGAAGGATTAGCAGTGGGTTTAGGTTTCGAAGAAACCACACCTTGAAGAACCGGGATTTTCTTTGGTTTATCCACTCGTCCCGAAGCCTGAGACTTACAGGCCGCCTCGCCAGATTTCTGCTCCATAGGTTGAGGTCAAAGGGAGCGCTCTAAAAGGTAGTTTGCCACACGGTTGCGACGGTTTTTCAGGGCCTGGAAGCTGAAACCTCGACAGATCGGGCAAGCCTCGATGCGATGGTGTTCACCGAGGCAAAAAAGAAAATGGTCATGCCCATCCATGTGAGGAACCTTGGCCCGGCAACCAGTACAACGCTTGAAGGGGGCGCGAAAGACATGAGCCAAAACACAGTCCGAGATCAAAGCCAAAAAGACAGAAAAATTTTTTTGAAGAGAAGAATCGCACGGAGAAGCACCTCTAGCCGTGGCGGTTAAGAGGAACTGAGGCATTTAGGCGGGAACACCCACGCTCATGCGCAGGGTGCGGGGGCGGAGACTAATGAACTTTTCTATTGCTAGGGAAGTTCCGACCTCTGGCGCAGGGACGCCTGGGAAACCCATCTGTGTGGCTTCACGAAGGCCACGATGGAGAACATAAGGTTTTGCAAATGAACGTCCAATTTGGAACCTCTCCACACACACACAAAGCCAGATTTTTTACAGTCACGTTTGATGGAAGCACAATTTATCAAAGCATTTTTGAGGTAAACCAGGACAGCCTAGGAGCGCATGGCATCCAGAGGTCTTTCTGCTCATTTGCCAGACCTCACTTTGAAAGAGTTATGGATTGTGTTGGTGCCAGTGCTTTGTGTTTACACAGTAGAAGTGTGTCAAGCCACCCTTGGGAGACAGAACTAATTTCCAGTATTGCAATGTTCAAAGGTAATACTAGCTTGCTTCTTTTACACAGCAACTGGATGTTCCTGGAAAATTTGCATCATCTCTTGGCAAAGGTTTATTTAAGAACTGCTTGCTTGGCACTTGTTTGGCAGGAATGGAATAATGCCAACTGTGTTAGAAAAAGAGCATTCATCATGGTTGTCTTCCTTCCTTTATAAAAAGGTACAGACAATAGCCTGCCAGGTGCAATTACTTTGGCATGTCTTCTCATTTACAGCCAGAAATTTCACTTCTGATCCAGTCCACTCAGTGAACTGTCTTTTGTGTTATTATGCACCGGTAGTGTCATCACATACTACAGGAAGAGATTGAGGCAATTGGTAGTATGATGGAAAAGAACATGCTATTTTTTCTATTAGAACAGGGCTGTTCAACTTTGAACAGGCCAAAGTCTACTTCTTCCGGCCCAAAGTGCCTGAGGGCTACTATACTAAAACCTCTACTTACAAATTTTATCTATTCCGAGTACATGCTCATAAGTAAAAACTTTGGTAAGTAGAGCAGCAGTTTCCCATAGGAATGCATTGAAAATCATTCAATCTGTTCTGGAGGGAACAGATTTCAATGTGCCATGGCCCTTGAACTGCCCCATTCAGCTGAGACAGTGGGCTGGCAGACCCAGAACTTTGCTGGGGCAGTGGTGGTCCTTGGGATGGGGGAGGGAGGGGTGGAGAACTTATCCCTTCACTTTTTTTTGAACCCTTTGTGGGCTACCAGTAGCCCACGGTCTACCTGTTGGGCAGGCCTGTATTAGAAGAACAAAAAGTGACTTCTATATAGTTCCACAATATATATGATCTGTTAGACTATTTGTTCTTATATCCCTTGTGGCAGCTGGCCCAACCCATATGGTTGATTAATTCATGGCTAGTCCCATATGCTTTGGCACAAGTTGCTCGAGTCAATGGAGCGGAAAGAACCAATGCCAAAACACTGGGCTGAGACATCCCTGTTTGGACCACAAACCCCAGCTGCATTATAGAGTAAGATTCTTGGATGCAGCTCCAAATACCATTGGATGTGTGCTTGGCATGGACCTCTCTCTCATGGCTTTATCCAGGACATCCGACTTGCATAAAGAAGGACTGTAGAAATATCTCCAAGATCAGGCAAAAATCAAAGAAACAAACAACCAAAAATGTGGCACCTTAAATTTTAATGTAAGCTTTCGTGGACATGTCTACTTCTTCGGACATATGGTAGCACAGGGCTGTCCAACTTTGAACAGGCCAAGGTCTACTTTTCCCAGACGAAAGTGCCTGAGGGCTACTACACTAAAACCTCTACTTATGAATTTTATGTTGTGATCATATGCTCATAAGTAAAAAAATTGTAAGTAGAGCAACGGTTTCCCATAGGAACACATTGAAAATCAATCAATCTTTTCTGGAGGGAACATATTTCAATGCATTCCTATGGTAAGGCTGACCATGCAAATGCTTCCCTTATACCCGCTCGAGCTGGTGTGGAAGGGTGCAAGGGAGGTGCATGCATACTTGCGCAGATCTCCCCGTCTGCTTGCCTGGGCTGCTGGAAAACTTTTTCAAAAAGGTGCACTTTCCCTCCCAACCTGCCCATGGCCTGACTTGACTCTACGTCTCCTCCTGTTTTCCCCCTTCTCCCTTCCAACTCCCTCGCTGACACTGCTGGTGCTGACCCATAGCTCTCATTCATTTCTGCCATGTTCTCTGTGCAGCTGCAGCAGGGCAATCACATCGCCACGGTGGTGCGAGGAGGAGGAAATGGCTCAGAAAGGGAGCAGGAGGAGTGGCAGGTCACAGTCTCAGTGAAGCCGCTGTGGGCGTAGGAGGAGGATGAGGATGGAAGGATGGGAGGAAGACATTTTCCAGGGGGGGGAGAGGGGGGACATCACCACGCAAAGGAGGTGGACACGCCCATGACCCCACCCCTCACTGTCTCCTCCACTCCCCTTCTTCCGCTCTGCACCAACAACTCAGTTGGTCATGAGACAGTGGCACGCCAAATATCTGGCCAGTAGGGAGAGCAAGGGATTGTGCCATGAACCTTGAACTGCCCCGCTTGGCTGAGACAGTGGGCTGGCAGACCCAGAGCTTTGCTGGGGCAGTGGTGGTCCTTGGGGTGGGGGAGGCAGGGGTGGAGAACTTATACCCTCACATTTTTTTATTGATGGCTGGCGGGCTACTTTTGAACCCTTCACGGGCTACTGGTAGCCCCCGGTCTACCTGTTGGGCAGGCCTGTGGTAGCAGAATGAGGTGTTCAATATAATACACAATGGAATGTAAGTTTCATAGTCTTTAAGGTGCCACATTTTTGTCTTTTGTTTTGTTTCTTTGATTTTTGCCTGGAATTCTTGCACTGACAACATGGCTGCCTCTTACAAAATGTCCAAGAGCAGTAGTTTCAGGTATCATTTACAAGGATGCAGAGGGAAGCCATGATAATCGGCCTGGTTTTATAACATAAACCATTTATCCCACACTTAATGTGGGCCTCTTCCTTGGTATATCGATGTCATCAGGCTTCCTTCTACCTCCTCTTTTTTACTCATGACACAGTAGTATGAGGTTCTTGCAGAAAGGCAGGTATGGCACAAGGTGTCCACTGATATGTAAACATTGTTTTATTAAAAGAATACAGTAATTGCTTGAAATGTGGCAGAAAATGGGGAAAATACAATAAAAATTTTCCTGAAATTAATGGTTGGAGCTTTCAGATTTCACAGTATTGTAAACATGACACTGAACATGAATCTCCCTGGGATATAAGGAATACGAAAGCAACGAAGAGAAGGGTCAAGATTTATTTCAGAGATTTTTTTCTCTTTTTGCAAGCAAGACTGCTCTGATATAAAATGAGTCCAGTGATACAGTGCTATCATCCACTCAAGCAAAAGAAAACCTCACATTGATATGAATGCAGATTATATTGTCATTCTGCCGCAAGTGTAATAATTCTAGTATCCAGATTGATTCTGCCCTCTTTTAAAGCAATGGCACAGAAAACGATAGTAGTACTGGCAAGTGTTCTTTAAATAACCTTATTCGTGAATTACGTGGAAGATGCTTGTCAATTATTTGCAGTGTGTATTGTGTCTCCTGTTCCTTAGGATCCCTGCCACGTGCCTTTTTGTGTTCACTCTGTTAGCTCAGAATGGACATTTTTTTCTTTTTTCATTTTCATTTGCCTGAAGACAAAGCAATGAGGTATCCATCCCTGTTATTGATGCTACGACAAGCCTGGTGGACTTAGGACGCAAAGCCTTAACTGTACATTCAGCAACTGCTTTTAGTCATCTCTCTACATGTTACTGCAACCACCTGTTAAGTTTACATTAACAAAACTTTCTCCTGTTCACATAGGATATGGCATCAACAAACAAACAAAAATTGATGAAAATTATACACATAAAATAAACAAGACAAATACACAAATAAGGCCATCTGCGAAATTAAAAATCCAACTCTTGTAATATTTCACAATAATTTCTACAGAATATTTTACATCTTACGAACTTAAATAGTTAATGCACGGGAAAATTTGACAGGCAAGCCCATATGGCATTATCTCTTGGAGGATTTCTCTAACTTGCTGGCAGGTGATCTTCTTTGGGGAGTTGGAATTTTGGAAGGCTTGCCAGACGCTGACCGAGAATTGGGCCGTGGAGTCGGTCTGATTGGGGTATGGGCAGTCTCTGACGTGTCTGAGCACACAGACTGGATTTCTGAAATGTCAAAGTCCGAGGCGTCACTGCCCCGGCGGCTGCTTGCTCTACTGCCTGCCTTGCTTCCTGTCCGACTTCCTGGCCGGCTGGGTGTTTTCCTTGTTTCTGCAAAGAGGAGGGAGAAATAGTTTCATTGGCATTCAAGATGGGAGAATGAAGGAGGCTATTCAGAACCGTCTTGCCTCTGCATATTTGGGCGGGGACTCCTCCTAAGCACAACTGACACTTGTGAGAATTTCACAGTGCTCCACGGTGCACCCAGAGGTCTGCTTGAGCATGGCTGCTCCATTCATAACAATTCCAGATGATTTTCTGGACATGGCTTCCTGGACACCTGAAACACCGGCAGGGTCTCTACAGCTGAGACGCTCGAAGGAGAATAATGAGAAGTAATTCAGGTTACACTGCATTACAAACGGATAAGCAACATGTTGGACTGTGTAGTGGGCCATGTACACAAGACTATATCTCAAAGGATGTAAAAATTTGGGTATGGAATTAAGCGCTGAATTACATGTTCTAAAATCATCTCAAGGGAATATTCCCTAGGAATCTATTTGTGCACCCCAGTTTCATATTGTACTGCATCCCAAGGAGTCTTTGTTTCATTCTTTCTACCGCTTACCTGCAAAATGTGCCCTGACTCTTGTAGCTGCTGTTGAAATTAGGCCACTGTCTTCTCCTGAGTGGAAACCCTTTCCTGACAGATATCCTGGCATTCTAAGTTTACTCCCTTGCATTGGAGTTCCCTGCAGAACACAAGAAAAAAAGTGAATGAAACAAGTACACACAGCCATCAGTACAGCACACAGCTGGATTCAGGGCTCCATTCACATCACCTGTGGAACATGTGTGCTAAAGAAAAAAGCTAGCCCCACAGTGATCACATTAGGCTACCTAGTAACAACTCAGAAATGGAACCAAATAGTATTCAATATACGTTATGGAAGGAACAGTATGTATCATTGGATCTGCCCCTTTCTTCCTTCTCTGTTGCTTTTCTAGAAGTTTAGATTATAGGTTCCCTAAAGCCAAGCATGTTCCCATTTGTTCTTATGCAACTTGCCTGCAAAATGTGCCCTGATGCTTGTAGCTGGTCTTTAAATTAGGCCACTGTCTTCTCCCAAGTTGGAGAAGATGTGGTTAAGATCTCACATCCACTGACAGTACTGAAGAAGAAAAAATAACGTACAGTGGTACCTTGTATAAAGGAATTAATTCATTCCAAATGAAATTATGTTAAGCAAATTTTCCTTTATACAAATTCCCATAGGAATCAATTGAAAATGGAGTGATTCCATTTTTATGTTGCACGGATTCTCCCCATAGACAATTATGTTAAGCAAATTTTCCCTATCTCCAGAATTTTTATGTTGTACAAATTTTATGTTATACAAGCTGTTTGTTATACAAGGGTCCACTGTACCTTTACATGCCAAAATGAATATGCCTGCCAACTTAGGATCCTTCATTGTAGCACCTCGTGCCTAGTACAAACTGGATAAGCACAGAGAGGACTGGATAAGCACAGAGAAGACTATTTTCTTGGGCCTACACTATGTAGATAATGAATATAATGGTGCCTTATTTACCCAGTGCAATAGATCACATTTCATGCCTTTTATAAAGTGGACTTCAATGAACATTAAGCCACCATAGATGTATGTCACATTCAAGGTTTCCCAAGGCCATATTTTTTTCCTCTCGGCAAAAGAGGTGACACAGTGCTCTTTCTGAAAGAGACATACATGGATTCTTGCTTCCACTTCAATCTCTTATCTAGGTCGTTTTAAAAAAGGTTATAAACAAATTCATAGCATCATGAGTTGGATGGGAACTAGAAGGCCATCATGTCCAACCACTTGCTCAATGCAAGAATACAAATCAAAGTACGTAGATCTGAGAGATGGTTATCTAACTGCCTCTAGAACAGTGATGGTGAACCTTTTAGAGACTTGAGTGCCCAAACTGCAATTTAAAACCCAGTAAATTTTTTTTTTGCAAAGTGCCAATACAGTAATTTAACCTGTATACAGGTGGCTATGAAGGGGTGATGTTGGGTGCCCACAGAAAGGGCTCCGAGTGCCACCTTTGGCACTCGTGCCATAGGTTCGCCATCACTGCTCTAGAATATCACCAGTATTGGCGCACTCACCACTAATGGGGTCCTTTGCTGCACTGCTCTAATAGTTAAGAAGATTTTCCTGACAGTCAGCCCAAGTCTGGCTTTTTTAATCTTAAGCCCATTATTACCTGTCCTGCACTCTGAGATAACTGAGAACAGATCCTACCTTTCCTCTGAATGACTATTTTTCAGGTATTTCAAAAGTGCTTTTATATCTCCCCTTGGTCTTCTTTTTTGAAAGCCAAGTATATCCGGTTCTTTCAGCCTTTCCCCTTAGGGCCTGGTTCCCAGTCCCCTGATCATCCCTGCTGCCCTAACTCTGAAATTGCTCCAGGTTGTTGGCAACCTGCTTAAGGGATGGTGTCTAGAAATGGACACAGTACTCAAGGGGTGCTTTTACACGACCCCTAAGATCCGCTGGCCACTTAAATTCGGACCAGAGATCTTAGGGGCTTGTCGCTCTTCCTGTGTCCCCACCCCTCCGCACTTCCTTGCTCCCGTCTGCGTGAGGGGAGGGAGAAAAAAAAAGGAAGAAAGAACGTGGCTCACCTCCGTTCTGCCTCTCGCTCTTGCCGTGGCAACATTCTAGTCTCTGAAGTAGCTCTTAAAGGGGCGGGAGCCAAAACAACAACAAACAGAAGCGAGGAGAGCCCCGCACTCACTATCGTTACACCGCATCAAGGAATTTCCACCTCCAGAGACCAGGTACTTGAAAGGTGCGCTGGGACGCGCTAAAGTGGGCGTGGTCGCACTTAATTTCCTGTAAACTCCGGAGCTGGTGGCGAAACATTTTTAAGCTCCGGAGCTGGGAGCCGTTTGCCCCGGAGTTTAGGGGTCGTGTATAAACGCCCAAGTTGAAGCTTAACCAGTGCTGAAGAGGCGGGGACTAGTACTTCATCAAATTGTAAAGTTATGCTTTGTTAAGGGAGCCTAACATACCATTTATCTTTTTTTTTTTTTTTTTGCAGCCACATCGCACTATTGGCTCATATTCAGCTTGTGATCTACAACAATTCCAAGATCCCCCTTGCTCATAGTATTGCTAAAAAGTAGCCTGCATCCTATGGGTCCCCCCCCCCTTTAGGCATAGAATCTTGCACTCGTCTCTCTTAAATTTCATCCTGTTGTTTTTAGCCCGGTTCTCAAGCCTATAAGGATCTTTTTGAATGTTCTTTCTGTCTTCCCAAGCATTAGTTATTCCACACAGTTTTGTGACGTCTGTAAATCTGATAAGCATCCCCTTTTACTTCCTCATCCAATTCACTAATAAAAAACGGTGAAGAGCACCAGGCTCAGGACTGTGCCCTGGGGCTTACCACTTGTCCCCTCCTCCCAATGTGAGAAGGAGCCACTGAAAATCACTCTCTGACTAGGATTCTGTAACCAGCTGTGTATCCACCCGATAGTTGTTCCATCCATCCACCCCACACCTAGTTAGCTGGTTAATCAGAAGATAAATACAGTGTTACCTAGATTGGTTCAGTTAGCATATCTAGTTAAAAGTTGGGCAAAAGTCACATAGTGGCTGGATCCACATTAGAACAGACCTCTGAAATCAAGTGACACTTCTGTTACCACTCACTCATTTTATATTATAACTAGTTTAATTTCCAATAGTTTTGCTAAATCCTCTTGCAAAGTTACCCCTGCAGAATGCAAACGCAGAAGCTTTCAGTGGCTCCTCACTAACAATTAATGACTCCCCAATGGAATTACAGTATTGGGCATTATAAAGACCATCCAAAGAACTGATTATGACTCTGCTTCATTAAGCAGAGTGGGGACATAAGCTCTGGGGCCCAATCCAGACCTCTTTAGGGTGTCAATACATCCTCGATAAGTTCTCCAGAGAGCTACATGGCGTTCCTCACAACACCATCCTTTGGAGATTTGATTTCCCAGTTTTTGTGCCAGCCTCCTCCCATTCTCAAAGGCTGGGAAGCCTCTTCTCGGGCTTTACTACTGAGACAAAAAAAACTACATCAAGGTACTGTGGCAATTTTGATCCCACTCTTGTCCTTTTACGCTCCTAACCAATGGATTTTCTCTCACCCTCCCCCGCCAAGTAATTTTCTGGTGTTGAATTTAGCCATTGCACTGAAAGAAACTCTCTACAATTGTCATACATAGTGACTTCCCTAAATTCTCACATTTTCCCAGGAGATCTGTCTGAGTCTGAGCTTGGACCTGTTCTAGAGGCAGTGTGGCCAAATTATCCTTGAGGGTGGGGATGATTCCTTGACACATAAAAAACCATTTCCTAAGCTTATGTTGGCAGAAGGTCTTTGTGTGTGTGTGTGTGTGTGTGTGTGTGTGTGTTTTCTTCCTACATGCTCCTGACCTACACCTTCTCTTTTAAGAGCAAAGGGGAGAAAATTCACGACACCAAGGCTGGAGTACAGTGGTACCCCGACTTAAGAGCAGCTCGACTTAAGAGCAATTTGACTTAAGAGTGGGAAACTGTTGGCATTTTAACTGCCTCCTTACAAATTTTAGATATGGTCCGCTCGACTTACAAATATTTTTTTTCATTTTTAACTTATTTTTTAAATTTTTAGATAGGTACCCAGACTTAAGAATAGTTCAAGTTAAAAGCATGCATTTGGAACGGATTAAATTCGTAAGTTGAGGTACCACTGTATATTTTTCTTTCCCTCTCTTTGGCATTTGCCAGGATAATAGGGATCTTTGGATCTGCCCAGATTAATCTCCCAGACATTGAAGAGGGACCTTTCTCTTTACTTCCTGTGAAATACTGATAGCAATATGTGTATGCAAGCAGAGGTTTCTGCTGGCACTCGTCAGGTTTTCCACCCCAATTGTTGTCCTGCCAACAAACATTCCGTACGATGAGTGTGGGGGCCTTCTGTAATTCTCTTGAGGCACGGTCCCAAAGGCTAGTTGGCGATCTGTTGGCCCCTGGTCCACCCAAGGTCTTTTCATTTTGGCTGGTTTTGTGTTGCCGTGAGTAAGTAGAAATAGAACTAATGTGCAATGCCTTTCAAAAAATTTCTAAGGATTTTATTTATAGGCTTTCTAAAGTTTTATTTTAATGCCACTTTTTCCATAAGCCTTAGAACTGCATTTTAATTGACAAGCAAAACCTTAGAGCAGTGCCATAGCTTCTTCAGAGGTCAAGTGGGCCTACATCAATAACTGTGTCAGACTTTGGCCTAAATTGTGAGTAAGATTATGAAAGTCTGTGAAACACAAGATCAAATTATGTTGGATTAACTCAATGTTAGTGGAAGATTGTGAGAACTCTTTCATTTAAAGATAGGTCTGCAAGCCAGCACCATGTCATACACATCTCCTTCTGGCAAGCCAGATGGTTTATGCTATATCTATCTGAGATTCCACATGTAGAGTTGTTTACCTCCTTCATCAGGGTTATTTATATTTTACACATGCTTAGATAAGATCCAAAGAGGATGCAAACACACTTTAAATGACTGATCAATGTACAGGTTTAAGAAGAGAGAAAATAATATTGGTGGACAGAAGGCTGAAAACATAGAGAGTGCATTGACATGGGAGGTACTGCAGAGCTGGACAAGGAACCGTAGTGGCTGTTAGCTAACAGGGTAGTTTTAGTGCAGGAAATGTTGTTAGACTAGAATATCCATCCATTACTGTACCTCTGTGGATGACACTTGATATTCAGGGCACTCTGGTGGTTTACAAGGAGATGACGTTTTGCTGTTTATCAACCATGGTTTACCATAGTTGCGTGTTAAATGATGGGGTGTCTGCATGAAACAATGGCAAATCACAAGCATGAAGAACAGTTGATGGAAAATAATGGAGAGGAATAGTCAGATTATGGAGACTGAATCTCACAATGAAAGCCAAAAACAAAACAATGATAATAATAACACAGCATCAAAACAAGGCAGGAATATTTGACAACAAGCATTTTATACAAAAGAGGAGGTTTGTGCACATTTAAAGTAAAGGGGGTGGTCCCCTTTAAAAAACGTGTTCCATATTCTAATTAGCTTACATGTTTTTTTCCCATCTTGTATGAACGCTGCAATTGCAAAAGGGAGGAAACAATTAAAAAAATTCTGTTAGCTGTCTTGGATAAATAGATGAATTAAAATTTCCCGTTATTGTAGACTGTAGCGAGCTTGGCCTATTTTTAAGACACTGACACGAAAACTGAGTTGCACCCACTCAAGTCCTACCTTAGGTGTGCTGGCCGCGACCGCTGGTGCCGGGGCGCCTTGAGCGGGTGGATGCGATACGGACGTGGACCTGTTAGGCGAGGCCCCCCTTGAAGACGGCCGTGACCTGCGCCCCCGGGCTCGGAAGGCAGCCATGCTTTGGCTCGCTCCCTCAGCCAGGATGAACTTCTCACGTAGCTCCATGTTCGTCCTTCCTTTTGCTACATCAAGCGAAAGAGACAGGTTGAGAAGCTTGGTCAATTTCCCATCCCCGTGGTCCTTTTCCCACGCCATCAGCCTCGCCTAGGCTCAACAAAGAGGCCCAACAAATCAAACACATTAGTGAGTAATGCATTTGTTTTGAGACAAAACAGTTCGTTTGGAGAGTATGCGTTATCTAACATTTTAATGCCAGCAAAGATGAACCGCTATCAACATGATTCAGCGTCATGGAATGGACAAATTATGATTCAGCATAATGGAATGGCTCAACATGCTACTTGGTTACCACTGCACAGACACAATCTGAACACCTTGTTTAACTAACGCTACCGCTGCTCAGATGATTCCGATAAAAGATGCTGACTATGATGAGTAAATTCTAAGATTAAAAGCATAAACCATATTAGTTTTAAGCTATGAAGAAAGGCAGTTTGGCAGCATGCAATGACAAACCAGAAACTCCCAAACTAGAAAGAAATGACTGGATGTTGGACACAGACACACGCAGGTACAGAGGCAAACGTTAAGAACTGTCCGCAAGGATCAAATGCGTAAACATGGTTAGCGTTTGGCTTTCTCAGTATTAAGCAATTGCTTTTGAAACACTCTCTTCAAGTGTGTCAAAGGAAATTTAGAGGCAAGCTCTCAAGCACCAGCCAGTGCAGCAAGGGTTAAGCTAAAAATGTGAATATGTGAAGCGTTCTGTTAAATATACAGTTTTATATATTAAAGCAGATTAGGAAGGAAATGGGGAAGAAAGGAAGAACAGGAGAGACAAAGAGAGGGGTTTGCCAACCTATAGTAGGCTGAGTGGTAATTGAAGAGTTTGATTCCGAACGTAACATTTTACTCCCATGATGATGAACTAGAAAAAATGACACAGGATATGGGTCATATTAAAAGAAAACTGTTAGCAGGAGAAGAAATCAATTACAGCAGTTGCATTTGCAAGAGATTTAAAGCTGCAGGCCAAGAGACAGATCTTAAGTGATTTTAAAAAAAGTTCTAGCTAACTACCCCTAAACCAGGTCATGTTTTCTTAAGCAAAAGGTAAAAAAAAATCAGGTTTAATCTCAGCTGCAGATAATCCCTATGTCATCAATGTAAACATGGCTTCTCTGCCAACATAAATAAGAGATGAGGTGGGAGGGAGGAATATCATGACAACCTGAGACTTCAAAAAAAATAATACATGGAATGAGTACACCACATACCATACAGTGTTTCAACAAAGTAGGACATGATCACCATCAAGACCCCCCTATAGTTTGTGTGTGTGTGTGTGTTATTCACATTTTATGTCGGTGTAGATCAGATGGCTAACCATTTATTCTGCAACTTTGCTGCATAAAACCATCTTGTTAGCCCCACCATTAGAGAAGAACTTTTTATAATTTTTGTTGACCTTTGGAAGCATGTACGAAACACAGCGGATGAAGCACCAATGTTTTGAAAATGTAATGTCTTTTGTCAGACTCATATTCAGCATTATAACAAATCCTAAATACACTCTCTTATGAAAATCTGATTTAAAAAATTATCCTGCTGTATATGTGAAAAAGGGAATATAAATATTCCATAACTGTAAAATCAAGTATATTTTATATCTGCATGCAATGGTTTTGAGGAACACAACGCCTTTGAAGTAAAGACCGTAATAATAGACTGGGGAAAGATTTTTTTTCAAGCCACTATAAAAATATTGCATATCATGTCTCCTGGCTTATGAGGAAAAGGGACATTATCTCAGTTTGCCACACTGTATGAAGTAGAAGTTATTTGCGTGATCACAATTTATCAACTCATTTGGTACAGCAACATATTAAGAACATAAAAAACATGGAAACATTTGAACATGATTCCTTTTCAAAGGACATTTATGGTAACCAGGCTCCAGATTTTGCATTACTACACTTAAACATAGCATTTAATTAGAGGCTAGGAAAAGAAAGGCTTGTTAATTGGCTTTTTGTCAAGTCAGTGAAGAAAACCCATTTAATCTGATTCATGCTGTTACTGTAGGAGCTGATTATAATCAAGATCACTAAATTGCCATTCCTACTGGATTCTTGAGAACAGGATACCAAGTATCTTGATGGAATTAGCTAGATTTTCACTGAACACTGTAACTTGCGTTCTGCCTTTTAACTTATTACAGTACAACAGTAATTTAAAATATAAATGCAAATACTATGCACATAAAACAGAACTGGAGCAGGTTTTTCAACGAAGGCACAAAATTTAGTCATCTTCTCAACACCACCAGCAACACCTGTTTCCATATTTTACTTACTATTGAACTTCTCTGTCTCTTAAGCAGGCCACAATACTTGTTTGTGTCTGGGCATTTCATATCTTCCACAACAGGGAAGGACAAGCACCCGGAAAGCCTCTTACTTCAGGTTGTCATAGTACACAACACGCGCAAAATAAGGGTTTGGCAAACTGTCACCTAACATTAGTTGAGAGTATCTCCCTCTGAAAACTACCCCCCTCATCTTTGGTAGACTCTTTGGTCCTTGTGCCACATAGGTTAAGATCTATATTACACTAGTGTTTATCACCTGTACATCTTTACGTTTTTATGGGGTTCCTGGTTATCAAGAAAAATAATACATAAATCACACTATTTTTTTTAAAAAAAGAACTCAGAAACTCAAGTTTTATTGAAGAAGATATACCCCAATCTCTTGGGGTGGAATTGTAAACTAGCCAACTAGCTGGGAAAATCTGGTGGTAAATAAATAAATAAATAAATAAATAAATAAATAAATGGAGGAAACCCCACTAGTGTTCCAGTGCCTGCACATCAACAATTCTGAAATCGGACATTGACAACCTTAGAATAAAAATCATTCCAATTTCAGGTTTAAGCACTTTCTGATTCTGTTGTAAACGATAAAAATGATACCTTCCCCCTGCTGGTTTGTTTTAGTGATGAAAACATCTGGGCGGGAACATGACATACACTCTGGAATTTGTCTACCAAAAGGATTGTTTCACCTTACTTCTTGGCACGTCCAAGGCTGTATAATTTTAGGCTGCTGCATTCTATCGATATATGTTGCCAGCACAGCTATGACCCAGCAAAGGACCTGAACTATCATGTCTGTTCTTGCAGTCACAATCCCAAGGCACCCACAGGATCGGAATTATCAGCAAAACTACATTAGAATCCAGGGAGGCCCTTTCCTCGGTGTCACTTTACTCTTACACCCATCATTTATCCCAGGAATTGGTTGGCAAAGGGCCAAGGCGAGTGGCTTTCCTTTGCCACTCAACCCCCCAGGCTCAATTAGGAGCGTCCCCTTTCCCGTATGTGTGCTTTCTGTCTCTTCCAGCTTTCTCAGCATACGGGTGAGGAAGCCAGAGAATCCTGGAACATGTCTACTGTCATGCAGTGAATGTAAAACATACTTTACTGTTTCTTCAAAATGCAGAACCCTTAAAAACAGCAAGATGAACATAAGGAAAACACTACATGAATCAATGTTTAACTAAGCTAGGGACTTATACAGCTTCCAATTCACTGCCCCACCCTATTCTATCCCATTAATCTATGACAACAGCAATGTATGCTATAAAAGTAAGGGCTCTGCTTATATTCAGCTCAGGATTCATTTCTAAAGATGTTTTCCACCATACCTCTGCAGGGATCATTTTTCACTAGGAACTCATCTAATGCCATCCATCCACCTCCAACTCGAACCATGACGGTGCTTCGCAGAATACGGACAAGACGGAGTTGCTGGGAATCACCAAACTACACAAGGAGAGAAGAAAATATCCTCAGGTTTCCTTCAAGTTCTATATGGCGACGTGCGCCCCCCAGGCAAGTGCGTTAAAAGTAGCCAGACAGAGTATGCTCCTAAATCATTAGTGGAAAATTCATTAAAGACGTTTCATTATGCATATGGTCAAGCTTGTATTTCAAGCTGAACGTACAGTAATTGCATTGACCCAAAAGGTAGCAATCAGATTGGCAAAGGGGCAAGAACAGCAGAGCAGATGAGGGATGTTCCTAGGTTTAATTGTATGTTCAGTTGCTGTAAGTTACATGATTATTTTTCAGATTGTTTCAAAGCAGGCAATTTAGTAATGTAATACATGATGTTATGTATCAGTCGATGTTTTTCTTCAAGAAGTGAATTCTTCACAGATCTATCCCTGTGGAAATAACAAGAAATCTTCTAAAAAACACCTAAAAATGAATTGGGTATCATTATAAAATGTAGGAAATATAACTAGACCTAACAATTCAGAAAAAGAGCTTCCTTTGCTTGAAAAAGGGTGGACTGCACTCAAAAGCTTGCAACTTTTTTCTTTTATTAGTGGCCTAAAGGCATCACTCTTAGCTTAGTCTTGCATTGTATTTTGGTTGGCCCACACGGCTCAACAACTTTTTTTTTAACTTCCTTTGTAATATTGTTTTTACAAGGTGCTGTCAAGTTGGCACTGACTTAAAGTAATCCTAATGGGGCTTTCAAGTTGAGTGATATATATATCTATATATAAGGATTGGTTTATAAATTCCACAACCACAGTGAGTTTCCATAGCTAAGCAGGGATTTGAACACAGGCCTTCCGAGTCCCAGTACATGACTCTTTGCACTACACCACACTGAGTATCCTTGTCCTAGATTTTATACAGTTATATCCAAAGCCTTTTAATCTTCTTTCTTTCTGGAAAGATGCCCCTTGGGTAGCCACTAAACAAATGGTGTATAATGTTTAAAATACAGTTGTCCCCCGCCCTTTTGCGGTTCATATACAGTGGTACCTTGTATAACAGACAGCTTGTATAACAGAAAATTTGTACAACATAAAAAATTCCGGAGATAGGGGAAATTTGCTTAACATAATTGCCTATGGGGAAAATCCATACAACATAAAAATGGGATTACTCTGCTTTCAATGCATTCCTATGGGAATTTGTATAAAGGAAAATTTGCTTAACATAATTTCATTTGGAACGAATTAATTCCTTTATACAAGGTACCACTGTACTGTGGTCCCGGTATATCACAGGTCCGCAGTATATGAAAAAAAGGCCCCCCGTGATAAGGAGAAAAGGCCTTCCCAGGCCCGTCGGAGGTCCCAAAAGTGCTTCCTGGCAAACCAGAAGTGACTTCCAGTAAACCAGAAGTGACCTGCAGATCACTAGAAAGCACTTTTGGGGCCTCTGGGGGTCTGGAAAGCCCCTTGCAGGCCCGTTTGGGGCAGCGCCAGGCCTGGGGTAAGTACAAGAGCCCCCAGAGAGCCCGCCTAGTCCCGACCTGACCCAGCATCCGCATATTGTGGATTTTCAATTATTGCGGGTTGGGTTGGGTCCCTAACCCCTGTGATAGAGGGGGTTTTACTGTATAAAACTGAGGATATCAGACGTGTTCTATTATTGGTTATTTAGTCCCATGTACCTACTACCAAAATTACTACTGTACCAACCTACTTTCATTGGTATAACCAATCTGACTGACATTTTTTTCAACAGTTTCCCAGGCTGTCCCAGGCCCTCTTTTTTTACTAATTAGTTTTAATAGGATTCAAATGAGATATACATAATTATTATCATATATCCACTGAAATTAACAGGACACTAATGGATACATTAAATCCTACCAATTTCAATGGATCTGAGTTTGTTGACTCTTTGATCTAGATGTTTTGTTTAATATTCAATTTTAAAATTTAATTAATTTTAGATGTTGACTGGGCCTCTTTATACTGAATCAGCATCCGAGCATTCATCAAAATTTAAATAATAAACATAGAAATTGACAGGATCAGCAAACCTAGCTTGCAGATACGAACATACTCTCTTGCAATTTTGTGAATTTTTTGAAGTCCATTGCTTCTTACTGTCCAGTACCAGAGTTTATGCTTTTTTTCTGAGTTATCTCTTTAATGTCTATGCTGTGTGGATATCAGTTGTGTTACTGGTGCTGCGTAGTACAGATTTCGGACTAGAAAATTCTATTACTCATGCATATACATAATAGGAACAGGATCTGGCATCAAGGAGCAAATGTCTTGCTAACACACCTAGCAAAGCACATCATTACTGCTCTGTAAACCTGAAATAAGTTCTAGGTCTCTTATACTACCTGTGGGATTTTGGGTTTGCTGTGTGTACATTCTAAAAGCCTTAGCAAGACTATGCCAACAGAACATGCATTGCAAAGCATTATTATTTTCAGGAAAGTCAACATCCACTTCTTCTCTCAACGGTGGAGTGATGATTTATTTAGGTTTTAAAGCATTAGATGTGTGTCAGCTGTCCACACAGCAATTGGATTGGGGTGTGCAGGGGAGTTGCCAGCCACAATCTTGTTGAATGGCCCTTTATCAGCATTCTTTCAAAGTGCTGCAGCGCAAGTGTATGCATACATTCCAAGCTTAACATCAATTTAAAACATACATGCGTGTAAGCATGAAAACAAA
>JAHTLZ010000122.1:29718852-29853013 GCA_023846285.1 Phrynocephalus versicolor | reverse complement strand
GCTTAACATCAATTTAAAACATACATGCGTGTAAGCATGAAAACAAACAGCTGATGTTTTGAGGCCTTTGCAAAATTCGCTGGAGATCTGAACACTCCTTGACCCTGCTGCCTCGTATGTAGCTCATATACCATCTGTTTCTGAATCACTGGGATTTGAATTTTACACTG
Organism: Phrynocephalus versicolor; assembly: GCA_023846285.1. Classification (NCBI taxonomy): domain Eukaryota; kingdom Metazoa; phylum Chordata; class Lepidosauria; order Squamata; family Agamidae; genus Phrynocephalus; species Phrynocephalus versicolor. Next base: position 29,852,843 of record JAHTLZ010000122.1, on the reverse strand, counting down.
ATGCAACTGGCTGAAAGCCTACTTTCCTAACCCCAGCCATTAATACTTACAATAATTTAACCAATCATATATTCACTTAATAATCGAAATGTAGGAACATGCACCATTCCACTGTTTACAGCCCTTTCACTCTTTAGTCTGCTGTACAGTTACCACTGTAAGTCTGAAATCAATTCAAAATTTCCCATGATGTCCACACTAGTAAGCTGCAGTACCGTAATTACTTTTGGAGGAAGCTAGGGTCTTAATATGTTTGTGAAGATTCTCAGTCATCCAGGTGGGTTTATCTGGAAGTTGAGTCATGGCTACTGGACTTCTTTTTTTGAGAGATAGAAACATTTCGCTGTTCATCCAAACAGCTTCATCGGTCTTAAGATTAAACACTGAGGAAGCTGTTTGGATGAACAGCGAAACGTTTCTATCTCTCAAAAAAGAAGTCCAGTAGCCATGACTCAACTTCCAGACTAGGGTCTTAATGCACATTCACATAATGGTTTCAGGCCCTAGATTATTCTGACCGTTGCAATAAAAATATTCAGTTATGAATCCAATAGGAAACTATTTTAATTGAAGACTTATTATAAAACACTAAAAGAGAAAGAGGAAGATGTCAGTAGAGGAAATAATCATGGGAAAAAGAGCTGTCTATTTTCTGTACAAAGTTCTACATAGATTTTCTTGCTGTTCTACATCTGTATACTATAGCTCTACTTTTTCTGACACAGATCTCTTTGCCCTCTCAAAAAATAAATCAAGAAAAATAAAATGGCTCTAAGGCAGTGATGGAGAACTTTTTAGAGACCAAGTGCCCAAACTGCAATTCAAAACCCACTAATTTTTCACAAAGTGACAATACAGCAATTTAACCCGAATACAGGTGGTTTTGAAGGGGAGATGTCTGGTGCCCACAGAAAGGGCTCCGAGTGCCACCTTTGGCACCTGGGCCGTCGGTTCACCAACACTGCCCCAAGGTTTCCATGTTACTTTTATTAGTGGAAAGCTGACACTTCCCATGGAATACTGTATGAAGCAAGTTAAAACCAAGCTGCAAGGCAATAAATAATCTAGCAATTTTGCACTGTAGTTAAAAACTCCAACTCTTTTGTTTCCTACGTTATTCCCTCTATATGACCTCCTGTCCAGCTTGCACGCAGCCCTGATAATTAGAGAAGAGGTAAAGGGGACAAACAACGGAATGAAGGCAGGGTGGGAGAACCCAGGGTTGGCCTTATCTTTTCCAGCACTGCGGAATCTAACATCACGAAGGCAACCCTTCAGCTACAGTCACTGCCGTAGAACTCTCTCCCATGTTAACAATTCCACTCATCAACATCTCTTGTACAGATCCACTTCTCTGCAATTACAAGTAGCACCTCGTCATCAATAGCAAAAAAAATTGATTCAGGGTCTCTTCCCTCATAACTACCTTTGATATCTGGGGGCAGAATTTTCATGTGTGTAAATACATAACATTTACCCCAAATAGTCTGTCTAGATAAAATTGAAGAACTGAAACTACTATTCATCCAGTGAATATTTTTCCAGCCAAATCTTAGAACTGAATTTGTAAACAATAAAAAAATAAAAACCTTTATCAAGGTACTGCTTAAGCAAAGTGGGAAAGCGACATTACTTTTGGGAACCAAATAACAGCAACGTTCAGGAAGCTAAGTAACCCAGAGAAGTACATTAGAACTAAACCCATTCACATTTGTAAGGTACACTACATGAAATCATGTAAATATCCTCAATGAAGCCCTTTCTTTTTCACTCACAAAAGTTTGATGCTGCAGCAACTGTCTTTCAGGGGAAGAGAACACATTTTTGGCTACTCCTGAACAACTCTAGGAAGACTTCATCAAATCATGTGACAAGAAGAGATCTGACATCTTTCTTGAGTTCAGGTATGGCCACAAAACCATCTGCTTTCCTAACTGTCTCTAGTTAGCATTCTTTCCTCGTAGGTCTGTCTGTCTAGGAAACAACAGCTCTTCCTACTTGCATCATTGCAAGGACTCCTTCCTGGCTCTGAGCAGCCACCTTCTGCTCTTCCCTACTTTCTTTCATTAGTTCTACCCAGGTGCTGAGGAAGACGGGACTGGTTACTGTTATCTGACTTCCCATAAAACCAATGCTCACCTTTTTCTTGGTCTCTCTTTTCCCTAAAAACAAAGTGTTCTGCTTATATACTGCCCCATAGTGCTTCAAGCACTCTCTGGGTGGTTTACAATTTAATTATGTTGGCCACACACTGCCCCCACCTCCAGCAAGCTGGGTACTTACTTTACCAACCTTGGAAGGATGGAAGGCTGAGTCATCCATGAGCCAGCTACCTGGGATTGAACCCCAGGTTTTACCTGCAGTACAGGCATCTAACCACTGCGCCACGAGGCTCCTGTAAGAGGTCAGCCTGTTGGGACTGGTGCTAATAGCTCATCAGGTTGACCAATCTTGTACAAAATGGCCTCTACGCTAAACACCAGTGAGGTGTCACTGGTTCATCTAGCTGGGGGTAGGCAAACGAGAACAGCCTTTTGATTCTTCTTGGCCAGTTTTGGAATGGGGTGGCGGCGGAGAGCAGAGCTCTGCTCTTCAATTTGTCACCCTCCATAGGTAGAGGGCAAAGGTCAGGCAGGAGTGGGGTTACCACGGAATAGGGCTTGAGGGGCGCCCATTTGCAGAGTGATGGATTTTAGGGAAATACAGGTTGCACATTCAGTTTCCAAAGGCTTAAAAATGGCTTGATGACAAGATTATTTGACAGTATATGCAGCATGAAAACCCCATATGGTAAGACCCCTACACCTGTGGTTTCACTTATCTGTGGCCTGAAAACATTATACTGTACATCACATTGTATCTGGCGAGTGGCCAGTTATGGTAATGCATGTTAATTTTTTTCCTGTTCTCTTCCCTGCTTTACTATACTATATACTTAGCACTTTCTATTTTCTGCAAATTTCAGTATCCATGGGGGCCCCCGGTCCCAATCCTCCATGGACAAGGGAGTTCTACTGTAATAATAAAATATTCACAGAGACTCTTGAGTAAACTACAGGAAGCCATGCTGAAGCCATCTGCACTGCCAGTCCTTGGAGGCTATTATCTGGTTCCCTTAAAAGTAATCTCATTAATGAGGCAGCAACAGGCAAAGAGGCAATTTCCACAACAAGGAAACCTGCGAAGCATTTCCAGCGGATCAACAATGAATTAGCTCAAGGTGAAAGGAAGGAAGGAGGACAAGCCACTGCAAGCTGAAATAATGATGTATTAAAAGAATACTAGGAACTCCATAACACATTCCACTGTTTATACCTGATTTCCCAGGAAGAACTGACAAGAAATGAAAAATGGGAAAAAGACATAATTAGTGTGATAGGAAATCCTCCACATAACTCTAGAACACACTCTAATAACATACATATTCCACATCTCTAAACACCGTATGTGATTCACAGAGGTAAAGATAATATTAGAAATCTGGGTTGTGACTATGAATAGAGACCTATCTTCCCTATTTATTGTGTTGCTACACCATCTCCCTCATTAAGTTTCAGAACAAAAGCAGTACTAGTGAATCAAAAGGAAACACCAGCTGACTTCTGCCACTTGGCAGATTTCCCTTGTTACCTTTTGTTGTTTTACTAAAAAAAAAAGACAGAATGATAAGTGTTTCCTTATAAAAAAAAATAAAAAAATCTGCTCCTAAAGAAAATAAAAAGGCAGGATAGGAATGATGTAATATATTTTATTAAGCTATTCTGGAAATGTTATGTACGCCCATCTGTTGTGGTTGAAGGAAAAAAAGTGAAAAAATGTAAGTAAAAAGTAAATGCATGAGGCAATAAAAATTCTATAAAGGAGTCATCAACATATCACAGGGCGCACATGGATTCTACGTATCTAGTAATACGTCTGTGAAGATTCTTAGTCATCCAGGTGCGTTTAACTGGGAGTTGAGTCATGGCTACTGGACTTCTTTTTTGAGAGATAGAAACGTTTCGCTGTTCATCCAAACAGCTTCATCGGTCTGAATACAGCTCCTGCAAGTAGTCCTTCTTATAATCAGTTTGACCTCTTGTCCCCTGGTCTGATTGGCTCATAAGATGAACAATAGCCTGAATAGGCTCGTTAGGGAGACATTAGTGTCCATGGCCTTAAGGTAAACAATGGCCTAAGGTGCTGAAACCCATCAAGAATGGGTCGTTAGCTGTGACCTTGGCGGTGAAGGCTCCTTGATTTGCCTGGGTACTTTGGAAAGTACAGCCTGATAAGTAGAAGATAGACTATGCCGGAGCCCACCACCTCTGTTGAGGGAGGGATTTTCAATGCTAACATGAACGGCTTCCCTTACTCCTCTCTCAAACCACCTCTCTTCTTTGTCTAATATGTGTACATCCTCATCTTTGAAAGAGTGGCCTTTGTCCTTCAAATGGAGGTGTACTGCTGATTCTGGTCCTGAGCTGTTACCCCTCCTATCTTGGGCCATTTTTCTGTTTAATGGCTGTTTAGTTTCTCCGATGTAGAGGTCTGAACACTCTTCACTGCATTGGACTGCATATACTATATTGCTCCTTTGCCTTAGTGTGTTCATGGGTTTGAAATAAACAGGGATGTGGTGTTTGCCAAAAATCCTTTTAAGCTTCTCCGACACTCCCGCCATGTAAGGAATGACCAGGTTCTTCTGTTGGGTCTGGGTCTCAGACTGATCCCTTGTTCTTCTGGGATGGCCCACTGCTTTGATGAAGGCCCACCTTGGATATCCACAGGCCTTAAGTGCTGTCTTCAGGTGCCTGTCTTCCTTCTTCTTGGCTTCTGTGGAGGTGGGGATGCTCTCTGCTCTGTGGCTTAGGGTCCTGATGACTCCTAGTTTCTGTTGTAATGGAAGGTGGGCCTTCAACAAAGCAGGGGGCCATCCCAGAAGAACAAGGGATCAGTCTGAGACCCAGACCCAACGGAAGAACCTGGTCATTTCTTACATGGCGGGAGTGTCGGATAAGCTTAAAAGGATTTTTGGCAAACACCACATCCCTGTTTATTTCAAACCCATGAACACACTAAGGCAGAGACTTGCCCACCCAAAGGATCTGATACCAAACCATAAAAGGAGCAATATAGTATATGCAGTCCAATGCAGTGAAGAGTGTTCAGACCTCTACATCGGAGAAACTAAACAGCCATTAAACAGAAAAATGGCCCAAGATAGGAGGGGTAACAGCTCAGGACCAGAATCAGCAGTACACCTCCATTTGAAGGACAAAGGCCACTCTTTCAAAGATGAGGATGTACACATATTAGACAAAGAAGAGAGGTGGTTTGAGAGAGGAGTAAGGGAAGCCGTTCATGTTAGCATTGAAAATCCCTCCCTCAACAGAGGTGGTGGGCTCCGGCATAGTCTATCTTCTACTTATCAGGCTGTACTTTCCAAAGTACCCAGGCAAATCAAGGAGCCTTCACCGCCAAGGTCACAGCTAACGACCCATTCTTGATGGGTTTCAGCACCTTAGGCCATTGTTTACCTTAAGGCCATGGACACTAATGTCTCCCTAACGAGCCTATTCAGGCTATTGTTCATCTTATGAGCCAATCAGACCAGGGGACAAGAGGTCAAGCTGACTATAAGAAGGACTACTTGCAGGAGCTGTATTCAGACCGATGAAGCTGTTTGGATGAACAGCGAAACGTTTCTATCTCTCAAAAAAGAAGTCCAGTAGCCATGACTCAACTCCCAGTTACGTATCTAGTATTTAAAATCAAGCTCTATCATGAACTACTTAAAATTTCAATCACAAGCAAGGCTTTAAATAAAAGTTTTTTGTAGCTTCAGCATCATAATAATCCTGTCTTATTAGATCTAATGTCCTAATGTGTGTGTGTGTGTGTGTGTGTACATTTTAAAATTTACATTACACAAAGAGGTTCACAGACAACCAATAAACAACAAAAGTTACAAAACACAAACAGAGGTACAGCAATCAAAATGAAATAAAAATAGAAGAAAATTAACTAGATCATTAATACAGTTGCAAGGAAAAGTATGTGAACCTTTTGGAATGTCATGGTGTTTTGCATTAATGTGTCATATACCTGCTCCCCTCCGAGGAGGAGGTGGTTCCACAGCTCTGGGGACACTACTGAGATTGCCTGCTTATAGATAGATTATTTTAGCCTCTCTCAGAGTGACCGCTCTTTGCTGAAGTAATGAAGATGCTCTTGCGGTCCAGCCTGAAATGTGTTGGGTGATGCACTCTCTCAAGTACTGAGGTCCTGAACTGTCTAGGGCAGGCATGTCCAAACTTCGGCCCTCCTGATGTTTTGGACCACAACTCCCAGAATTCCAAGCCGGTATTACCAATGGCAAAGGACTGTGGGAGTTGTGGTCCAAAACATCTGGAGAGCCGAAGTTTGGACATGCCTGGTCTAGGGCCTTATATGTGAGTACTAACACCCTGAACCTTAGACGGTATGTCACCAGGAGCCAATGCAGACATGCCAGGCCTGGTGTAATATGTTGGAATGTACGAATACCTTTATGTAAGATTGACCAAACATGTAGTAGGGCTTGCAATCATGTTGTTATGTAAACCGCCCTGAGTTCCCACTCGGGAAGTAGGAGTGGTATATAAATTTGAAAATAAATAAATAAATAAATTGTCTTCAGATTCTCAAGAAAATGCATAACATTACACTGTTTACAGTAATTTTACTCAAAAGTTCAGATGTTCCTGTCTTTTTCAGAGTACTTGAGTTTAAATAAACAGACCATATGAATATGGTATCCAGACTTACTCTGTACTTGTTATCGCCAATCTGCTCCACCTGGAATCTCTTTGCACATTTACATTTTGCTACTTGCCTTGTTACCTGTTGAAAATGACAACCAGAAAAATAATATTACATTTCTTTATAATTTCCCAAATTGGCAAATTGTGGAATCAAACAAGAGGATAATGAGACTCTCCAATCAGCATGCAATTTCAGATAAGATAATTATAGCAAAGGGCAGGGAAGAATACCTCATCTTCAATTTTATCTGCATCTGTCAGAGGCTTATACGCATCCTTATTTGGATGAAGTGCTGCTACAAATTCATAATAGTCAATATATCCGTCGCCATCTCTGTCAAAGATATCCGCTACTGCACTCATTTCCAACCGACTAGTAGGAAACTCTGTACATTAAAAAGAAGTAACCAACAAAACAAACAAACTCAAATCAAGATTATTGTTATTCCAGGGGGGTGTTGTACACAGCACATGACTTTTTAGAATGACTGAATGGTAAAGTAGGTGGGAGCCTTCAATGTCAGCTTGTTCAGCTCCTTGACTGGTGCAAAGAATTCAGAGGTTGGGCATGGCAAACAGATGGGTGCCTGAAAGATCTCCAGGGAGGGAGAACCCCTTTCCCTCCTTGGAAGGCTCCTGCTTTCCGCTTTTGAACTGCTCTTGCTCTCAAGGAATTTTGCCTAATGCACAAATGAAATCTATCCTGTATGTCCAGAACCAGTCCTCCCTTATGGAGACGCAGAGAACAAATCTTTAAGGACTATTCAGGTATTTTAAGGGTACTATCAGGTTCTACCTGCTATTGACATTCTAAGGACAGCTGAATGGGGGAAGGGTTTGCACAGAATTAAATTTTAGGTGTAAAGAATTCCACATGCTAAAACTTACTTGAAGAAAGAATCCCATCAATAAACTCCTGCCTTGTTATCTTTCCATCTTGATCTTTATCTATCCTCCTAAAGAAGTCCATTACTCGAGATTTCTTATGGTTCATCCAGCGCATATACTTTTTCCGCCAAATATCGAAATCAAAGTTGGCAAATTCCCTTAGCTTGAAAAACAAATGACATAAAAACATTATTAACAGCTGGACTGGCTCAGGATTCCACACACTCTGGTAGAAAATGGAAATCGCAGCAACCTTTCACTTTGTTTTCAAGGCAACTTTACCACCCCTCTTTCATTTTCTTAAGACAACTTTCACCCTTTCTTTCTGTCCATGTCAACCGTGGTTTACTCCAGTGCTCAAGAATTCAGCCATACTAATTACACTAATCACAGGCCCTACCTAAACCAGGATTTGACATAGGTCTGCAAACCCTTAATAAGAGAAAGCCTGCTTAACATTTATTACAGCTTCAGTATGGATACATGTAACTGTAGACCAGAATTAATACTGACAGTGGAAGTTGGGGAAAGCTGCCCTGAAATGGGGAAATAACGCACATTGTAGTGTTTAGTGTAATTTTGCAAACTATTGACACCGCTTCTAAATTCTCTACAGAGGCCTGCTGCATAGAAGGAAATGCAGTTAGGGAGAGAAAGGCCAAAATCTTGTTATAAAATCATGCAAAACTTTCAGTGGAGAACTGTAAAGAAGTCATTGCTGGCATGATCTGTTGCAAGCTGAGTTGTGCAATTGGGCATGCCAACAGATAATGCCAATTTGCAGCAATTCACTACCAAAAGTTGTACCTTTTGTGTGGCTATACAATAGTATTTCGTTTCCAATTAACTATTTTAACAGTAGTTTGAGTGCAGTTTAGGTGTATCTCAGCCACTCAACTGCAGATCCCCGATACAACCACATGGAGAGATTCTCTTGACATGATTTAATAAACAGAGCTATGGGAAGCCTCACCATGGCAGGAGGGGCTGAATATATGAAGTAATCCTTGAAGTAATTTGGACATTCCCTGATCTGATTTCATGAAATGTTTCAAAACTAATACAGAAACATAAATCCAGGTAGACTGAATTTTAAATAAATGACACAGTATCTCCTCTTACATGGACAACATATATCATAAACATAAGAAAGACAGAAACATCTCCCCCCCCCAATGCATGTGATTGGTCAATATGCCCCTCTTTGTGTGGTACAGGAGCAGGCATTCCGCTCTAGGCAAAGCAGTGACTCCTGTTTACTGACCTCCTCTAATCGATCTAAGGCATCGTTAAGTTTCCTCCTTCTTTCCAGGGCCAAAAGCCAGACTTGCTGCCATTTGCTGACTAAGAGGTTTACCCGCGGGTTCTTGGTTTCAATCTGGCCCTGAGCACTCGAAGGATATATGCTTGGTGTCGGGGAGTGCTTTCCTGTTAGGATACAGGAAAAGGAATTAATGCTTTTGTTTAAAAAAATAAAAATAAAAAAATAACACAACATATGTGCTAGTTTGCTGGCTGTTTGTTGAGAGTTTTGTGAATGGGAGAACCAGAGAGAACTGATCACTGAGCATTTCAGATACGAAAGGCAGCAGAGGCTTTCAGGACAGGCGTTGCTGGGTCTCTAGCTCATCCCATTCTCTGATTAATGGGAAAAATAAACCAAAACAATAGGGGCTGGAATATATGTGGACATTTCATGAACAATTCAATTATTGATGACCAGTGAAGTCCCCCACTGCCCCCCCCATTACTTACTTCCCCCTCTACCTTTATCCAGCACAGGAATATGAGACTGGATTGGACCAGATTCAGCTGCTTTTCTTTTATGCGTCTTGGTAACCTTATCCACATCAGGCTGTTTTCTAGTCATTTCTTCCACGAATGTCTGAAATTAAATGGGGATGGCTTTGACTAACAGCACATAGGAATAATTGCCATTTGCCAAGATACTTGGGGAAAGTAACAAAAGAAACCCACATCTGGAAGTTGAGTCATGGCAACTGGGCTTCTTTTTCTTGAGAGATTGAAACATTTCACTGTTAAATCTCTCATTTGCAACAAGAATCTCTGCTTCAGGTATGACTCCTGCTCTCCTGGCCAGCTATTTATAGGAACATTTTGGGGGGTACCCAGCATATTCTCTATAAAACCTGAAAAGCTGCATGCCTATCTTAGTTAACATAAACACATTGAGCAAGACAATAATGCAGCCAGACACTTCCTGATACATGCGCTCCTTGGATGTCCCCAGTCAAGCGTGACAATGTCATCCTTGACACCAATATTACTCTTGTCACAGAACACAACAGCTGGAATCTTGTTACATTTTTCACACCACTGGAATTCCATCAGTATAATTCTTAGTAACGGATTGCCACAAATGAACAAGCCAGTGTAGGCCTGTGTTGGCAAACTTGCTAAGCAACACAATTTCGGTCACTGTGTATGAAAACTCACTTTAGTTTCATTATATGAAAAATGTAAAAAATGTTTAATTGTTTGAAAAGCTTGTGCTCCACCTGACCTCTCAAACATCCATACAACGATGATGATGAGCGTGACTGCCATCGTGCTGAGGCAGAGCCATGGTTCTCTTACCTGATGTTCAGCGATGAGTGCTTTGACGTCGTCGATTTCTTGAGGAATGACCTCCTTATCCTTTTCCGTGAGAGTTGTCTCTGCCCACTGCAGCCAGGACAGCAATGCTTCCAGCAACTCTTGATTAGCAATAAGGGCAGCCAGGGCTCCTGCCAACCTCTGTTGATGTTGCTTTGCCCAGGCCAACACCTTGCAATGAGAAGCAGTCCATTATAGTTTACAACAACAGTTAGCTGTTAGTTGTTCCTTCTTCAGCAAACACACTTTACTTCATTAAATATAAGTGACCTCATGGCGGGCCTTGTTGAGTACAAGCTAAAACTCTCTGCTGCCTCATCTCTGTTGTCCTTCCGGAAACAGGCAAAGACCTTTCTCTTCAGGCAAGCTTTCCCTGAATGATGGACTACCATTACGTGTCTTTTATATGAATCTATATGATCACATAGACTTTGTGTTTATAACGACTTATAACCTTGTGGCTTTAATGTAATGTTGTTTATTAATGCTGTAAGATATCCCCCAATTCCTTGTTCTCAAATACTTGAACATGTCTTAATTGAACTGGACTGTATATTATCCCTCATTACTGTAAGCTGCCTTGGGTCCTTTTCCAAGGAGAAAGGCGGGGTAAAATAAATAAATAAATAAATAAATGTGCAGATAACCACTAGAGTTGATGACATTTGGTTACAATATATACTGTACTTTTAAGTATTCCACTTAGAAACTGTTAATAATTCTGCAGTTAAGAATGGGACATATGGCTCATTTGAGTTGTTATAACTATGTACTTGCAATGGAGAAAATCAAATGATTCAAGAAAAGAAGTGATGACATAAAATGACTTATTGCTGATGGTACATTTTAAAGGAACCGTTGAAACCATGGTATGTTATAATTGTACATACATACTTTTCTATTCCCTTCCAGAGTTTCCTTCTGCATGTGTTTTTTCTGAGACATAGATTATGTGTGACTTTTTCTTCACATATTAAAACAGTTTAAGAGACAATTACTGTGTGTACATCAAACCGCTACAGATTAACATCTGGTTCAGGCCTATTATTAGTTATGTGGACCTTTTTCTTTTATCAGGTAAACAGAATGCACTAAAACACCTGACAACAAAAGAAATCAGCTAGTATTATTTGACACACTGACCAAAGTCCTTATGAATTATGACAGCATTGAATCACTGTACTGTACATCAGAAACAAGTTAAGAGGTCAGTATAGGCACTTTCTATATTGCATATCAGTAATGTGACTCGATGTGTGATAGGAAATGCCTACTCTGACTTTAACTTGTGGTAATTCACTGTTCAAAGTGATAGTCCTAGTTTTACACCAGCAGAAACTGGGCCAATTGCTATTAATTAGCAATGACAGAAAAGGTTTGCGGTAAAATAAAGTTAAACTGTTAGAATTCGTGCTGTCACACAGCCTCTCTCTCTCTCCTTTTCTCTCTCTCACACACATATTCAAATGCCTCTTTGCAGGGAACAAAATGTAATATCCTTAAGAGATGCTAGTACAGGCATACCTTGGTTTGTGAAATTAATGCATTCTTCAGGAGGTTTGGTACTGTGGAAAATTCGCAAACCGGAAACACACAGGGGCACAATGCATCCTGGGTACTTTTTTTCGCAGTACATTACAAAAAAATCATAAACCAGGGTATGGGGGGGAATAGTAAACCAAGGCATTACGGTACTCCTCCACCATATCGCGCTTCATATACTGTGGTCCCAGTATATAGTGGATTTAAAGCAATCAAAGGAAAGTAGTCTGCTTATATACCACCCCATATCACTTCAAGTAGTCTCTGGGCGGTTTACACTTTTTAATTACAGTATGCAGGCTACACATTGCCCCCCCCCAGCTGGGTACTCATTTTACCGACCTTGGAAGGATGGAAGGCTGAATCAGCCATGATCCGGCTATCTGGGATTGAACCCCAGGTCGTGAGCAGAGTTTTACCTGCAGTACAGGCATTTCACCACAGCACCACCGGGACCGTAGGTGTGGGCGGGTGGCAGGGAAGCAGCCAGGTGGCGCTGGGCCCAGGGCTAGCTGTGGGTCGGGCCCAGTGGGCCTATGTGTTGCCTCCTGTACTTACTCCTGGTCTGGAGCTGCCTGGAACGGGCTTCTAGCAGCCTTCCTGGGCCTGTACAAGTCCCAGAAGAGGCTTCCAGTGGCCCAGAAGTTACTTCTGGTTTGCTGGAAGCCACTTCTGGTTCGTCAGAAGCCATTTCTGAGGCCTGTACAGGCTAGGAAAGTCCGTCAGGAGGCCCATTCCAGGCAGTGCCAGGACTGGGGTAAGTACAGGAGGCCCCAAACGGCCCTGCCAGTCCCGACCTGGCCCTCAGACAAAGTTGTCCGCATATCATGGATTTCCCATTATCGTGGGTCAGGTAGAGAACGTAACCCCTGTGATAAACGGGGGAGTACTGTATTTTCAATGGGTCTTCCCTTTGTGAACCGAAAATTACATTAACGGAAGTGCTTGTAAATCAAGGCACGCCTGTACTGTTTTACTTTTCTTTCCTTATTTCTCATTAGTAAAGAGAAGGAAAATGTTGCTGAATGTACACACCAGCATGGGTACACTCAACATCGTGCTCACAATAGATGGATTGTTTCTTTGCAGTACAATCTCCTTGCTAATTGCCAGGCCTCTACCACGCTGCCCAAGACAGACGGTTACCACAGAAAACCAACTTTGAGTAGGACTGACCTCTTCAAACCTTGCTCGGATGATGGTATTCCAGTGCTTAATGGTAGTGATGGAGTCTGGGTGGCAGATGGCCAGAATAGCCTCTCCCATACCTGTGGCTTTAGTTAGCTCAGCCTTTTTTTCTTCCAGTTTCTTCATGAATTCCTAAGAAAGTAACAGGGATTTTTCAGTTAAGTTGCTGGCACCAGTTCAAAGGAAAATTCAAGTAACTTCAGACTCTCAACAGCTAAATCAAAGAGAAGAAGTCTCTATACTGAATTGTCTGGGGCCTTGCTGGGTAAAGAAGCAGCAAGAATAACCCAACAGTGAAGTTCATTGCTTAGAAGAAAAATTAAAAATATTTTGAAAATAATGGCAAACTTGAAGACTTGCAAGGGAGAAAAGAAGTGTGCTAGAATGAACAAGCGTTTGCATGTGGCCCTTGGTTGTTCCCTGAACCTGTCTGGATCCCATCCCTTCCTCTCTACAGTCCATATGGTCTTAATTTTAATTCCTACTCCTCAACTATCCCTAAATCACAGCAGTCAAAAAGGGGAGGTTTAAAACTGGAGTGAGATAGGGAGGAAGAAAATGTGTATGTGTTCACATAAATGTATGTGTATTTGGAAGGGATTGTATGTGGGGAATCTGTGTGTGTGTGTGTGTGTGTGCATGCGTGCGTGCCGTATAGAAGAATACATGTGTGAGCACATCAGCAAGTGCAGTATCAATCTACTCCTTCAAATTCAGTTTGTCCATCGTGTCCATGAACCTACAGTCAACATTGTGATGGAGTTCATATTCTCTTAAGAAAACATGAACCAGCTGTTGCTACAGATATTATTAGCACATTTCAGAAATCCAGTGGAATTTAATCTAATTACATCAGCAATGATTTAGTCAGCACATTTTTAAAAGTTATATATTTAATAAGACTAGCATCTATTCACATGCACTGCTATGGGAGACTCATTACTTGGGCCTGCACTCAGCATCAATCTGAAATACAACAGAACCACTTAAATAAATGGAACTTACATTACTAGTGACAAACAACAACTGGTAATTTCAGCGGGTCGGTTCTGTCGGTGACTGATAGTTTTTGACAGCCTGCAATGCTCATCTCTTAAAATAGATGAGCCAAAATTCATTTCCAGTCAGGACTACAATGGGACTAGAACATAATTTCAGGGTTCACCTGTGTTTGATCAATGAACAACACCCCCTCCAACACTCTCCCTCTCAAATTCTTTCCCACAGACTCTTTAAAAATTTAGCCTCCTCACATAAGGAAGGATGTGAAAGAGAACAGTGGCACAGAACAGCAAGGTATTTATTACTCGTCACAAATCCTGCTCTGACATCTCTGATGTAACAGTTTTTGAACCAGGAATTTGGAGATCGAGAACATAAAAATATTCCAGAAAAAATGCCGTTTGGGGGTTGCCAAGAGATCAATATCACATTTTCAAGCACAATGGTACCTCTTAAGACGAATGCCCTGTAAGACGAAAAACTCAAAAAAATGAATACAATTTCTGGGAATGGGGTTGCTTCACAAGACAAACATTCCCTATGAGATGCTTCACAAGACGAAAATCCATTCTGCATTTTGCATTTTGAAACAAGTTATCCAGGATGCATTGCACCCCCTGTAGTTTCTGGAGGGGTGGGAGGAGTTTTATCATCATGTTTTGGAGCCATTCTGGACATTGTTTTGCAGCAGTTTTTGGACTTTAGAACTTGGAAACCAGGGAGTTGAGGTTTCCTTCCTTTCTTTTGTGTTTTTGCCTTGTTTTGCATTGCACTTTTGGCGGGAACAACCTGGGATTTTTCTTGGAGCTTGCTTTTGGTCATCTTTGCATTGTTTTCATTGCACTTTAGGCAGGAACAGCCTGGGGTTTGTCTTGCTACTTGCTTTTGTCCATGTTTTCAGTGCACTGCGGGGGTGGTGGTGTTCGGGCTCTGCATATCCTTTAAAGTGTACTTTATAAAGAAGTCTGGGGGGGAACATGAAGGCTTTTTTGGCCTTTTTTCCCAACCTCCGGAACGCATTAATCGGTTTCCCATTCATTCCTATGGCAAACTGCATTTCGCAAGAAAAAATTTTCATTAAATGAATTGACATGTAGAATTAATTAAATTCATCTTATGAGGCACCACTTTACAGGATTATGGACATCTGTCAGATAAATTACGTAGCTCTTTCCCCAGACAACAGATTATCCTTTCTTTTTGCCCTTCTGTAAAATTTCATTCTAGCTCCGGGCTAGTGACATAGGCTGGTGACGTCACCAGCTTCTGCCATACAAAATCATGCAAACAGAATTTGGGCCATTAGATAAAATCCAATAATAACTTACAACTAGAATAGGCCCACTTAATCACTGGAATTTACAGAGGAACTGGTTTAGCTAATCCCCACTAATGCATTGGGCCCACTCTAGATGGAAATAATTTTGAATACTTTCCAAGATTCAAATTATGTTAGATGCCATCTTTAATCGCAGATTCTAAAGTATGAAATTCTTGAAAAAATACTAGTTATACCTTAGCAACAATAGTTGCATGTTATTTGTATGAGAGGTAAAGCCTTCCCCCTTTTAAGCCTTTATTACAGTATGTGCATGTGTGTGCATGAGAATATGCACATTTATATTTATTTGACTTTTCTTTGGTGAGAGAAAAGCAAAGGACAAGCAGCTGGAGCCTGTTCAGAAGAAATGACAGTAAACAAGATATTCTTTTCTTCTTCATTACCACCATAACTTCTGGCAGCCTTTCAATGATCTCATTGTATGGTAACAGACACATGAAGAATAGACGGGGGCGGGGAGGCAGCAATGGGAGAGGAGTTGCACAAAACTGAGCTTGACTCATAACATGCACTGTCAACAACATCTGAGGACAGAGTGGGTGGGTGGGGAATGATCCCATATTTACACAAATCCAAATGGGCTGCACCCCCAAATCTGCCTCCAGACTGACAATGACGGTAGCTCCAGGGCCACAAGCTCTATACTTCTACATTGAATTAAGTATCTTATTGCTTATAACAGGGGAAGGGGAACCTTAAGCCTTGGAGCCGAGTCCATTCCTCTTGTGGTTCCAATGTGGCCAGCTAGAGTTCCTCAAACCATGATGCACTCTTTCACACAATGCCCTCAATAGTTTTCTGACTTTTGTATGGGTTTTGTCCCATTCTAAGAGGCTGAAATAGTTGCCTACCTACAGCTTTAGTTTAAAATGCTGGATTTATTTCTGTTCTACCCTTTTGCTTTAATGTCACCCACTCCTAAAATGCAACACCCAAGGAGATCTCAGAAAATCAAATAGGTTAAGAGGTCCTTAGGTTAAAAGTGTTCCCCTACCTTTTGCCTACTGTATATACTTGAATATAAGCCTAGTTTTTTAGCCCTAATTTTGGGCTGAAAAAAGGGGCCCTCGGCTTATATTCGGGTCAATACTTTCAGCCACTGAGGCAAGTCATATGTGGCTAAAAGTCATTTTAAACATTGCATGCCGCTTCTCATGCCCCCCCCCTTCATCACAGGGAAGCGGCACATGATGTTTAAAATGACTTTTAGCCACTGACCCAAGCACTTGCATCAGTGGCTAAAAATTATTTTAAACATCACACACCACTCCCCCAGCTCACAAAGGAAGAGCTGCCAGGCCCTGCTGCATTTCCCACCCTAGACTTATACTCGAGTCAATACGTTTCCCCAGTTTTTTGGGGTTAAATTAGGGGCCTCGACTTATACTTGGGTCGACTTATACTTGAGTATATACGGTACATCTTGCTCTTGCTTAGTCTTGCTGGTCTTTTCCTGAAACCCTTGGGGGCAGTGATCAACCAAGAATATAGTGGCTGACAGCAGCAGGAAAGAAATTAACATTCGAATGTGGAGGTAAAGGGGAACTTGGAAATTGCAGAGAAATTAAATGACTTACAGTATTTGCATCTGCCTTCAGGACAGAAGACCTTGGGCAGATGCCATTGCCCAACTGGCCCCTCTTGAAGACGCGGGGATGTTTTAGGTTTAATTGAGAGAGGATGTTTTAGGTTTAATTGATAAATTGAAGATCAACAAGTCATCAGGCCCAGATGGCATCTACCCAGGGGTTATTAAGGAACTGAAAAATGAAATATGCAACTTGTCTCTTAAAATGGCCACAGTGCCGGAGGGCTGGCGGATAGCAGATGTCACAGCAATATTTAACAAAGGAAGGAAAGGGGACCTGGGAAACTACAGGCCGGTTCACCTTACATCTGTCCCAAGGAAGATGGTGGAAAGCCTCATCCAAGAGAAGAATCTTAAAACACATAGAAGAACAAGCCTCGCTGTGGAAAAATCAGCATGGCTTCTGTAACGTTAAGTCTGGCCTCACAAACTTTTTAGAATTCTTTGAAAAGATCAACATGCACATGGATTTGGGTGAACCGGTGGATATTGTCTATCTTGATTTCCAGAAGGCTTCTGACACAATCCCTCACCAAAGGCTGCTGAGAAGATTGCACAGTCAGGGGATAAGAGGGGATAAGATTGAAAATTGGTTGAGATCCAGGAAACAGAGAGTAGGTGTCAGTGGACAATTTCACAATGGAGAGAGGTGAAAAGCAGTGTGCCCTAGGGATCTGTCCTGAGACCAGTGATTTTCAATCTGTTAATAAATGACCTAGAGACAGGGATGAGCAATACGGTGGACAAGTTTGCAGTTGACACAAAACTTTTCTGAGTGGTGAAGACCAGAGAAGATTGTAAAGAGCTCCAAAAGGATCTCTCCAAACTGGGGGAATGGGCTACAAAATAGCAAATGTGTTTCAATGTAGGAAAATGTAAAGTAATATTGCATATTGAGGCAAAAAAATCAAAACTTTATCTATGAACTCATGGGCTCTGAGCTATCTGTGACAGATCAGGAAAGAGATCTTGGTGTGCTTGTGGAAAGCTCAATGAAAGTGTCTACCCAGTGTGTGGCAGTGGTGAAGAAGGCCAATTCCATGTTAGGGATCATCAAAAAGGGGACTGAAAATAAAACAGCCAACATAATAATGACATTGTACAAAACAATAGTAAGGCCACACCTGGAGTACTGCATACAGTTCTGGTCACAGCATCTCAAAAAAGACATAGTGGAACTGGAAAGGGTGCAGAAGAGAGCGACTAAAATGATTACTGGCCTGGGGGACCTCCCTTATGAGGAAAGGCTACAGCATCTGGGGCTCTTTAGTCTGGAAAAAAAGGTGCCTGGGGGGGGATATGATTGAGACATAAGATATATGCAGGACATGAGTAAAGTGAATAGAGGGACACTCTTCTCCCTCCCACAAAAATAACAGAACTAGGGGACATCCACTCAAATTGAGGTTTGGGAAAGTGAGAACAGACAAAAGTTAATACTTCTTTACCCAGTGTGTTGTTAGTCTGTGGAGCTCCCTGCCACAGGATGTGGAACTCCCTGTCACAAAAGGGAATTGGGCATATTCCTGGAGGAAAAGTCCATCACAGGTTACAATCCATGATGGGGATGTGTAATCTTCAGGCTTAAAAAACATAGTACTTCAAAGGCCAGATGCAAGGGAGTGGTATCAGGAGACAGATATCTAGTCTCATGAGCTCCCAGAGGCATTTGATGGGGCCATTGTGAGATCAGGAAGCTGGACTAGATGGGCATTTGGCCTGATCCAGCATGGCTCTTCTTATGTTTTTTTTAATACAACCCTACCAAATCTAAGCTGTTTGCGTGGAAAGAACTGCACTGGCTAGGATATGTTTGTCTGTTGTCTAGAAATTATATCTGTCAGTAGCATGACCTTCATGTTTTTGTTTTGAAGCAGACATTTATGAAAATCTCATGTCGGAATGGCATACTGAGAACATGCTTAATCAATGTTCAGTTGATTCAACAGAACGTTATCAATCTTCCTTTGAGAACATTACATTATAATAGATGACATCAAATTGATGGAAAACCTTGATCTGTAGGAAGACTCTGCTCTGCAAGCTCTCATTTCTAGGAACAAGGGAATCTGATTTTCATTGCCAGATTCTAAGAAGCATAATAGGGCATAAATAGCAGAATCTTAATCCTGCCTCTTCATAAATCAAGTCCCGAGAGGCAGCACTGTCCCAGTTTATCTTACTCACTCGGTGTTGTTCTATTAGTGTGCGCAGAGCCTCTTCATCATCCGGCAGAACGCCATGGAAACGAAGGGCCTGCTCAGCTTCAGCCAGCCATTCCAAGAGAATATGCACCACAGAATGGAACTCCTCAGCCTGTAAGGGGCAGAGAGGGGAGGGAGGGCGAGGAGAATCTTCTGAAAAAGTTCTGGACCAAAAGAATACAATGGCGGATTCCACCCCTATCCCTGAATAATAAGCTACAGTAAGATGGCCGACATCATTTATCAAACCACAACGAAGGCACATTAACTTTCCATTAAGGAGTTTGACATGTCAAGACTGTAAAAATGTCATACATTTAAAAGAAAAATGAAAGCAAGGGGCCTCTGTGTGCATTTGTAAACATATGATTGATGGCACATGTGAAGGCTGTATTAAGAGCAACTTCACACAAGTAATTTGTCACACAGAGAAATTATTCATAAGTGAAGCCATGCCAATTACTACTGGGTTAAAAACTGATGGAAATGGTAGAGAGATACCAGCCTTCCAGAGGATT
This sequence comes from Phrynocephalus versicolor, assembly GCA_023846285.1. Lineage (NCBI taxonomy): Eukaryota > Metazoa > Chordata > Lepidosauria > Squamata > Agamidae > Phrynocephalus > Phrynocephalus versicolor. The sequence continues at coordinate 29,833,170 of JAHTLZ010000122.1, read as the reverse complement.
AGAAGCAGTGCTACTCTGCAGCTGTCATTTTGGATGATGAGATATTCATTTTGCGTTGCTCTCCAGCAACACAACAGAAGGAGTGAAACAGTAGCCTTGCCCCCCATCATCAGTTGCTGCACCCTCTTACATGTGGAAAATAATATAGTAGGACTCCGGTATCCATTGGGGATTGGTTCCAGGCCTTCCCATGGATAACAAAAATTGTGGATAAGACAGATCGTCACCCCCCCCCAACTGTTTTGTGACAGTAGCTTGCCTTATGGCTGCGGTTTTATGACAGTAGCTTGCTTTGAGGCTGTTGAATTACTTAATTTTTTCCCCTCTGCCAACTGTGGATAACTGAATCAGTGGATATGGGAGTCCTACTGTATATCTGAAGTGGAGAGAGGGCAATATTCATGCTGGATCCTCATTTGAGCTGAAAATTTGGAAAATCAGGGTTCCCAATAATGTGAGGAGACTGCATAGACATTGGAGACACTCTGTTTCGGACTGCTGCCCGACAGAAGACAGAATGAGGAATGGAGGCATATGAGGTGAGTCCGCTTCGGCTTCCTTGCAGTTTGATATAACACACTTTCAAATTACTGAACTGGTTTTGTAGCTTCTGAATGGTGCTTCAAAAAGTGCCTGGAGCAAGCCGATTGTAACAGCAAGCAATGCAATATGGCAGTAGAAGTAAGTGACTCATGCTACAGGGCTCTGGACAGTGAACCCAACTAGGGTATAGTCTGAACACTACATTATACAACTATCCAAAGTACTGAACCTTATCAACCAACAGTGTTCATTATAATTTTGGATAGCTTCTTTAAAATTCAGACTAAAACCCAGAGCAGATTCACCACTTCCAAAATACAAAAGTCACCAGTCTCCCCCGCAATATTGAAAATTACAGTACATGTTGGCTGACTTTGGTGGGACTATCATAAATGGGGAGGGTTGTTTATTCCCTCTGTGCCACACAGGACTAGCAGCCTCCCAGCTAGCATCAGGGCAGTTTAATAGGAAGAGAGGCTGGAGCTAGGCCTTGGAGAACTTTCGGAGTTGAAGTCCAAATCGATCTCAAAGGGACATTCCTTTTCATAGACACCAAACAAATGATGATTCAGAAATGCTTGGGAGTTGCTTTAGAATCATCTGCTCCACTTCAGCTAAGTATGTGAAAACCACATGTGTGCCTCTCTAGGAAAAACAAAACAAAAGAGCATTATGAATATATCTTTCCACCTTGACAAGGGCTTGTTCAGGCAAACTTATCTGCATATTCAAATCCCTATGGCACATGCAAGGCATGAAACAGGTATTCCTTGCTTTTTTCTTGCTATGAAGCAGTGATGCACTAGGAATGCAATAAAAATTCCTATATAGAATGTGCTGGACCAAGTACAGTGGACCCTTGTATAACAAACTGTTTTGTATAAGATAAAATCTGTACAACATAAAACATTTTGGAGATAGGGGAATTTTGCTTAACAGAATCGCCTATGGGGTGAATCGGTACAACATAAAAATGGTTGCGATTAGGGATTACTCTGTTTTCAATGCATTCCTATGAGAAATTTGTACAAAGGAAAATTTGATTAACAGAATTTCATTTGGAACGAATTACAGTGGCGCCCTGACTTAACAGCAGCTCAACTTAAGAACAATTCGACGTAAGAGCGGAAAACAGTTGGCATTTTAACTGCCGCCTTACAAATTTTAGATATGGTCTGCTCGACTTACATTTTTTTTTCATTTTTAACTTATTTTTTTCAATTTTTTTAGATGAGTACCCTGATTTAAGAGTAGTTCGACTTAAGAGCATGCATTCAGAACAGATTAAATTCATAAGTCGAGGTACCACTGTAATTAATTCCTTTATACAAGGTAACACCGTACAGTACAGTCGGTTTGTTTTACCTGGTGGAGGGCCTGTTCCAACCGTGTTTGCTTTGAAACAGACAATGCACACACTGTATCCCACCGAGTGCTGAGTTCTTGCATTTGTACTTTCACCCAGGAAGAATCATCACGACTACTTTCTATTAGCTCACGAGCAGAGCGTTTCAGAGCCTGGATGCTGCTTGTCCTCTTTCCCAGTTCCTTTTGGAAACCCTAAGAAATAGAGATATTGTGCCCTTCTGTTGAGTAAATCATTCCCTCTGGACACATATGTAAACCAACGATAGTACATGTGTAAAGAGATTTCTTTAATATAACTTAGTTTTCAGAAAGTAAATCTAAACTTCATATTTTGTTTTTCAATGTAATACTTTTCATTTCCCAAAGCAGCTTCATTTTACTCATTGCTTCCTGCTCTATTCTATACTCAGAGAGAAAATTATATTAACAGTGGCTACACTCAGACATTACAATAAACCAAGGTTTATTGTAACATCTGAGTGTAGCCACTTTTGGTTTATTGTAACATCTGAGTGTAGCCACTGTTGAACCATAAACCAAGGTTTATTGTGATGAGAATGAGCCTTCCTTTTCCTAAGCACTCCTCAGGCTTGAGTACTACTTCCCTTTCCTTTTCACACAGCTGCAAAAAATCTGGAAAAACACCCTTTGGTTTCTCTCAATTGTAGGTTGCTGTCTCACCCAGACATAACAAGTTACAATTAACAATAGCTATATCATGTTTGAAGTAAGCCAGCTTAAAACAGTGGTCGATGAAGATGACTTTAAAAGCAAGCCATAATTGAAATATACAATGTCCTAAATTTCAAAGCCAGTGATTACTATGGTTTATTAAATGTTTAAAATCTCAGTATTTTTCCTTCTAACACTGGGATGGGGGTGAAGAAGACAAGGGAGAGAATGCAAGTCTTGGAAAGGGAGGAGAAGCAGGTCTCCATCATGATAAAACATGGCACGTTGTGATGTCCAAATGCTCACTTCCTTGAAGCTTTTACTAGCAAGCACCAGGCGAGCTAAAAACGGATGCAACCTTTGATAACATGGCTTCTATTCTCTGTCCATTCTCTATCCTTCATTACTTTCCTATTGAAAGCTCTTTCCTGCGCTCCCAGAACCTTATCCAGAAGTCAGTCTACCGTGCAGTACTTCACATGTAAGCCTCCCAATTCATTTCAACAAATTTGTGCATACCAAAGGATGTGCTCACGAGTTGCTTGTACCACTAAAAGGAAAAAAAAAAACCACCGTTTGTGGAAGATGAACACACATGCATCTTCCAGAACCAAGGTTGGGTCATTCTTTTATTAGGCCACAGAAAACCCAAACAAACTCCTGCAGCATCCTGCAGCTAGAACATTACTCTTTACCAGGCTGAGTTACGAGTTCTGCAGAACCCAAAAATGAGCCTGTTTCTTAGATTTCAGTGGTCTGATGAAGGTACTACTCATACTTGCTTTGGGATTTTGCACAAGAAACACATAGCATTTCCCCTTTATTCGCGTATCAGAATTCCTGCGGCAATATTTATACATTAAAATATTAGGTCCATAACAACACACTGTTAATATTATTAGCCATAGCAGCAGTGACTGTCTTTGAGAAACATTTAAATCCATATTTAATGCCTGGAAGGCTTGAGTTAAATTCTCTGTAAAGCAAAATTCAGACTAAAAGCAGACAATTTAATTTTTCTACCACAAACTAGATTTGTGTAGCATATCCTAGGGTTTTTAATCTCGCGAACGGGTTCATGAATCTTTTTTAAAGTTAGCAACTGACCCAGAAGACCTTCAATCACGACATTTGGAGGAGCCCTATCAAAATATAATATGAAAAGGACTGTAATTTTTTTTGCCATTACTTTGTGATTATCTATTAAGTTCATCACTAAATCAATGTCTCCGTGCACAGGCTGATCTTCGGCCAGCTGCGGTTCCACTTTGTACAGCCAATCTATGAGCGCCTGAAGAGCATCGGTAAATTGACCAGAAAAGAGAAGGGCTTCTTCCAGTTTATTTTGTCTGAAATGGGAAGAAAAAACAGAAACACACAGTGGAGAAAATAATGACTTCTCACTTGCAATCTTGGTACTGTTCTTAAGCAAAACTGCTTTCCAATACAACAAAGGGAACCACAATTTGTGTGGGGCTTTCCTTAAAAGATTATGCTGTCAGAAGAGTAGATATGCTCTTCATTCCCCCCCCTTCTTACAGACAGCAGTAGCCAGTGGAAAAATGTATCTCTACTGAGAGCCAATAAAGGGGTACGGGGGTTCTAGGAAAAGGTGGCACAGGCCCTTGTAGATCTGTTGGCACACACACACACACACACACACACACACACACCAGACACTACACTTAATGCTGTAATTTTGATCCTGCAGAGCATGAGCAATCGCAACCGGTCTTTAAAACATATCACAGCATTCTTATTCTTGCGCGACCTGTGGATTCTTCTTTCCTAGGAGAGGTCCTTTTCCACAGCCACCATCCTCATCCTCTTTTAATACCTCTGGAAAGAGGTATTGAAAGAGGCTGGCATGTATCCGTGGCCAGCACCCCCCCCCCCAATTCATGGAATAGCAGTGCTTGTTTTCAGTGGTAATAATCACCATTTTTAAAAAAATATATACTTTCTCCTTTAAGTCCCTGTGATTAAATGAACAAATAGTGCAATATTCCACTCCTTGAGAAAATAACACACACACACACACACACACACACACAAGGATAAATAGATATAAAAAAGCCCATGTGCTCAAGTTGGATTCTATTCCTCAAGAAAATCCCCATGAGGTGGAGCTGTACACCATCCCAGTCACATCCAACCGAACCGGGAAGAACAAACGTATACTAAGATTTAAACACTTCACACAGGTGTGTGTACTAAAAAGCCTGCATTATTTACTCAGAGGAGATGCACAAGCCAAATCTATTTTAGATTATTGCATTTTGACTGTGTACCTTATTGCAGACCACCAAGGGTAAAACAAACAAACAAACAAACAGAGAAACAGTTTGACAGGAAATCAAGTGCCCCTCGTTTCTTTTCCACTTGGTCAAGACTTTTAACTTTTAAATAAGATGACTTGCTTTGGGCATTACCTTTCTACAGATTTTCCACAGACCGTATCCCACTTGTCTCTGAGTTCACTCAGCATGTCATCCAGTTTCAAATTGTCATCAGCCAGTGAAGTTTTTTCTTTTAAGGAACGGCCACTTCTATTGGTGGTGTCATATACAGAATGCTTTGCTCCAAGGGCTTTTTGGAATTCCTTTGAAAGAAATGGGGGGTGGACAGACAAAAAAAAATTAGAAGCACCCAACTTAGAAGACTAAATATTTCATGCTCTATGGCACCAAACAGAGTGGCTAGATTTTCACAACAGGGCAGGAAGTGAAGAATATACTCAATCCTTGTTACTAGTGGAACTCTTTTCTCTTGAGAAACTTTAAGTCTTCCATAGAGGCTTTCATAGTGTATACAGTGGACCCTCGCATAACAAACAGTTTGTGTAACATAAAATCTGTACAACATAAAAAAATTCCGGAGATAGGGGAAATTTGCTTAACAGAATCGCCAATGGGGCAAATCCGTACAACATAAAATGGTCGCAATGAGGGGTTACTCTGTTTTCAATGCATTCCTATGGGAAATTTGTATACAGGAAAATTTGCTTAACATAATTTCATTTGGAACAAATTAATTCCTTTATACAAGGTACCACTGTATTTCAACAGAGTATCTTATTCAGGCCTTTGCTCGACACTGCATTGTAACCTTTTGTCATGGAGCCGCTAATAAACACAAAGCAGCCCGTGTTTTCTTAAGAAAATCACGCAAAAGAGAGACAGCTGTGTAATCATTCTTCCTCTGGTCTACAGCTTAGATACCACTTGCGATAGTGAACGTACTAGCACTGAGCATTACATATACAGTACTACATTTCAGCTTATTAATTTTTTCAAGGGCCATATCCCGTCCAATTATTCTCTAGAACAGCCATTCTTAATTGGAACCATGGGGCCCCTGGAATGTCCCCGGCACATCTGTAAGAGGTCACAGAGTGAAAAATGGGAGTAGAGGACTTTCTGTTCATCTGTTTGTGTTGCATCTCTGTTTGACAGGGGGCCCCTGGAACCTGAGGGGACCTCTCAAGGGCCATGGCCAAAAAAAGGGGAGAACGGCTACTCTAGAATAAGACTCAGAAGCCATTACAGCCAACTGTAACAATGTCATCATTAATAGACACGTGAATGTAACTGAGGTAGGCCACGGAGAAGCCCATACGTCAGATATTAGTTAGTAAATATATGTATCAGACAGGATGTTCTGTATATATCTGATATGTATTTAAGTGGTTTAAAGATGGATTCTGTAAAAGTGCAAAGTCACAGTGACTCAATGTATAGTTTTTTTCTAATGGAGTGCAGATGCTAAGAATGAGCATAATGAATTTTGGCTGATGCAAAGGGTTGCAATAGCTATGAGGTAATGTCATTTATGATTGGATAGACACATGTATAAAAATGTTCTCTAAAATCATTGTTCATTGTGCCTTCTATGAGTAAGGCACCCACTTTGTTTCTCTGCCATATATTCTGTCATATGTACTGAATGCTGTTGTGCTGTTGAACTTTGTGTAAGTTCTGTGATGCTGTGATATATTTTTGTTCATATGTAATATAGCTGTTTGGTTTTAAGAAAAACTCTGTATCTGGCTAACTATTTATTCAATAAGTATTGCTTCTGCTGGTTGATCAAATAGCACAAAACTCTGACACCATATTACTCAGAACTTATGGGTGTTTAGAAGTCCTTGAAGGAGAGGAACAACAAATATTAACTTCATGACCTAATCTTTCTTCCTGTCACTCTGGCTTCTAAATGAAGCATGCAGTGGGGGATAACACTGATAATAACACTATGAATTACCCCTTCCAGTCTTTGGCAATACACAACAAATATAACTCAAGTATCATTTTTTTTTAAAAAAAAAAGATGGTCTCTTTTTATTTTTGGCAGTGACAACCTCATAAAGAACAAAGTTAAGTTACCCTGTGCATCATACATAGCCTGATTTATGACCTCAGTAAAATATCAAAACAACTACAAACCTTCAACAACTGTTCAGTGGCTTACTTCATAAAAGGAAGCTTGAAATAAACGCAAGGCATGCAGTGATATAAAACATGTAACATACAAAGAACCTGATAAGGGGATTAGCTAGCACTTTTGAGTATTCTTTCAGTACTGCCCATGTGGTGGAAAGGAAAGGTAAATGTCTAGTTTCTACTGTACTAGCTCATATGAGTAAACCTATGCATCTTTTAAAACTCTGGAGATTTCTTTGCAAACTGATGTATAATGATTCAAGCTGGATAAATCCAAGGCAAACAGTTGTAATCACAAGTTAAAATGTCCTGATGTTAAAGGTAAAGGTATTTAGGGGTTATCTGGATTATAAATTCAATGCATGCCCCTAGGACCTTTGGCGAAGCCCTTTGTCAATTCAACCTTTGCGCCATGCTAAACTCGGGCCTTGAGGCAACATCTGAGCCAAGCCTTCAGGCAACATCTGGTCTCCATATTTTTCTATAACACTGATACATGGATCCAGCTCAAACGAAAAAAGCAGAAACAAGCTGATCTCTCTTTTGTGTGCTCTCTCTCTCTCTCTCTCTCTGGTGAACATTCTGGGGTCTTTTCAGACAAGTCTCTTCATCCACACTGATAACAGGAAAAGTTTGTTCTTTCTAGATTGGTAAATGCATCTTCATGCCAAACAGCACAGCCCCAAACGAATGCCTGCCTAGAGGCAACACATGAACAATAAATGTTTGTTCTCTAAGAATGCAGAGAGGTGTTTCTTTTGGCTGTTCTCCTGGCAGGCACATATCCCAGTGTATCCACTAAAGCATCTGCCATTAAATAGTGCCTTGGGCTCTGTAGGAAACTTGTGTGTAGATGAGTCTAAAAACCTAGCCCATTCAAGAATTGTCCAGGTTAATCAGGAGGTTGATAGGGTGTTGCTTAACTCTTAGAAAGAATTTCTAAATTCCTTCAGTGTTCAGAAGCCTTGGGTCCACTGCTGGAGGGAGATCTTGTAGCTTAACGATAGAGGATATGCTTTGCATGTAGAGGACAGAATCCTGTTTGTTCTGTCCGTCCACACAACGCTCCACTGCACAGGACTGCTTCTGAGCTTTCAGGATGAAGCATCCAGTACCGTATTTGCACACGTGATTAATTTCAGCAGGACAGTTATCTGGATTATGTGATATCAAACTGGAGATCACATAGAACTGTACTCTACCGGAGAGGAACAGGATACTGGTCAAAATGTCTCAGGCGCAATTCATGGAAACGAAAGGCTGGGTGGAACTCTAGCAGAGCTTCTGAAGCTCCTGCTGAGCTTCTGCTGAGCTTCAGCATAAATAACTCTGAAGAAGATGGGCCAGTGATCTGACTTTAGAATAATGCAGCCTCCTACATTCATCAAAATGAGAAAGAAGTCAAAACAAAGGATAACAAACCAAGTCCTTGGAGTAAAATATAAATGCACTTTATTAAGCAGGAAAAGGTCATTTAAAACAATTTTCAACCTCCTGAGAGTAAATTAAGCTGATGCATGATTCACCTACCTACCTTTCAAATCACATACAAATAACAGGAAATACTAATCACATCAACACTTCAAGATTTAAGAGCCGTCTGCAAGAATTTGTTCAATCCAGACAAGCCAGAAGTGATCTTGGTTGGTGTTCTGCCTGATAGGTTAGAGGGCCATTCTCCTGCCCTGGACAGGGTTGCACTCCCGCTAAAGGACAGGCTCTGCAGCTTGGGGGTGCTTCTGGACCCGGATCTTATACCGGAAGCCCAGGTGGACTCAGTGGCCAGGGGTTCCTTTTTACAGCTGCAGAGATTATATCAACTTCGCCCTTACCTAGATGAGTGGAGCCTGGCAACAGTCACATGCTCTGGTAACAACCAGACTGGACTATTGTAATGCGCTTTACGTGGGGCTGCCTTTGAAGACGGTCCGGCGATAGCAACTGGTACAGAACTGGGCTGCGCAGCTGATGAGTGGTGCTGCTACGCGGACCCTTATTACACCAGTTCTGAAACACTTACATTGGTTGCCAGTTGCTGCCCAGGCCCAATTCGAAGTGCTTATGCTTACATATAAAGCCCTATATAGCTTAGGACGGGGTTATCTAAAGGACCGCTTTCTTCCATATGAGGCTATCCGTACTCAAAATCAGTCCAGGAGGCCCTGCTGAAGGTGCCATCCCTTAAAGAGGTGAGGGGGGGCAGCATGCCAAAGCAGGGCCTTCTCAGCCATTGCCCCCCAACTTTGGAATGCTCTCCCAACAGAGATCTGCCTGGTGCCGACGCTTCTGGCCTTTCGGTGCCAGGCGAAGACTTTCCTGTTTAGCCGCTATTTTAATTAGTTAAATGTTCTTTTAGCTGGACGCATGGATAGCAGGATTTTACTATTTATTGATTGATTGTTTTAACTGTTTGTTATTGTGATGGTTTTTAACATGTTGATTTATTGTTTTAATATATTGTTGTATGCTGCCCAGAGATAAATAAATAAATAAATAAATAAATAAATTTTGAGGGGAAGACGAGGAGTAAAGGAAGGAGAGCAGTGCACTCTTTTTTTTTTTTAAAAAAGAGGAGATAATATGCTATAATTTGATATGACAGATGGGTTGCTAAGAATATCAAGAAATCCTTGAAGTTCAGTATGCAATGAGTTTTGCAGAGCAGATCAAGAGGAGAAAACGCCTGCCTCTGCTGACAGGATGTCCCTTTCTCTTAAGCCCTGTACAGAGAGAAGGCCCAGCTTTGAAAGGTAACTTTTCATCTGCACATAATCAGATTTACAGAAAAAGAGCTTGGCAGCTATGAACTCTTAATAGGAAAACTCTCTCTTCTCCTTTTGTGACTTCATTTGTTTCCGACAGCTCCGCGGCGTCAAATTCATTTCATACTGAGGAGGTTGGGAGAGGAATAATTTCTCTCAAATGATTAAAGATTGCCCTGTCAAACGACACATTTTTGTCGTAGTTTTGAAGTGAACTGGTTTTTTTTTTAAAAAGGTAATTCAAGCCAAAATAAAAAGAAGGTTCAGCTAAATGCTAGTGTTTCTTACAGACTGATTGAAGTGACTGTAGAAGCAAAACGTTCAGAGTCATTTCTTTTTATGGATCCTCTATCTGGCCTCTGTTTTTCTTTATTGTAGCTCCTTTCCTTTCCACATGCAGTTCTCATTCTTAAGAAAAAGGGACCATGCAGAGAAACCACCCAGTGTCTATTTATTTTACAAGCTGGATAACCGCCTGTTTTTGAATGGATGGTGGCAAACATTCCAATTGAGTGACCACTGAATCCCCCTTACTTCTTGCTAATTACACAGTGCTGGGTTCACTGGCTTTCTGGTCTTCTCACTGGACAACCTCTTCATTCCATTACTAGTGACTCACCTTATGCTGGGCGAGCTGCATCTTAATTTTGTCTGGATCGTTTGCAATTTCAAGTTCTGCATCCAAAGCCTTTTCTGATTCGTCCAGCCACTCTGTGAGTTTGTGCCAGGCTTCATGGAACTGTGGAAGAAATCAAATTATTTCACTTGCACACATCCGGAGGCAAAGAGTATGCATTTATAACATTAAATACACATCCAATAAATAGTGCAAATGTCAACTAGAAAAACATTGAATGTGAAATAGATACCGTTCAATGGTGGGAAAATCCAGAATGGACTGGGAAAACAGAAAGTTGAACAATAAACTGATTTTTATATGTAATATCTCCAAACAATTGTTCCTAGTAGGTTAAATAATCAGTATTGGCCGGAATCCTACTGGTATCCATACAGTAGGTAATTGCAACAACTGACAAGGAGCCAGGGAAAATCTTATTTGTGCAACTGGGTGCGTGACTAGTCATGGCAAATCACATGAATCTTTCACGACAGCAGAATAATTTTAGCTATGGTTCATTCAGAAGTGATGAAATTAATAATACAGTATATTGGCAGATACAACTACAGTGACCCCCCACCTATTGCGGGGGTTAAGGGCCCCGCCCCACAATAATTGAAAATCTGCGATATGCGGGTGCAGGTTGGATTGGGTCTGAGGCGCCTAGCTAGGGACTTTTGTATTTACCCCCAGCCTGGCGCTGCCCCAAACAGGCCTGCAAGGGCCTTCCTGGGTCTTTGGGGGCCTCCAGAAGGCTCAGGAAGGCCCTCACAGGCCTGTTTGGGGCAGCACCAGTCCTGGGGTAAGTAAGGGAAGCCTGAAACAGGCCTTTCCCCCCTTACCCCAGGGGGCCTTTTTTCATATACTGTGGTCCCGTGATATAGCAGGACCGCAGTATATGAACCACAAATGGGTGGGGGACTACTATATACCACTGAGAAAATGAGTATATTACAGTATATTTTTGATTTTTTTTTCTTATTATGCGCTCTTGTATTTTTTATTTATTCATAAATCTTATAAATCTCTAGTGGAATTTTACTTTAAAGTATGCATGAGTAGGCAGGATTCTGTCCCACAATTCCTAAAAGGCAGCAGGAGACTGCCTCAGAAATTTGAGGGGGGGGAACCAATTTTTTTAAAAATTGGGAGGTCTAAGGGACTGGAGAATTACGGCCATACTGGGATCCCTAAAAGGATGTACATAGGCCATGGGCTACACTTTGCTCACATCTGGAACTATGACATAGGTGAGGCACCTCTTTTAGCCTTAGGTTCAAATTCAATTACTGAGATGTTGTTATCAGGGGCACTGCGTGGGATGGGAAAGGGCAAGAACAAATGCAGGAAATGAAAGAGGAGGAGTGCCCTTTAGCTGTTATTACCAACAACTGAGCTTCAGAAAAAGCATTCAGATCTTGGTTGGAAAGGTATAAAATCTAGGAACACACAAAATTATAACATCATATGGAAGGGGCCAGATAGGGACTCTGGGAGGGTTGCATGTAGCCCCTGAGCTTGAGGTTTCCCCCACCTCCACAAGGGAAAGGCATATTACTTGTAACCCCAAAGTGATGGACCTGTAAGGCCTGAAGAACATTTTCCCCATCTGCTTTAGAAAGTGATATGTTAAAATAAAACAAGGCTGAGAATGTAGCCTTATATAAAACAGATACATCACCAATACACATCTGGATCCACATGATGCCCTATACTGCTTTGTTAAAACAGGCTCTCTCCTTCAGACAGAAATACTGGTGGCAAGGCTTATACCATGAAAGGATCATTGTAAATTGGAATAATCTTAATATGTAATTATTATTTAAAACTAAAGAAATAGCTGTTTTGGTTCAATCCAGGCAAACAAGCTGCATCCATGTCCCAATTTTACTCCGCATATTTTAAATGTGCCACACAATTAATTTAAAAGTAGATTTATTTACTGCATGGTTACCCTCACATTGCTATGGCATGTCTGCCACATTACCTGCTTTGCACGCTTCCGTGAATCATCCAAACTTCTTCCTCTTTCCACTAAACGCTGAACTACTTTTTCCCACCTACTCTGGACACTGATCAGCAGATTCTTAATGAGCACCACATCCTGCTTCTGGCTGAAATATTTCAAATGCGTTCCAGTTTTGTCTAGTTCAATAATCTGATCACGGTGGGCATTCACTTCATTGGCGAAGACCTTGCAAAAGAAAGAAAACAGCGTTTGAAGAGTGCCTTCATCCTCCAGCATATGACTTTATATAGCTACAAAAAAGTCAGGTCTTTATCAACTTTATTGGTTTGAAAGAAACAATAAAATGTCATTCGAAACAAAAAAAAAGTCTTTTGATCTTAGTGTTACTGGTTGGCTTATTTTAGATGTTTATGTGCGAAGGAGAAAAGTTTTATATCTGCTGCCATTCCTTTTCATACCTTGTGTTCGTCAATTTGAAACAAAACAGTGTCCAAGATAAGACTTGGCCGAGAAGCCACGGTCAAGGTTTGCTCCGCTTGGGTAAGCCAGTTGATGAAGTCCTGCAGTGAATTGTGAAACTCCATCGCTAAACTGAGGGCTTCTTCCAGTTTGACCTGTAAGAACATACCATAATTTAATATTAGTTGAAGGTTTAAAACGGAATAAACCATGCCGCAGTTAAATGTAATACGGAAGAAGGGCATTGTTGTTAGGGTTCTTCGTTATTCACTGCCATAATTTCTTTCAAGTTAATGTTGTTATTGATTTTGATTCTTAAATGGAACACAGATAAACAACATTTTTAAAATCCACACTCGTTTCAGTGGACAAAGACACAGTACAGTTCCTGCATTTAATTCCCAGGCACAAACTTTTAAACGGCTAAAAATATAATGTCACCATTCGGTGTGAATTGATGAAGCCTCCAAGTATTCAGGCAGAAACACAGAGGTACTTTTGAGTTTTGAGTCTGCTTGCATGAACAGGGATCACGGATACTGCACAAAGGATGGTTAAGAATAAGTCTGAAAGCTTTCTGGCACACAACTCATGCATTCTTGCCCGGTAATTATCAATGGGGAGACCACAATTCCTTCCAGCAGAACAAAGGCCCAGTGCAAACATTTGGCGGTTGGCAAGAGTATCTGTGCAGAGGAGCAGCAGCCAAGTCTGCTGTCCTCCACAGAACAGATAATGTCTCGTTGGGGAGAAGAGGAGTATGATGGACAAAGGGTTGACATGGAATGTCTAGATTGGAGAGAACACCTCCCCACAACATTGCACAAAGGTTTCCAGTGGTCCTGTAAATGTCTGAAGCACTCCCAGCACCGTCAAACTAATCCATTAATTTACATTACGTGAGAAATGAGATTGCAAGCGCTCTCTCTATTTCCAAGAATAGCTTCCCTTGTTTATTTAATCCCATTTGTTCTTTATGATGACACTGCTCCTCAGCGGTCTCAAGAGGTAATTTATCGTCTGACTCAGATTAAACTGTTTAGCTCTGCTTGGAGTACATGTCCGAAGGAATGCCCATCCCCATGGAAACCTATGGGCTATGAGTAAGATGCTTCTGGGTAGGCTATGAGGTCAGCCACAAAAGGCACAACAGAGGCTCACAATTAAACATTTTACAAAACTGTTATGTTTGTAGTTCCATCCATAAAACCACAGCATCTGTTCCAAGCTGATGGGATAAGGGCTGGGTAACTGGGAAAGATTTATTTATTATTTGTGTATATGTGCTATACACTACAGGAGGAGAGATCCTGATCCACTGCATGAATAGACGAACACTATTGCCATACACTGTATAGACGAATTGTACAGTTGCATATCATTTTTTCATGGCACAGATCCCTTATGCATGTTAAAGATATTGGGACAACTCTACACTGAAAACAATCCAGTACTGTAAAAATATGCCCAAACATGTTGAGAGAATACCCCCATATTCCTACTGTAATTACCTTTCTTTCACTGAGTTTTGTTTCTACAGATTCCCATTTTTCTTTGAGGTTATTTATGTCTTGCTCAACATTTGTTTCAACAGACCCCGGACAGCTTGCAAGCATCTGTAGGCCCTTCTGCATTAGAGATTTGTATGTTTCTTCTTTAGCACTGAAGGCAGCACAGAGTTCCTAAACAAAGAGATCAAATATCTCAAATTAGTTATGGATGGATAATAAATCTAAAAATTGCATATTTTACTTTAAGATCAAGAACAATAAGAATGTGCATGTGAATATATAGGATTCATATCAGTTGAATGACGACTGTGCCAATGTGCATATTGACCAAATCACATAGTAGCCCCATCAAATTCAGCAGAATGTTTGGTCAAATTAGAACAATATAAGAAACAGTGAGTCAAATACAGTGAGTCTGTATTTGTATGAATTGTATCTAAAGGAGAATTTGTGTAAATAAATATGCACACACATTTCGACTTTTCATTTAGCATTCTGAATTCTCAGCTTAATGAGCTGTAGTCTACGCATTAGTAAACAGCAAGTTCTCCAGATAGAAATGACGAATGTCTCCAATTCTATTTACATGTCAGTTTCCATAATTTACTTTTGTTATGTTTTAAATTGGCTCATAATTTTTTGTATATGTTACACCATAAGATATTAAGGAAAATGCATTTAGTAAGCAATCATTCAAGGTTATGGCACAAAACTGAGCCTGACGCCTTCTGTGGTTCCACAGGTTCAACGATCCCTTTTTTCTACCCTGTTCCTCTCTCTCATACACACACACACACACACACACACACACACACACACACACACACACACACACACACACACAGTTTATACCTGGACTCACAGGTCAACTTCCAGATGTACTGTACATGCATGCCACTTCTACATAACACCTCACAGTTCACTGCACCAATTCCCCTTCAGAAGGCACAACCCATATAAGACTCTGACATATCTTTCTTAAAATTCTGCCAGTTGTGTTTTCCTTCTCCCTTTCTTGGCCTATTCAGTGTGTATTTATCTAAGTAAATGTTTCCCAGAACATTTAGACTGGGTTTCAAATAATATCTGCTTTGCTTGTCTGAGACAAGCTTCTCAGATTAAAGGCTGCTTCACTTTAAAAAAAAAGTGTCTTCTCCAACATACATGTGTTCCTCTGATGTAGTCTATGATCCTGCACATGCTTTCAATGTCTCTTAATATAATTTATGAAAGCACATCCAGGTTTGTTACTCAGGGTCTTTATAGATAGGCACCTCCATAGCACTTCTAATCAGAAGGCTATTCCATCTTTCTTTATCAAATTTTCCTTCCCCCTTTTTTGGGGATACGAAAGAATGAAAGCCAACGTGGAAAACATGTGTGAGTTAAAAATAGAAGAACTGTTTGTATTGTCTGTAAAAGTTGGTGTTTGAGGCATGAAGCTTCCACAATAAAAGCCTAATATGGAAGCACCCTGGGTATCTTATATTCTAAGAGACTGACAAATCTTAATGAGTTTTTGGCTCTAAACGGAGACTTTTACTTCATTAAGACACTGAAAGCAAAATAAAAATACCATTGTGCTCTCCAGTACTTTAAATAGAGTAGATTCTTTGTTTCTGTGTACTGGTAATGAGGGTTATGTGATGAGGAAAGAAATAATAACAGACAATGGAGGAAGTTCTGTTCCTTGGCTACATTTTCCTTTCAAAAATGATAAAGCAGCAGGCATAAAATAACAAGGTCTCTACTCTTGAGGCTATGGGTAAATTAAAATATACTTTGGTATTAAGGATAGGGATTACAAAGAATGGAAACTGTGGAGGAACAATGAAAATCTTTCTAGATCTTTTTAACTGAATACCACCAAAAATGTCCTTATATATATATATATTTCATCCTATAAATAATATTGGGAATAATTCACATGCATTGCTCAGTCAGTTCTGCAACATCGTAATTTACAAAGGAGTCCACTCATTAATCAACCTTGCAGACATTTCAGTGTGTGGGAACTGCAAATGTTTCACTACAAATGGCCACAAATATTATGCTTTGAAATTGGGACCATCTGCAATATTAAGATCCTTACCATATGGGTATTAAGCTGCTCTCTTGCAGTCTCTGGTAAGCCACCAACAGGCTTTGATGCCAAAAGCTGACGTTCGGTTTCAGTCAGCCACTGCTGCAGATCTTCAATTTCACCATGGAAACCCTGGGCCTAAACGATACAACACCACAGCACTCTTAGAACATATCTCAGCCTTTTAACTTTGCTACATCAGCTAAGAGACTGCAAACCCTGAACATATTGAATAAGAGCTTCAAAAAAAAAAACTATAAGGAAATTTCAATAAACCAGAAAACCCACTGAGAAAGCTGTACTTGTATGTGTAACAAAAAGCTGTGGAAAATGGCAGGAAAGGCCCTCAAACAAAACACAGGTTGGTGGAATTTATGACAGATGAAAAAGAACTTATGTACTTGCTTCTTGCTTTTAAATTTATAACTGAGGTGATACTCCACAAAATTCCACAGAAGAACTATTTTGAATTGGAAATACAGGGAAAAAACATGCAGCAAAGACGGCTGAAAGGAATTACAGTACTGTATATTTTAAAGCTCAGTGTATGACTGCTGATATAAATATGAATGAAAAACACAGGGGAAAAACCACACATATAGTAAAAGTTAGCTTAAGAGAATAGCTAGAGCGGCATTATGCACAGAGCGCGACAGGTTGCTATACAAACAGAAAACAAATAGAGTTTGGGTGATGCGTGAGATCGACCGCAGGGCTAGGGGGACACGCAAACCTCAACCTGTTGATGAACGAACGTCTACTCCCATTATCCCTCGCCACTGGCCACTGGCCATGCTGTTTGGGAGTGGTGGGGCTGCAGCTGGAGAACCATAAATTCCCCAGCCTTCTTCCACAGCTTGATATTTCAAACGACTTCCAACTCACCCAGGGGAACATTCAAATAAAGCAAAGCAATTTTTGAGTCCCACATTTCAACTATGGAGGGGCAATGGCACCTTTAGCTCTCCTACTGAAACCAGCAGGATTTTGAAGAACTTAACTCCACTGGGCCTGGATGTATCCATTCAATGGGCACTGCTTCCCCACCGACCCACCCTTCTGTTTCCCAGATGTACCTGAATCAACGCACTGTCCAGCTGCTGTTTCCTTTGCTCTGTTTTTTCCAAAACATGTTGCCATCGCTGATGTAGAAGTTCCAGCTTGCTTTGGAGACTACTTGCTTCTTCAACAGCACTTGACTGAATCAGGTCATTCCCTGCTTTTTTTACTGTTTCCACAGTAGACTGGTGAGCTAAGACATCATTTTGCAGCACCTGCAGTTGCGAAGATGTTTTTCTTCATATGTTTGCTACATCACTTACTACAAGTCAGGACATTTGAATGAAACAGCGTCATCATTTCAAAAAATATCTACTGGCAGTAGTCTGAAACAGTACACGTTTCCAAGTCCCCTTAAGAGCCTGAGCTAGAATTATTCTCAATATTACTAATGCCAAGAAAACTCCATGGACATGGGGTCACGAAGAGTCGGTCATGACTGTAATGACACAACAACAACAACAACAACAACAACAATTACAAAAATATCATATTAGCATTTTTGTACTGTATGTTCTGTACTACTGTAAATATATTTTCTGGAGTATTCTCTTTGTAAAAGAAATATGAAGGGGGGAAAATAGAAATGTTGGTTGGATTATCACAAAATCAAGAAACTGCTCTGTCTGTTACATTTGGATTTTGGATTGTTACAGTTCAGAAAGTTTTGTCCTACAATGCTACCAAGAATTCAGCATGAGAGGAAAATGTTCTAAACTAAATTGAAATCCCCCTCTGCTGTAGCCTTCTTGTGATGAAATTTTTTCCGCTCTTAATACTGCATGTTCAAATGACAATCTGCAGACCAATTTAATGTACAACATTACCTTCTTCTGCAGTGACCCAAGAGAGAAATTCCTACAAAGACTACTTCTAGAAACTGGGATCTCACGTACACAATAATCAGTTGTTGGCAATGGTTTCTGCAGTCAGGACAGCATATTTTTCACCATGGTAAGAGGAATCATCCCAAGGAGTATTAACATTCACAGGATGTGGTCAAGAAGTGTATTGCAAACTCAAAATTATATGCCCATTACAGTATTGATAATACAGAAGGGGAAAGCTTATTTCATAATCCAAGGGTGATATTATATTTGAAAGAGCAACTTGCTAATTGCTATCTCTCTTTCATCACGGCACATTCTTCTTCCTTTGTTACAACTCGAGTGTGGAAAGAACCTTCATTGTTATTTTATATACTTTTATACCAATTCATACAGAAACAGATTTTTTTCCATTTTTTTCTTTGATTTTTTTAAAACAATAATTACTGCTTGCCAAATTCTCAACGTTTTTGATCTTCAAAGAAGTTGTTCCACTTCATGATCTGTTTGTTACATGGAAGTCTGAATAAGTAGGAGAAAATAACAAGTATTTTCTGAAGCCTTTCTGTTCCTCCTATTCATTTATTAAGTCATCATATTATTTGATAGTGTGACAAGAACACTTTTTAAAATCGTTAGATGGTCTGAGCCAAGGGGGAACTTAATGAGGGAAGGAAGTAAGCAACGTCTTGCATCAGCAATTATGGCTTCATAAATGTGCATTTATCCTCAGATTGTCATTTTTTTATAAATTATTATTTTTAAGGATACAAAACATGACCTGTAAAGACCACTTTAAAACAAACAAATAAAGAAATAAGTCTCAAGATGAACCACGATATTATCATTTACATACATGATGCTTGGCAAGTTCAATTTCAATGGCTTTGGGGTCTCCACCCACAGGCTTCTGATCATTCAGCAGGTCTTCTGTGTGTGTCAGCCATGTCAGCAACTCATCCAAAGCATGCTGGAACTGGCCCAAAGCTAACAGGGCACCCTCCAGCTTATGCTGTAATAGAATAGGGTAATAAAAACGGAAATTGTTACATGATGTTAAGCCTATGGTATGTTGAATACACATTTAGTCCAATGAAATCTCAACCAAGTAATTTAAATACTATTGTCCACTTGAAAGCAATGGCTGAATCTGAACACAACAGAGGTTCTTTTGCCATACTGTTTTTAGAATTATCTCCCATCATGGGTTATTAGTTAAGTGTCCTTTTTATCTTTAACAGACGCAAAATAAAGATTGGACTGAGAGACAATGATTTTCTGCAGACTCTCTACTGAGTTTTATAATGTAAGGACTGAAATTTCAGTTCCAGAAGGGCATGCAACCATCCCTCCTATTTAGCTACCCATCTCTGCTTCTGTATCTTTGCAGATCAACTTGAAGCTCTGCTCTGCTCCCAAATCTATTATCTCGTTAAAAGACGCTCCCCCCTTCAAATAATCTCTTCACCCTTAGCACTGCCTTCTTTAAAAACTGCAAATCTATGAGATGGAATTGTTGCTTCTAACTGCACAAAACTGTTGTGTGAAGCCTTTGTCTAACTAACCCCTTAGCCATTAGCCCTGAGATGGAGCCTGTCTGTCACTGTGCTTTTTCACATTCTCCCTCTCTCCCCTCCTCATCCTCCAAATGTGTCAATCTCGCGGGGTAAGGACGTGCCTTTCTCGCTGACATCCCTCTTCAAAAGCAGCATTTATTTTGATGGCAACAAGGGAGTAAATAAAAACAACAGGGCACTTGCATAGGCTTTCTGGCTTTACGGGTACAATAACAACAATGGCCTCATTCACCGGAAACACCTGCTATACTGAAGCTCCTTTTGTAATTGTTCTTGGTGGCAGATGCCTTGATGTTTTGGGATATTTCTATGCAGTGGTTCACTAAGCGGATGGGAAGATTTCTTCCAAGTCACCCTCAAAATCGCCAAGAAGAAACATACCCCATGGCAGCACTGAAAAACATCTCTCGCTCAAATAGCTTGATGTAAATCTGGTTAAGTCTCAACAGCAAGAAGCTACATAAATGTTTGTGATACAGCAAAGGGCAGCTGAGTTTTTGGAGTCATGGTTATAAATCAAGCAGCATACAATTTACAGATACCCAATAAATAGGAATGCTTATTTATACAAAAGGGCAAAAATAGCATGATTGCCAGATAAAATACAGGGAGATTATTGCATTAATGATTCTACAAGGATGTAATTGCAAGACGAGGCACTCTATTTTTGTACATGTTGGCACAATTTTTGCTTACCTGGCGGCTAACAATTTTATCCTCCAGACTTTCCCACAACATCTTAAGTTCAGACAAAGGGTCTTGTACAGTATGCTTGTCGCTCTCCTCTGTCACCTTCTTTAACAACAGCTCAGCTTGATGGTTCAGTCGTTCCATTTCTATCTGTTGTTGATAGGCTTCTTTCTTAAATTGCTATTGAAATGGATGCAGAAATCCAAGGAGAACATTAGCCAGAGAACAGCACCATGTCCTACCCATATGCCCACTGAGTGACTGATACATTGTTACACAGTACTAAAAGTTCTCTAGGTGTAATATGGTCTCTTAAAATTATAAAATGTAATAATAAACCAATAAAATGACAGCTAAAGCAGCAGCAGTAGAGAGTGAAACATTTTCGTATATAAAATCAAACAAACAGCAGTGCAAAGGTATGGAAACATTAAATTTCCCCTACAGCTCATTTATGGTAGAATCCAGATCAACATTAAAAGTGCTTCTTCTGGTGACGGAAAATGGAAAGAATTTCACTGCTGCCTACAGTGTGAGTTAAGGAACGTTATCCAAATATTATTTTACCACCTTAAATCCAAAACCTTTTTGAAAACCGATTTTAATTTGCTGGACAATCCTCAAGTATGGTCTTTTCCTGACTATACTTTTCCAGTTTGAAAAAGGCGTACAAAGTATACACAAGAAAAGATGAAACACCTCCAAGGAAGTTTTGTTTCTCAGATTAGTTTTGGGATTGAAAGAGGCATTCTTCATATCGCACACTTTCCTGAACTTCAGATTCCAGCGGGTGGAGTCACAAGGTGCAATTTCGTCATGAAACGTCATTACTACAAAAGCAGTTTTCTAGAAGATTATTAACTTTATGAACATTGGCCTCCACAGACTGCTATGCTCCAGGCACAGAGGCCTATAAAGTCCCTGGGTCCAGCATCCACACAATTAAATCATGAAACCTGTCTGCTGTGATCCATGAACATAAATCTGCTCCTGTGTAGCCATGCACCTGTGACTAGAAGGGATAATGATTCTTTTCAAAAGATGGGGTTAGAGGAGAAAATTGAAGATGCACTTTTCCTTCTCACCAGACCAGGGGGATATCACCCATCCAGCCTGCTCTTCCTCGTCCTTGAACCTTGAAGGATTTCCCTTCTGAAAGCAATATTGTCTCCTTCGTTTTTAATTCGAACCCACGATGAAATTCACTTTTTTTTGTTCTTACACCTTTTTCTTAATTTTTCCAATGTGTCTTTCTTCACTGGGGGTAACGGAACACAAAGTTGCCCCATGAATTTTTAATGTTGTCATCTGTTTAACCAATCATAAAGCTTGTGGGCGGTGCTAGTAAAATAATTTAAAACATGTGTGCATGCTGGCGACAGTGGGATAGGACCTGGTTAGGGATTGGATAGGGTCTAAGAGCTGAATAGTTGGGAAATAACTGTAAGGTACCATAGAGTTAAGTATGAAGAATTTATATTAACAAAAAGTAATTGAAGGATAAAACCAACAGCTGAAGAGTACTGTTTATGTTCAGTATATTTTCTAACATCAATAAACTTCTTCTGTGTTTTGAAACCAAAAACGACAGTATCAGACTCCACTGATCTTATTTATAAATTACATATTTAAAAGGTAGCAGTGCTAACATTCGGGCCTTTTACAGTCTCATTCTGCTTTGCACATATATTAACAGAACTGCAATGGATCATCTAGATTGTCCTTTGAGCTAAAACGGACATCCTATACTATTTTTGTTTCCTGTTGAAAGCACACAATAGCATCCAGGCATTATGAAGACAATGAGTCATATTCCTATCCCTAATTTGCTGTTTGAATTGGCCGGGGATTTTTTCCCCCCACTTAGCCCAGTAGTGGAAATGAGAATGTTTAGGAACAATCCAGGGCATCAGCCATGACAGAAAAGACAGGAAGTTGGACACATTCAGAAAAGGAAGTAAAATGTCATAAAAGTAATTGATGAAGTGGGAAGAAATGGACCTAATGTTTCATCTAACCCGCAGCTAAGCTTAAGGGGAAATTGATGTCACATTACTTTCAGAATCACACAGGCTGTAGGTTTTTCAACGACACACTCATATGGAAATAATTTATTTTTTATTGCAAAGTGAATGAAAACTGATTCTGGACATGATGAAGATGTAAAAGAAGAAGACATTCGTGTTTCATACCTTCATTTCTTCTGTTTGCTGTTTTACTGTTTCTAGGTCTGTTCCAACTGGTGACATCGAAGCCAATTTACTGCCAGCAATATCCACCCAGTCAAATATAGCCTGTAAAATGACAAATTAAATTAAAATAATACAATTAAGTATAATAGCACACAAGATAATGTTGTAATATATTGCTGGTATCATAATATAACTATAATTATGTTATAAATGCAACTAGTAGTTGATTCTGTTCATCTCTACTCTGACGTGAGCCACACTAACTTCAGCAGGATTTTCTATCAGGTCCATTTATGTAGGACTGCAGTCTATCTGCTACTGCATGAAACCAAAAGAATTAAAAGGAAGTCAGGATCGTATCCTGTGTTTTTCTTCCATATGAACTTTGTATATATTTTGCCATTTCTTAGAGCAAATGTGGGCAAATATTTTTATTCTGAACATACCTACATCTTGTTCAAGTTACAATAACTTTGTTAGCTATGTTTTAAAGTGCACTGTGCCTCCACCTCTGTATAACTTATAAATCAAGTTATTTATCTGGGGTTTCAAGGGTTTAAATCTAACATGGTGCTTGCAGAATTAAAAACCACACTGGAATAAGTATATCGGGTTATACAGTTGCATAACTGGTTGTGTAAGAACTATATAAGTAATTGTACATATGCTTGCCTAGCCTTTTGTGCAAATGCTTATGCAAAATGGTACTGGGGACCACTATCGTATTAAATCTGAAAATGTATGGGTGTTTGAGCAATGGATATTGCACTAGAGTAGCAATGAAACTGGAAACAGGACAAGGTATTTTAATATCTTCATAAGCCAGCAGACAGTAACAAAGTCAAAAAAAAAAATTTCCAGTGCACATTGATATTCATGCTTTGCCTCCTACAGGTATTTCATTTGGCATTACGTATTCCATATAAGAGCACATACATATGAATATCCATTCATCAAGCGCACATCCTTTTCCTTTATAACACTTAGGAGTCTGCTTCACTACTCTCAAATATGTCCCTTTATCTTTGAAGTACACACCACCTTTTCAGCTTATCCTTTGGGTGGCAGCCAATGGTTTTACTGGAGAGAGTACAGGACAAGATGATGGATGGGTTTTAGATAAAGGATGAGGAATAAAATACTGAAAACGGCAGTGTAGAGTCAAATAGGCTGTGTCTTGTCCCTCATTATTGTAAGCCACCTTGGGTCCTTTTTTAAAGAGAAAGGTGGGGTAAAAATATTCTAAATAAATAAAATTAATAAAATTAAACTTTACAATTTAATGGACTGCCAAAAGCAATGGCACAGACTAATAGTGCATGATGGTCTCCTACCTTTTAAAAGACTAGCCTGGACCAATGGGAAAAAAGAGTACAATGCAATGCATTTTCATCCTAATATTATACAATAATGTAAAACCATCCTTAATTACCACATCATATAAAATACTTATTTTAACCAATTAGATTATGCATTCTGTAATTCTTATGAAGCAATGAGATAGAGCACACAACAGAAAAATATTTCCAGGTTTTAGTTAACTTCTTATTCTGACCACTAGAATCTAACAAGGTATTCTGCTTTTTACTACTGACAACAGTTAAGATTCAGCAGTGTAACTTGCATTGCGTAAGGCTGGCAATATCACCTGTCATGGTGCCTTATCCAACATTTTTGGAAATTTCATCATGGGGACGTCTTCGAGGGCTGTGGGGAAATTGTTATCATCCTACTGGTGATGAAGTTTAAAAACTCCTCCTGCACCTTAGCTGTCAAAGGCTCCACCTCAATGAAAGAACTGAAATGGCTCCCAAGGGGTCCCCAGGGCCTTTGTGGAGGAGGGGGGGGGGGCTGACAGGGAATTTTTAATTTTTCAAAAATCCTGCTGTGACTAACGATGTCATGAGACTAACAGATTGTAAATTAAAGCAACAGGACTTCAGCCAATGGCTGTGATCCAAAATTCTGAAACAGAGATCTCACAAATCATCCTCTGACATCCATTCTTGCTGTCTGTTAAACATATATGATTTGGTAAGACCAATGATTTTAAAAAAGAGAATTTTGGGACACTTGGAATATTGCTCACATACAGTCTTTTGATATCAATCGGACCACATCATAACTATTAATCATCTCTACGGAAATGGATCAGTGGTCACAAATCTGACATCAGAAACTACAATAAACAGAAACCTGTCTCAAACACACCGTGGAAGATTTGAAAGTCACAATACTGAAACAGAATAATTACAAATCAAGAATACAAAGGCGAAACAGTTGAGATAAAATTTATATGCATAATGGACACCCATAAAATGGACTGAACATAAGTCAAGGGTTCTTAAGGAATTACCAAATGTAATACTTCTGTACTTCCACTGTTATTTTCTTTACTACTACCAAACCCACCTTTCACTGAAGGCTCTAAGGTAAAAATTGTCTGCACTCCCATATTCCCTCCTGTCACCTCTACTCAAAACTCTTCCATTTCCTCATATTCAAGTCCCCCCCCCCAACGCCATCTTCACATTCCTTCCCTCTTCCCCTTCTCCTGCTCATTCTAACCCAGATCTGGTGTCTGTTTTCTGTCTCTTGAGAAATTTTTACAACAGAGCCCTAAAACAACACAAGCCAAATCACTGAATGCAAATGTACCGTGCATCCAAGAGCCAATGAATATTTGGTATACAACTCCTATTCCATTGTACAGTATATATTACATTGTACACCTATTTCTGCTACTATATGTCAGAAGAAGTGGGCGTGTCCACAAAAGCTTATTTTAAAATATAATAAGTTAGTCTTTAGAGGCAACAAACATGCTTTTGTCTTTTGTTTTGTTCTGTTCTATTTCTTTGATTTTTGCCTGGAATTTGTGTACTTCAGTGTATCAATGTATGGTTATACGATCAGTCAAAGTCATATGGAAAAATGTTTTAAAAATCAGCTTCATATTCTGTGAAACAGATGAAGAAAACTCAGAGACTTTATTTCTATAAGTAATCAGGAAGATTACTAGATTTAACTCAGTCCGCTAAAATAAAAAGGAGCAGAGAAGAATTAAATTGTATAGTGATGAAATAAGGAAATTGGTAAGTGAACTTCCTGTTGTAATTTCTTGCTCAGTTTAATTAACAATCCTTAAAAAACTTTGCTTGAAAAATCCATAGCTAGGTATGGCACTCCTTGTACCTCAACCATAATTTTAAGTGTACAAATAGGTGGTTAGGAAGCCAGCAATCACATAATGTAAAGCTATTCAATTACAGGCAAATTACTACAGCAGACAAATTACATGTCAACCAATATGGTACATTAACAAATTAAAATATATGGAAACTCTGAAATGGGTTTTGTATCCAAACTATGACTTGTCTGGTTTTAATTTTCTTTCTTTCTTTCAAGATGGTTTACCTTCATCTATTGATATGATCTTATTTCAAAGATATATGGAAATAGATTATATGTAAGAACAATGGAGAAGGAAATTATGCCTGTTTGTAACAAACTCCAGTTTTGTTCATCTCTATATAGGAAATAGTGATGTGAACACATCAGGCAATAAATAAGGAGAGCAAATCAAGAACTGATGCTATGCATGTACAGAAACCTGCTATAACCTCAGAAGCTTCAAAATGATTTCTTTTCTGCACGAAGGAGAGGTGAATGCGACAGCCTGAAGCTTGCCCCAGTTCGTAAACAATGGTTTGTCATTACATAATCAGATTGCAGTATAAGTAAAGAAAGCTTTATTTATATTTTAAGTCTGTATTGTGCCTGCATATTTCCTCTTTTGCATCTTACCAGAGCTCAGCAGAGAAGGAAGAATTTGTATCAGGGAAGTGAAGTGGAAGGATAGTTTTTCCAAAAATTAAAAACCTTTCTCTGAACCATGGTCACCATCAAGATTACACACATACACTTTTAGGAGAAGAAAACACATGAGGAATCAAATCATTGCTCTCTAATGCTGAGCTAAATTTTTCCATTTTTGAAACAACATCAATAAATTCAACAGAATAAACACTCACTAGCATCACATCAAGAATGCCCCATTCCATCCAAAAGCAATCCAGAGCCACTAATTGTGACCACACTCATAGGTTTGAGTTTTTCCTGGGAATCCCCTTCCATGAAACAAAAATCAGAAAACATCCTTTTTGGATGATATCTCCCAGAATCATGACCCATTTGGGAAGATCAAGATAGAATATATTCCAGTCTTGGGATTTTGTACACTAAGGAGGAACAGTGAGGGTGCTGTTGGAATATAAACTTGGAAGTCAAGGATCTCAACAACTGAAACAAGATGGAGGCTAAAGCATTTTTTTAATGGCATACAAAATTGATGCCTTCACAGGTAAACAGCCAACATTTATGTGGGAGGTAACACAGATAGTGTTGATACTTCAGTGACCTTGGTTGGTTTAAAATCATCTTTAAAATCCCAATTTAATTTAATTATATTACAAACCACTGCAATTTAAAAAAATTAAAATATTCTTACCTGCAACCCATCTTGATATTGAACAGCAGCCTGCATGGCCTCCTCAAGCTTGTCAACACGCTCCTTCCATGATTTGTTTAAACCATCCCAAGCAGAATTTAGCTGCAATTTAAACAGCGATCAAGTTAAATTTAAAGTAAGTTCTGTACCCAACTGATAAAATCCAGGCTGGAAATTTAAAGCACGTTTGTTTGTATCTGTGAAGCAAAAATTATACATGAGTCCCCATTGCAGAGCTTTCACTACTGTCACTAGAAGACGCTTTCTCAAACATTGTGTGTGTGTGTGTGTGTGTGTGAATGTGAAAGTGTGGATTGTCTGTATTTTATTTTGACCCACTAATTTATATCTTGGTCACAAGAGAATATGTCCCAGAGGCCAAGACAAGTTTCTTGATCCTGTTTTAAAACCATGTGGGATTAGTTCACCTGTTTAATAATCTTGACTTCTTTCCTAAACTTGTTCTGAATAATTTGATATAGGAATTCTCTTTCCTTATTTGTCCTTCGTTTGCTGGCAAGGGTGGGTTAACTTCTAGGAGACATATCCTCCCCCCCTCCCCCAGGGCCTTGTGGCATTGTTCAATACATGGATTATTTCACCAATCACTGTAATATGATTTATGAATTTCTTCCAGCT
This sequence comes from Phrynocephalus versicolor, assembly GCA_023846285.1. Taxonomy (NCBI): domain Eukaryota; kingdom Metazoa; phylum Chordata; class Lepidosauria; order Squamata; family Agamidae; genus Phrynocephalus; species Phrynocephalus versicolor. The sequence continues at coordinate 29,805,248 of JAHTLZ010000122.1, read as the reverse complement.
TTAGTAACTGTCTGGGAGGTTCAAAGAGCAAACCACAGGCCAGCACGGTTTACTTTTGCTTATGAGAATTTTGTTTTTGTGCCAAGTATTTAGTGTGGGTGCCATATATCAAACGTCCACCCACCTCCATTCTATCCACTTCACGAGAGCACAAAACATCAAATATCTACATGACTCATACCTCATCTATGCTCTTGTTGACTAAAGGTTTGTCAGGTTCCCCACACGCAGCTATCAGCTCAGAGCCAAGGTTCACAACGACTTCTAGTTCTTCCTGCAATCCATCTATCTCTTCCTTGATAGTCTGAAAGGAGAGGAAAATGCTGAACCTTGTCTGTTACTGAAATGAATACTGTATTTAAGAGTTACCAAATTAAAACAATAAGCAAAGAACATACTGTATTGCACTTCCTATATGTGTTTGGCCAAGGTAACATACTGTTGTATAAAATCACAATAGATAGGATGGGGAGAGCACATGATTTTTTTTTTTTTGCATTTTCTTTGATTTTCCAAATCTTGCCATGCTAAAACTTCTTGTCAAGATTTACCCCTGCATCAGTGATATCTCCTAGCTTCCTGCAAAAACAAAATCCTAATCTTGTTTCCCCCATTTCATCCCTACTTTTGCCCACCATTCTGTAAGGACGCTGCCAAATCTGGTGCCACTTAAAGCCCTCTCTGGGGGGGGGGAAACATACAGGAAAGATGCCATTCAGTGCAAAAACTGTAATAATTCTGTACAATATATTGCTTCTTCTGCCCCTTTCTGCACAGAAACAACATAATTCTGTGCAGGAACTGTTATAATCTTATGTCACTGACGAAGCTGTTTGGATGAGCAGCGAAGCGTTTCCATCTCTCGGGAAGAAGAGGTCCGGTTGCCATGACTCAACTTCCGGACAGACTCACCTGGATTGACTGAGAATCTTCACAGGCATATTCTTATGTCACTTCTTCACCCCAAAAAACAAACACAAAGTTTCTAAGAAACTTTGCACAGAGAAATATCTTTCAAAGGGGGAAAAATGAGTGGCTTTCTCCCTGTTTCTCCCTGAGGGGGAGTAGCTGACAGGTTCGCATCCCTAGTAATAATGTAGTAATGTAGAGAAACACTGAAGCTGCATTCAAACATTCCATCTGAACTCATGAGGCAACAGGCCTAGGTCCTATACCAGCGGTGGCGAACCTTTGGCACTCCAGATGTTTTGGACCACAACTCCCAGAGTTCCAAGCCTGTATTGCCAATTGCAAAGGACTGTGGGAATTGTGGTCCAAAACATCTGGAGTGCCAAAGGTTCGCCATCACTGTTCTATACCCACTTGCCCCTGGGCATGCTGATTCCATGAAGAGAGATTCTAGCCACATCCTGTTGAATGTACTTAAAAGTCTCCCTGTGACCAGGCACTCTAAGATCCCAGGTTCCTTCGGATTCAATGCCTGGATAATGATGCTAGAAGCTGTTTCTAGACTTAGTTTAGATGGAGTGGGAATGTACAGATTGCTGCTGCATGAGAGAGTGAGCTGTAGGCAATTCTGATTCTCTGCTTCCTATCTTCTTCTGCTTCTCTTTCACATGTAGGGAGGCCTTCACTTCCACTTTTAAACAAGGCACAGTACACTAAGTACAGTGCAGACAAGCTTTCCTTAGAAGGAGAAACCTATCTGTTTAAAAGTGGAAGCTTCCATCCTCTTCCTTCAGTGAGTAAAAAAAGAGAAAGGGCAGAAGGAGAAACATGTGAAAAGTATGTTCACTCAGTGGTTTTGTCTTACAGCCAGCAACCAGAGTCTTCTTGTCTATCTGAATCGGGATATCATGATGGAACATCCAGGTTATCTGAATAGGGCCAAGTTATGAAGAATTAGCCATAATCTGTAAAAGAATCTCTACCACAGAATTTAGTCTGAAAAATCTCGTGCCTCCATGCATCATTACTAGGAAGTAAGAGGTTATGAGTAGCTGTCACAGTCCAGTACTTGCTTATCACCTACCTCTGCTGCTTCTTGCTGTTGTTTCACTACTGAGGGGTCAATACCAGCTCCTTCTAGCTCTCTGATGAAATCCTGAGTATCTTTGATAGTGGCCACAAGGGCCATATGGTCACACCAGAATTTCTCTGCTAATTCCATGACATCTAGCAGTTTGGCCTCTCTTTCCTCGGCCAGGGTATGGATGTCTTCCCAGATCAAAATCATTTGACTGAGCTTATCTTGAACCACTGGGTAGCAAAATACAGTAGATGGTTAGTATACCTGGGCAGGTAAATCACAACTGGCTTCTAAAAGTGGCCATTAACAAACAACCAGTTAATCATAATGGGATGTAAAGCAAACAGAACAATGCATAGAACACTTGCAGAGTTTGGAGAACTTACTCTTTGGACTACAGTTGCCAGAATCCCTTGGTGTCCAGGCTGGCTTGGGGAGGCTGAGAACTGCAGACTAAATAGATCTTTACAAACCCTGGACAATCATGCATCTTGCCAGCAAAAGCTAGTAGAAATTGCTGGCTGGCCTTTTTTCCTTTATTTTTTAAAACTTTTTGTTCCTTTAATCTACCAAGAGTTATGCTCCTTCTGGCATCATCTATTACCTTTAGCAGATATGTCCTTATCAGCTCCTTCCGAACGTGCAATCATCTCTTCTCCACGCTGTTTCAGTGTTTCATACACAGGCTGGAGTTTCTCCAAGTCTACAGACACATTCTTATTTTCACCGATCTGCTCCTTAATCTTCTCCACTTCAGCGGAGATTGAAGGTGGCTGCCTCAAACGTTCCACAATTCGCTGCAGGCTCTCAATGGTGGAATCTATCTTGTCATGGAACTGGGCAGACAAATTGGGGAGATAACAGGAGGGCCATGAAGAAAGAGCCGTCAGGTTAACAGTGACACCGAGAAGGAGTCGGCTCAAATCAAGAAACGTTATGGTTTAATCAAGATGTTTTAAACTGCAGTGACTCTTTTGTATGTCAGAGGTTTTTAGAACATTCTTCTACTGGCCACAGAATGGATTTGAGACCAGTGTGCATCTATCTGTTTGTTAGCCAATATGGCTGTCTCATAGAAAGAACACCTGGACTTATTAATAGTACATCATCATTATCTATTAAAGAGGTTTCTTTATAATTGAGAAGGAACAGTAGATCCCCTCTTTCCCCCTCTATTTGGCCAGTGTGAAAAATAATGCCCATGGGCAAAAAAATCCTTTAAAACATTAGTTCAGACTATTGAATTATAGCAGCTCAAGCCAACTTTCTCTGACAAATAGTGCAGAGTTTCAGCTAATTGTGGCTAACAAATTTGCTGACATAAATTCTGCAAGATAGCTAGAGCGGAAGCCCCCAGATCCAAGACTGGTGGAATCAGAGGACTCTGACTCAACATCATCCAGATACAATGTTGTCCTAAATTGGGAAGAACTACATAAAGTCCCTGTTGTAATTTTGTGTGTGTGTCCCCACCCCACAAAACTTGTTTTAATTTTTTTTTGTTTTTGTTTTGTTTCATTTGTAGCTTTTCTGATTGTTAAATATGATTGGGAAAGTCCCTTCGTGTCTTCTAAGGAACCTGGGGAGCAATTCTGACATATTTTGAGCCCTCAAAATATTTTGACTTTTGAAAGCATCCTCCATCAAGGAGCACAAGTGCCCACAGTTTAAAAGAAAAAATTCTCAATTTTTTGTTTTTAATATTAATTACTAATTTTGTTTAATACTAATTTTTAAACTTCCAACACAGTTTTTGGTTAATAGAAACATTCCGCAGCCACCTTTACGCTCAAAGTCACTTTCACTTTCCTGCCTCTTTCCCTTCCTCCCCCCCTCAAATTTAGGCAGTTCCCGATCGAGACAGGGTCTAATGATACACTTGATCTTGATACTGTTGTTAAACATAAATTATTGGCTTTATCTGACTCCCTGATCCATTTAGTGATTCATTCACCACTGTGTGTAAGCAGGTCAAAATGATCCTTCACGTACTTCCCTGCGAAGCTGTCACTAAGTCCTGACTACCTGACAGGAGATTTCTGTCACAGCCTCCTTCAACTCTTCGGTTCGGTAGGACAACATATGTACTTGTTTGTCTCTGAAGACCCTCACTCATCCAGGTGACTTTATCTGGAAGTTGAGTCATGGCAACTGGACCTCTTTTTTTTGAGAGAGACTGAAATGTTTCACAGCTCATCCAAACAGCTTCGTCAGTCTGAGGACAGCTAGTTTGGATGAGCAGCGAAACCTTTCAATTTCTCAAGAAAAGAAGTCCTGTTGCCATGACTCAGCTTCCAGACATGTACTTGTTTCAGCTGATGGGGGGTTTCCTGGAAAATTAATGAAATTTAGAACACATATCAAGGTGAGGAAATCGTGATTCCGTTGGAGGGAAGAAGTCATTCATACCCCTGTGAATGTAGCTTGTGGCCAGAACCCAACAGTATAAATCTTTCACTCCCTTGGTACCAAAAGCTTTTTTAAATCATAAGATGTTGAGGCCAACAGGATATTGACTGCATCACTGAGGAATCCATAGCCTTGTAATTTAAAATCTTAGAATTGCAGAGTTGGAAGAAGCCCTCTAGATCACTGGGCCCAGCACCTCTCCGGGGGGGGGGGGGGACACTGGGGAAACAAACTCCCCGCCTCTGGCTCTGCAGTCAGAGACCAGAACCCTATTGCTAATTTCACTCATACAAGAGAAAATGGGTAAGCCCTGGAGGTAAATTGCCACTGATTATTAAACACACCGCTAGTTGTGTACCTGAGCACATGCCTGTCTGTATATCCGGGTGTACACTGAGAAAGAACTAGCATCGTGTTAACAAGCATCCATTTGCTATCAGGACCGACATGATGTTCCTTGAACATGCAGAAACTGGCATTAGGATTCTTACTAGAAAAACATTATTTAATATTCTAGCTTCTCGTGTGTTTTTCTTCTAAGGAGTTTGGGGTGAATTTGGCCACTTGAATTCCAACACCAACACCACCCCCTTTATATAGGTTGGAACAAGAAGCAGCTTCTATTTCAAAATCATCTGGAGTGGATGGATGCGCACAGAGCAAAGATCAAGAGCTGGCCTCCTCCATTCAAAGTCCAAAACACTCTATCATTAGACCGCACTGATTACAATATAGGATATTTTCTGGAAAAGGTTCATATTAAAAATTGATAGCAAAATCCAAACATTTTAACCTTGGAAATAGCTGCCCTAATCCATCAGCAGATAAGAAAATCAAACCTATGTACAGTGACAGCAGTACTGACACATCATAAGCTGACTTAGATTCTCCATAAACCAGGCATGACATAGGAAAACGACGGCAAACCTTTTAGAGACCAAGTGCCCAAACTGCGATTCAAAACCTACTAATTATTCGCAAAGAGACAATACAGCAATTAAACCTGAATACAGGTGGCTGTGAAGGAGCGATGTCGGGTTCACACAGAAAGGGCTCCAAGTGCCACCTTTGGCACCCGTGCCATAGGTTCGCCAACACTGACATAGGATAACAATATGCTTAAGACACAATCTAGTTATTCTTTCATAAATCATTGTTACCTGAGTAGATTGAGAAATGGCTTCATCCAGAGCCTGAGCTCGCTTTTTGACATCTTCTTTTATTTGACTATAAAGGGCATCAGCTGCTATATATTTCTCTTGGATTGAAAATCCTTCCCGAGGGCTCAGCTCCAGAAGCTGAGGGCCAGTTTTGTTCATTTTATCTATATGAGGCTTGTGTTCAGCAATCAACTCTCGGAGTTGCTATAGGAAAACAAAATGTTATCAACATCTTGGTCTGACATCGCCATGTATGAGCTGTTTGTGCCTCCAAAAGACTCAGCTGGCAAGGAAGTCTAAACAATTACCCTTCACATTCTAACATAAACAGTACCTCACTGGATGTAGTCATAGGCCTACAAGAAAATTGTTCCATTCCTGTTTACATCTGAGAGTTTATTTATACTAGAAAACAAGAAATGTTGGTTTCTCAATTAAAAGGATTGTACAGTATGCAACAGAACATTGCATCTATTTTTAAATGCAGAATTTTTTTTGAAGTCTGGGACACAATGGATGATCCTACAGATTGCATACAATCTTTAATGCAGCCTCAGATGTTCAACTTGCACTCTTACTTGAGGCACTCAAGCCCAAACAAGCTATTTATAGCCATTTTGAAACAATTTGGCAACTTCTACAATGTTGTTACCTAATGAATCATTGCAGTGCTGGATGAATGTTTATTACCCGTTGTCTTGGGTTAACCTGCTTTCTGTCTCAAGTTTCTAAACTCCATGGATTTTGGTATATTGAAAAACCCAAAAACTGTTTCTTTCTTAACTAGATGGCCCTTGAGGTCTCTTCCAACTCTTCTATGATTCTATGACGTACGGTACTCCCAAACTCATGTGAATTCAAAGAAAGGATAAACTCTGAAGTTATCTTTTTTAAAAAAAACTGGCCTCACAAGATTAATATCAAAGTTTTGACAATTTAATGCGAGGGCTGCGTTTTGGTGGACTTTTTGAAGGGCTCTCCAAGCTTACCCGGTGTTCTTCTTGTTGTTGCTTTAGGCTTTCATATTCAAGAGCGGGTGCTGGAAGCTGTGAGATGACGGTTTCTGTTTCGGTTAGCCATGGCCAAATCTCTTCATATGTCTCCCAGAACTGGCTAACTAGAGACTGAGCCCTTTCTAGATGCAGGTTCCTCTTGGAGTTCTCTTGACAAAGCAGATCATATTTCTCTATCAGACTTTCCAGCTTCTTCTATTTAAAAAATAAATCAACAAAACCAACATTTGTCAATTAGGTGAAGACATTTATAAGAGCTCGTCTGAAGCCAGATTAATCTGAGGGTTTTTTTTTAGAAGATAAGTGTAAATACCTGCCATTAGAAATATTATAATACAGTATTATATTTCCCAAAATTATAAACAGCTACTGCTGGGTATCTTTCATGAGTCTCATGAAGTGGATGCATTGTCAAGGCAGATATGTGCACCGTTAACTACTGTTGTATACCGTAGGCAGCCTTTCCATCTCTCTTATATCCACATGCATAGGTGTTTTGTAGTAATGCAGAGGTGGGGGAACATCTGTATCTCCAGATGTCTCGTACTACTGTCTCCTTAATACCATGACATTGGCCATGCTGTCTATGACATCTGAGAGCTCAAACTCAAAAAAACATCTGGCAGATTTCTCACTACTGCCATAATGAATTCGACTGAGAATGGAGAAAAAAGTCTAGTACTTAGCTGAAGTGGGCTAAACAGAAGCATAATAAAGACATGACTTTTTAGATGCAATTTCAAGGTACTAAAAAGGCATAAAAACCATGGATAGTAGGAGACAAAGGCAGAAGGAGAAGCTTTCTGACAGTAAAACCGGCGTGTTTTAACTACTACTGAGTCTAGGAAATGTATTGTTATATCAAATCTTGCCTTCCACAGACTGAAGGCCTTCCTCCTTCCACAGGAAAAAAAATTAATTCAACAGAAGATTTCTGTTAGAGGAACAGAACTGATATGGATGCAGCATGGGCAGAAAACAGGAAAATTGCAAGAGGTGAATTGAGTTGAGTGAAGGTGAAATTTGTAGATGAACTAATAACAGATGCAGAGAAAATAAGAAGGAAATTTTCTTGTTCCAAAACACATGTTGAAAAATTTCAGAATTTGCCCGTGTAATGACAAATGAGGTCAACCAAGCCAAAGAGAGGGATTTTGTAAGAACGATGAATTTTATTACTTCATTTTGTCACTCAAGCTGCTTTAGTTGTTTGAACAAGGAAATCTGAGGTTAAGAGCTGTATGTAGAGAGAGTTTGATAACAGGGGCAAAGTTTTAAGTAAGACTCTAAACAAAAATTCACAGCTCAAGAACAGGATCATGCTTTTTTGGGTTTACACCATATCAGCTTTAGCACAACGATATACAGGTACAATACTTGTATTTTAGCAGCAGCATTAAAAAGCTACTTGTAGAAATCAGTGTTTGAGAACTATTATGCTTGACAGGTAAGAGTAATGCATGTAACTAATTTGATGGCTTAGTTTTTCAAAGCATAGGTTTTGCTTTTGGAGCACATGATTTTGGAACTGCATATTTATACAGACATACAAATCCTTTCTAATCAACTATCTGCAATGTCTTTATTTACCTTCATTGTTTGCTTCTCCTCTTCTGCGCATGTCTTCATAATCTCATCCCCAGATGCAACAAGTTCTTCTATTGTGTCCTTATGTTTCAAAATCTCCATCGTAAATGCCTAATCACATAACAAAATAGTCTGGTATTACGGACATGAGGAAGCACAAGAAAAGTGCGCACAGTAATTGGCTGAAAATTAAATCATGGCGGAAGAAATAATTACTTAATACATAACTGACGGTAACATGTTTGTTTACCTTTTGAACTTGTAGCTGAGCAGAGGTCTGCTCACGTTCAAGCCTAATATCACCCAGAGACATCAGCTTCTTTTTTCTTTCATCAACCCAGGCTAACTCAGCATCAGCTGCTTGATCAAACTAAGAAGGGACATGAAAGTGGGGAAAAGCAATTAATAAGGAGTATCGATCCAACACGTGTGTGTCTGTGCTTAAAGAAAAAAACAACAACACCTGGCAAAAGCAAGTATTAATCCTTCATTGAGGGTGAAACAAACAGAATCAAACTTAATGATGACTTTCAGTTTAATACTGGCATGCTCCAGTTCCCCTGCAAACCTGTTTTGTCCCATGGCACAGTGGTTAAAACTTCATGATACAGTGGTACCTTGTATAAAGGAATTAATTCGTTCCAAATGAAATTATGTTAAGCAAATTTTCCTTTATACAAATTCCCATAGGAATGCATTGAAAACGGAGTGATCCCATTTTTATGTTGTACGGATTTTCCCCATAGGCGATTATGTTAAGCAAATTTCCCCTATCTCCGGAATTTTTTATGTTGTACAGATTTTATGCTATACAAGCTGTCTGTTATACAAGGGTCCACTGTATTGCATTTAAGGCCCTGCTCATGACCCGAGTTTGATCCCGAGGTAGCTAGCTTTAGGTTGACTCAGCCTTCCGAGGTCAGTAAATTGAGTTCTCAGCTTGCAGGGAGGGGAGAAGTGTAGCCTAAATAATTAGAATTGTAAACCACCCAGGTTTAAGTGCTATCGGTCAGAATACAAGCAGTACACTTTGTTTTTGCTTAAGAATAAAGACTTCTTGATCATCAATACGAGGGCCTAGAATTACTGCTGGGTTTCAGGTGCTGATTTAATATAAGAAAGCTACCGTACATGTAACACCTGGACAGTTTATTACTAATTTTCCTCAGTAACCCATCAGCTCTCGGTGACTTCTGAATTAAAATCAGTTTATTTCAGAAGAATTACAAAGAGGGGACAGGAAGTGTCAGAACGATATTATATTCTATAACCAAGATAGTATTTCAACAAGCATCAAAGGCGGTAGTAATAGCACTTTTCTTCATGCTCTTGTCCAATTTTTAAAGATTATTTTTCCTCCCTTAACACAGGGATTGTTTTGAGAAGATCCATACCAGAAGTTATAAAATCAATAGGCAAGAGAGATGGAATTGGTCCCCAGTCCTGATATAGGAAACACAACAGCTCACTTGTACCAACAGAAATCTGAGATCACTCAGGATTCGTGTTTAATGGATGCAGTGTGCATCCTGGGAAGCAAAGTACTTCTTCAAAAGGGGATTGGACAGATTCCTGGAGGAAAAGTCCATCACAGGTTGCAAACCATGATGGAAATGTGTGATCTCCAGACTTAAAACCCGGGTACCTCAAGGGCCAGATGCAGGGGAGTGGTAGCAGGAGACAGGGATCTAGTCTTGTGCGCTCCCAGAGGCATTTGGTGGGGCTACTGTGAGATACAGGAAGCTGGACTAGATGGGCCTTTGTCCTGATCCAGCATGGCTCTTCTTATGTTCTATGTTCTTATGTTCATATTATATTATGCACCTCATTCTGCTGATGTATGTCCAATAAAGTGGGTGTCCAAAAAGCTTACATTCAACTTAAAATATAATAGTCTTTAAGGTGTCACTTTTTTTGTCTTTTGTTTTGTTTTGTTTATTTTTGCCTGGAATTTTTGCACAGGCTAACATAGCTACTTCTTCTGAAACTTCAAGAAAGCTAGTGTTTATTAGAGAGATATATTGTGAAAGGAAAGATACTAGAAATCCTAATTTTAGCTAATGAAGTGAGATGTCTCTGCTGCCCTGTCAGGAGAGACATGAGGGAAGGAAGTGCCATGAGCAACTCCGTGAATGCCCATTTGGATTTCAGGAAGGTCACCAGAGGTCAGAGCAGGGCAAGGACCATCTAAGAAACCTGAGGAAATCCTTTCTTTCTGCCTGTGTAGAGACATGCATATTCGCCAACAAAGAGGAGACGTAGACCTACTGCTGATTTGTTTCTTACAAAAAAGTGTCTCTCCTCAACACTTGGAAGATTTACCGGATCAGATGTACAGTGGTACCTTGTATAAAGGAATTAATTCGTTCCAAATGAAATTATATTAAGCAAATTTTCCTTTATACAAATTCCCATAGGAATGCATTGAAAACGGAGTGATCCCATTTTTATGTTGTACGGATTCTCCCCATTGGCGATTATGTTAAGCAAATTTTCCCCCTCTCCAGAATTTTTTATGTTGTACAAATTTTATGTTATACAAGCTGTTTGTTATACAAGGGTCCACTGTAATGAATTTTACAGCAGGGGTCGACTGATAAGCACTCCAGCCTCATTTTGCAGGCCCCACCCTCCCTTATTTATTTATTTATTTATTTATTTAGAGTATTTTTACCCCACCTTTCTCCTTGGAAAAAGACCCAAGGTGGCTTACATTAATGAGGGCCTCATTGATCCCTTTAATGAGAGATAATATACAGTCTACTAAAATTAAGACATGTTCAAGTATTGAAAATAGGGAATTGAGGCTACAACAACAACAACAGCAACAGCAACAGGAAAAGAGTTTGAAAAGTCTGAAGAATTCTTGAAAGGCTTTAAGAGTGGTGATTCTCTTTTGAAACAAAAACACACTTATTTGGCCAGAAAAAGAGAGAAGTTTATGATGCAAGAAATCTATTCAGATTTCGGTTTGAATTGTATAGCCTGGAGCAAATGGATCATGTTCAGAATTAGCTGATGACCTTTTCAGCACAACTGTCCTGCCCTATCAGTAAGACACAAGACAGTAAGACCCCAGTATCCACTGGGGACAGGTTCCAGGCCTTCCCGTGGATAACGAAAATTGTGGATGAGAACACAAAAAACCAAAACTGCTGTTTGTGGCAGTAGCTCTCTTTATGGCTGCTGTTTGTGACAATAGCTCGCTTTATACCTGCTGTTTTATGATAGTAGCTTGCTTTAGAGCTGCTCTTTGTGACAGTAGCTTGCTTTGTGGCTGTTGAATTATTTAATTTTTCCTCAGCCAACGTGGATAATTGAATGAGTGGTTAATGAATTAGTAGATATGGGGGTCCTAATGTACTTCAATGGGTATTCACCCTAGTTAAATAGACGATTCCATCATAAATATACGCCAGTTCTCCTGTCTATTCGATCCACAAAATAAGAGACAGAAATGACAGCACATACTGGGCGAGCCTGGGTTGGCAGCAACATAAGCAACCTTGAGAATTATGCAACATTCCTGATTAGGTCATTCAAAAATATTTTTAATCAACGTATACTGGCCCAACAAGAACCCACTGACAAAACCCACATATGCTTATTAACCATGCTTGAAAATTACTTCCCCCTTTTGTGTGATACTGCATTTGACAGCTATTCTAAGCATCTTTACCGTAGGCATCAGTTTACACAAGCTGCTATTTGACTCACATGCCACCATAAGCTGCAAAAGTTATGGGGTTTGAGAATACAATTCCCTCTTGAGTGAAATTCCTACTGAGGTCACTGCAGGATGCAACTCCTACTGCTTCTCATTGTGAGACTGATCCGAATTTTCTTTGACAAGCAGGAAACAGATGGCTGCAACAATGACTGGATTTGCTTTGGTCTAGGAAACATGTCTGAAAATTATGGACAGGCTTTTTTCAAGCTTGGCCCCAGTTCATACCTAAATGCAGCAAATGCAGCAATACAATGTAAATCTAGGTATAACTTCCCATATATAAACAAACACATATATTTTCCTATTAAGATAAGGCTAATGATTATTGTTTTACCTGCTGGGATCTTAAAACGGCAGCATCAATTTCTTCCACTTTCTGCGCAAGACTTTCGTTCACTGATTTGTAACGTCCGTTGTCTTCTGTCACTATCTTGTCTATCCCTTCCCGTGCTCGCCACGGCACCAGTTCCAACAAAGAACTGCTGACTTCATTGAGGGTATCCAATACGGCCTTATAATCCTTAGCTTCTTTCTTCAGTTCCTAAGAAACAATATTCAAAACAAATGTGTTTAAAGTGAACATGTTGGCAGAGAACCAGAAGTTTTCACTTGGATCTCCCCCCTCCCCCATTTTTTAAATCTATTGAGTTAGTTTAATGGGAAAGAGCTCAAAAACTTTACTGCAAACTAAAACTGTAAATGGTATTCTTATTTTCAGCTTCATTATGTTCCCTTTTGATATTGCAAATCCATTTGGCAGAGAAACAGGTGACTGTGGAAGAGGGATATTGATAATGTTTAATTGAAATTTGTACTCTCCTGCAGCCCCCAGGTTAAACTATTGTCCTCTGAAAATGAATACGCAGCAGCCAATCCTTAAGTCAAGCAAGGGCCAAAAAGAATTAGGATTTGTCTCCACCCTCAGCAAACTCTTCCCCCTCTGATGAAGAAGTATAAGGAGGAAATGTTGCCAAATGTGCATTAATTTATGTGAATTTTTGAGTAAATGAGCACTGGCTGGCTACAATTCAAGCCAAATGTTTAGATACCTGGTGCTTAACGTTAAGGGGGCATGGGCAGAATGTAAACTGGAAGCACTGCCCTTTAAGAGTACTTATTTTGATTGGTTTCTCATGCAAGACTGTTGTCAGCACAGATCAAAGAACTGTGTTCCATTCGTAGGCAAAAGATTGTTTTCCTTGGTATGTGTTTGTGATACATCTGTTCAATTCTATTTGATAATAACCAGCTACAATCCTGTTACACAGCTCTGCAGGCACAATGCCAGCAGCAGTAGATCAGCACTGATTAAGGGCTTCTTTTAGCATTGTCAGGGATCACTTGATTTTGCTGCACTGTTTATGACCCATGTGTATCCAGAAATTGTATTTAGTTACTAGTAATTTGTCACCGATGATATCATTCCCACTGTGCAGGTGGAGCTGTGCAACAGGACCACAGCCACCTTGAGAGAAGAATGAACAAGACAGAAATATTGGTACTCCAGAAGAGCAGGAAAAGTTTTTCAGGTTCTATTTGTGGAGGAACCATTGGTCCATGTGTAAGGCAGATTTCCCAACCATGCACACCTCAAATCATAATTGCTCATCATGTGAACCAATAGGGAAAAAAATAACGGCTATTTATTTTTGTTGTTCACCACCCAGAGCTCCCAATGGGAAACTTGGGTGGTTTATACATGTAAATAATAAATAAATTTCTAATCAGACCAAAATGTTATTGCCAGTTAAAGTTCTAGCAGCTATGAAAGAACTGATATTAATAAAGATACTAACAGGGTTACTAATGTCAGTACGTATCTCTTTCTTAGGGAACTCCTGTCCATTGTGGACTCTCTTGTCTTTGGGTATTTCTGCCCATCGGATATGTCCTACTGTTTCTTTAAAAACTACGTGCATGAAGTCAAGTCTGGCGTTTGGCAACCCTTTAGCGTCTTCTCTTCGTACAGACTACTCCAAAGTGACCATTTCCTTCTGAGGTCCCTCTGGGACCCTGCAGCTTGCCCAGGACTACATAGGCTAGCTCTTTTCCTGGATGGCAAAGTGGAAAATTGAATTTGCAATCCCTAACTACATATGAAGGTGCCCAACTCACTGAACTATTCAGCAAACTACTATTTTTCTAAGTTTATTGAAATTGTCGTTTCCTATTATCTTCAGAGCACATTATATATTATGTTGAGCTATTCCCATTCTTCAGTATAACAAAGCTCAATGGGAACAGTCATTTTTCGTTTTCACACTAGTCTAGATTCCATTTTTGGGACACCTGAGTGTAATGAAATACGAGAACTTTCTTTTAAATACCCACAGAGCAAACAATGCATTTTTTGTGTACATTTTTATCCTGGTATTCAGCAGAGCCTGAGAGACAGTGAGTTGTCCACAGACACCAGTCGTTTTAGGAATGGGGATTGGAATTGCGGGTTCCCCTTTACAAGTCTGTATAAATCCATTAATCTTTTTGCACTTTGCAGGCAAATGCAAGCTTTTAATATTAGGTCTGAAGAAAATCACTCTTACTGTTGGTTTTGTGGTACAAAAGCATGCACAAACTAAGACTTTGGACCTGGATTAGGCATCATTTTGCTCCCAAGCAAGGCAACATAGTAGAGTCAGGGGCTCAGATAGGGCCCTTTCTAGCAATTCACAGTATGTAGAAAGAACACTTAGTTGAGGATGTTCAGACGGACCCATCCCTTGTGTGGATAACTGAAGACTAACAACCTTCAGACTTCATCTCTCAGCCATAGCACTGAGAGGCATTTAGATCAATAACAGCAAGGGTTGTTTTCTAATAATGGCAGTATAACTAAGTTACACCGGGACTCTAATTGAATGAAGCATACTTTCATTCTTTTTGCGCTGTAATGCTACACATTTAGTTGCCTTTATACTTTATGGGGATGTGCAGAGGGAGATTGTCGCATGGTTCAAGGAGCGGCCTGGACTCTGTTTCATGGCAATGCCTTGTGTGTTACTGTCTCTGTTGAAGCAATGACTAAGTGCATGGAAGGGGGACATGACTTGTACCCCAGTCAAATAGTTTGTACCGCTAACTCTCCCACAAAAGTGATTAAAATTAATTGACGAATAATACTTATGTGCCATCAAGCCAATTCTATGGATTTTTGCCAGGATTTCTTAAGTATAACACCTTCATAACAAATGGCCTTCCTTTAGTGGCACTCTAGGACTGTGCCACCTGCCCAAGACTCCAGAGGCTGGCTTTTCTTCCGGGAGGCAGAGCAGTGAAAGAAACTCTCGCCCTTGGTATTTGAACTCACTGAGGTATCCAGGCGGGTTAAAATTAACCAATTTTACGGACATATCAATTGGCCATTTAAAAATGTAACCAGCTATTTTGGGAGCCCTAGGATGACAACTCAGTTAATTACTTTTATAAAGCAACTCCAAATTCCAGTCTACTGATAATTTTAGAGTGCAATCCTGTGCACACCTACTCAGCAGTCCTGTCAGATTCAATGGATGGACCTCAGGCAAGAGTGGAATTCTTAATAATGTTCATGTTATATAATCTGGGTTCTCTCTATCTTACAGAAGACAGTTAAAACATTCCTTCCCAATTATACATATGCTCATCTAGAGTTTAAAGCTACATTACCAGTGATGTGCTGCTCTTAGGGGTAAGAAAGTCCTTTTCCCAATATTTCAGTATTAACACTGATACACATTTCGAGTGTGAGTGGATGTAACAAGTAATGCTTATGTGTTATTTCCAAAACCAATGACTGAAATACTGTTGTTTGGTTATTCAAGAAGGCAAAATGTGTAAAATTCCCTCCTTTCTATCTGGCAGTTCAGGAGCTGTCACTGGAATTCTTGAGCACAAACTAAACTAGCAGGTTCATGCACCCTTGGGAATCACAGTGATCATTCCTGAATTGCTGTCTAGAGGTAAGTGAATGCGCTCCTGCCAACGTTAACATGCAACAAGATTTCAGTGTTTATATTTTAAACAGGGGTATTTTTAATTTACTTATTTTTGAATATTTTTACCTTGCCTTTCTCCTTGGAAAAGGACTACTTTCTTAATTAAGGCAGTAGAACAGTAGAAAACAAATAGTTACAAATAACATGCATGTGCTGATTTTGTAAAATATGTGCCAAACTTTGTACTTATTTGACAATACACTAGAATTCACTTCAATGTAAGCACACATGGCATCTGGTTGTGCGCCACATAACTATCATGTTTAGACCTAGGTTGTTAATTTAATCAACCAGTGTTTTTCCTAAGTGTGTGGAGGGGGTGGTCAGGTGGAAACTATCTAGAAATGTGGATGAAGTGATAAATAACCGCCTCTGCAAAAGACAGATGTTAAAGAAACAGACACAGCATCTTCTGAGTCTTCACTCACCTTTTGTCTTTCCTGCACTTGATTCAACTCTTTGCCTTTCAGGACTTGAGACTCATACGAGAGTAATTCCACCTCAACTTTGTCAAGCCAAGCACAGAGTTTCTCATGAACGGACTGCAGCTGACCTGAAAGCTGTAGAGCCTGTTCTAAAGTCTTGGCCACATCAGAGCTGAGCTTTGTGATGTCCTTGTATCGTGCTTTAATGCCTTCCAATTTGTCTTGAATTATGACAACTTCATCACCTGCATTTTGAAAGAGGCTTTGTTGAGCAAATAAAAACAATGGCTTAAAAGGTGAAAGCAAGTAAGACATCGCCCTAGCGGATGATGGACCAGCCTGCTTCATCACCTACCCGACTTTTCTTTTGGGTCAGAAATTTCAGTGTGCTCTTACAGCTGTATTGCCTATAGTAGAATAGCTGTCATATTCCTCCAGTGAAAGGAGTTGGTTGTATGCCCACATTCCTTTGCATCTACTGATCAGCCCCAGTTAATGAAATGAAGGGCCACCAATTTCTCCAATTGGATGTAAGAGCACCTCTCCTTACAAACAGACCTGTGTATCAGGGTACATATTTCTAATGATCTCCAAAAATATTATACAGGCGTACTTCAGTTTATGAACACCCCCATTAACATATTTTTGGTTCGTAAAAGGAAATCCATTGAAAATAATGCCTGTTTACAATTTTTTTCAAAAAGCCTCGGTTTATGATTTTTTTTCAGAGAAAGTTTCTCAGGATGCATTGTGCCCCCATGTTTCCAGTTTACAAATTTTCCACAATACGAAACATCCAGAAGAACACATTAATTTTGCAAACTGGGGTACACCTATACAATGATCTTTATATGATCATCTTCAGTCACCAGTACGTATAGAGAATAAAATAAAAAATTACCGTCTTCGCTGTAATCAAAATACTGTATTTTGAGTGAACAAACTTAAGTTCTTGTTATGAAATATATCTCCACTTCTCTTCCACCCCAGCCCCAAACTATGTATATCTTGGAGAGTATACAGAGTTAGCGACTGGAAAATGTAGAAAATGTTGGTCTACAAACCAGACGTGCTGTGTGCCTTTGGAATGCAATTTTCCCACAGTACTAACAATGGTGTAGGGGGACCAGCCTGTTACAGCAGTAGGACAAAATAGTCACTCAGCTCATTTTATAATTTACTACAGCTTTCTTTCTGCCAAGTGCTCTTATTTGCCTCCAAGAAAAGAGGGGAGAGAAAAGCAAAGAACAAGAAAGAGAACCCATAGTATTCACAAGACAAATATTTATTTATTTATTTATTGGATTTTTATACCGCCCATCTGGCAGCGAGGTCACAAATAGGCACTATAAGTGCTTACCACCGCCACTTGCCTTGCCAGGATGGGTGAAGATCCATCCGTCCCTGCTCTGCCCAACAAAGTGTTGGGCAGAGCACGGACTCATTGATCTTCGGGCAGCCAGGGCGCTTTTCAAGGCAACTGCTTACCTCCAGTTGATTGATCTTCAGCCAGCCCGGAGGTAAGCAGAGGTAAGCGCTTGCCTTGCAAGGTGCCTGGGCTGCCCAAAGATCAATGGGCAATCTCTTTCAAGGGCGGCCGAAAGCTGCTCTCTGTGACCCCCGATCCCCTGAGCCAATTTTGACAGATCCGACCTGTCAAAGTCAGCTGTCTGGTGGGGCTACGGAGAGCAGCCTTCAGCTGCCCTTGATTGAGGGGGGTTGGGACAGCCTTCCCATGGGAATGAACTGAAAACCAATTAATCTGTTTCCTTTTTTGCCTTTTTCCAACCTCCGGAATGGATTAATAGATTTTCAAACTTCTGTTTGACTTACAAATAATTCAACCTCTGAATATGCATTCGGAATGGATTAATCTTGTAAGTTGAGGTATCCCTGTACATTGATTCAAATGGTGCTACTTTAGTGGAGAGTTACAATGCCAAACAACAGGATTTCAGCCAATCTTGACACCAGCTCTGAGCTAGATAGGATTACGTGATATTGCCCTCTCTCTATCAGCAGAACCGCCTTCCCTCACCCACTCTGCATGCCCTTACAATATTTTCCAAAGTGGATTTTGGGCAATGCCGAAGGTTGGAGGAATGTAGGGGGGGGGGAGGGAAAATACTGCTGTAACAGCAGTCGTCTTCCACTTCAAGGTGTAGGCAAAATGCTGCCGTCCAGACATTCTTGGACAGCAACCCTCAACATTTCTCACTTTTAGATATACTGGCTTTGACTAATGATAGTCTAAACAGTTGACCCTTCCGATCTAAAGGGGCCACAAGTTCACTCCAGGCCTAGCATGGCACAAAACTCATAAGCTCACCTGTAATACACTAAGCTCATGTAACTCCAATCATAAGTGCACACCTTAGGGTGGCACACAGTGACTTTCCAGAGGGTAAGCTAATTGAATTGCACTGATCAACACATATCTTTTGACTCCCAATTGACATTGCCTCCTTCTTACTTGTTAGCATCACATAATTAAAAATGATTTAAAATTTATCTCGTGAAAACTAGGATATTTCTTTCTAAAAAGATTGAAGTTAGTGAGGATCTCATAAGTGCTGGTATCCGTCAGAAGTTTTCATTTGTTTGTATTACGTTAAATCAGGCATGTCCAAACTTCGGCCCTCCAGATGTTTTGGACCACCACTCCCACAGTCCTTTTTCACTGGCAAGCTAAGCTTAGAATTCTGGGAGTTGTGGTCCAAAACATCAGGAGGGCCAAAGTTAGGACATGCCTGCATTAAATGATACCTTTCCTTGGCTCTCACCTGTCGTTTGCTTGAGGAGCTCCAAACCATTTTGTATAGCCTGGTCCACATTCTGCTTTCGGAGCAGAATCTCTTCTTGAAGAACCTAAGAGACCATAGATCTTTAAAATACATACACATGGCAAAAAAAATGACATGAAATATTTATATTCTGTAAGCTACACTGAAGTGTGTGTGTGTGTGTGTGTGTGTGTGTGTGTGTGTGTGTTGGGGAATAACCAAACAGGTAATGACCAAATAAATAGGACAGGATTCGTTAATAGTGTCATAATAAATAATAAAAGGGAAACAAAATGTTAAAATTAAATAATAATGATAATAAGGGTAAAATAACGTCAACAGAAAATGAACATAAATACCAGTATTTCAGAGTGCTGCTTCCTTAGTAAGTCACTACTGTAGTCTTGGACGGCCAGTTTGCTCAGCTTTTCATGAACTTCGTTCAGCCAATTCATCAGTTCAACTTCATCCTCTCCAAAAATCTGAGCATTGCAATAGGCTTGCTGCAGAAGCCCAAACCTACTGCTGCTTCTCTCTTGAATCTCAGTGTACCGGGCCTCGGAAGAAATTAGTTTCTCCTGAACCATTTCTTTATCCTCTCTGGAGCTCAAAGTCTTTAAAGACTGACCAATATTAATAGCTTGCTGTAAATTTTCATTGTGAGCCACGATGTCTTCCTCTAAGGCCTAAATTGAGTTATCAAAGCAGCAGGTAAAACACAGTAAATGGGGAAAAAAAGGGGGATGGGGGGATGAAAAAAGAAAAGAAAAAAGAAAGAAAAAACATATAACCAAAGAATAATACACAAATACATTGGCAGTCAACAGAAATGATATGATTTCAAGTGATAGGGTAGTGTGTAAACAAACTAATATAAAACTGGGGAGGGGAGGTTTAAATATTCCTGAGTGAACAAATAAAATAAAAATGCCTGAATGAATGTTGTATCATTTTCTTACTTTATGTTGAGAAATCTGTTCTTGCAGTTTGGAAGCCTGCGTTCCAATGGGTTCCGAGTTGGAAAGCCTCTTTTCAGTGGCAGTGAGCCATTCCACCAGTGGCTCCAAAACCTCATGGAACTGCTGGGCCACAACTGAGATGCTTTCCAACTGGCGATTCCTACAACAGGTCAAGAAAAAAAAAACACTTTTGAGATGAGGTAGGTGTGAAATACTTTAATGAAATTATAGACTCATGGAATCATAGAGTTGGAAGAGACCTCAAGAGCCACCCAGTCCAACCCCCTGCCATGCAGGAACCCCCATCACAGGACGCCCGACAGATGGCCATCCAGACTCTGCTTAAAAAACTCCAAAGAAGGAGACTCCAAAAACTGAAGCCGAATGCCCAACCAAACAAGATATTATGGCACATGTTGAACTACACTGTTTAACTACTGTATTCTCATTTTGATTAACTTTAAAGAGCAATCAGTATTACATGAAGCATTTATGCTAAGGACAAACACTATACTCAATTAAAAGCAATAGTACAACAGGTAGAAGTCTGAACTGCAAAAACCAAAGAGTTCCTCTTGAAAGGGTAGCTCTGCAGCACTATCTTACATCTATTTCTGGGGTATTTGACTCATACATATCCTACATGCTGAGATGGATTTGATGAGCACTTCTATAGCTATGTAAAAAAATATATATTAAAATATAGTCATTAAATACATCAGGGCATGGCTTCAGGTTTAAATATCTTTGGTTGGGAGAAATGAACACAGGACTATTATTTGGGCTGGATGAGGGCAAAGAAAACTGAAACTTAACCCAGACAAGACAGAGCCGCTTCAGGTTAACTGACAGAGAGATAAGGCTATTATAGGGCAGGCATGTCCAAACTTCAGCCCTCCAGATGTTTTGGACCACAACTCCCACAGTCCTTTGCCACTGGGAATACAAGCTTGGAATTCTGGGAGCTGTGGTCCAAAACATCAGGAGGGCCAAAGTTTGGTCATGCCTGCTATAGGGATTCAGTCTGTGCTGAATGAGGTTATACTCCCTGGAAACTCAAATTCACAGATTGGGCATATTTGTAGTCTCATCCTTAAGCCAGCTGCATGCATTCATGGAGATATCTGATTTGGCTATGGTGACACACACTCTTTCATGACATTTCACTTGGATTACTGTAATATGCTCTATGTAGGGCAGCCCTGATTTCCCAAATCTGAATAGAAGTACGCTTCTATTTCTCAAAGGATACAAGCATATAACATGTCCATTAGATTCCAAATAACCCTATTTAGCCCATACCAGCCCAGTATAGACAAGCCCTAAAGTAAATGAGGCTGCTAGCTCAGGCTCCACAAAGCCAAGAAAGTTGAAGCTAAGGCTCAAGCTTTTAACAAATGTGCCCTGTGATTATTAATGACGTAGGCTCGATGACAAAAAAGGATGCTTGCTTTACATTACCTCCCACACTTCTCTCTTGCCTGTGGGACTTCTATCTGGATGTGGAGGATGGAATGCCTGGGACAAGCAAGGCCGCCTCACTTCCTAAGAAATATCTTACTCTGACTGTCCTGCTAAAGGAATCTTAATGACGGCTGACCAATGCCTTTGAAAATTCCAGATATATATCCTCCCCATATATCCTGGATCTAGCTCAGTGAACACAGTGCAGATAGACCGTTTCCAGAGTTAGATAAACACTGGGCTATTTATCTCATTTATGGCTATATTTTCTGACCCAGCAAGCCTGCTTTCTACTCCAGAAGCTGTTGACTCAATAAAACCAGAAAAACAGACAACCGTTCCAACTTCTTCTGACCAAGCTGACCTGGGAAGAACCCTGCTGTAAGAAAAGGACTGCACCATGTTCAGCAGGGGCCAGTAGTTGGCCATGTTCTTAAAATATGTGTGGTTAAATATGGACGTCTTCCGAGACCATTTCATAAATGAATCATTTGCAGAGAGAAAGTGGGGTGGGGGTGGGGGGGTCCGAGTACACTGGGAGAAGACAAAGGTCACCAGACACCTCTTCAGCACCAAACTCTCCTAAACCTCACTTCCCTTAACCCACATTTTAAGCTGATTCCTCTCTTTCTTTGACTCAGAGTTGGCTCTTTGGGGGTCTGTAGCCACTGTTTGCAGAGACTGCTGGAGTGAACACACCTACATGTGAACATTTCAGCCCCATTGAGGCATTCAATAAAAGAATTAATCTGAATCCATGAGCAGAGGAAGGAAGCAAATTCCAGTCTAGCTCTTGTGCATGGAGACAGAAACCTGAAGAGGAGAGCCATCAGATCTCTCTTATGTGATCAAAAGTCCAGAAAAAAAACCAGTTACTTACCTGTAAAGGTGGTTCTTCGAGTGGACCTTCGTGAAGCCACACAGATGGGTTTCCCAGGCGCCCCTGTGCCAGAGGTCGGAACTTCCCTAGCAACAGGAAAGTTTGTTAGTCTCCGCTTCCGCACCCTGCGCATGTGCGTGGGTGTTCCCGCCTAAACGCCTCAGTTCCTCTTGACCGCCAGGATGACAGGTAATGGATGTACCAGTCAGGGCGTGACGGTCCGAGGGGAGGTGGGCGGGTGCTGTGTGGCTTCACGAAGGTCCACTCGAAGAACCACCTTTACAGGTAAGTAACTGGTTCTTCTCCATCGTGGCCTTCGTGAAGCCACAGACGGGTGATTGCAAGCAGTACTCACTGGCAGGAGGGTAGTCACACCGTCACAAAGGAAAGCACTGCCCTCCCAAAGGAAGTGGCCAATCTCAAGCAGGCATCCACCCTGTAGTGGGTCACGAAGGTATCCGGTGTAGACCAGGTGGCCGCCTGGCAGATGTTGTCCAGCGGTACACCCTTCAGAAAAGCCGCGGAGGAGGCCATAGCCCTAGTGGAGTGGGCACAAATACCCAAGGGTAAGGGCACCTTTGCCAGCTCACAAGAGAGTTTAATAGTTTGTACTATCCCACGGGCAAACCGTTGGGAAGAGACAGGATTACCCAGTACTGCAGGATCATGACACACAAACAGTTTATTAGTTTTTTCTGATGGATTTGGTCCTAGAGACATAAAAAGCTAGGGCCCGTCTAACATCAAGTGTATGCATGTCCTTTTCAATCGTAGTCGTAGGATTGGGAAAGAAATTCCACAAAACAGTAGGATGAGAAACATGGAAAGATGAAAAAACTTTCAGAAGGAAAGTTACATCTGGGTAAGCCACCAGCCTATCGTGGTGGAAACGCAAATATGGAGCATCACAGCGAAGAGCGCAGAGCTTGCTGGACCTCCTAGCTGAAGTGATGGCCACCAAAAAAGCAGTTTTTAGGGTGAGAAGTCTAATGTCTGTAGAAGCCATCGGTTCAAAAGGCGGGCGCTGCAAGGCCCACAGGACCAAGGACAGGGACCACTGAGGAGGAATAGGTTTCCTGTCCGGGAAAGTGCGTTTCAGGCCCTTGAGAAACTGTATCATTCTGGGATGTCTGAAGAAAGCAGTTGCTTCCGAAAACTGTGGCTGGTGAGCCACAATAGCCGAGAAGTGGACTCTAAGAGAAGCCAAAGCCAGACCTGTACGTTTCAAGTGCAGAAGATATTGTAAGACCCATGTAAGGGAGGGGTTGACCAGGTCGAATCCCTTATCAGCCGCAAACAGAGAAAACCTCTTCCACTTATAGAAGTATTGTTTTTTAGTGGAAGGCTTGCGGCAAGAGTCAATAATAGTTTCAATCAAGGCTGAATCCTCCAGGCCGTTAGCTGGAGGAGATTCAGGTCCGGATGAAGAACCTGGCCGTTGTCCAGCGAGAGAAGCTCTGGGAACAGGGCAAGACGTAAATACTCCGGGGACATCTGAAGGAGGGAGGCAAACCAGGGCTGGCGAGGCCACCAAGGTGCTATCAGAATGAGGTTGGCTCTCTCCTGTAGGGGCTTTATGATCACCCTGTGCAGCAAGGGCACAGGGGGGAAGGCATAAAGGAGGTCTTTCGACCAAGGGAGGAGGAGAGCATCTCCCAAGGAGTGAAGTCCCTTCCCCACTCTGGAACAGTAGTCCTGGCACTTGGTATTGGATTGGGAGGTGAATAGGTCCACCCGAGGAAATCCCCACTTGTTGCAAAGGAGGTTGAAAGTCCTGGGATGAAGCTCCCATTCGTGGGTTGAATGAAGTCGACGGCTGAGGTTGTCTGCGTCGGAGTTCTCCTCTCCAGGTAAGTGCATAGCAACTGGGTGAATGTTGTTGGAGACACACCAGTCCCAGAAGCGGATCGAGAGCTGCAGAAGATGATGGGAATGTGTTCCACCCTGTTTGTTGATGTAGTACATGGCGGTTGTGTTGGCGGTCACTGCCAGTACTACATTGCCGGAGAGGTGTTGGATGAACGCCCAGAACGCCTTGAAGATAGCCAGCAGCTCCAACTCGTTGATGTGGAGTTGTTGTTCCTGGGGAGTCCAGGTATTGTGGATGGAGTATGAGTGGCAAACAGCACCCCAACCCGTGTTGCTGGCATCTGTCGTTACTTGTATGGTGGGAAAAGGATTCCTGAAGGAACATCAAGAGAGGATGTTGGATCGGCAAGACCACCAGCGAAGGTGATGAGGTAAGTCCCAAGGGATGGGTAGGAGATTGTTGGGAGGGTCCTGAAGAGGGTTGAACTGTTTGAGAAACCAAGACTGGCGAGGTCTGAATCGAAGCCTCGCGTGAACCAAGACAGAGGTCATGGAGGCCATGAAACCTAACAGTCTTTGAGCCTCTACTGCTGGGATGACCTGATGTGCTTGGAATTGTTGAAGCAGATGGAGCATATCTGCAATTCTGGTCCTTGGAGGAAAAGCCATAGCTCTGGTGGAGTCTAGAATGGCACCGATGAAGCTTACAACTGGAGAGGTTTTGAGATGCGACTTCCTGTAATTGACCTGCAGATCCAATGACTCTAGGGTGTCGAGGACAGTGGCGATGTCTTGACGGGCCTTGTCCTGAGAGTCCGCGATGATAACCCAGTCGTCCAGGTAGGGGAAGACAACTATTCCAAGAGTGCAGAGGTAGGCTGCCATTGGTGCCATGCACTTGGTGAAAACTCTTGGTGCTGTGGCCAAACCAAATGGCAGGGAGGAATATTGATAGATGTCTTCCCCTACGGTGAAGCGAAGCAGGTGACGATGAGCTGGGTGGATTGATATGTGGAAGTATGCATCTTTCAGATCCACAACGCCAAACCAGTCTCCTCTGCGCAGAAGAGGGATGACTTTCTCCAAGGTGACCATTCGAAATTTCTTGTATACCAAGAATTTGTTCAAGAATCACAGGTCGAGAATAGGCCGGAGTCCTCCGTCCTTCTTTGGAACCGTGAAATAACGGGAGAAGAGGCCGAGACGAGCGAAGTGCCTTGGGACCATTTCTATGGCTTGCTTCTGAAGCAGTGAAGAGATCTCTTGTAGGAGGCAAGGAGATGGAGAAGTGCGAACTAAATTTCCCAACGGGGAAAGAGAAGCCAACTCTAAAAGGTAACCTTTTTGAATAACAGAGAGGACCCATTGGTCTGAAGTAATGCGTTGCCAAGCCACCAGGAACTGATTGAGATGGATGGGGTGGTAGTCAATAGTCGTCTTTGGATCTCCTATCCCTGGGCTTGGAGGGAACAGCAGTGGACTTGGACTTTTTGGTCTTGGAAGCAAAGCTGGACAGGGCAGATTATCTTGTAGGACGATCTCTCTGTTGGTGTTTACAGGAAGACTGAGCTGAGGGGGGCCAGAAGCGTCTTCTTGTGTGGAAACAAAGGAAGGTTTCTGGCGAGCAGGAATCATGTTCAACTTCTTGGCAGTGTCCTGCTTCTTATGTCTGTCCTCCATAAGATCATCAGTAGCGGTGTTAAACAGGCCGGAGCCATCAAAAGGCAGGAATTCAATTTGTGACTTATGGTCATCTGAAAGGCCGGTGGTACGTAGCCAAGCGTGCCTGCGGAGAGTGATGGAAGAATTAAGCACCTTAGAGGCAGCATCAAAGGAGTGTTTGGAGGCCCTCATCTGCTGTGCTGCTAGGGCCATAGACTCCTCGTAAACGGCAGAAGCCTCTGCACGCTTCTCTTCAGGGATCAGCTCCAAAAAAGGATGGAGGTGAGTGAGGAGATCACGTTGATAGGCCCCCATGGCACCTTGGTAGTTCGCAATCTTGTGTTGAAGAACAGCGAAAGAATAAAGGTGCCTACCAACAGTATCTAATTTCCATCCTTCTTTAGAAGGAGGCATGGGTATTTGTTTTGTACGTGACTGTACTTGGGAGGACGCAACTACCACGGAGTTCGGAGTAGGTTGCTCATTAAGGTAAGGCGCCTTATCATCGTGGACTCTGTAGAGAGCTTCCAGCTTGCGGGGGATGGAAGTGGTAGACAATGCTTGGAAGGAGTCCTCAATCATCGTCAGGAAGGAGGGAATCAAGGTAAGATGTACTGGTGATGTTTCGTCGTTGGCTATCCTCCCAAAGATGTGGCATATTCTCTTGGGCTGCGGTTGGTGGATTGGTAAATCAATGGTCTTAGACATCCTCACAAGAAAGTTAGCATAATTTCTCATAGAGTTTGAGGATGGAGGAGATTTTTCGTCGACCTCGGAATCTGGAGAGGTGACAAGTTGTAGAGAAGTCGAATCCGAGACTGCGGAATCGACAGATTCAACTTCCGAATCCACCTCATCCTCCCGATTTGAGCCTGAAGAGGAGGGGACCAAAGCCATCTGGTCGGATTTGACCTGGTCCGCAGAATGGATCGACCACTGCCGTCCGTCAAAACGGAGGGAGAAGGCCGGTATCGGAGGGACTGGTAAGGGAGCTTGAATATGATGCTCCTTACGCCTCTTCTTTTTAGGTGGCGCCATCGAATCCGAGGCCGCAGTGGTCCGTTTGGGCGGTGTTAAAGCCTGGGCCACAGCAGCAGGAACGAATTCAATCTGAAGCACTGGAATGGGAGCATCGAAACCGACGGAAGCAGCCGGGATGGTAGACTGCAGTTGGACATGTTTGTCCCATCGGTGCTTCTCTGGCTTCAACGACGACGGACCCGAAGGGAACGTCGGAGGCAGGGAAGAGGCACACTCTTCGAGCTCAGTCTCCCGGAGTGGAAGCGGGGACGAGGCAGCCTTT
Organism: Phrynocephalus versicolor; assembly: GCA_023846285.1. NCBI lineage: Eukaryota > Metazoa > Chordata > Lepidosauria > Squamata > Agamidae > Phrynocephalus > Phrynocephalus versicolor. The sequence goes on along the minus strand of JAHTLZ010000122.1, from coordinate 29,778,100 downwards.
GAAACCAAGGATGGAAAGCGAACAGCAGGCTCCCTGGACTGACAGGTCCCTTCAGTTCCGGACCGACGGGTCCCAGTATCCATCAGCGGAGTCGAGCCCACCAAGGTGATATTTGGAGGTGGGGCTCCGTCATTTTCGGATGACGACTCCGAAGGATCTGAAGGAAGAAGCTGTTGGTACCTCAAGGTAGGAGCCTTAGGAACCACAGCTGCCGCCGAACCGGAATATTCGTTTTCAACGGTCACCGAAGGAGAGGCCAGAGTTGAAGAAAGGATGGTCGTCGTAGTCGATGTTGACGCAGAGGAGCTTTTCGGAGTTTGAAGGGGGGCGCGAAAGACATTAGCAAAAAATAGTCCGAGTCAAAAGCCAAATAGAAGAAAAAATTCCTAAATGCAATGAAAAAGCGCGGAGACTAACCAAGAAGAACCTCTAGCCACGGGGGTTAAGAGGAACTGAGGCGTTTAGGCGGGAACACCCACGCACATGCACAGGGGGCGGGGGCGGAGACTAACAAACTTTCCTATTGCTAGGGAAGTTCCGACCTCTGGTGCAAGGGCACCTGGGAAACCCATCTGTGTGGCTTCACGAAGGCCACGATGGAGAACCAGAGTTTCCAGTCATATAGGGATAACTTTAAGAACAGAAACTAGATATGGGCACACAATCCATCTTCTAATCACCCTTGGCTAGCCAGCACACTCCTTTGCCTGCCACTGGGGGGCCCTTCTTCTCCAGCGGTGCTCCAGTCTGGGCAGGAGCTTGGCTGACCCATCCCTGCCTCCAACAGCAGCTGGCCACTCACTGGCTATGAAGGGAGAATCCCTGTCCTCCTCAATGGAGTGTTTGGCGGCCAGCGGAGACAGGCCAGCCAACCTCCTGCCAGGATCGGGGCACCACTGGAGACGGAGGACTCCAGGAACACGTGAAGAACAGTGAGTGAAGATCAGCCAGCCGGGGATTTGGGAGATGGTGCCAAGTGGGGCACTTCACATGAAATGCTTTGTTGTACTTTGTGCCCATGTATAGTCGAAACTCTTAGCCTCAGCTTTTCCACATGTATGGAAAAGAGTAAAGATGGAGGCTGATCCTTCTGTTCACAGGTTCAAACCAATCTCATTCTAAACGCCTAAATAGGGTGCTGTTTTCTACCAATTCTGGTTTTGGGCAGACTAGGATGGATTATTGTTTTGGTTTTTAAAAACTTTTTTGGCATACTCTGCAAAGTCCTTTAGTACACTAGGACCCCATTCCTGCCCTCTCCCTGGACCATATGTCCATATGCTGGACATCCCTCTGTTTACTAATTGATGATGCAATTATGTTTGGCAATGATTTCAGTAGATCTTCACAGTGACATCTGTTCAAGCTAAAAGATGTGATGCCTTTAAAACTGCTTGCATTGTTCAAAATGCTAGTTTCAAAATCAGTGGAATGAAAACGTTTATATAGCTTCAAATTACACCAGTTTCCACGCTGCTTCTAGGCGTACACCCTGCTATACCCCCTCCCTCCCAAATGAATGAAAACATTTCAAGTACCTTGCTTCTGCTTTATCAAGCAATGCATCCCATCTGCTATCCAGGAGGCTCAGCTGTTTCAAGATCTTCTCTTTATCAGCAGGCTCTGCTGACTCTGCAATCTTCTCCCCTTCGCGCTTGATCAATTCAACAGTGGGTTTGCGGTCATCCAGCAATCTCTGTAGAAGCTGGAGGCAAGATAATCAAAAATCAAATGGTCAAGAAATGACTGTTTGCTAAGGCTGCAAAAATATGACGAAGGCAGAATCTTCAAGGAGTGATTCATTGGCAGAAGGTACAGATTTAAGAGAATAATTCTTAGAGATGGCAGGAAATTGTTAGCATGAGGAATAACAATGTGAATGCCCCCACTTGTTTGTATGTAAGGCATTCACTGCTACAGATGGCAAACTGAACCAATCTTAGTGTCAGCTGTACATATCTAGCTCCTTGCATTGTTCCCAGCTCCAATTTTTATTAAGATTTTTGTTCTATGCTACAGTGAAAGTTAAGGGTTGGTTACAAATATGCATATATTTATTACCTCTTATAATTAATTATTTTATAATTTATTTATATTCTGCTGAGCACGGTATGTTTTTCAGTCAACATAATTTGTTGATGCTTCTGACATGAATAAAGAAAGAAAGGGAAAGAAAGAATTACCTCTTACGAAGTACTACATTTACACTTGTAAAAAAGATTTCATAATGGGATATTTAATCACTTACAAAAGAGAATCTTCCTGTGCTTTGAAAAAGATTTCTCTGCACCTCCACAAGCTATAGGAGTTGCCCCAGTCACGCTAAAGCACAACAAATTTAACCACGACAAATCTGTCTCGTCATGTGCAGACTAAAAATGGCAGTTGGAGAATCAATCTCTCTCAAAAAAATCAGGGTAATGAAACTGGCCTGAAGCAAATCTAGCTGCCAGAAGAAAAGTCATTTCCTTCTGCTACTGCGCTGTCATTCCAAACCGACAAGAGCCACATGGAAGCGGCAGGAGGATTTATAGGGCACCCGTGGAAGGCAGGGCCTAGCTGGTCATCCTTCCTTTTTTCTCTTGCTGAGAAGGTTCTTGCTGGTAAGGTATTGGGGCCGATACATACTTTCAGCAAGACAGTGAATGCAGGAGCAAGTCATCTGCCCTCCACCTGCCTGACCAACCCTTCACTTCCACGTGCTATCCATTAGATGACAAGGCCCATTGTGTGCATGTGCCCATTAGTGTGTAATCACCAAAACGTTAAGGAATAAATATCTTACTTTATTAGGCATGTTTCCCTAGGAGTTCACATGCAACAAATATGCATCCTATAAACAGTATGGCAAATACAAAACGATCATGTGAATGAGCATAACGAGAAATGAGATCAAGAAGGGAAAGCAAGTCCAAACCTTCTAAATGTGGGCACAAAGCTTTCTAGGGAAGGGGCTATTGTGTTTTCATACACATCCTATATAATAGTTTGACCCTTCAAGTCATCAAGATAAGAACATAAGAACATAAGAACATAAGAAGAGCCATGCTGGATCAGGCCAAAGGCCCATCTAGTCCAGCTTCCTGTATCTCACAGCGGCCCCACCAGATGCATCTGGGAGCTCATGAGACTAGATATCTGTCTCCTGATACCACTCTCCTGCATCTGGCCCTTGAAGTACCCTGGTTTAAAGCCCGGAGACTACACATCTCCATCATGGTCTGTAACCTGTGATGGACTTTTCCTCCAGGAATCTGTCCAGTCCCCTTTTGAAGGCATCCAGGTCAGATGCCATCACCACATTGTGTGGCAGATGACGACAACTTACAACTACCAGGTGTACCGTAAGAAAGAATGATACAGCACAGGACTTGTCCATGACCCAGACTCTTAAACATGTTAAGGGGAAAGCCCATGTGTTTCATGTTTTCTGTGCCCTAACCTAAATTTCATTATAATACGAATGATAATTACATTTTGTCATGCACAGCTGTGTGTTCTTGGCTGCTCATCAGTCCAGGTAGCTTGAGGACATGATTTTCTGTAAGGAAGTGCTCTCATGGGTGTTTCAGCCAAACCTGCCCGCACTTCCCAGTTTTTGTTAGCTCTCTTGAAGAAAAAAAAAACAATTTCTCTGATACCCCTTGTACATGCTACAGCCTGCTGTTTCCTCATCATTACATTTATTTTAAGGAACAGAATGATGGATTGCCTTGCTTAAGTCTCAGGTGTCATATTTAGTCTACCATTGCCAATTTACTATTTAATGTGAAACTTTCTTTTTCTTTTTAAAAAGACGAAGTATAATTCTCCATTCAAAATGTTATATTTTTTGTAACGTTAGATAAGCCCGAGGGTGTGTGTGTGTGTGTGTGTGAAGATATAGCAGGTAGTTGACATACCAGACTGTTACGCCTGATTCAAAAGTAGAATAATAAAATGATGGATTCGGAAGAGGTCTATAAGGCCATTGAGTCTAACCCCTTGCTCAAGGCAGGTAGCCAAGTTAAAGTAGATCTGACACATGGTTGTCTAACATTCTCTTGAATGCCTCCCATTTTGCGCCACTCACCACATCCCAAGAGAATTGGTTTCACTGTCATGCAGCTCTAAGGAAGTTCTTCTTGATAGGCAACTGAAATCTGTCTTCTTCCAACTCAAGCCCTTTATTATGTCTCCTGCATTTGGAGAACAGATTCTGTCTTTCTTTTGCTACCATCTTGCCCCTCAGTCTTCTTTTCTTAAGGCTAAACATGCCCAGTTCCTTCAGTCTTCCCTTGCCGGGCTTGCTGTCCTATCTCCCTGTTCATCCTTGTTGCCCTTCTTTGAATCTGTTCCTGTTTGTTGGCACCCTAAGTATAGTGTTCAGAACTAGATAAACTACATAAGATGAGGCTTAATTAGGGATGGGCACCTTACGAAAAACAATATGCTGTTTCATCATTTTGTAAGGTCTTCAACTGTTTTGAAACAAAACAACCTTGTGTCATCAAAAAACGAAATAAAATGATGTTTGTGGTTCAGGAGGAACCGAACTAAGGAGATGCCACCAGATCTTGCTTCAGCAATGAGTTCTGCCGCCTGTTTCCCTGTTCACGTTCTTGCCCGCCACCACCTCTCAGCTGGTTTTGACAACTCAAGCTATCAAAAAATCCCAGCTGGGAGGTGGGCGGCTAGGGAGAACGGAGCAGTCAGGCAGCACTAAATTCGCTGCCTGACTGCTCCTTTCTTCCCTGCCACCCACTCCTCCCAGGGGAATGTTCTGGATGGGGAGTGCAGTGGGGGCAGCCCCCCCCAGTCCACAGTCCCCCATGTCCAGAAAATGCCCCTGGGAGGAGGGGGAGCATGGTAGAAGGAAGGAGGCAGTGGTAAATTCAAACAGAAGTTGAATTTACCGCTGCTTCTGTCCTTCTCCCTTGCGATCCCTGCCTTCCATTTTTTTTTTACAGGTAGGGCTGTGGGCAGGGGCCCCCTCCCCACAGCCCTCCCTGTTTAAAAAAAACAGCTGTGAGGAGCTGGAAGACCAGGGGATTCCATGCTGCTGTGAGCACCATGCCTGCAGCAGCAAGAAATCCCCTGGTCTTTCGGGAAACAGGAGGGGTCTGAGAAAGGAGTGATGACCCTTTCTGTTTCAGGGAAGACCAGGGGATTCCCTGCTGCTGTAAGCTCAGTGCTGGCAGGAGCAGGAAATCCCCTGCTCTTCCAGTGCCTACCAGGTGGGGCTTTTCAACAGGTAGGGGTATGGAGAGGGGGGTGCCCAATTCCCCCATGGCCCGACCTGTCAAAAAGCCCCAGCTGGGAAGTGTTGGGAGGGGCAACACACCAGAAGAGAGCAGGTTTTTGCTACCTGCTTCCTTCTGGCATGTTACCCCTCCCCTGCCTCCCAGATGGGGCTTTTTAACAGGTGGGGTGTGTGGAAGGAGGGCAGCCCCCTCCCCACCCAACCTGTCAAAAAGTTCCAGCTGTGAAGCGGAGTGGCGAGGGACAATGGATCAAGCAGTGGGAAATTCAAACGGAACACTGCTTGCTCCATTCTGCCTTGCTGCCTACCTCCCAGCTGGGTTTGACAGGCCAGAATGATTGGGAAGCTGCCTCCACCCAGATGGTGGGTGGGTTTTTTTTTTTTGTTTTTTGTTTTTTGTTTTTGTTTTTTGTTGACAGGTTGGGCTATTCCCACTGGGAACAGCCTGGCCTGTCAAAAAACCTCACCTGGGTAGCGGCAGCTTCCAAATTGTTTTGTTACTCATTTTGTTTTATTTTGTTTAAAATTCAATAAAAAGTTGTTTAATAAAGTGAAACACAATGAGTAATGAAACAAAACGAAACATTAATTTTTTGTTTCATGCCCATCTCTAGGCATAATCAATGTGGAGTAGAAGTGAAACAGAATTTCATAGAATCTGAAACTGTTAACACAGCTTAAAACATCATTTGGTGTTTTTGCAGCGGCATTGCACTGTTGGCTCATATTCAGTTATTGATCTCCAACAATTTAAAGAACCTTCTTGCATGTAGGATTGTTGAGCCAAGTATCCCCAATCTTCTAATTATACATTTTTGGGTTCCCCCCTAAATGCAGAACTTGAACATGTCCCTGTTAAATTTCGTTGTGCTGTTTCTAGCCCAGTGTTTCAGCCCATCAATACTTTTTTCAGTCTTGTTTCTTTCTTTGAGGGTGTTAGCTATTCCTCTCAATTTTGTGTCAGTGGCAAATGTGATAAGGATTTTTTGCACTCCCTTATCCAAGTCATGTATAAAAAGGTTCAGGAGTACTGGACCAAGGGCTGAAATTATGTAAAACTCTCTACATGGACCTAAATCAACAGAAGGTGAAGGAGTGGGAAGGAAAGCAGACACAGATTTCATCCTTGACTAATCCTCATCTGCAGAGTGAGAGACAATCCAAGTAACAGAAAAGCTCATCTGCCTCCACCTTGAGCAGCACATGCAGGTAGGAGGAATTTGGGGGTGGGCAGACTAATCCCATTTTGAACTATATTTCAGCCTAAAAGCTTAACTTTACTGGGGGAGGGGGGCTGGGATATAAGATATTTCACCATGTCTGTGACATATTTTCGAAGATCAGACTGCTTTCACTCTCAAAATATTTGTTTTCCTTTGCACTTACTGTAAGTATATATCAACCCAAAATATGTAAACACCCAGCAGCAGTATTTCAGAGCTTTCTCTGCAGCTTGTTAAAAATGGCCTTATAAACTTTAAAGTCTGGTTACATTATACAGTGCCTTGTTCCCACTCACAATCTAAACATGCTTCGGTTTATCTCTTCTTCTTGGCGATCAGTAGCCTAAACTGGTTTCTATCTAAAGCTATTCTAAACAGAGCAGCTGTGCTCACTGTGGACCATTGGCTTAAGTTCTTTAGCCAGAATGTTCTTCTGAGCCCCAGGCCACACTTCCCATCAATTTTTCCTTGAATGATAACCTGCAGCAGATGGTATTTCGTATCATGCATTGTGTGTCCGAAATACAGTGGTCCCCCGCCCTAGGGTAAGGGGGGAAAGTCCTGTTTCAAGCCTCCCATACTTACCCCAGGACCGGAGCTGCCCCAAACAGGCCTGTGAGGGCCTTCTTGGGCCTTCTGGAGACCCCGAAAGGGCCTCCCTGCGAACCAGAAGTGACTTCCGGATAGCTGAAAATCATTTCTGAGGCCTCCAAGAGCCTTCCTAGGCCTGTCGGAGGCTTCAGAAATGATTTCCAATTTACTGGAAGTGACTTCCAGTTCGCAGGGAGGCCCGGGAAGGCTCTTACAGGTCCGTTCAGGGTAGGGCCAGGCTGGGGGTAAGTACAAGAGCCCCCAGCTAGGCCCCCAGGCCTGATTCGACCTGCACTCGCATATTGCGGATTTTCAGTTATTGCCGGTCAGGTCAGGTTCCTAACCCCTGCAATTTTCTTCTCTTTACAGTACAGTGGTACAACTCCTAAGACAAATTTAATTAATTCTGCGGTTCAATTCGTCTTATGAAAGATTCATCTGAAGAGGCATGGTTTCCCAAAGGAATGCAATGAGGGAACAGATTAATAGGTTTTCAATGCATTCCTATGGGAAGGCTGTCTAACCCCCCTCCGTCAAGGGACAGTGGAAGGCTGTTCTCTCCCTGCAGCCGAGAGACAGCTGATTTTGACAGCTCAGAGCCTCACCCACTCATCACTTTCTTGTGTCGGGACAGCCACTTCCTCTTTGCCCGGTCACTTCCGGGTTTCTGGAAGATACTTCTGGTTCACCGGGAAGAACTTTTGGGGCATCGGAGGCCTGTTCGGCCCAGTGCCAGGCCTGGGGTATGTACAAGAGGCCCCAGATAGCCCCCCCATCCCGACCCAACCCTGCATCTGCATATCACGGATTTTTAATTACCCCCCCTGCAATAGGTGGGGGGTTACTGTACTTCTCAGAAGCCAGGTTACTTAATATTACTGAAACTGAACAAGTAATTAATTGCACTTTGTTGCGTTGCCCATAACAACAAATCAAAATACAACAAGAAAGTACTCTCTGGTTTTGTCTAGAGGCCAATTCTGATTCTTCAACATGGAAATATTTCTAAAAATATACAGGACAAAAATACTTTCTTTGCTCTTTAGGATGCAGAACAGAATGACACAAAACTTTAATATATGTCTCTACAGAAGCCTTAAAGAGCCCTTATAAAGTAACATTTCAAAATTACTCAGAGTCACTTGGTACACCCAAGTAATTTAGCCATGCCTCCTTATGATGAAAGAGTAATATTTTCACTACTATTTATGCAAGGATTTACTCAAAAATAACTAATTATACATAATAGAAACAGAGGTATGCTAGCTACTTCCAAGCTATGTTGAATTCCATGGTGGAGAAAAAGATGGAACACAAATGTCTCAAATATATAACAAGCAAATGAGTGAAGTTAGAGTGCCTACTGTCTGGGTTCCTCGATAAAAAAAATTAAACACAGCATTTCAACAACCAACTAGGAATAGTCAAAATCCTAAAGGTCCTTGGGCTGAATTGATAAAAGGCTGGCCTTGTCTCTCCACCTGGTTCTGTTGTCCTTTGTCCCTTCTCTCTTTTTTAAATTATTTTTTTATTTTCTTGAGGACCAACACATTACAGTGATCCCCCGCCTATTGTGGGGGTAAGGGACCCGACCCGACCCACGATAATTGAAAATCCGCAATATGCAAATGCAGGTCGGGTGAGGCCTGAGGTGCCTAGCTGGGGGCTTTTGTATTTACTCCCAGCCTTCCTGGCCTTTGGGGGCCATCAGAAGGCTCGGGAAAGCCCTTGCAGGCCTGTTTGGGGCAGCGCCAGTGAGTAAGGGAGGCCTGAAACAGGCATTTCCCCCCTTACCCCAGGGGGCCTTTTTTCATATACTGTGATCCCGCGATATAGCGGGACCGCAGTTATGAACCGCGAATGGGCGGGGGACCACTGTACAATTATTTTTCTAACATATCAACTCTTATACAATTCCCAAAGGTTGTACGCCCTTCTTCTTTTTTCCTCCCCACCCCCAACAAAGCAAGCAACTAGTTGCAGTTCCCTCTCATATTATATATTGTCAAATCCTGATGGAAAAGTCTGGCCCATTTCTCTGTCCCTTCTCAACCCGAGAACCCTCCGTCTGTTTTTCACGTTATCTGGCTGATCCCGCCTAAGTGACAGGTACGATGAAGTCTCTATGAGAGAGCATAATTCTTTCTTGCGATTGCACCTCTGCCACACTAGTAGCCGTACAGCAAGACCTTCCACTGCAAAACAGGAGACATGAAGGACAAGAGATGCCAACGTTCCACTCACTTTCTGCTCCTGTATTTGGGCCTTCACCACCTTAAACTCAGCAGAGGGAGGCTTCTGATTGGCCACCAAGTCTTCGGTGTCAATGAGCCAGCTGAGTATCGATTCCACAGCATCCTGAAACCTCCCACAGTGCAGCAGTGCTTCTTGCAGTTGGGCTGCTCTTTGTGCCACCTAAAAAAAATCAAACACATGAAAACGCCACAAATGCATCTGTTTCTGTACAATATCCTGTCTTTACCTTAAAACACCACCCCTGGAAAATATGGGTAAGGAACAAATTTCTTTCCAAAAGTTTTCAAAGATGAGGTGATATTTGTGCAACTAGAAAATCTTTAACAGCACTACAACACAGGTGTCAACATTATTAATATTTCTCTGTGCCTGTAAAGCAACAGGTTCACCAAGTGCAAAGCAGGTATGTCTAGGGAAGCTCAACTAATCCTCAAAGAAACATGACCTCTTTCACATACAACAAAGGTTCTTGTGGCATGCTTAAGACTAAGTCTTAGTTGGCATCAGATTTTATAGATTACAGCCCATGTCATCAGAAAACAGAGAGCATTAGCTCAGTTGGCATATGGTCTTATCACATGGTATAAATATCTGCCTACATGGGCAAAATTCCAGGCATCTGATGAAGTCGGCTGCAGTCCATAAAAGGTTATTCCTAATAAAACTTTATGGTGCCAGATGATACTGGTCATTTTTTCTGGAACATACCAACACAGTTACCACCTTAAAACCCTTTCATATTTGTCCTTTCAACTGGATGGTAGATAAACTATCCACCTGCCTGTCTCCAAACAGAATGACAAAGAAAGCTAGCAGAACTATCTTCTGCAGTTCTGGTTAGCAATAAACAGTAATAAGGAAACACTTTTCTCTACCTTTTTATTCTCTAATTTCCCTACTTAATATCACATGAGCAAAGACAGTCTACTTCTTCAGGAGCTCTGCACAAGCACAGGAACAACCTGTGTGGATGTGACTGGGTGCCATAGTGGCTTGAATGTTGGACAAGGACTCGTGATACCTGGATTCAAATCCTCATTGAGCCACAAAACTCCCCAGATGGCTTTGGGGCAGTCATATATTCTCAGTCTGACCCACCACACTTGATCGCTGTCACATTGCAAGGCTCAAGTGGGAGAAGGAGAGATATTTATGCAGTCTTGAACTCATAGGAGTAATGGCATGATTGGAAACAAACAACATAAGACCATAAGAAGAGCCATGCTGGGTCAGGCCAAAGGCCCATCTAGTCCGGCTTCCTGTATCTCACAGTGGCCCCACCAAATGCCTCTGGGAGCGCATGAGACTAGATATCTGTCTCTTGCTACCACTCCCCTGCATCTGGCCCTTGAAGTACCGTGGTTTTAAACCTGGAGATGATACATCTCCATCATGGTTTGTAACCCGTGATGGACTTCTCCTCCAGGAATCTGTCCAATCCCCTTTTGAAGGCATCCAGGCTAGATGCCATCACCACAAGGAAGTGAGCTTCAGAATGGGGTGAATGTACCTTCTGCCTCTCCAAAGCCCTTTCATGAAAATACCCATTAGTATTTGCACACTGCAAACCAGAAATAAGCACAGAAGAAAATAAACAAACTGAGAACAGTAAAAAATACAACTTTGGTACCTTTTTGTTGAGAGTTTTCCATCTTGTGTTTACATCCTCAAGATCATGCTCAAGGTTTTCAGTACTGGTATTCTTGGCTGCACTCTGAATAAGTCCTTGCCCCAACCAATTTACTTCCTGTTGCTTAACCTGCAATGGTTCGATCTTTTCTTTCTCAAATACCTGTGGATAAAGAAAAGGCAAAGACACACTGGGACTATTAAGTCTGGAACATGCAGAGTATAAGCAATATCTAGAGTAAAAATGAACAATAAGAATAAAAAGGTCATTTCTATTGAGCATCCTGTCCAAACATAGCATTTGGCCACAAAACATGTAAAAGCGCAGATTGAAGATGATTATACATTGGGGAAAGCAGCAAGCTGAATACAGAAAGGTGTTTTAAAGTCACTGAGTTCCATGTGACTTCTCCAGTTGAGCATCTATCCTCATGACCCCGTGCTTCTTGGGCTATGTGCCCCAATGCAAATGGTTATCCTTGGCCACAGCCGTCAAGGTAATAATGCAAAGTCTTGTGAACAGATCATTAATTGATTGTTATGAAGTAAATAAAAAGCAAAGGTTTAAAGTTGAGAAATATGAAATAATAGTTCTGTCCTCCACATCAGCACTACCTATAGCGTGTCAAGTAATCCCTTGCACAGCTGGAGTTCAGACATGATCCAGGAGTTTAACCTGTGATAGGAAGCACTGGTGTTGCTATCAGAAGAGGCTACAGGCCAAATGAGCAATGTAGTGCTGGGAACACAGGCAGGCAAAATTCCTCTCCCCCATTGTGACTGCAGACCGGAAGATTCAAGGACTTGGGGGCAACTGTGGTACAGGAATACCCAGAAGAGCTACAGTACTGATGCTGTCTTTGGTTCTTAGTAGTTGCACAAGGGAAAAACTGATGTAGTGACTGAGGAACTAGAGTAGCACCCAAGCTTAGAAATAACTATTAGTTATAAATTACAAATTGCTTCCAATATTTCACCCCAATAGGTTGGTTCTACTACACTGCAACTGCAGCTTAATGAAGTACAACTTTATTTCTCTCACACAACACAGGTGCACCTTTTGGTTTCCTTTGTTGTTTCAAGACTATCATCTCATTAAGCAAGGAATACTACATGGTTCAAGTGCTGACCTCTACTGCTTGCTCCAGGCTCTGTTGTTGTGGGCAATAAAGGGACAGCCAAAGTGGATTGGAAGAGATTTTGCTTTGCACCACATTCTAGCAGTTTGCAGCATTCAGTGGCTTTGGGGCAATCAGGTCAATACAGTTGTTATTTAAAAACACTTTATATGACTTACTATTGTAGGCTTTTAGAACTTTAACAGTGCTTAACCATTTTTTGAAAGAAACCTTCCAAGGTCGGAACCAAGTTACTGTCTTATGACCTGTCTCGTAATGATTACACTGTTATTCTACAAGAGACAGACACAGGCACATTTTGGCACCAAACTGCCACAACACTTCAGAAGATGGCAAAATCACAATGGAACTATAAATTTAGGCCAGCTCAACCTGCCAACTTAAACAAAGTCCGTCTGAGGCCATGCAAAGGAAGGCAACAGAAAATGTTTTGCAATCACCAAATTATGAATCAGGAACAGATAATCTGACCCAAAAACCTCCTTGTCAGTCCTTACTTTACTCTTTCACCACCTCTGGCAAAAGTTTCATTAGGGTGAAAAACATATTGTAAAAAAAACGATACTGAGCTACTGTATTGTAGCAGTACAGTTTTAATAGCAAACATGATCTGCATTCCACATATCTCAATATGTTTTCAGTTGCTATAAGAAACCTCACCTCCTCTGCTCTAGTCTGACCCACCACACTTGATCGCTTATCATTAATATAACTTGATCCATTTTTGGAGATAATTCTGAAAGTCCTCAAATGGCCAAAATACTTTCACTCCACCTAAGCAACTAAAAACTGGTGTGCAAATAATCTAGGATATCCTGGCAACTGGTAACATATTAAAAGGAATAAAAAAGTTGGTATGTTGTCCTCAAACATGAGCCACAGATTAAAACCCTAAACCATCCAGACCACACACACATTTTTCTTATACATCATATAGACTTTCATTTGTTTCTCCTCCAAAGTGAAATATGTGACATGCATACCAAAGTGGCTGGTCATTCCAGCAGAAGATACATAAAAATAAGAAACACTTTTATTTTAAAAGTCTGTATAATGATTTCCTTACATATCAAAATAAAAATTTATCTCAAACCTATGTACCTGATAAATAATTACAGTGGTGCCTTGTATAAAGGAATTAATTTGTTCCAAATGAAATTCTGTTAAGCAATTTTTCCTTTATACAAATTTCCCATAGGAATGCATCGAAAACAGAGTAATCCCTAATCGTGACCATTTTTATGTTGTACAGATTCACCCCATAGATGATTTTGTTAAGTAAATTTCCCCTATCTCTGGAATTTTTTACGTTGTACAGATTTTATGTTATACAAACCATTTGTTATGCGAGGGTCCACTGTATGATCAAGTCTACTACACAGCAGAAAGATATGTGCAGAAACCCCCTCCCCCACTCCAACCCCTGAATCAGTGATAAATGGAGTGAAGAGAAGGTTGGCCAATGGATCAAGAAATGTAGGCTTGGATAAGTAGTAAAACATATGGGATTTTTACATTTAGGAATGGGGGATAAATGTTCATATTTTAATACAAAGTGATCACTTTTTTTTACTTTTGAAACTCAAATTGAAACTCAATTATATTTTGATCTTGCTACTTCTACTAATCTGCAATGGATTTCTCCAATGAAAACACATAAAAATGTGTATATTGGGAGCATGCACACAAAAATGTATGCTTTTGTAGAAATAATGATTAAAACAGATTATGCTAGGATAATTCCTTATGAAACATGTGCATTAAATTGACAGATTTGTCAGGTCCTATGTCCTTTTGAATACTTTAATACTACTATTAAAGTACCAACTGGGAACACTACACTAACTTGCAGAATTAAATCATATTTAGCAGTGTAATGATGACATTTTGGGTACACCTGGCAGTATTTCAATTTTGCACACAATCATGGGGTGGGGACTGGAGTTTTTAGAGTTCTCAGCAAATACAATCATTATGGGCATATATGCTTAATGTTTTGTAAACCATCCTTATGGAATACAGTATTTCAAGATATAAAGGAGCAAGCTTTTGCCTCCTTTTTCATAAAAATACAGTAACCCCCCGCCATTTCGCGGTTCAGGTACCGTGTTCCCGCTACATCGTGGGATCGCAGTACCTGCACCACGGGGGGGACGGGGGGCATCTGGTCGCTCCGTGCGCCACCACCCCCGTACCTCCGAGAAGCCCGAAAGGCCTCGGAGCCATGGGGGGTGGCAGGGAGGGACGGTGAGGGCCTCCCAGTCCCATGGGAGGGCTGCGGGGAGGGACAGCGTCCCTCTCTGCAGTCGCCCCGGGCGCCTCTGGAGTGCCTCAGAGCTGTGCGAGGCGGGGGCAGGGAGGGACGGCGCCCCCCTTCGCAGCCAGGCGTCTCCGGAGGGCCTCGGTGCCACGTGGGGGGGCAGGGGGCAATCAGGTCACTCCGCGCCGCCCCCACGCTCCTCCGAGGCTTTTGCGAGCCCCCCCCCCCGCTTCCGCATATCACGGATTTTCATGAATCGCGGGTAGGGTGGGTCCCTAACCCCCACGATCGGCGGGGTTTACTGTAACATAACAAGGAAACCTCTCTTTATTCTGATACATCAGTATATAGCAACAAGGGCTAGAGTTCAAAGATCTAGTTTAGGCAAGTCCAGTGGCAACTTTGACCTTTGTTCTCTAACTGGTTGTTCCTAACAATAAACCACTTTTTAAATTGTCTTGAGTTTCACATAAAATCTGCTGTGCATAACAAGAGACTGCTATATGGGTGTGTGCATATACAATTCCAGCCTCTGCTTTAAGTCCTTGGAACCACCATACAGTTCTTTGGATCCAAGTCCTACTCACTTTTTTCAAAAGTTTGGACATCTGAAAGCCAATTCCATAAAACTCTCAAACCAAGTGTCACCTCCAAATCTGTTTTTAGAAATAAATATATGCACAGAAAGAAGGACCTGGACCTAATGTTTACCAGAACAGCTCAGCAACACGCCCTTAAATAACATAAGATGCAACCAAACCCGAATGACCAAAGATAAAGATTACAGACTTCAAAAGCACCTCTTACTTATTTCAAAGCTTGCCTTGTACTTCCCCACATCAACCGCTGCTCAGTAATGCTACAAGATCTCCAGCAAAATCACATACTATTTCAAAACTACTTTTTGGTATGCAGATTCAAAAGAAGCATTTCAGAACATCCAACAGGCCTTCCACTGTGAACGTTTCAAACATCTCAGCAATATGACTAACAGTGCAATCCTTGACATTTTGGACTGAAGAATAAGGACTACTAACTTCACTGGCACTTACTCCAGGAAAGCAATGCATAGGATCTCCAGCATGAGTCCTGCCAAAAGGAGTAAACCAAGCCTATCTGCCTTTGAATGGCCCTGTGCTGCTCAAAACCCAACATGTGTGTGGGTTTTTTAAAAGGAGGAGGGGGAATGTTGAACATTAATGTACAGTGGAAACATGCTTAATGAAGGGTAACAGGCACCATCTGGCCATTAAATAACCATGCACCGAACAGCTGGGAGTAATCAACCCTGTCACAAGCTGCCCTTAATCAATTTTCTAAAGTGACCATCTCACCAATTTCTGCCTTCCAATAACATGCTGGGTAACTATTTTAAAGACCTCCTCAAATATATTATCAAAACATGGACATAAGCATTCATGGCACGATGACAGGAGAAACTAACATATGCAACATTAAACAGAAGAAGAAGCATGAATTTATGCTCTGAATTACCTTATTAGACAACACACCATTGCAAACTGCATCCAAGGTTTGTTCTCTCCGTGTGCCTGAAGTCCAGAAATCAAATTCAGTGGTCTTTGACTCTCCTTTCTGACATTGTGTGACATTATCACGTTCCAATACCTGACCTGAACATTCTATTTCACTTGAATCTGCAGGGGCTGTATCCAGCTCCTCTGCTCCATGCAAAACTGCATAGGTAGCAAGCTCCTGATCATTAACGGGCAAACCTGCATCTTGGTCATAAATATCTGTGTCCTGAGGTGAAACATGCAAGACGTCCTTTTCAATCATCCTGTCGTGGATTTCTACAGGCTCATTAACTTCAAAGCTGCTTCTCCTTGCTTTCTTCTCTACGCTACAATTACCTTCCCTCTCACTGTCTTGGAGCCACTTAGCATGGGCTAAGAAGTCCTTCTGCAGAGATGTCAATTGACTGCCATGTGCATCCCCTCTCTCTAGTTTACCTTCAAAGTTCCAGAGCAAGTCTTGCCCCACTGTTTCTCTCTGTGATACATGCTGTCGTTTCACATGGTGATGTCCATTGAGAGGGGAGCTTCTGTATGTAATCAACTGAATTTGCTGTTCACTGCTAGAGGTAGCAGCAATTCCTTCAAATGTACCCAACAGCTGGATATCTTCTACAGAAGATATGCTCTGAGTCTGTCCTCCTGTTAGCACTTCGTCTTTTTCTTCTCTTTCTGCCGGAGGGCTACATAGACCAGAGTCATCTTCTTCTGAAGTTAAAGAACTAGCTCCACATTTGCTCTGGCCTGCTGCTGCTAAGCCTGGCAGATCAAGATCTCCAGAAACAGACAGTTCATTTTTATTTGAATAGTCTGCAAAGTTTGGTGGAACAAGCATTCTCCAGGATCTCCTATGTTCCCTTCTTTCTGTGTGATACTTGGCTTTGGGCAAGCCAGCTGTTCGAATGATGTCACTGTTCAGCTTAAGAGCATCAAAGATCATTTTTTCATCAAGCTTATTATTCTCCCGCCCTTGGAGTTCAAACACACTGGAGGAAGAGAGAGCACCATTGGAGCATAATGTACTAAGGTCCAGCGTTCTGTGACTATACGGCAACGTCCGATCTGAGAAATGCCTGGAGGAAAGGCTGCCTTTAGAGCCTGAGTCAATTTGCTCGTTCAATCGAACTGTGTCATAGATTGACCTCTGGGGCACATAACAGTCCTCAATGTTTATATCTTCCTCCTCTTCCTCCCCTTTTCCTACACAAGGAGGATTCTGGCGCAAACAGTCTGGCCTGCTCAGTGGCTTCCCCATTGCGTGGCGTTTACAGATCTAGCAATATTACAATACACACAAGAGGAAAAGGCGTTAAAGCATCCCTTTGAGGAATGACAGCAATCTTGCCCTCAGCACAGTGATGCATTTGGGCTAATGACATGACATAATTCATGAGGCAATTAAGGTCATAATCAGTGCATCTATGTAAAGAAAAAGTCTATGTCTGTTTATCTGGTTTCATTTAATGAATTCTCCCCTACATTATAAAGTGCTTGAGGTTAAGAATAGGGGGAGGGGAGAAAAAGAGTACTGTAAAATTCTAACTCAATACACGCACTGAAAATATGAGCAAAGCCCAACAAGAAACCCCCTGTAAGTGGCTCAAAGAACTCTGAACTTCCAGCGTAGCATTCCATCTCGTTTTTCAGGTCAAAATGTGTGTCTTAAATCTCCAGATTAAGTCTTCGAAATGAATCAGCATTATAGCAGGGAGCACATTATCTTCAGGAGGTGACAGATTAACTGTAATCCATTTAAAAGTCTTGCAGAATTCCATCTCCTTTATAAATAAGCCATGTTGTAGAAGCTTTTAAAGAAAAACAATCCAGAAGAGTGGTGAATGGCAAAGACCAAGGCACAGAGGAAACATTCGAGGAAAATTAGGGTATATCCAAAGCAGGAATAGTTGCAATAATAACAATAAAACAGACGTTTACTCTTTTTGGCAGCAGCTTTCAACAATCTTGACTCAAAAGGCAGTTTAATTATCGTGTCCTTCAAGCTTCTCTGTAGTGTGTCCAGAAGTTCCATAGGGAATATCCAGCCTTCTGAGTTGCCCGTCCAATAAAATCCGTTTTAAAAGCCCTTTTTTAAAAAGGAAGCAAAATTAACAGGGAAGAAAACTTCTCCCCGTCGACTTGCCGAGGAGGCTCACTTCAAACTTGCTCTCCTGTCGGAGGCAGCTGCGCCGCAGGAAGCAGCCACGGTGTTTCTCTCTCCACGTCTGCACAAAAGGCACAAGAGATTTTACATTCCGTTTAAATTCAGCAGGACTTTTTGCCAAAGGGTGGCTGAAAGAGGGCGCTCAGTGTTCCTCTCCTCCGCTTGGAAGCGCAGCTGTAGCGAAAGGGGGCATCAAAGGGGCTCCCGCAACAATCGGTGCTCACATGCACTGCCCAGGGCAGCTGATAAGCTTTCCGGCTCTCCCTGGTTTCTTATGGTCTGAAAGGCATCCTCCTCCCAACAGCAGAGCGTCAAAGGAACGCCCTTTCTATTCTTTCAGCCACATCTGCTCCAACCCTGTTCGCTCCCTGAGTATTATTCTAACCGAGCATTAATAGGTGCCTGACCTCTTAGCTCTCCCCACCCCCCCTTGCGTTTCCTGCCTCACAGGACTTGGCGTAGCCATCTTTCACTTTTACTGTTTGTCTGGTCTCCGAACAAGGGTGAGCCTTTGGAGAGGGAGGAACACAAAGGAGCAAATTCCTGTCGGCACCACATATCAGGCTGCAGTCTGTACTTCTGGAGGAAAGGGGAGCCGGGAGTGGCTTACAAGAGTTGAACGGAAAGCTGGACTCACTGGTTCAAAATGCCAAGCAAAAAAATCACTGCCCGTTGCTTGCCCAGGTAACCTGACACTGCACACAACTGGCTAGCCTAACTAGGTCCCTTTTCCAAGAGCAACCAACACACACAGCACTAGTTGGCTTTACTATAGAAAACCTAGTCTTATAAAATACATGCAGGGGGGAAATACCTGAATCCCCTTGGATGTTGAATGTTAAGGCTTCTAATAATGGCATGTGTTGCCCGAAGAAAATCCAGCCACATAGGATGGAGAAAAATCAATAAAATTATCTTCTGCCATCAACCCAAATCAGTTTGCGTAAACAGCCTGGTCTCTCTCTCAGACACAACTCCCACTGAGTTTACTACTGGGACTGGCTCTCTACTGCACTTGAATATGCCTTGAAATGTTCTGGGCTGTATATTGTCCCTCGTTATTGTAAGCCGCCTTGGGTCTTTTTCCAAGGAGAAAGGTGGGGTAAAAATATTCAAAATAAATAAATAAATAAAATAAATGTGGGCCCATGACTGCATCCTTAATTCAATTATCAGTAGCCCACACACCTTACAGTATTTCAGCAATTATAGGTGTCTGTGCAAAGGAAGTGTTTATTACAACTCTGTTTATACCCCCCAAAAAGGGTTTGTGTCATCTGCTTTGCACTAATTTTGTCTTCTTGATGCTCAGACAACTGCAAACCATTTAATGACATGCAAATTGATGCTGCAACTTGAAGGGGAGGAGACATCACTAACAGTCCTAATTAGAATTGGCAGCTTCTTTTTGGAGTAGGTGGGGGGGCATCTTAGTCAATCGTTTCAGTGTAAGGCACCCACTACTGATCAAGCCACAGGTCACTCCTGCTAACAAACATTTTAAAAGTAAATAAACTGTTGAATTAATATGAATTAAGGAGACCAAGAGAACTCAGAACACGAATTGTATAGCAAGTGTTCCATAAAGAGCACAAAGTATGCCTCCCCATATAGCTTTTTTGACCAGTCCCACCTACCACACAACTAAATGAACCTTGGATCTCATGTGGTATGTATTTCAAGTCATCAACTAGATCCAGAGACTCAGATGTATATACTAAGCTCAACCTGCCATGTCCAGAAGAGTGTTCAGCACTCAGAACATGCAGAAGAGCAACCCTGAAATATTAAAGGACGAAATGCAGCCCTGGCTTGGGTACACAAAGCCCTTTCCGTTCATTATAGCCCTACAGAAACACGGATGGAATGGCAGTACTGTACATACAGCACAAATTAATTTTCTTCTATTTGTGCTACTACTGGAAGGGGGAGATAGGCTCTGCTTCAAGCTACAGAATTGCTTAACCAGCACTGAAGCTTGAGTGGAATATGGAAAAGTTATTATTTATGACTACAACTCCCATAATTCCCCCAGCCAGCATGGCTAATGGACATGTCGTCCAAAAGGTCTACTTTCATATTTTGCTTAAGCATCTCTCCCGCAAAATAAATCACTCACTCCTAACCTGCAAGGTATTTGTGGCTGACTGTGGACTTTCTGAATATGTCCTCCCCCCCCGCCCCCACAAAAAGGCCACCTGATTTTTTGCACAACACAGGGATATGGCTTCAGTGTTTACCTTCAAGAGCCTGAAAGGACAACTTCTTCACAAGGACATTTGAACACAGGGAGGAGTTGTGGACAAGGACAGTGCTTGTAAAGAAATAATCCTTCCGTGTTCACCGCTAACCAATAAAGGCGGAGGGGGATCAACGACTGTTGCTTGTTTGCCTTTACATTTAAGTTGCCAAACAATTAACGACAACATGCAGGATACTGCAATAAAAACCGGTCCTATTTTAAAGTAGCATTTGAACGACATACACTACAAAGAAGAGTTAACACTTTGATTTAATTAACCAAGCAAGAGGCCAGCATCTACGGAACCAACTTAAACCAATTTAAATATAAGTCCAAGCTCGTCAACTGAAATATTCATCCAGGTCCAGCTCTCATAAGAAGTGCAATTAGAAGATATCTCCTGACACATATTTGAACACTGTTAATATATTGAAACAGCCTTTTCAAGCAGCAGCATGTAGTAATGGTCTAGAAAGGGAAGGGGAGGGAATGAACTTAATGAGCTGTTCAATGATGAAAGGTGACACGCACTGCATGTGCATCACAAAAGCAAGTGTGGAGGGATTATTACTGAAATATTTTGCAAACATTTCAAGGATTGTAATTATAGGCAATGACTTAATCCTGCTTCTCTCCCCCCCCCCACCAAAGAAGATTAAAGTAGCTCAAGAAAACAATCAGGCAAAATATCAAGGAACCAAGGACTAACTCTACCGTTTGGCTCTTCATAAGGAAACAGAAATGGTGTAACCAAGTAAAGTAAACTCATCTGCTGAATTTCCTTTCATCTGCATATTCAGTGTGTACTTTCTCTAACAAAGATCTGGGCTAAAGTGAATAGAAAGAAGAACACCATGAAATACAATACACCAGCTACTGAAGGTGACTGACAAAAGAGCTTTGATTGGAAACATTCAAACATGTGAAACTTAGAAAATTAGAATATTGTGCAAATGTTCATTTATTTCAATAAGTCAACTCAAAAGGTGAAACTAATATATGAGATAGACCCATTACATGCAAAGCAAGATATGTCAAGCCTTACTTTGGTATAATTGTGATGATTCTGGTGTACAGCTTATGAAAACCCCAAATGCACAATCTCAGAAAATTAGAATATTACATGACATCAATAACACAAGGATTGGAAATAGAACAATATCAGACCTCTGAAAAGTGTAAGCATGCATATGTGCTCAGTGCTTGGTTTGGGCCCCTTTTGCATTAATTACTGCCTCAATGTGGTGTGGAATGGATGCTATCAGCCTGTGGCACTGCTGAGGTGTTATGGAAGACTAGGATGCATCAATAGCAGCCTTCAGCTCTGCTGCATTGTTCGGTCTCATGTCCCTCATATTTCTCTTGGCAATGACCCATAGATTCTCTATGGGATTCAGGTCAGGCGAGTTTGGTGGCCAATCAAGCACATAATCCCATGGTTACTGAACCAGGTTTTGGTACTTTTGGCAGTGTGGGCAGGCGCCAAGTCCTGATGAAAAATGAAGTCAGCATCCCCATATAGCTCGTCTGCAGAAGGAAGCATGAAGTGCTCCAAAATCTCCTGGTAGATGGCTGTGTTGACCCAGGACTTAATGAAGCACAGCGGACCAACACCAGCAGATGACATGGATCCCCAAATCAACACAGACTGTGGAAACTTCACACTGGACCTCAAGCATCGTGCATTGTGTGCCTCTCCATTCTTCCTCCAGACTCTTGGTCCTTGGTTCCCAAATGAGATGCAAAAGTTCCTCTCATCAGAAAAGAGGATTTTGTACATCCAACTTCTTTTGCAATCTGTACCTTATGGGGCTCTCCCTCCTTATGGAGGGTGTCAGTGATGGTTTTCTGCACAACTGTCAGGTCATCAGTCTTTCCCATGACTGTGATTCCTACTGAACAAGCCTGAGATACCATTTAAAACGCTCAGGAACCCTTTGCAGGTGTTATGGATTCAGTAGCTGATTAGAGTGGGACACTTTGAGCCTATAATATTCAACTATTCTAAATTATTCTAATTTTCTGAGATTGTGAATTTGGGGTTTTCATAAGCTGTATTCCACAATAATCACAATTATACCAAAGTAAGGGTTGACATGTCTCGCTTTGCAGGTAATGAGTCTATCTCATATATTAGCTTCATCCTGAAATAAATGAACATTTGCGCAATATTCTAATTTTTCAAGTGTCATCTGTGGATACATTCCAAGAGCCACCAGAGTGTCTCATTTCCCTGAGAGCAACAATCCAAATAAGGGTGCCGAGTAAACTCATTTAAAATATATATAAATATTGGTTCTAAAGAGACTCAATAGTCACATTTCCAATTTGTTATTCATACTATCCACTTATCTTTACATTTTTCTACTTTGAAGAATTTGGGACTACCAATTACTGTACTTAATACAAATGTGATTATTTTGGGATCTCCACTATATTATTTGAAAGAAGCCAAAATCCTTATTCTGGAAATGAATATGGAATGTAGAAAGGGTCTAAATGTTATCATAATAAAGAAAACAGCAGAATTACAACACGCTCTTCTCCCCTCCTCTCCAATAGGCGGTGCCTTTGTCAAGGGCTTTAGACCTGGAGAGGTCATCTGAAATGATCTTGACAGGCGTATTTTTCAACCCCGTCAAGTTGCCCTCCCATAACCTGAGTCAGATGTTACCAAGGAGGAAACAGACTAAGCTCCACAGTCCAAGAACAGAAGTTTACAAGGCTGTGTGTGTAACTGCAGCCAAAATACATTGCTGCAACAGCTGAATCCACTCCATCGCAAAGGTGCCATCAATAGCATGGAAGCCTCAGAAAAGAGCATTTGCTGAGCATTTTTTAAAAAATCATATTATTCAGCACACAGGCATAGTCACACATACAGAGGCATACCCTCCCCCATCAAGTATTTCACCAAAGTTTTCATTTCTGGGATATTAAGACTTGTCTGCATACTTGATTTTTTAATTTAAGAAATGATATGTTTTCTCCATTCACCTGCCAGAACAAACAGCAGACATATTTCCCTTACAGTTTTTAGTCAGCGTAGGCATTATTCCTTCCTAGCATCTACCCTACCTGACCTGTTTAGTCATGACTCTGAAACAAGAAAGACCTCATGCTTTCAGGGGAACATCAAGCATATGAGAACAGTTAACATCTATCAGCTGTAGCTTGCATTGTAACAGGATGCATCTCAGGGCACCTTTAGTCTGTCTCAGATGGTGCTCTCCATATATTTGGAGAAAAGAGGAGGATAAATTATGCTAGCAGCTTTCCTGTTCTGACCAAGTGTGAAAGATGGATGCATCCAACACAGTAGTTCAGTTCCCCAAGACAAACCAGCTATTCTTGAAGTACACTAGCGCGTGCTCAGTGCACAATGAGGAAAAATCCATTTTAGTAGATGCACACGGCAATGAAGGAATCATTCTTCATGTCTGAGTCCCAGCTGACATCCCTTTATCTCTTCCCACGAGGGTCTCTGCACTGATACTACATGAAATAAACCACTGCAGGTATCAATGAACAACAAAAGGCAACCATATCAAACATGATTGAGGAAGGTTGCTTGTGTTTATTCCAAAAAGTCACTTCCTGTCCTCCCCCCCCAGTACTAAAGCCCAACAGAAAGAAATTAAACATGATCAAAAGCAGCATATAATACAAAACATACAAAAAAAAAACCAGTAAGCAATGAGTCAATTACTATGATTGCAGTAACAGAAATATTGCAAACAGCCTTCAGTCCCCCCTAAAGGTTTTCCCTAACAGCCATGTCATGAGTTGGATAAACGTGTACCGGGAAGGGGCCAGAGAAGGCTTCCTAGAGAGGGCATTTAAAACATCCCCACCACAGTTGACAATGTTCTCCTTGCATGATAAGTAAAAAGTGTTCTGCTTATACACCGCCCCATACCACTTTAAGTAGTCTCTGGGCGGTTTACAAATTTAATTACAGTGTGCAAGAGTAGCAAGGCCTGCGATATTCACTGGAATCTCCAGAATTAAATATATGGAAGAAGACGGTCCCTTAAACTGTTTGTCAATTAAAGTCTATGCAGCCAGCGCAGGGAAAATAACATTAGAATCATATGTGCCATCTGCCAGCGGTTATAGTCCCACCTTTTCAGGCAGGCTTTTAACCATGTCTGAGTCCCTGAACGCCACTTTTTTTTAGTTAAGATAGTTTTTTTAATACTAGGTTTTTAATAATTCAGCATATTTCAGTCAGTTTTACAGACTGCTTTTTAATTCGTAACTTATTGTCCTTTTAATTATATTATTTTTAATACTGTGAGTTGCCTAGAGTCCTCTTCTCTGGAGAAACCTGGCCTATATAAAAGACAAAATCAATCAAACTAACAACCAGTCTGCTTAAGCTCAGAGAAAGAGGTGGTGACAAGCAGGAGCCCCCTGGAGACACTGAATTTTCCAAATGTTTTTTAAGGGCAGGGCCACATTATGCATTACAGTACTCTAGTCTAGAATTTCATTTAGAAGAATGACTATAGGTAAGAAGAGCAAATACAAAGTTCCCTTCTCTGAAGCCTAAGGTAATATTCTGCCCTGTAGGACAGTGTAAAGGTATTTCTGTTTCCCTCACTAGCCATTATAAAATGTAAGCTTATGCCCTGGAGTCAACTGCTGAGTAATTTTTTTTTTTTTTTTACCGTTCAGACACTGGAGAACTTTGGGCTTACTGAAGACTAAAATAAATTCTGTCAGAGAGTGTTCTTGGATGGGAGCCTGGGTTACAAGACAGAAACCAGAACTGTACTTCAACAAAACAATTGCACAGCTATTGGCCCACTGCCTTTCCCTCACCTCACCTCCTCGCTCCTTCGGTTTACCCTGGCTTACCGACTAGTCCTTTTGCTGATCTTGAGAACCTAGTATTTTTCAGATCCTCCTGCGTACCTAATCCCTGGCACCATCCCAGGTTGTAATTGCAGGACAACTCCCAGTAACCAATGCTTATCTCGGGCTTCTTGGCCTTCATCCAGGCCTCTGCTTGACCTCACCCTTTGCTTTGGCATCGGAAGACTGAATATTTTGTGACATATAGTCAATAAATGAATTGAATATCTACTGCAGGCACATGCGTACATGCCAGGTGTCAGAAAGAATACTTGGACTGTAGTTTGCTCAGCAATTCTTGATTATTTACAGTGGTACCTTGTATAAAGAAATTAATTCGTTCCAAATAAAATTATGTTAAGCAAATTTTCCTTTATACAAATTCCCATAGGAATGCATTGAAAATGGAGTAATCCCATTTTATGTTGTACAAATTCACCCTATAGGCAATTATGATAAGCAAATTCCCCCTATCTCTGGAATTTTTTATGTTGTACAAATTTTATGTTATACAAGTTATTTGTTATACAAGGGTCCACTGTATTTGGAATTGTTTGATATTAAGACACTCTTCAGGTAGGAGCTATTTCTTCTTGCATACTGGTACTTGTCCTTTGCTTTAGTCTCAAAGAAAACCTATGTCTGCTTTTTACATGGTATTATGGTTATGAGAGAGGGAAATATGGCTGCTGATTCCTTAGCTCCACCCTAACATCTACCAATCTGATGGGAAGACTCTTCTGTAAGAGCAGCAGTGAACCTCCTGGAAAGGACAACATGATACAAAAAGCGGCAATGGAAGTCTTAAGTATTTTAAAAGAATCCCAACCTCAAGATTACATCAATCTTTGTATTGCATCTCCATGGTAAGGATGTGAATGAAGAGTACTCCCCAAATTCCTCATAATTACTTACTCAAGTTGTGTTTACAAGACAATAGACTAAACAAGGAGAGCTTCAAGACTCACAAGATTCCTAAGCTCCAGGACAAGAGAAAGACAAGGAGCCTATTATCCCATCAAGGGTTCTGAGGTTTACCCCAATATATATATATATGCAGCAGTCCGTGCAAAACTAATGCCTTTTCCATTTACAAAGGAAAGCCAAGTTACTTTGTTACTTGCTTTAATTGTTTTATTTAATGGTTTGTTATTGTTTATATAGGTTTTGTTGTAAACCGCCCAGAGTTCCTCCGGGAAGACGGGCGGTATATAAGCCCAATAAATAAATAAATAAATAAATAAATAAGTGCATGCAAAAGCACACAAAGCAAGCACAAGGTTACCAGAGAAATTAAAAAAAGACGACAGCACCACCATGCTTCTGGTTTTTAAGAGTTTATGAAATACAGCAGACACCATGGCAGTCCTGCACAACTTGTACAAGTTATGCAATTAGCATACATTATGAAATTAACTGATAGCAGCAGAAAACCTCTCACTCTCTCAGCGGGCAGGGAAGTAAACAATGCAATTTCTCAACTTTGTCCATGAGAGTGGGATAAGGATTCATATTCCTGCTCCAGAGGGGCAAGACATCCATAGTCTGCAGGCCTTCTGGATGTCTGGAGAGACTAATAATTCAGTGCATTTGCACTTTACTTGTGTTGTGGCCCATACAGTGACCCCCCCCCCCGCCTATCACTGGGGTTAGGGACCCAACCTGACCTATGATCATTTAAAATCTGCAATATGCGGATGCAGGTCAGATCGGACCTGGGGCACCTAAGCTGGGGAGTCTTGTACTTATCCCCAGCCTGGCGCTGCCCCGAATGGGTCTGCGAGGGCCTTCCCAAGCCATCTGGAGGCCCCAAAAGGGGCACCATGCTAATTGGAAAGGCCTAGAAATGCCCTCAGAGGCCTCAATTATTTTCGGTTTACCAGAAGTCATTTCCGGTCCACAGGGAGACCCTTTTGGGGTCTCCAGAAGGCACAGGAAGGCCCTCGCAGGCCCGTTCGGGGCAGCACCAGTACTGGGGTAAGTAAGGGAGGCCTGTAACAGGCCTTTCCCCCCTTAAACCAGGGGGCCTTTTTTCATATACTGCAGTTCCGCGATATGGCAGGACCGCAGTATATGAACCGCAGATGGGCGGGGGACCACTGTATTAAAATGACCAGTAATTGTGGTATAGAAAGAGGAGGTGTTTTAACAAGGCAGGAAGCTAAAGCTCTCCGAATCCACAGGATCAACATACCGGTAATTATTTAGAAGATGTAAAGTTTTCAGAACTGCTTTATCCAAAGAGAACCCTCAGTTTCTCACTTGGTACATGCCACAGAGTTCAAAACAACTTCATATAGCAAGTAACAACCGTCAAATTACCAGTAAATACCAACAACCAAAAAAAGCATGTGATGTGACTTCCTCAGCTGATTGACAAACAGAGGTTTAATCTTTACAACACAACAATGTATTTAAAGATTAAGCTATTTCTTGGTCTTTTGGTTTATTTCTTCTTCAACATCTCTGTGGGACGGTTGTTTGATTCATTAGTAAGAATCTTACTTATTAGCAACGTTTCAGACCTTAGGCTGAAAAAGCATAGCACAGAATCAATATCAGAACCCAGCGAGCAGCAGACAAAAAGCTCCCTCTATTGGGAAAGATGGAAAATAACTCGATTGTAATTCTTAGGAAATTAATTGGGCAATGTATGCTCAGCGAGTACAAGCTCATGGAGTAGCAATCATAAACAGTTCCCATTTCAATCTTCCTGTTAATTTTGATTTTTCATTGATTTGTAAAAGACTGCTTTACAATTTGTATTGAAATAGTAAAGAACATTCTTACCTTAAATACATTCAGCTGTTGATTAATAGTCTCTGTTTCCATTCCGACAGGACCTTGGGAATCTTCGTGTTCTTCAGCTTCCACCAGGAGACTGGAAAACCCTTTCAGTTTACTGTAGAATTCTTCCATACGGTTAATGGTGCCTTCAATTTGTTCTTCTCTGGCTCTGGCTCTGTCGAGTAACTTGTTGCACTGCTTGTTTAAAGCCTCCAAGTCCCTTTTTATTCCCACGAGATCAGGAGAGGCTTCAGCTTCACTTGCCAGCATGGCTTTGCACATTTTGTTTGCGTTTTCGTTACTGCTTATGAGCTCCTCTAATTTTTTCAGGAAAGCTTTGATGTCCTCCCACTGGGCCTGCAGAGTGACAAGATCCCTGCTCACGGAGGCCATGCTATCCAACTCATCATCAAACTCCGCAAACTGAGAGAACATCTCCCGGATGGTATTTTGGAAATGGCCAATTCCTTGTAGCTTAGTCTCCAGGAAGGAACATTTCTCCTCGGTCTCCTGGCTGACCGTGGTGTACTCTTCTTCCAGGGCTTCTGCTTGCAACAAGATGTCACAGACACCGGATGAATCCGAAGCATCCGCCACGAGTTCTTGGGCAAGCTTCTTCGCCGTGCCTACTTGCGTCTTTAAGGCCTGGAGTGCTCTCTGCTGAGTCTGCATAATTGTCAAATGCTTATTGCTGTACGTCTGGGGTTTGAGAGAATCGTGCCCTTCCAGGTGCTCCCTGGCATTCTTCAATTGCACCTGAACTTCCTTGGACGACTCCTGAAACTCTTTCAGTTTCTGAAACATTGCTTCCAGTCTGTCTCTGGTGGTTTGCAACTGTTCTGTGACTCTCTCCATTTTTTCGATCAGCAGATTCTTCTCCTCTTCAACAACATCTTTATCAGTCTCACAGGCACTGAGGAAAGTCTCTGCTGCATTATTTAAGAGCTCCACCATCCCTTGATGCTTGTCTAAATCCTTCTGCCAGGTTTTGACTTGAGTGATGGAATTTTCTAGCTCCACAGGATCGATGCCTATCTTGATCTCAGACAAGTTGCTTTGGCACTTTGCTATCCAGGGTTGCAAATTCTCTACGTGCTCTTTGTATCTGAGGGCCTTCTCCAGGCAATCGTTTAACTTATCCTGCCTTTCTTTAACTTGCTTGTTGATGTCCTCCCAGTTCCCTCGGAGTACGTTCAGCTGTGACTGCAGCTCTGCCTTCTCTGCCCCTTGAATCTTCTGCAGCAAACTTTCACCTTCGGAGATTATTTTTTCATAAGAACCCATCTTGTCAGACAGCGTCATCTTGAACTCTTTCTGGTCATCAATTAAGGACCACAAGGTCTCAAGCCTGGTGGAGATGGGACAGGACTTACTCTGTTCCTCTTTCTTTTTGCCCAGCCAGGCCTGAAATTCCTTAGACATTTGCTGGAACTGATGAGAACTAACATAGGTTGATTGAAGTTGTTCAATGTGGTTGCCTGCAGAAAAGAAAGCCAAAACAAAATATTTTTAAAATCCTCGTCTGTAAGGTGCTTCCTGCGAGGATTATGGTGGATTTTATTTCAGCCAGTGGGGAGTGCCATGTTCTAAGACAACATTTCCTATTTCAACTTGAACAATTTCATGCAACACTTTTCATTACTAGATCTTGTTAGCACAAGAATACAATGCTATATATGAATAAAATTAGCCCAGAAAGTAGTTTTCCAGAGGCAAGAGCTCACCATAGTCCAGTATGGAATAATAACTGATTTCACAGAAGAGAGATTGACTACAAAATGTGAAACTGAAGAGTAGCTCGAAACCCAGTTGGTCTATTCAAATATTACTTTGAGCCCAATTATGGTACAATAGCTCATCTGACAGGGTCTTTTGGCCGAGTCTGAGACTCAGGACTTCTTCCTATGATATGACTTTAATTTCCCGATATGCTAGAACTTCCAGCAAAATTTGCTTGAAACTGCTGCAATATATGTAAGACAACATACCCAGGATTGTGAAATATATATGTATTCTGTTTTACAAAATTCTGTCCTTATTCTAAGGAACAATTTAAGAAAAGAAGTCATAATATGAAAACCACTCCTTGGTGAATTGTGTGTACAACTAGCGTAAATGAATAGTTAGCCCTTATATGACATCATGTCACCATGCTAGCCCTTAGATGTCATCGCACGTCTTCCTGGGCACGTCGTAAAACATTTTCCTGAGAACGTTATATTTTGATTTTTATGAAAAATCAATACTCATTCAAAACAAAATCTTCCCCCAGTTACTGTAAGTTCCTGCTTTTCTTCTTTGATTTTGCCACTAACCTGCTTTTCGTTTCATATCCTTAAAAGGTTTTAAGACACCATCCAGTTGCCTAGATAATTCTGCTTTCAAGTAATCTTCAGCCACCAGCGCTGACAATTCCTCACACAAAACCTGAGCGGTATTTATGTTCGGCGATTCCTTTTCTATCTCTTCTTTCACTTCTCGGGCCAGTTCAAGCTGCTGCTTCACAGAATCAGGGTCCGTACTTAGAGCCAAACTTTGGCTGAGCTTATGATCCAAGGCACTAAATTTTTCTGAAAGGCTTCTCAGGCAGTTTTGATATTCTGTGCTTTTGACAACGGCCTGGTGAATCCGGCTATGTCGGTCACTCAATTGTCCCGTTAAGTCACCCCATTTCTGTGTCACGGCGGCCAGCTGCTGCTTCACTGTTTCATGGGCTGGTGGGTGTTCCCCTGGTCTTTCCAGTATTCCTTGCCCTGCTGCAGTCAACTGTTCATACTGGGGCTTTCGAGTATCAAACTCTTTGAGTAAGATCTGATGAGAGAAAGGATGAGAAAGTTTAAAAAAAAAACAGTAAAAGAAAATGCCTATCTCAAAATAAGTAGCAGGTACTTATATACTTTAGCATCCTCATTGCTTGAGCAAAGGAAATAGCACTTGGTTATAAAAACAGAAAATGCGTTATCAGTGTCATGTACAGGGTATATTTGCATATCCATTTACCCAACAGGCCTCGTTCAGATGCTTACCTACTGCTACAATCCAAGCTGAACGATGCATTCTTTTCAGTTCTAACAGTGCATCTACGACCTTGCACGGGCCGAACAAACCAACCTTCTATGCCAGTGATGGCGAACCTTTTTGAGACCGAGTGCCCAAACTGCAATTCAAAACCCACTAAATTTTTGCAAAGTGCCAATGCAGCAATTTAAGCTGAATACAGGTGGCTGTGAAGGGGCGATGTTGGGTGCCCACAGAAAGGGCTCCGAGTGCCACCTTTGGCACCCGTGCCATACGTTCGCCAACCCTGTTCTACACTATAAGGCAGTTCTAAAGATGTGGGCAGCTCAAGTAGGCAGGTTGGCAAAATAAGAAGAGTAAAGCCTTCCAATGGTGCTGATTCACCCAGGTAATTCTCCCAAGATGTTTTCTCCCTGATCTCACTTGGGGCATTGGAAGCCAGTTTCGAGGGGTTGTGTGGATGTGGGAGTTGTTTAAAAGAAGAACCGATTAGTTGGAAAAGTGTCATTATCTACGGCACACTTCCCAATTTTCCCTCTTCAAGTCTCTCCACAGACTCTGGATATTTTCTATGAATGACCACCTAGCTATCTCCATTTTATCTCTGCCATAATTAAGTCTGTTAGAAGAATCCACTCAACCCTCAGAATAAATTACAGTAGGACCCCCGGTATCCACTGGGGATTAGTTCCAGGCCTTCCAGTGGATAATGAAAACTGTGGATAAGAGAGAATGCCTGCCCACCCACCCCCCAAATTGCTGTTTCCTGACAGTAGCTTGCTTTATGACTGCTGTTTTGAGACAGTAGCTTGCTTTATGACTGCTGTTTTGAGACAGTAGCTTGCTTTACAGATGCTATTTGTGACAATAGCTTGCTTTGTGGCTGCTGAATTATTATTTTTTTCCTTTTCCAACCGTGGATAACTGAATCAGTGGATAATTAATTAGTGTATGCAGGGGTCCTACTGTATATCTATCTAATTATGTTTCCTTCCCATTCACTTCCATCCTAACAAGAAAGAGCCACGTACCTACAATTAAGTCTTCTCCCATGTCTAATAAGTGCTTTTTCTGACCCAAAATGAGAATTCTGGTGTACTGAAGGTTAATGGTAGGGACATCCATACAATCAGGTCCAGGATCAGGGATAGGGCTTACAATATACTTCCCATATTTTCTGACCCCCACTGAGGATTCCGGTGCTGCCACTTTTAATGAAGCTAACCTACTGACAACCAGTGTGTGCCGCTTCTACTCCTCAGTATAATGGTTTGCTGAAAAATGACCTTGTTGTCCAAATGAAGTATGCTGGGTATAGATATGACAAAATGACAAAAACAAAAGGATATGTCAAAAAAATAGAATATGGCAAATGACTGAATCTTACAGACATGCATATACCTTCCCAGGTGGCAAAGAGTCCCCAACAAAATGTAACTGCAGGACTAAAATGTCCCAGCCTGTTCCATGAGGCTTGGAAAACTAAATTTTAACATATTTGTGAAGGAAAGAATACTCAGGCATAACTATGATCTTATCTCCTGTGAAAGGTAAGGCCGGTAGAGCTTCCCAGAGAAATGATGGTTCTTTAGTCCACTACGTGGACTCTGTGAATTAAAAAGCAAACTAAAATGCTGCTGATATCTTCAACAAAGGAAATAAAAATGCAATTTTACCAAAAAAAAAAAGCAGTGGAATCAAATGCTCACCTGAACTTGCTGTTTCTGGGTGTTCAGCATGTTTGGATCAATTGACAGTGGTCCCAGGACACTGATCATTAATTCTTTTTCTACTAGCCACTGTTTTAATTGAGCCTCTGTTGTCTGGAACTGGGTCAGATAATTTGATGACTCTTCCAGTTTTCTCTGCCTGTCAGCTGCTACCTGATTGAGTTCTTTCCATTTGGAATCTGCGACAAAGGAAAAAAATCATGT
Organism: Phrynocephalus versicolor; assembly: GCA_023846285.1. Lineage (NCBI taxonomy): Eukaryota > Metazoa > Chordata > Lepidosauria > Squamata > Agamidae > Phrynocephalus > Phrynocephalus versicolor. Next base: position 29,745,226 of record JAHTLZ010000122.1, on the reverse strand, counting down.
TTTTCAGTTCTATAGCAATGCTGTTATATATATTTACCAAGTTACATACATAATACTGTACTAAGTAATATTCATGAGCTCTCAAGTCAATTCTGCCTTATGGCAATTCTTTCTGGATTATTTTAGGTATCCTCAGAAATGGTTTACCATTCCTTTCTTTTGAAAGTGCTCTGGGACTGTGCAGCTTTCAGCCCAAAGCCACAGAGGCTGGCTCTTCTCCCGGGAGGCAGATAAAACAATTATAATCCTTGATTAAAGGAATTTACCTATTCCACTTATCCAAGATTAGACATCCGACCTAGCTAGTGAGTCACATGATATGAACAAATGGCATAACCACAAGGAAGATATTTGAAAAAGCCCCTGTGTACTAAAAATACCAAAACATATGAAACTTGGAAAATTAGAATATCATGAAAATGTTCATTTATTTCAGTAAGTCAACTCAAAAGGTGAAACTAATATATGAGATATACTCATTACATACTAAGCGAGGTATGTCAAGCCTTACTTTGGTATAATTGTGATGAGTCTGGCATACAGCTTATGAAAACACCAAATTCACAATCATAGAAAATTAGCATATTACATGACATCAGTAGCACAAGGATTGGAAATAGAACAATATCAGACTTCTGAAAATTCTAAGCATGCATATGTACTCAGCATCCCCATACAGCTCATCTGGGGAAGGAAGCATGAAGTGCTTAAAAATCTCCTGGTAGAGGGTTGTGTTGACCCTGGACTTAATAAAGCACAGTGGACCAACACCAGCAGATGACATGGTTCCCCAAATCAACACAGACCGTGAAAACTTCACAGTGGACTTCAAGCATCATGCATTGTGTGCCTTTCAATTCTTCCTCCTGACTCTGGGTCCTTGGCTCCCAAATGAGATGCAAAAGTTGCTCTCATCAATAGAGATGGGCACGACTCAGTGAAATTTTCGTTTTCGTTTTTCGTTACGGAACGAAACGAAAAACAAAAATGGTTCAAAAATGGAACGAAAACAGAAACGAAACGACTAATTTCGAGCCAATTTTCATTTTTCGTTACGGGAAAAGCATCTAATAGCACTAAATGGGGAGAAACGAAAAAATTTTCATTTTCGTTTTCGTTACGTAACGAAACGAAAAATTTTGAAAATTAGCTCACAAAAACGGAAATGAGCCGAAACGGACCCCTAAACGAAAAACGAAAAACCATTTTTCCTGAGTCGTGCCCATCTCTACTCATCAAAAAAGAGGACTTTTGGACCACTGAGCAATAGACCATTTTTTTGTTCCTGTAGCCCAGGTAAGACACTTCTGACGTTGTTGATTGTTCAGGAGTGGCTTGACAAGAAGAATACGACATTTGAAGCCCATGTCTAGGATCCATCTGTGTTTGGTGGCTCTTGATGCACTACTCTGAATAGGGAACCTTTTCACATTATTCTAATTTTCTGAAATTGTGAATTTGGGGTTTTCATACGCTATATGCCATAATCATCACAATTATAGCAAAGTAAGGCTTGACGTATCTCGCTTAGCATGTAATGAGACTATCTCATATATTAGTTTCACCTTTTGAGCTGACTTGCTGAAATAAATGAACATTTTCATGATATTCTATTTTTTTGAGTTTCACCTGTACATGCTCAATGAACGTTACACATAGGAGCAATCCTGCTCCCTATGTTTATCAAATAAATGTATCCGAGCTGGCCCAACATGGTAATTTTCAAATTTGTAGAGTTATATGGCACAGCCATGCTAATAATGGAACCGTTCAATTATTTTATGCCGCCTGAACTGCAAATTCATGGAGATGCTTTCCAGATAGCTCATTAACTTTCTTTCAGATTTTTCTGCTGTTGTTCTAATTTTGACTCAGTATTACAGTTCTTACTACAGTACATCCATCACCATCCACTGTGATTTATATTCTAACATTTATGCTGAGGGCCAACAACTCTGAAGAAAAACTACAGCACCTTTTATTGTTCAAACATGGGCATTTTGCTTTTTCCCAGAGTGAAAAAGTATGTTTTAATGAATGACCAGATAGCACCAAAATCACATATTTGAGAGGACATAGAAGAAAAACAGGATGTGTAGCTACCAAATAAACACATGCATATATAACTGCATATAAGAGCTTAGACAAAGAGTCCAACTGGGAGTCTTTGCCCAAACATTTACCTTCTGCAGTCCTCTGACAGGATTGCAAAGGTAAATAATGTAGAAATAAGCTTTCCTGCAGAACAGCAAGAAAGGGAAGAGTGGTATACAGAATGATACCATGTGTACAGTGTTGTTTGGGATAGTAAAACAAAGCTGTGGTGCGTCTGGTGAAACAGCCCAAGAAAATCAGTCCAGGAGCTTCCTCCATGCCATACCTATTTTATTCAGTGTCTGCTTCCATTCTGGTGCCTCGGGCGAGTCTGGGTTCTTCTCCAACAATTCCGTGACTCGGTCCTTCAACTCTTGCACTTTATTTTCATTCTGTTTCAATTCTGTTTCAAACAACTGACCAAGAGAGAACATACTGGGCTTGATAAAATATACAGCAAACATATATGGAAGAACGCACACTTCACTGACACATCTTCTTAACGCCTCTGGACAGGCAATACAAACTGACGAGGCATTAGCAGTATTGCCACATACGTTGATCTAAAATTAAGAATGAATTACCCTTAATTGATTTGAGAGAAAAAGAAACAGAAAGAAGAGTTACCTTATGTTGATCCACCTGTTCTTTAACAGCCTCAGAGTCAAGAAGAGCGGTTTCCCATTTAGCTGCAGTAGTGTCCATTTTCTGTAACCAGTCTATCATTGAATTTGATTCTTCTTGAATATTTTGCATATTTGAAAGCATAGATTCCAATTCAGATCTTTTTTCTTTCAGCATTGCTCCCAAATCATCGTAACTATGGTGTACACCTGATATGTTTTCTTGGACAGTGGTCATTTCTGAGAGAGAGATGGCGATCCATTTTAAGATAATCTCTAAAAATATCTTGAACTGGGCTTAATAAATAAGGATGAACATATAATACACTTCAACACACCCGACGAAATAATACAGTGGTACCTCGACTTACAAATTTAATCTGTTCCGAATGCATGCTCTTAAGTCGAATTACTCTTAAGTTGGGGTACCTATCTAAAAAACTGAAAAAAATAAGTTAAAAAATCAAAAACATGGAAAAATATTTGTAAGTCGAGCAGACCATATCTAAAATGTGTAAGGTGGCAGTTAAAATGCCAACAGTTTTCCGCTCTTAAGTCGAATTGCTCTTAAATCGAGCTGCTCTTAAGTCGGGGTACCACTGTAATTAGTAAGTCATATTTTGGTTGAATTACTGATACTGAAACAGAGAAATTAAGAATTAAGAGTGCAAGGCGGTGATGGATAAAGGGGGAAATATTTAAATCTGATCAAATGAACTTTTATTACACGTTCAAAGACCTGAAATGGGGACATAAAATAGAATATATTTCAGGCCATAAAACACCTTCAGTACAAAGTTCAAATTATGCTTATTTCTTAGTTTAGGGTTTTGAAATACAGCTTGTTACATTTTTACCCCCATCCTAATGTCTTCTAGTTCCTAGTTTATTAAGAAAAATCAATTGAAAACTGAAGTGAGAACATATTTACTGATATTGCCATTCAGAAGTTGTTATCACAGGGTTTTCATGTGGACAGAAAACCCTGTTTACATAGGATCTGGAAGATGAGTCATGGCAACTGGACTTCTTTTCTTGATAGATCCAAATGTTTCGCTACTCATCCAAGCACCTTCATCAGTCTAAGGAAAGTTAGAGTCCTCCATTTTATAGTTCACCTTGATTACACATCATCCTGGTTAGAATAGGCTCGTAAGTTGTTTACATAAGCTCCTCAAATCATTGGAAAAGGCTATCCTCTTCATGGATCTATTACCAGGTTTAATCCTCGCTATCCTCTGTTTAAATGGTCTTATACAGCAAGGTTGAGGAGGACTGGTTGGTTTTGTCAGAGGAGACAATCCTAGATGCTTTAGGGCAGGCATTTATTTCCAAACTTCGGCCTTCCTGATGTTTTGGACCACTACTCCCAGAATTCCAAGCCTGTATTGCCAATGGCAAAGGACTGTGGGAGTTGTGGTCCAAAACATCTGGAGGGCCAAAATTTGGACATGCCTGCTTTAGGGTTCTGACTTAGGACTAAAAAAGAGATAAAATGGAAGCTATGTGGATTTTCTCTTGAAGTTGATTGTCCCTTTTAAAATTTATTGTGAAGGATGAAAGAAGGCTTGTCACAAAGGACTGGAGCAGTAAGAGTATGAAATATTGGTTCAGCATTTCACCACAGGGCCAATCTTTCCATTAGCCAAAATGCAAGTGCGGCTGGAAGGAAGGAAGGAAGGAAGGAAGGAAGGAAGGATGGATGGACGGACTCTGGGCTGGAGTGCTAATTGCAGTAATAGGTAGAGTGTGAACACTAGACCTCCAAACCATTCTATAGTCCCTGTGCGAATGCTGATTACAATTTTAAATGCAATACAGACTATGAAGCAACACCACTTCCTTCCTATGCAGTTATGCCCTAACACACAGAATTTCAGAAGACAGATGGACAAAACAAACACAAACAAAACAAAACAAAACAAAATTGGCACTTCACCCCACCCCACCCCACCCCATCACTACAGGGCTCCTAATCCATTGCATGGCTTTCTAAAAGTGGATATTTTCTAATTGCTAGGCTCTGAGGACCTCTCAGGGGCAGGCATTTTTGACTGACAGCAGAAAATGTCTTGCCACCAGTAGGGAGACAGCTGAGGTGATTTTCATCAAAAGACCACCAGACAATGCCTGGCTGTGACAAGTCCTCTTACGTCTTGCTCTTAGAAAACAGTTGGCTGTGTGGAGAACAGTTTGTGCTATACTGCTTCCCTCAGAATCCTGCTGCTGCCGTCCCTGCGGCAAAGTAAGAGAAAAGGAAGAGGCAATGAGATCAGAAGAGGACCAGAGGGCTGTCGATGAAACAGATGGTGAGAAAGAGGGAACGGCAGAAGGAAGAGGAGATGGAGAAGTTTGCAGGACGGGATGTGTATGTCCATAGGGAGTAGATGAGAACAGATGGGCTTAGGGTTAGGGTTAGGAGAGGAGAGGGCAGCAGGGGCAGGGAAGAAAAGACGGGGAAAATGCAACAGCAAAAAGAGGAGGGAGACACAGAGAGAAGCAGGCAAAAGGCACCAGGAATAGTATGCAGAGCTGTGGTTGTCTTCTTCCATCAAGTGAAGATAGTGGGCCAACCCATGCCTCTTTTCCAGGGAAAATCAACTGCCAGCTTTGTTCCCACTCATAGCAGCGGGAAAGTCTGAATTCATATAGTAGGAATCCCAACACATCTCCAATGCGACCTCTAATTTGGCTCTCCGGAATAGCCAGCTTTATGTGTTTATAGGCAGACTAACTTAGGATATTTGATCGATAAGCTCATTCTTTACAATTGTGAAATGCAGCTGTCAGAGATAGCAACACTTCTATTAGTTAAACATGATTTGGACAAGAAGAGAGGGAGATGTCAAGAGCTCCTGATCTTGTCTAGAGTGCCAGATAATTACTGTTCCGTCATCCAGTAAACAGTTGAAATAACACAAATAGCTAACCATGTGTTACAAAGAGGAATAACTATTAAAAGGGTGCAAACTGAGACCATCTAAAGTGCCTTCTTAGGACATGAGTAATCCTTACCTTTGTTTGACAGGAAATCCTGGGTACCTGTAGCAGCTTCCTCACCATTTAGCACTGTCACAGTTACAGCTGAAACACAGAATTATGAGATTTAATGTTCTCATTTTATTTACCTAGTTAGTATCAGTCAGCGATGTAAATCTTCATTTATTTTTTGTATAGGTGAGAAATGTTTCAAAGGCTTTCTCCCCACTGGAGTTTTTGTACATTTTATTTTGCATTTCAGGACTTTTCATATAAAGGGGGTTTCAAATCAAGACTGTTCCATGGATGTATAATCCCCTTTCTTTGTATATATTTATGGAGGAAACCAAGAGAGAAGCATGTGTAATTGATACAAATCATTCTGGCTGGAACAATTCACTGAACTATCTTCTTACAATATATAACATCAGATAAACAGTATCTTTTCAAAATATTCAAATGATGATTCTACGGCAATATTGGGTTGCATGTTTATTAACAGTTTATTCTGGCTTCTGTGTTATATTAAATGTACTGTATATCTATAATGAAGAAATGACATTGAAAGTTGTCTTAAAATGTGTAGAAGTATTTTTGCACCAAAAGCTTATATTATGAACAAATGTTCCTGTACTGTGTACAAAATACACACTTTTTTTTCACTGCTTACGCTGCTACTGATGGAAATCAGTGCTGGATTTTTGCTGTTGTACAGGAGCAAAAAAAAAATATCTCTCACTAGATGTTTTTTCAATGAGTATCTTGATTTGTTGAGGCACCCTTTGTCATTCAGAACAAAAATATTTCTAAATGTTCACTGTGTTCGTACTATCAGTACCTGAATTTCTTTTCTCACAAACTGATGTGGAATGGCATTTATCTTCCATTGGTTTTTAGAAGCAGACATGTAAGAGGGTTTTTCTGTCCATTGGGGACCATCTCATTGGCCATGCAGGGATTAACTCTTTGCTTTGTACCATTTTTTCTCATCAAAATCGCCCCACTGGGGCTAAATTTACAGAAACCACAAGGGCATCTCTCTCGCCATGCTGGCTTTTCTTCCCTCCCTATCCTCCTGCTTTCTTTAAGCTTTTAAAAAGCCACAGAAGATCTAGATCATGAAGAACCTCTGCATGTTATGATCAATTGTGCCCTACAGTTATTTTATGAAATATGTCTTTTAATGTTTCAGCCTATCTACATGCAACTGTATCCACACACATGAAAATAATGGGAGAATTTCTCACTCAGTATTTTTATTTAGAAATAATTGATTGCATAAAGATCTGTATCTTACATTATCTATTTTCCCCAGGGTTAGCTGCAGGCAAGATACAGTATAGTGAAGTGTTTCAGGAGCAGTGGTGTGAAAAAATATAAAGAACTCAACAGCCGTATTTATGAGAATCAGGCCATTATGTAACGGATCTTGCTAAGAGCCAAATCAAACAAATAGCAGTGGCACATTATCCCCCACAAAGACAATATTTGAAGACGATAGGTTTGCACAGTCAGCACATTAGCATATCCCACTGTCTCATCCTGATAATCTCCTACCAAACAACAAGCCAACTTGCAACTTGCACAGCTGTGAAAGACTTGACAGGACAATCACACCTCTTTTACTGTTCAGATCAGCAATGCTTCTCACTGTAAAGCTTCCTATTTAATTAGTTCAGCCCCCATAAATACTGCAGGGAAGTGCAACTGCATGGTGAGAGCAGCCAACTCTCCATTTTTAGTGAAAAAATGGTGACTATCCAAAGCCCAATTGCAGAAAGCTAAAGCAATTGTCACACACGCTATCCCCCTCAAATTTTAAGACCTTTACGTATATGGTCTATTTTAAGCAATTTTTTTAAAAAAAATTAAAGATGAAATGTAAGTGGGACCAAAGGTAGTGTATATTCTGATTATTGTCTTCCTTCAATGTGTTGGTGGTGAAGGAACCGTGCTACCAAAAATGCTGGGGAACCTTGGGTGTCCAGTTCTCCCATGCCTTGAAAAAGATTCTTTTGCAGGGAACCAGAGGACAACGAAATGGTCCCACCAATGAGTTCTATATGTGGAATGAGAAATGTGCAGCGTTTTCTTCTCATTCAACAAACACGACTCCTTTTGCCTATGCAGACCCAAGACTTGTGCCTTCATGCTACCTCTGCTGCTGGGGATATTCTCCAGCAGTATGAAAGGAAAGTCTTAACCCGTGGAGTGAGACTCCTATTATTTATACAGTCACCCCCCGCCATTTTGCGGTTCAGATACTGCGGTCCCGCTACATCGCTGGATCGCGGTACCTGCACTGCGGGGGGGGGGATCTGGTCACTCTGTGCGTTCCCCCCCACACCCCCGAGAAGCCTGGGGGGCAGGGGCGGCAATAGCGTCACTCTCTGTCACTCCCCCCGGGCGCCGCCGCATGGGAGGGCTGCAGGGAGGGCTGCGGGGACGAACGGCGTCCCTCTCTGCAACCCTCCCGGGCGCCTCCAAAAGGCCTTGGAGCTGCGCGGGGGGCGATCGGATTGCTCCACACACACACCCCACGCTCCTCCGAGGCTTTTGGGAAAGGCAGGGGTCGCCCCCCCACCCCCAGGCCCCCCACCCGCTTCCACATATCGCAGATTTTCGTGGACCGCGGGTGGGGTGGGTCCCTAACCCCCGTGATCGGCGGGGGGGTACTGTATGCAGGGATCTGGATCTTTTCTTCCACAAGAAATGTGTTTTTTATCCCATTCTTCCTCATTTAGGTCAAAAACTCATTTGTGTATAGATTTACCATTTTACAAATAGAAACATATACACTCTTTTTTCATGATCAAAATGTTTAACATTCTTAATTTAGTTCATTTGGCAATACCCCATAACAGTTATTAGACCCACAATGAACAGAGAACTGAGATTTATAGAATGACTTAAGTCAGGGGTGTCCAAACTTTTTGCAAGGAGGGCCAGATTTGGTGAGGTGAAAATGTGTGGGGGCTAACCATTCAGCCGCACTTGGCCCCTGGGCTGGACTTTGGACAAATCTCTATAACATGCAAGGAGGTAGGGAGGACACTGCGGCAACGGAGCCAGGATCAGGTAGGCTGGGCAGGCGGCTGGGGGGATGGACAGAGGCAGGGAAGGCAGGCAAACTGTAAAACTGTAAGCTGATATCCCCATCCGGTATGGGGAGGAGCTACCTGACGGGGATGCATGCCAGGCTGAGCCGGTAAGAAGAAGAGGCTGCGGGCTGCTCAAAATTTGATAACGGGACACATTTGGCCCCCAGGCCTGACTTTGGACATGCCTGACTTAAGTTGAACCAACTGTTGAACAGGGCCTTTCATCCAGTTTTCAAATGGAATCTCTTTTCCTGTAGTTTGAAACCATTGCCCCGAGTCCTAGTCTCTGAAGCCATGGAAAACAAACCTGTTCCCTCTTCAATATGACATCCTTTCAAATATTAAAACATAGCTATCATATCCCCCCTCAGCCTTCTTTTTGAAAGGCTAAACATTCCCAGTTCCCTAAGCCATTCCTCATAAGACATTTCCTCCAGACCCTCGACCATCCTGGTCACCCTCCTCTGTACCCGTTCGAGGTTGTCAACATCCTTTTTAAACTGAGGTGCACAGAACTGGACACAGTACTCCAGGTCGGGTCTGACCAGAGCAGAATAGAGTGGTACAATGAGTGGTACAGAATAGAATGAGCAAACAGGCACATACTTCACCCTTTCAAGATAGCAACATTGTTTTGGTACAAGTACCAATCTGAAAGGCAGAATTTTTTTTCTAACATACAGGCTGTTCACTTGGGAACCATATCTCAACTTATCTGTCCAATCATGTCATTCTACTTTGACACAATTTTAAATTAATGATCATTATTAAGCATATTAATTCAACGTACCTGATTTTACTCCTTTTGACTTTGATGGGGAAATCACAGAGCTAATCAGGTTGCATAATATTGTTCCTCTGCTAATCATTTTCTGAACATCAGGGGCTTTTGAATTCCATTCATCCTCCAAATTCTGAGAGGAAGACATTGTTATTTTTATCTACTAACTACACATCAAAACGAGACAGTATCCATTTCTATTCTGAAGGATTTAGCATACCCAGAATCTATGGGCACTTTTACACGACCCCTAATATCCGAGGCAAAGGGCTCCCAGATCCGGAGCTTAAAAATGTTTTCCCACCAGCTCCGGACTTTTAAAAAAATTAAGTACAACCACGCCCACGTAAGCGCGTCCCAACTTCGGAATACCTAGTCTCCGAAGGTGAAAAAAATCTGATGCGGATGTAAAGCAGTGAGTGCTAGGCTCTCCTCACCTTGTGTTTGTTTGTTTTTTGCCCCCCCCCCGCCCCTTTAAGACATTTTAAGGGACCGGAATGCTTGCTTCCGGAGCTGCGATGGGCTGACGGAAGTGAGCCTGCATTCTTTTCTCCCTTTTTTCCTCCCTCCCCTCACGCAGACAGGAGCAAGGAAGTGCAGAGGGATGGGAACACAGGAAGAGCAACGAACCTCCAAGATTTCTTGTCCGAATTTAAGTGGCCAGTGGATCTTAGGGGTCATGTAAAAGCGCCCTATCTTAATATGACACATAGCCTCCTGCCTTCACTATACAAGCTGTGCCAATCTCCTTATTAGAAATACGGACTGACTGTATCAATGTAATTTTAGTGGACCACACACCTGCCTCATGAAACTGTTCCATCTGCAATGACTCTGCCATTCCCTCCAGTGGAGGGCGTCACTGCAATGATTTATCCTTTCACAATCACTGAATGTCTATCTTTTTTTGGAGAGAATGGAAAATGAGCACCTTACACCTATCGGGTCCTGGACTGTAGTGACCATGTTACATTAAAGTAATAAAAACATATTATCATGTGCCCTACTTTAATCTTCTTAGTTCCTCGGGTCAAAGCAACATTATCAGTTCAGAGAGCACTACTTAAAAGATTAGCATACAAATCCTATTAAATGAAATGTTGCCTGCAGCTACTAGAAATATCTCACCTTGGTGCTTTGCAGGTGTTTCTTTAAAGTGTCCATACTTAAAGAGGGCTGCACATCTGGAATTCTTTCAGTCATGCTATATATCCATTTCTTTAAAGACTCTACATCAAGCCTGAATGCATCCATTTGTTGCTGGCAGGAGGACACATCTTCTTCTCTATATTGTCAAAAACAGCAAGGCTTACACAGGACCTCGGGATTACTTAGGCACAGCCCTCTTCAAGCTAAACCTATGACATCAGTTACACTGCAGTGCCAATGTTTACAAAACTTGGTTCTCCGGCATATCTAGTGCATTTATGCACACACAGAGAAGTTGTGGATTTCTGCCTCTGATTACTGCCAATCAATACTGCTCTTTGGTGAGGGTCACAAGGGAGTGCAGTGGGAATCGGGGCTCAGAAGGCTAGAATGTCCACGCAGATTAACACACGCAACTCTTTGGGATTCAGCCCACCAAGTTACATTTCCTTTCTATATATTTATACTACCATAGCTGTTTAAGATTTTACAATGAAACACGGTGAGGTGCTACTCGGCCTGCCATCCAGCGTTCTCACCAAAGAGGCTAGAGTGAAGCAGCGGAGCCTGGCACCAGAGCGCCCGGGCTTGCTTTGCCATGGAGGAGGGCTGACAGAAGTCATCCCTGGGCCCTCACTTACGAGCCCCACTGCCAGGCCAAGCTAGCACCCCACCGGGATCCTGGCAGCCCAGGTTCTTTCCCTGTGCCTGGTGCACCCCCAGGGCCTCCTAGCCAGCCTAGAAAAGTGGTGTGCTGATGAGTCACACACCACAATCACCCCCACCCCAACGTGCCCTAGGGATGCCATTTGAGCTGATTAGGCAGCAGACTGAACGGTGCGGGAGCACGCCTTCGTGCCACCCAGTCCACTGTGCTGCCCAGGGGTAGAGGGTGATGGGTCTAGGGTGAAAGCTTTCACTCCCGGCACCCTTTTACCGCTGTCGCCGCCACCACCCTTAGATAAGAGTGTTTACTCTTATCCACAGATTTCAGTATCTGCGGGGTGGCCCGGAACCAATCCCTCACGATGGGGGTTCTACTCTCTGTTTTATTACTGAGGTGGTTTTACCTACAATAGAGAAAGCCCCCCCCCCCGAAAATATTAAAGACAACCTCAAAAATGTACCTATTATGAAATCTTAGTAACACGCAATTTTACTTTATTGCAAGTTAAGTTGACGATATTATATTATGTGCCATCGATTCAGTACCAGCTGACAGTGATACTATAAGGACTTTCAAGATAAATGAGGTACTTAAGAAACAGTTTTCCCATTTCCACACACCCCGGAGTGCTTCCACGGCTGAACAAGGATTTCAATACAGCTCCCCCTCCCGAGTTCTAGTCTACTGCCCTATCCACTACACCACTGTGGGTATTCCAATTAAGTGATCAGTTAGAAGGCAGGTAATCAATCAATAAACAATATTTGATCATCTAACCACTTTGATCCATTTTCATCATCTTCATTATCACTACGTATCATGCACTATTCTAAAATCCCACTACTATACTCACTTTTGTTGTATGGTCTGTTCCATTTCCTTAAACTTCTTTGACAGAGCATTTACTTTCTCTAATACTAAAGACTGGTCCCCAGGAAGAGCGTGAGGAGAAAGTTCTTCAATGAGCTGTAGCAAAACTTCAAGGTCTTTTTTCTGCTCTGTCAGTTCTGTGCTGGTTTCCTACAAAATGGACAAGGACATGATTGCTTCATACTCAGCAGCATGGCCTGGTATTAAAAATTCAGTCCTTGAGTTCAGCATCTCCCCTTATCATTGTGGATGGGATGACTATAGCCAATTAGCACACCCTATTACGTGCCCAATAAGATAGGGATATATCACCCATATCACTGTAAATTTTCCATACCTGCACATACAGGGACATTTCAGAAACATCTTTTCCTGGGACGTCAGCCTCGCTAAGAGACTGAGTTTTCTTCTCCAAGAATGACTGGAGCTTCTCAGACAAGCACTCAAACAGTTCCACCTTTGCTTTCAATCCTTCCATTCTTTCACATTTTTTCTTGCGCTTATTACTTGCTTCACAAAACCTTTCGGAAAGTTCGTTCATTTTAGCTTGCAGAGAGGAGGCCGTCGACGGATCTGCTGTTTCCATGAATTTGTTCATCTTTTCTCTCATGGCATTCAAGCTGCTTTGACGACCCTGAATATCTTGCTCGAGTGCCTGAAATAAAGAAGTGTGAGGAAAACATCTGAGATAAAAATGTGTCCATATCCAAGTGGGTGAAGTGACGGCTGTTAACGTAACTTACTTCTTTCCAAGGTCAAGCTCCGACAGCAATGGAAGCCACAGACGGAAGTAAAATGGGAATCACTTCAAAGAAGAGTTACTAGAGGGGGTTGACGTGATCCATCGCTGATATTGCACAACCACTGCTATTTGTGTCCTGCCAGTGTATTCAGTCCACAAGTGGCCCGCACGGAGACCAGTGCAGCTGATACCCAACTCTGACATGTCTTCCGTCTTGTATTTTCTACAGTGGTCCCCCTCAGTTTCGCGGTTCACATACTGCGGTCCCTCTATATTGCGGGACTGCAGTATATGAAAAAAGGCCCCCTGGGGTAAGGAGCAAAGGCCTGTTTCAGGCCTCCTGTACTTCCCCCAGGACTGGTGCTGCCCCAAACGGGCCTGCAAGGGCCTTCCCAGGCCTTCCGGAGGCCCCAAAGGGGCTTCCCTGCGAACCGGAAGTCACTTCTGAGTCACCAAAAATCATTTCTGAGGCCTCTGAGGGCCTTTCTAGGCCTGTCGGAGGCCTCAGAAATGATTTTCAGTGACTCAGAAGTCACTTCCAGTCCACAGGGAGGCCCTTTTGGGGCCTCCAGAATGCCTAGAAAGGTCCTCGCAAGCCCGTTTGGGGCAGCACCAGACTGGAGGTAAGTACAAGAGCCCCCAGTTAGGCCCCCCATGCCCGACCAAACCTTCATCCGTATATCGCAAATTTTCAATTATTGCGGTTTCAGTTGGGTCCCTAACCCCAGCAATAGGCGGGGGGGTTGTCACTGTATCATATTAGCATATCAGCCCATTTAATTGTGAGATCTTCTTATGAATAGTAGGAAACTGTGTGCCTTTAAAGTACCAAAGGCTAGCTCTCTTTTAACTCCAGCATTATCTTCAAATATCAGAGGCTGCTAATTATTCCAAAGACACTTCCTTGAGATATTTTTATTTCAAAAAGTTTTTATTTCAAAAAGCATGAAGTCCATTATACTACAGGAGAATGTTCCCCCCCCCCAATCGAATTTCCACTTACTTTACTTTTGCTGATCACATCTTGAAGGGCAGCAGAATTCAAAGGCACTTGACCTTGCTCCTCCAGACTCTTCTCGACACCATTCATCCAATCAAGCATTTCATCCAATCCGTCCTGAACGCTTAATGAACGTGTCAGAGTGATCTGGAGCTTCTCGTTGCGATCGTTCACTGCCTTGGATAAGTGGTTAAATTTACCTACAATCTCATCTGAAAGAAAGGTAAGGAAGGAAATGTCAATATACACATGGGGAAGAATATAGAGCATGGCTTCTGAGAGTACCAAATCACTAGTCCATGTACTCCCAAGGAAACTGCATTCCTCAGGCTCAGAGGAAATCTTCCCTATCCCTGCTCAATACAGTACCTGGACTAGGGATATCAGAAACAGAACCTTCTATGTTGGGAGGAGGGAAGAACATAAGAAGAGCCATGCTGGATCAAGCGAAAGGCCCATCTAGTCCAGCTTCCTGTATCTCACAGTGGCCCCAACAGATGCATCTGGGAGCGCACAAGACTAAAAATCTGCCTCCCCTGCATCTGGCTCTTGAAGTACCCCAGTTTTAAGCCTGGAGATTACACATCTCCAACATGGTTTGTACCCTGTGATGGACTTTTCCTCCAGGAATCTGTCCAAACCCCTTTTGAAGGCCTCCAGGCCAGATGCCATCACCACAAGAGGGACACAAAGGCTAACAGATTTGGTTCTGGATGAAAATCCAGTTTCTCCAATAAGCACACCTATATTCCTCTTTTCTTTCTAACATGTTGAACTAGACAAGCATGGATCTATCTTTGGGCACTAATTCTTCCATATGAAGAATGGCCTGTGCCCAATCCTCTTTTGAGAGGCGGGTCCAGTACCTTTTTTACTGTTGGGAACCCACAGGGATGTGGGATGGGGAAGGAAGTATTTAAGTTTTTCAGACAATCTGGTACCCGTAGAGTCATCCTACTGGTGGCAACATTCAGTAATTAAAGACTTTCTCTCCTAATCCTGTGACTCCCAAGGGTTCCCAACAACAAAAGCAATTATATGGGAGCCACGGGGACCCTGGGATACACTGAGGTTATGTTTAATATTAAAAATCATCCCAGCTGATCATGTCACATGGCATAACTGACATTGGCAGGAATGCCACTATTGAAGCTCTAATTGACGGCTGTGAGTGGCATGTCTAAACCACCGAATTTATCAGCATTTCATATGGTCAATATTTTGCCTCTTTATGTCTACTGTCTTGCATGTGATTTATACGTTTGATTAAATGCAATATTCTCTATTCGTTCCTGCCTATTTGCACAAGAAAGAGAACTCGGTTTCTCGCTATTTCTTTGCCACGGCTGGTCCTGGTGGCTACAACTGCCAGAGTCATTGTGATACACACAGCATCCTCAGCATGCACAGGTCAATTTAATAAGCAACTAAAACATTTCCAAAAATGGTCCCTTCCAAACATGACTTGTCCTTGAAGGGAAAAATGTTTCACCTCGTGTATTCTGGATTTCATCTTTGTCAGGCAACAGTTCTCCTCGAGTGTCAAAAAGCACTTCGGCCGCTTTCTTCAGTTTCTCTACAGCAACCTGATGACCAGACACTTGTCCCTGGAGCACCTGTGAAATGACACAACTTTCAACCATCTTTCATAGCAATGCTATGAACCCTATTTATATCTTGCTCTCCTGGAGAAGCTCTGAGTGGCACCTGCTGGCCACTCTTGGATATGCTTAAGCCACGGCAGGCTTATACTTCTATTATGTATTAATCATAATTGTGTGCTGTCAAGCCAATTCTCGTTTAGGGCAATCCCTTTTTCAGGATTTTCCAGGGACAGAACACACAGAAATGGTTTATCATTCCCTTCTTCTGGGGCACCCTAGGACTGTGCAGCTTGCACAACCTATGAAGGTTGGCTCTACTCATAGGATGCATGGTGGGGAATTGAACTTTCAACCTTTGTCTCTGCAGACAGATATTTAAACCACTGAACTATCTAGCCACATTATTCTGACCATAATTTTATGGCTGAGATATTTTGCTCCCTACTGTGGTCCTGTATGTTTCTGTTACGTTTGGGGAGAATGTCCATAGTACACGATGTGGATTATTTGTCTATTTTCCACACCACTGCATGGAAAGTCACCTAACACCAGAACATGGAAAAGTTACCTACTATCAATTTCTCATAATCCAATCTATTTCATTAGATTTGTAGGTAAGGTAGGCCATAATGAAAGATCACCACTGGCCCAAGATCACCAGCGATACATACCAGAGAGTGAAAATAATTCATTACAAAGAACAAATCACTTGCAATCAGTTCTCTTTGTTTTCAATAAACAAGTCAGAACAACTTACTTTGTACCTACAATATAATGAAATTAATTCCTTTTGTATATGCCTAAGGGAATATTTATTTATTTATTTATTTATTTATTTATTTATTTATTTATTTACTGCCCGTCTTCCCAGGGAACTCCGGGCGGTTAACAACATGGGTTGAAACAACCAATTAAAATACAATACGACAGTATATCAAAGAATCAGGAGAAAATTTAAAAGAGGGAAAAATAAGTAAAAAAACCAAGACCATCGGCAGGTTGTGTCAAAAAATGAATTTTAAAAAAAAAAGATTAAAGGTTGCCTAATGCCTCCCGAAAAAGCAGGGTTTTAAGTGCTTTTCTAAAGGCGGGCAGGGACTGTGCAAGGCGCAACTCACTCGGAAGATGGTTCCAGAGCGAGGGGCCAGCCACAGAGAAGGCGCAGCTGCGTGTGACTGATTTCCGCACCTCTCTGGGCGTGGCCACTCGGAGTGATTGCGCCTATGACATTCTCGTGGGTCAGGCCTCAGTTGACCTTTGGAAAATATGCTCCGACAGGTATTCAGGTCCCAAGCCATGGAGGGTTTTGTAAAACAAAACCAAGACCTTCAACCTTATCAGGAGTACAACGGGCAACCAGTACAGGCGGGCCAGAACTGGCGGGATATGGTCATATCTACGCAAACCCACCACCAGTCTCGTTTGTTCCTGGATGAGGCTTCCCTGAGAACAGTTGTGCAGGCCCTCGTGATCTTGAGGATAGATTACTGCAACGCCCTCTACGTGGGGCTGCCCTTGACCCTTACCTGGAGACTCCAGTGGATTTGCATGTAAATCAGTATACAGTTTGCTAAGAGCCTTGTGGCACAGTGGTTAGACTGCTGTACTACAATCAAGACTGTGCTCACAATCTAGGGTTCAATCCCAGGTAGCCAACTGAAGTTTCCCTCAGCCTTCCAGCCCACCCAAGTCCACAAATTGAATACTCAACTCGTTGGAGGAAGAGGAATGTGTACACTGCCTAATTTAATTTGTAAAGTCTCCGTATGGTGTTTTAAGCACTATGGGGTGCTATATAAGCAACACAAGTTGCTTTCCACCAAGCAAATTGGTTTCTCAGATCTGGGGGCATGACTTGAAATCATAGGCTTGGTGTTTCAGAGCAAAAAGGAGTATGTTCAAGGTTAATAGTATAACCCTATGCATGTTTCCCTGAAGGATAGTCCCAGTGTGTAATGTGCCTAATGGAGCTTTCCCGAGAACTGTACTAAGATCTCCTCTTTTCCACACTAGTAACCTCATTCCATTCATCTTCACTTGGAAGTAAATTATACTGAGTTTATTATTACTAATTTCTATGAAAGTGTCGTAGCACTGCAGTCTAAACAAGGAAGCAAGAAAAACAATTTGGATTTTCCATTTAATCTTCGAGCCTGTAAAGCTACTATCTCAATGTATGGACTCTGGAAAACGAAGGGGAGCTGTTTTGAATTTAAAAAGAAAAAACAAAGGCCTTAAGCGCTGGTAAATCCAGGCCGTTGGGCACTGAAGTGTATTTTGAACAGTAATAATCCCTGTAAAAAGATTATCCCCATCATGCTGCCAAGGTCAATGCTTTGATGGATTATAAACTATGTGTGTCAGCTACAAAAGGTAGCTTTAATTCACTACACCTGGTTCTCTTAAAAAGTGTTCCTTGTACTCATTGTCCATTCATTTAATTATGTTTCAGTGGATGTAACTCTTCTCTTTCCTTCTCTCTCCCTGATGTTCTTTGACCATACACTGGTCAAGTGTTATTTTATTCTGCATAGAAATCTTTCTTGGAAACAGAATTTTGGGCTACTGTAGAGACACCAGTACTTTGAATTTTCTGGTGCTTATGCAACGGGGTACCCAGGACTTCCTTCTACAAGCATAAACCAACTGCTCTGAATCAGGACCTCTCCTTATGTCATGCTTGTGGAAGGAGAGCCCGTCTTACTGAGCACATAATATTTTATGTTTCTTTAACACCCAACAGGATTCTGGCCATCAGTCTGGTTGCACAGTATTACCAATCGACTGATACAGGAGAACTTAGTTGCAAATAATTATCTATTTTAAGACCAGGATCCAAAAACAACACTTTAGATAAGTTACAGTCAGACTAAAGCTGAATCCGTGTATCATGGGGTTGCTCAAATGTACTCAAATGCAGAGATAATGGCCCAACAGCTGTACATTTTAATCAAGTTATACAAAGATATACAAGAGATGTCTAAGCTGATGTTGTCACCAGCCATGATAACGTTGTCAAAATGGGTGGCCTGCCTTAACTGGCAGATAAACTAGTTGAACTTCAAGGTACCTTTCAACTATGACTGTATAACATAACATTTGCCTTTTTCCGGCATAGCTAGAGGGAATCAGTTTTAGCAGTGAAGATTCTGAACCATTTATAGACTTTCGAAGAAAGCTTATAAATCTGACAAAAGCCCCCTTTATTTTGGTCCCAAATTGCCTCCAGAGTGTGAATAATCACCATCTCAATCATCATCATCACACACCCACACACACCCACACAAACACACAAACACACACACACGGAGGTGGGGGGGGGAGGAAACCACTGTGGAATACCTATACAATGGTACCTTGTAAAACGAGATTAATCCATTCCACAGGTCCTCTCATTTTTAAAAAAATCATCTTGCAAAATGTGGTTTCCCATAGGAATGCATTGAAAACCAATTAAACTGTTCCAGAGGTAAAAACCAGGGAGTGGATTACATTGGTTTTCAATGCATTCCTATGGGAAGCCTGTCCCAACCAGTTAATTTTGACAGATCTGAGCTGTCAAAATCACCTGTCCGTCGGGGGCAGCCTGTGATTGAGGGGGTTTACCCCCAACCCAGCAAAGGGGGGGAGGCTCATCCCCTTCTTTGCTGAGTGGGGACAGGAAAAAAGCTTCCCCCTTTTTGCTGGCTTCCCCAACCCGGGGTGGTGGTGGTGGTGGTGGTGGTGGTGACAGATGAGGGGTGACTCGGCCACCCATCCCCTTCCTGAGTCACAGCAGCCACACACCCCTCCACCCAGGTCTCTGTGCCGGAACAGCTCAGTGCAGAGACCCAGGTGAAGTGGGAGTGGCTGCCCTGTTGCCTCGCCCCCATTCTCCTCCTCCTCCTTGTCCTCCTGGCTGCTTGGATCACTGCCAGCCGCCAGGCATCACAAAGACATCCAAGCAACCAAGAGGAGAAGGAGGATTGGGGGCGGGCGGGCGAGGCAACAGAGGCAGAGCTCACACCAATCTCCGCCTCCATCGCCTCACTCTCCTCCTAGCTGCCAAAATCAGCTGGGTGTCAGGCTGCCACTAGCAGCCTTCAGTCCCAGATTTTTTTCCCCATCCTATGAGTTTTTCATCTTATGGGACATTGGGACTGTACTGCATTGAATGCCTTTGGGGGCTCCTTAGAATGAGTTTTTTACTTGAGAGACTTTTCTTATGAAGAAAACATATATGATGCCACTCATGAACCACACCCATTTTCCTTAAAACATGCAAGCGTTGTTAAGGTTCATCTCTGCATGTAGTTTAAAGTTTATGCACAATTATCTTTGGGCTCTCAGCGTACAATCTCTTTTTCTCCCGCTGCTGCCATGTGGCTCAGGGCAAGACAAATTGAAGGAGCTAATTACTTGTCAGATGTACTGATTCTAAATAATATATAAAATGTGAAAATGTAGTATCAACTTTACAGTGCAATTCTATGCATGCCTGTTTAGAAGTTTCACTAAGTATGGGGGAACTCTCCCCGCAGGTAGGTGGGTGTAAGGTTGCAGTCTTAGAAACCAAACTTTCTAACTCACTCTCCCAGATCCTATGTAGATTCTTCTTACTGCTTAATCTTTAGATTTCATCGTCCTGGACGGGATAGGAAGTACCGGAAGAGCTATCTAGGAAGCTTCCTGTCAAAAACTGACAGGGATTTCACACAGTGCTGAACCCACACAATGACATCTCTGTAAAGGGACATGGGGTTCCATCATGTTCCCCTTGGCAGGCAGATGTCACTCAGCTCTAATTTGCATTTCCATCATGGAAAGGCAGCCAAGGTTCCAGATCAGAAGGGCAGGGCAGTTTCTTAGTGGATATAAGCAAACGGAAGCTTCAACTACACAAGATGGACTACAGCTGTTCTTTATAATACGATATATGCCTTTGGAATGGGTATCTGTAGAATTAACTCTTTCCATCTGAACCTATCTATTGTATTTCCAAGGCACTATTCTCTCTCTCTCTCTCTCTCTCTCTCTCTCTCTCTCTTTCTCCTTTGTCTGGTACCCACCAGGACCTCTAACAGGATCTTAGTTCTAGGGATATGAAAGCCAGAACAGTAATAAATAGGGGGGAAAGGTCTAAACTCTCAGTCAGTCAGAAGGGTATGTCATGATTCTTCTATAAAAGCCAGCCCTATGCACAGAAAGGGCTGGTGAAGCATCTTTCACTAAGTGAAGTATCTTAGTGAAATACACTTAGAGAATCTTTTCAGAAAGTAAACATACATGCACATACCTCAAGGAATGGATGGATGGACGGATATCAATCACTGCTTATCTTTAATAAACACCTTTTGTATTAATGACAGCAACACAGGATATTTTTCATTTGCCTTACCTTGGCTTCTTCTAACTGCCTCTGAAGATTTTTTGGATCTGCTGCAACTGGTTCGGACAAATGTTTATTCACAGCTTCTTCAGAGACCTGGAGTACTGACAGAAGCCCAGATGAGATGTCCTCATAATTCTGATACTTATCTACCAGGTCTTTAAGGTTATTTCCAAGGATACTACACTAGAAAGGCAAAGAAGAAGAAAAAGTGTTCAAGAGCAGAACAGCTATTTTAAAGTACTATTTAAATATGGCTGGATAAAGAATTAGATGACATCAGAATGCCATATTCAAAAACTTACTAATAACAGGAAAAAAAACTTACTAATACAAAAAAAAACCACTGATATATTTTCATTTAACCCTTCTGTATTTAGAGGTAAACAAGGAACTCTCTCTCTCTCTCTCTCTCAATCACATGATTTAGTGATAGTGCATTTAGACAATGGGAAGAACAGGGAAACATCTTGGATAAAAAAAGCATGGTATAACCTGTAGCCTAGTCTTGCATTTGCATTTTGTAATGGCCACATGGCTCTCCCCTTTTTATTTCACACTACATAGTGGTTCATCATCCGTAAGAGAAGCACCAAGCACAAGTCACTAAACATTTACCAGGAACTGGCACCAAACACGGATAAAAACAAAAAAAGTTTCTTTCTGTTGTTTTAATTAACGAAGGGCTAAACTACACAAGATGTGGAGCCTGCGTTTAGTAGATGATAACAGGTTTGTCCTTCAGAGATGAAGTTCCCTAGACCTATGCATCCAACCAAATTAAGACCATCTTTATTTCATGACAATTAATCAAAAACAAAGCAAGTATATTTCCAATATAAAGGAACAGATCATATTAGAACAGAGAACTTTCACCGCTTGAGAAAGTTCATATTTAAATATGATCCATGTATTCAGTCTACTTTTAACTCTAACCGACTCTCTGGAAGTTCAGTACCAGACAACAAAGATGTCTAGAAGACTATGTTGTCTCCATGATTCACTCTTTTCCGCACTTTTCCTGGGGGCTATTTATATTAAATCAGAACATTTCTTTAAAATGAATGGAAGCACACTATCTTCCTAAACATTTTTAATCTTTCTTTTCAGACACATGGATTATATGCCAGGGTTTTCTATTGTGACTGGCTCCATCTGGTGATATGTTTGTGAAGATTCTCAGTCATCCAGGTGAGTTTATCTGGAAGTTAAGTCATAGCAAGTGCACTTCTTTTCTCAAGAAAAGAAGCTCCATCTAGTGGTATCATTTAAAAAAAATCACACAAAAAGAGTCTGCCTTATATCTTTCAGGATTTGTAGGTGACGTTGCAATATTGATCTTTTTATATTTTGAAAGGACCTAATCTGTGAAACTAACTCTTAAATGAAGAAAGCTCCAAAATTATCTCTAGAATCTTGTTGCTGATTAATACATGGGTGAAATAATTTGCATAACCAACTACAGTGAACTACCACTATAAAGGTGCGGGTGGCACTACACTACACAGTCTGCACTAACCAGACTGGGACTTTGTTGGTTAGCACCAATTAGCTGCATTGTATCCCACAATTTAACTTACACACCCTTAAATCACCAACAGGATTTCAACTGGATACCCAAATTGGGTGTACAAATGGTGTAAAATGCACAATTAGAATCCTCTTCTCTCCAAAAAGCATCCCGCTTTCAGTTTCATATGACAGTTTGATGAACCTGTCTATTTATTCCATGTATAAATGCTCGTCATACAAGTACAGTGGTACCTCGGATAATGAATTTAATGCGTGCTCCGAGGCAATTCGTTATCTGAAAAATTCATTATCTGAAACACAGTTTCCCCATAGGAATGAATGGAAAACCAATTAATCAGTTCCAGAGCCTAGGAAAATGACAGAGACACCTGTTTTTTTTGCTCAAAACTCTTTATAAAGTGCACTTTAAAGGTACAGATGCAATGCCACCCGGGATAACTCTTTTTTACTGATGCATGCTGGAAATTCGTTATCCGAGACAGTCCATAGGGAAAATTCGTTATCCGAGGCAGCCCATAGGAAAATTCGTTATCCGAGGCAGCCCATGGAGAAAATTCGTTATCTGAGGCAGACCTATACCTAGAAATTGCTATTTGTTACCTGAGGCAGCCCATAGGGAAAGTTCGTTATCCAAGGCAGACCTATGCCTGGAAATTGAAATTCGTTATAAGAAAAAATTGTTATCAGGGGCGTTCGTTATCCGAGGTATTACTATACTCAATTTACCTTGGAGTAGAGAGACTTGAAGCGACCAGTTGCGCCATCTAGCTTGTTCTGTACTTCTGCATAGGTTGATGAGGTATCAATGCCCTCTTTATCATATCTGACACCTTCCCTTTTGTTACAGGACTTGGCAGCGTCTAATACTCTTTGCCCGGAAATGGTGATGTACCGCAAGTCTCCTTTGTGAGAAATGACATCTTCAGAAAAGCTCTTCTGCCTCTTCAATTTGATGGTAAGGCCCCCAAAGTCCGAGGCCCCCGTCTCTAGGTTTTCCAGTTCTTGCTCCGCCTGTTGAAGCCAGCTTTCAAATTCACCGTAGTCGGCATCAAACTTTTCAAGCTCCTCTTGCAACGAACGAGTTAACTTCAGCTTCTGCTCCGACTCAGCCAAAGCCGTATCGTACTGCACCTTCAGTTCCTTCATGTTCCTTTGAATCTTTTCCTTTTCTTCTGGGGAAAGGTGATGCCCTTGCTTCTCAAGCAGGGCTTGGGTGGACTGCGTAGCTATGATGACAGCTTGCTGCTGAGAGATAATTTTCTCATGATGAGCCTGGGATTGGCAGGAAGCAAAACATAGGTTATACAGTGGTGCCTTGTATAAAGGAATTAATTCGTTCCAAATGAAATTCTGTTAAGCAAATTTTCCTTGATACAAATTTCCCATAGGAATGTATTGAAAACAAAGTAATCCCCAATCATGACCATTTTTATGTTGTACAGATTTGCCCCATAGGCGATGATGTTAAGCAAATTTTTCCTATCTTTGGAATTTTTTATGTTGTACAGATTTTATGTTATACAAACCATTTGTGATCCAAGGGTCCACTGTATTCTGGAACATGACAAATTATTGAGCAGCTCTCCACTTATAGGAAACACACTTACTTTTCTAAGCAGGACTCAAAATCATTAAATAATTGAAAATACTGGCCAATATCCATCCCATTGCTTAGGGATGTAAGTCAGAACAAGAATAGGCCCATTGAATTAGTGAGAATTTGGTGAGTCAGTGCCAGCATGAACTCCACTGATTCAATGGGTCTACTCAAGTTGTGATTTTACAAATATCACCATTAATTGGTCATTTTTTAAAAACTGCAAATCAACGACATGCAAACATTGGTTTCTCCCTGACTTCACAGTAGGGGATAGGGCTACATATGCAGTGGTGTACATTCACTGAGCTGTCTCCAACATTGAGATCAATGAGGGAATGCTGGCAATTATATACGCCATGTGTCTCCTTATTATACAGTAGAAGCAGCGATAGAAGCATTTCACTAACTGGTCTGATGCTTTTTCAGCTTGGCCTGCTTCTCTTTTTCTTTCCCCTCACACCTTTGAGGAGCTTCTGCCCAAAACGAGAGATGATGAGATTCCTTTGGTCCTACTTTGGAAAAAGAGCTAAGAATGGTTGTGCTGCGATGCCTTCACTCCAAGACGGCAGCATTAGTCCCAATAATAATCACACCAGTAGTATGATTGGGCATGAAAAGTTTGCGTGGGCCAAATAACGGGCTGAGACTCCACGAAGTCTTCTTTTGAATGCTCAAAGGTCACCGTCAACAATACTGTTTCTAAGCATGTGCAGAAAGGAGGGATAGGATGGCACACAGATACGCATAGAGAACACTGCGTCCATCCCACATCCCACCCACCCACCCCCCCAAAAATAGGCATTGACCAATACAGACAAGTCGTACTATGTACGTACAATACCTTAGCTTTCTGGTATTGCATGTTGAGGTTATCCTCTGAGCGCCTGAGCTGTCCATCTAGTTGAGTTTCATTCTCCTGCCGGATTTCTGGCAAGTTACCATTGACTTCATCTTCCTCTCCCACCAAACCCTCCACATCCTCCTCTTGGAAATGTGTGCCATTCTGCCTGATGGCTGGCTGGCCTTTCTTGCTCCCGTGTCCAGCGTCCTTGTCTACATCGGACAACCAATCCAGAAGATTTTCTATCGTACTTTTGCTCTCTTCCAACTGTTCTCTCGCTGCCACCTGTGCAAGTGAAATCCAAGTTAAAATCTTAGTCATAGAAACTTAAAACTTAAAACAGCTCAACTGGAAGGGATTGGATTTAGACACGTTCATAAAAAATAAGTTCGTAAATCAGAGGATAGGGAAGTCTGGCTGGCACAAGTGGTTGTAGCAGGCAGAAAGTTCCCACCAGGTAGCCTGTCAGTCACTATTGTGATGCTTGGATACTTGGTCCAGTTTTCCAAATTCAATTTTTCTTTTTTTTATTTAATATATAATAGTACTAATATGGCTTTTAACTGGCCCTAAAGCTACAGAAAGAAGATTCTACAAAATGGTTTTCTGCCCCATATGAACTGCTGGATAACTGAGTGGCTTTGGCCTCTGGCTGCCGAACTAGAGGTTAGGAATTCAGTTCCCCATTGGGTCTCCTTAACAGGGCCTGGAATTAGCAATCCATAAGGTGCCTTCCAGCTGTCCAGTTCTAAGATGATGAACATCATGACCGTTCTGGAAACTTCAAGCATTCCAGCACTATCCATTTCTACTTCCATCCTCTTTGTCAAGTTGTGTTCTTGTGGTTAAAGGAAAGGACCAAACGAAAAGGAGCTTCACTCAAACACCTTCAAGTACAGAATGGTGCTAGGGCAGCTAGAGAATGCAGTGGTAACTCAACGTACGATGGCTTCGACAACCAAAAAATTCAACTTACAAATGCTCTCTGCTGGACAGCTGACTTTGACAGGTTGGACCTCTCAAAATTGGCTCTCCGGCGGGGCTGCAGAGAACAGTGCTCGCTGCCAATCACCACCTCCTCCTTCTTGGTTGCTTCAATCTCTTTTGAAGAGTTCAAAGCAACCAAGAAGGAGGAGGTAGAGATAAGCAGCGGACACTGCTCTCCGCAGCCCCACAGGAGAGCCGATTTTGAGAGGTCCAACCTGTCAAAGTCACCTGTCTGGTGAGACTGCAGAGAGCCTTGTGCTGGCTGAAGATCAATGGGTCTGTGCTCTGCCCACCAAATTGATGGGCAGAGCACGGACCCATTGATCTTTGGGCTGCCCGGGCACCTTGCAAGCACACTTCCCTTTGGGAAGGGAAGGACACTTGCAAGGATCTTTGTCCAGCCTGGGCATCTTGCAAGCGTGCTTCCCTTTGGGA
>JAHTLZ010000122.1:29681909-29718812 GCA_023846285.1 Phrynocephalus versicolor | reverse complement strand
GGCGATCTCCCTCAATCAAGGGCAGCCAAAGGCTGCTCTCCATAGCCCCATCAGATAGCTGATTTTGACACGTCGGACCTGTCAAAGTTAGCTGTTTGGCGGGCTGCAGGGAACAGCCTTCGGCTGCCCTTGACTGCGGAGGGTTGGGACAGCCTTCCCATAGGAATGAACTGAAAATCAATTAATCCGTTCCAAATTATTCTGTTCAACTTCCGAAAAATTTGACTTCCGATTATGCATTCGAAATGGATTAGCATAAGTCGAGGTGCCACTGTGCATAAAATAATTTTGCTTTCTCCATTCGTACTCCCTTGAAAGATGAAGAGACACAATATCATGGTTGGAATGAGCCTACCATTGAAAATAAGGTTGTCCTCTTAGAGACACTTCCAAAGTCTGGCTCCTCCAAGACCTTTTGTAGCTGGGTATGAATACCTTTGTATAAAATTCACATCCAATGTTCCAGATATGATCCCTAGGTGTATCTTTAGCCCAATTAACCACCATTTGAATATCTCACTTATCATGAATGCCCTACTATCATGAAGGCATTATCCAGGAATTGCTTCTTAAGTTGCCTGAGTTTTTAGTACTGGGACAGGGAGAAGAAATGGCCATGTTGAAGTGAGTGCTAGACTTTCCATTTAGCAGCCTTGTTGTTTTGCTGAACTACTTGCTTTATGAAACACCTGTTTTGTTGGGGACACCAACAAAATAATACAATGTTCCTACCATGCACTATGGCTAGAAAAGTTGAGAAAACTTTTGCTATTCTATGGGCCGATGCTTACAAGATCCTCCTTGAGGCTATGCAGGGGAAGTACTGTACTGTATACATTTTTTCTGTGTTTCAATGGGGAAAAATCTGGGGTTACAGGATCTCTCTTAAAACTGATGTTTGGTAAACATCAGTATTAAGAGTTGAATGAATTTGGTTAGCATTCAAAATTAAATGCACCCATTTTTTCTACAGAACACATCTGTGATTGTGGACAATATGTTTCTTAAGTCAGAGGTGTTAAAAATGTCTGGTATTATCAGCTCTGCTATGTGAGGAAAAGCTGTAGCAGTAGGTCATTTTAACATGACTATTAAAATGGTTGACAAATAACCTTTTCTGTTTCCTGCTTGATAGCTGTGGTCACAGCTTTATCCAGCTCTTTTCTGGACTCTTCTGCCTTCTGACTAAGCAGCAAACACTTGGTCTTTGCTTCGTTCAGCTTCTTTTCAAGAGAAATCTTGTCCTCCTGTGGCAGCCTTTCTCCATTTTCTTTTAAGAACCTTTCTGCATTTTTCACTATTTCTGCCAACGCTTGCGTGCTTGCCTGCATATCTTTTTGCAACTCCTTGAGAAAAAGAAATGACAAAAATGAAGGTGTCAACACAGTGTGCCACAACAGTGAAAAAAAAGCAAACTCAATGCTAGGGATGATTAGGAAGGGTACAGAAAATATGTCAGCAAGTGTCATTTTGCCTTCTTTATAAATCTATGGTGAGGCCCCATCTGGAGTATCGTGTACAGTTCTGGTCACCATACCTCCAGAAGGATATTATGGAAATGAGAAAAGTGCAGAGGAGGGCAACCAGAATGATTAGAGGACAGGAATACCTTCCTTACCATCTGAGGCTGCAAAGGCTGGGCCTCTTCACTCTTGAACGACAGCACCTAAGAGGTGACCTGATTGAAGTTTATAAAATCATACACAGTGTGGACAAAGTAGATAAGGAAGAACTGTTTTCCTTATCACACAACATTAGAACTAGGGGGCACTCCATGAATGAGGTGCTAGATTTCAAACAGATAAGAGAAAGTACTTTTTCACCCAGAGGATCACTGGTCTGTGGAACTGCCTGCCAGAAGAAGTGGTGACAGCTGTCAGCCTTGACAGCTTTAAGAAAGAATTAGGCAAGTTGATGGAGAACAAGGCTATCAATGGCTATCATTATGGATGCCTAAGGACAACCTCCAGGTTGGAGAGAGAGGCAGGATATCTCGCAATACCATTTGCAGGGAATAGTAAGGAGGTGAAGACCTTTGCATGGGAATACCCTGAAGCAAATGATGAGCCGCTGTGAGCGACAGAATGCTGGACAGGATGGGCTGTGGCCTGCTCCAGCAAGGCTGTTCTTATGTTCTTATGTAATAATAGTAATCATTAAAGAATGAGTTGTCTGCTTATTTTGTTTGTTTGGAGGAAATTTTTGCAAAAGCGCAGCTGAGACCTGCCTTCACATTTGCAGGGAGAGCAACAACAGAATAGCTACAACATTTAAAAAACCTTGAACACTTGATTTTCTTAGTACACACACTTCCTCCCTCAATGGTGATTACAGCTATTCCACATCAATGCTGTGTTCACAGTCAGTGTGGATAATTCAACACCTGGCAGGCAACATTCAGGTGACAAGTCTCTCCAAACTTAGGTAAACTGCTCCCCGGAGAGGCAGACACTGAGTGTGCTACTGGGCCCCTGTTCAAGGTCTTACTGGCTTAGTGCAGCCTGACAAAGCTGGTGCTCCATTGGCATAACCTCTAGGATCACAGGGCCACCTCCACCCACGTGAGGAAGTGGCAGGGTGCTACTTCTTGTGCACAAAGATTCCCCTCCCGTCCACATAGAAGAAAATGTGTCCTTTACGCCTGCATTTTAAATTGTGCTGGCAACTTTTGCATTAGTACTGCTGCCGCTTTGCTCAGCATTTTACTTTGCAACTTGAACAATGTACTGCTGTAGCTATGGTGATGGTTGCTAAAAAAAAATCAAACTAACAACCCAAAGGCACAAGAAATGAGTGTATTTGTTCTGGTTTGCTTGGTTCTTCCCTGTTGTCCATGAGGTAAACATGAGGTGCAGGTTGTAGGAAAGTCATAAGAGAAGAACTAAACAAAATAGGACAAATACACTCATTTCTTGCACCATTGGTGCAAGAAATAAAGAGAGACTAAAATGATTACTGGGCTGGAGCACCTCCCTTATGAGGAAACGCTAAAACATTTGGGGCTCTTTAGTCTGGAAAAAAGGCGCCTGAGGGGGGTATGACTGAGATGTACAAAATAATGCAGGGCATGAGTAAAGTGGATAGAGGGAAGCTCTTCTCCCTCTCACAAAATACCAGAACTAGGGGACATACACTCAAATTGTGGGCTGGGAGAGTAAGAACAGACAAAAGAAAATATTTTTTCACCCAGCGCGTTGTTAGTCTGTGGAACTCACTGCCACAGGATGTGGTGATGGCATCTGGCTTGGGTGCCTTCAAAAGGGGATTGGACATAAGAACATAAGAAGAGCCATGCTGGATCAGGCCAAAGGCCCATCTAGTCCAGCTTCCTGTATCTCACAGTGGCCCCACCAGATGCGTTTGGGAATGATTCCTGGAGGAAAAGTCCATCACAGGTTACAAACCATGATGGAGATGTGTAATCTCCAGGCTTAAAACCAGGGTACTTCAAGGGCCAGATGCAGGGGAGTGGTATCAGGAGACAGAGATCTAGTCTCATGTGCTCCCAAACGCTTCTGGTGGGGCCACTGTAAGATACAGGAAGCTGGACTAGATGGGCCTCTGGCCTGATCCAGCATGGCTCTTCTTATGTTATGTAGTTTGATTTTTGTTTGTTTGTTTATACATCATTGTATAGTTCTCTGTGTCACACTGCTTTGCTATTAGTAGAGAGCAACTATTAACGTAGCTACAGCAGTACACTGTTAAAGTTGCAAAGTAAAATGCTTTTTATATATACATGGGAATTTCTAGAATGCTAGTTCTTCAATGAAGATGTCATATTCTCTCTGGATGAGGTGCTAAAAACTAGTCCCAAATGTATTCATAAGGGCTTAAAATGTGCTTACAAGTTTCCTTAAAAACAGAGATGCACATATTTTTATTTTTGCACCAGATGAAAAACAATGATCTGTCCATCTCAAACGGAATAATCATAAATACCTCAACTTGAACTTGCTCCTTGGTAACTATGTTTAGGATTTCATATTTCACTACTTATTGATGATTATTACCTCTTGTTTTGCTTGGTACTGCTGCAGTTCAACCTTGCTATCTTCAATAACAAGGGATTCTTTATGGCCTATGAGCTGGTTTTCAGTCTGTGTCAGGAGATCACATATATCCTGTAGCTTTTCTTTGAATTCCTGGTGTTGTTCTGCCAAGTCCTAATTTAGAATAAAAAGACGCTTGAACAGGAATGCCTAGATTAAGCTTTCCTTTGGTTAATATTCCAACAATCATACTGAAAAGGTTTTAGCACACATTATTTTTGAAAGTATGCTGTAAACATGATAGCAGTTGCACACAGTTTAAAAAAGCTGAATGTAGAAGTTATGGATAAACCTCACAAATGTGGTAAGTAAAGAAACCAGGTTTTGGATGGAATCGCTCAGTAGAAGTCTGGTCATGCATTATGCGTGTGAAAATCCAAATTTCTGAATGGCTTGAAACCTGTAATCAACAGGTATTAATGCTGAAAAAAGGGATGTCAAAAGACAGGTTAGTTGAAAACTATGTATTAGATCACCTGGCATGTACATTTTTACCTGCACGCAAAAGTATTTCATGATTTATGCAATAGAGAAGCACACAAGAAATGCCATTCATTACTCTGAACTGTCTCCCACTCATCAACCATTGATTATATGCAGTTTTAAAATCCTAGATTTCTGGAGCTGGGCCCTTTCTCTCCCTGGCCTCCTCCAAGAGCTTGGGCCTTCAGAGAAGGCCTGACAAATTATGGTCTTCAAAATATATGCTGGAATAAATGAGGAGCAGTGGTGACACACTAGAGGACAGGGCTGATAATTTAACAGACTGCCCTGTGGCTAAGCTGAATTACTCTCTGGAACTTAGCTGCAATGTATGATTCTTCCAGGGTTCCACAGCTTCTGCAGCACCGAGGGATGAAAGACATCTTGGTTTTTGATGTTGTCAGCAAAATGCCTTGCACTAGCCCAATTTTAGTAAACATTCATTTTTCGGTTGTAGCATAGCCTAAAGAGACTGCTTTCCCGATCCCTCACCTTTCTCCAACAAACTTTCAACTCTACTAGGTTTATTCCATTCCATTAAGGCTCAATTACTCAGGAGTACTGGCTCTTAAAATGAACCTGAGGAACAATCAAAATTCAGGAGCTAATGTCCCACCTGAACAGGCAGTGCTTGGAAGTTGCACAGGAAATATACTGACAGATTAGCATTTTCTCTTGCATCAGGAGTAGAGCTGGATCCTTCAACTACTGTATGTAACAAAATATTCCTCTTACACAGGTACTTGGTAGTCTAATCCTATGGTTTTAAAGTAAAAGAAGTCCCATTTTTAAGCTGTGATCTTGACCTCAGCTGGAGCATAATTTTTACACCTTGGTACAACCACCTCTCTAACTGAACCACCATAAAGCTACGCAAAGGATCACACAGGGAAGCAAACCTTCTGGTCAACAAGCACTTGTGCTGTCTGTAACAGAGTTTCAAAGTGGCCCATTTGAGATTTTATTGTTTCCTGGACTTCCTGAAAGAGCTTCTGTGTGACATTCAAGAGCCTTAGGAGCTGCCTGCTCTGGTTTGGGGAAAGGTCTTCGGCATGTTCAGAAAGGAAGAACTGAATGTCGAGGGCGGTGGATTCCAGCTGCATTTTTCTGCATCCATGCTCCTTTTCCATGTCCTGTAAATTAAAAATTGAAAAACAGTATACATTTTTTTTACAAAGTCCTTAAAGGGTTTAGAAAACGGATATGCTAAAACGTTAGACCTTCCCAACACCTATTTTGAGACTTCATCGTATTTTAGAAGATGAAAGGAAACAGGGGTCTGTATATTCTCGAATCTTATCCACACACAGGAAAAGTTGGACCTGGCAGCAGAGAAATTTAGTATATTCAAATCTAACCAGTTACCGTTTGTTTTCTTTACAGATTTTGCCTTTGCTTACCAGTTTGTAATTATTAAGCAAAATCTCTTAATAAACAGCAACACACATTTAAGCTATGTAAGCATTCCTGAACAACAAGAGATCAATCCTCATCTACACAGCAAGGACATAGTGATACTGAGACTTCCAGTGAATCTACTGCAGAATTCGCATGGCATTAGTCCTATGGAGGCATGTCACCTGCACAAATCCAGGGAACACTCCTGGTCCAATCTAGTCTAATCCATGAGTTATCAGCACCTTTTCCAAGTGATTTATATGTGGCCTGTGCAGATTCAGCATGGAGAACACAGAACATTGCAACAATACACCACGTCAGAAAGCACCCCAAGTACCAGTCACTGGCTGGTTCAATCTTAAACGACACCTGCCTTGAATAACTGGAGGTTTTCCTTCACATCTTCTGTATCACACACATTCACATGAAGGCTATTTATGATTTCACTCTTTGCCATGATCCAGTCGGTGAATTCCTGAAGTTTGCTTAGATGTTCTCGATGTAACACTGCAAGCTTAGCCTAGGAAGAAAAGTTGAAATAAAAGTTCTCTCTACCAATATATCTACAAGACTGAAAGACTAAGCAAAATATTCGCAGCAGCAGACAGTAAAACAAAGCATAACATTGGCCAGAATCTGTTTGTTGAGGTATAAATGCAACATTACACCATTGGAAAGGTGTCGGGCATTCTGCCCCAGCTATAAGGACTGAGCAAGTCCACACAGACTGACTGCACAACATGGAAACGTAAGCGGTTCTTGGATAGAACATTTGCCTTGGCGCAACTGTTGCTACTATGGAGGTCAAGTTGAGTTATACTGACAGTTATACAACAGGATTTCAGCGATTGTTTTCCACTATATCTTGCTGTGATGTTGAAGGCTGGAAGGACACTCCATAACTGGCCCGTATGCCCAAGCCCCCCACCCCCCATCTTATACCCTGACCTACCACACAATTCATCTTCTCTCCCTCCCCAAAAGTCTTTTTTTGTCTGAGACAGAGGAGAAAATAAAAGATAGAGAAAGGTGTTGTGGGAGGAGGGAGGTTCACATGCAGTTCTCAACAAATATGGCTGAAAATGGGAGGTAGCCAACTTCCTCCCTTCTATTCTGCAACATTTTTTCTTCATTAGGTCAATTTAATTGTGTCATGCAGAGAGAAGAAATATGAGTTTGTATGACTTCCCTAGCAATTCCTTGAAGGGAATGATTTCTTCCCAATCTCAGTTACTATTTCACAGTGATGGAAATCCCTTTCTTTCAAGACTGTCTAAAACATGAAACCCTGAGGAAAATTCACACACATATGCGTATACTGTATAGTATAATCTACCATCTTGTAACTCAAAAGCTTTTTAAAGATCAGATGGCACTGTGTCTGAGATGGTATGAAATCTCTGTCTACAATGCAGAGGTATGATAATAACGATTCCACATATCAAAATTTTGCAATGCAGTGATCAATACATAATGATTTGGGGAGTGTCCACCTACCATCTCAGCTTCTACCGCTAAGACTATCTGTTTTGCTTGTTTTGAAGACACGTCACAGACCAGCATGAAATCTTCTTCTAAACGTTCATAGTTCTCTTTCAGCTCTTCAAGCTGCTCTCTGGGAACACCTTTGTGATGGAATCTCAGAAACTCCTCTGCCAGCTTCATATCCTTGTGCAAGACAAGACTGAAGCCAGCAAGTCTGGATTCAAATGACTTGAAATGAACACAGAAAACACAAATGAGGTCTGTTAGGGTTGTGTGCAAAAATAAAAAGAGTTCTTGCAATTATTTTTCATGTTCTTCAAAAGAAAAAAGAAAAAGAATCCATGTGAAGTTAAGAGAGAAGAGCCACTGAGCAGGAAAATTTTGGTCTATAAGAGTTGTTCAGCAAACAAAATGATGGTTACTCCAACACAGTGTTTCCCAAACTGTGGATTGCTAAGTATTTTCTAGGGGTCACGGGTTACCTTATACGTGTTGTAGCCCTTATTAAATAATTTCTTCCTTGATCTTTTGGTGTAGGATATTAAAGTTAGTGTGCATGTATGTGTGGGGGAGAAATATGCCTCTACATTCTGAGAAGGGATGATTGGGACTATTTCCCTTTAAGGTGTGTGGCTGCACAAGCACAAGTGACTCCCCCCACCCTGTGCAGGATTCTTCCTCATCTGTGAACCCACAACTATTGTTTGCACCCCCTTTGGTTCCAGTCCTGACAGAACCTCGTGGGGGAGGGGCGTTGTGTGAGAGAGGGGCGGAAACTTAAGAGGGACCATTGAAGACATCTCACTTCCTAAACACACCCGATCTCGCCTCATTTTGGAAGCAAAGCAGGGTCAGCCCTGGTTAGTACTTGGATGGGAGACCACCAGGGGATACCAGGTGCTGTAGGCACCTGGAGTAGGAACTGGCAAGCCACTCCAGTCTTCCTGCCAAGAAAACTCCATGGACATGGGGGTCACGAAGAATCAGTCATGACTGTAATGAAACAAGATGCAACGCAGGGGAGAAAAAGAAAAACTAAGATGCCCCCAAACATAACGCATCCTTAGGAGGGAAACACAAAAACATACAGCCTGCCTCTTTTGCAGTGGTTGCAAGGAAAGCTTTGTGCTGATTTCTGAGGAGGTTCATCTCTGTTTGAAGGTTTTGCTCACTCACCGAGTACTGCAATATCCTTGTGACCCCTGGCCCCCCTCTGAAGTCCTTTGACTTCTCTTCCCCCTGCCTTTAACCTCCTGCAGCCTGTTCCCTCCTCAGTTTTGATATGGTGGCAACTGGAAACAGAGTCAAAGGTGGGCTTGCCATGTTAGATAATAGACAACAATTGCCTTTTTATAGAAGTGTGACAGTGGAGTTGCAGGTTCCATAGCTATATAAAAGAGGACTGTGACTTGAAAATGGTTGGGAACCACTGCTCTAATGGGAAATCTGGTCAGTCATGACTGTCATGGCCTTTCAGAAAGCAACTATCACATTTCTGAACTATGCCATAGCATTGCTTTGAGCATAAAGAATGTCAATGACTTTTTGGAAGAATTGTGGTATGTAAATTTGACAAATTTGCCTCATAATATATTATCTGTGCATCCAGATCTCAAGTAAAGCATCCCTTTAATTCCATTCACTCCGATTCCCAAATGATCCACTAACACCAGCTGATATTATTTTCAAGCACTCCCAAGTGAGTTAGCTAAAGCTAGTTATGTTTAGAACAGCTATTCCCCATTCACAGAGAGAACAGCTCTTTGTTTAGCAGGTAGAACATTGTTGTTCATATTAGGTGGCTAATGTAGATATAAAGATTACGGCTTATGAAATACATTGAATAGATCTAAAATACTTTTTAAAAAGTTATACAATGGAACCTTGACTTACGTCATTAATCCGTTCCAGTGGTCTAGACTTAAGTCAAACATGACTTAGTCAAACGAACGTTTCCCATAGAAAGTAATGGGAAAGCAGATTAATCCGTTCCAGATCATGAAAAAGACCCCCGAAAACAGCAATTTAACACAAATTTGACTGGGATAGGAGATTCCTTCTGAGGATGTAAATGAAATGTCTCTTCAAAGAGAGGAGGAGGCAGTGGAATTATAGTCCACAAGTTATATGCCTCCACTTTTTAATGTTCATAGCAGCAATGTCTAACATTTAAGTTTTACTGATTTTTAACCTGATGTTCCAAGTTTTGAAAAACTCTATGCTTACCATTAGAGTCCCACAACTGTACAGCTCCCCAACTAAAATCCTTCCATTGTGGACCAGACTTCTGCAGCCAGAGTTTTTACAAGACTGAGCTGACTGTCTAACCAGCGAGCCCAGCCGCGAGCTCCCGGCCCTTCTTCTCCTCCAGCAGCAGCGGCGGCTTTGGTGAGGCCGAGGACCAGCTCCAGGTGCTCTGAGCTGCCCTCGCCGAAGCCGCCGCTGCCGGAGCAGGGGAAGAAGGCAGGAGCAGTT
This sequence comes from Phrynocephalus versicolor, assembly GCA_023846285.1. Lineage (NCBI taxonomy): Eukaryota > Metazoa > Chordata > Lepidosauria > Squamata > Agamidae > Phrynocephalus > Phrynocephalus versicolor. The sequence goes on along the minus strand of JAHTLZ010000122.1, from coordinate 29,708,919 downwards.
TGGAGGCGGCAGCCACGATGCTGGGTTGTGGCTGCCGCCCAATTCCGGTGCCTTGTGCCGGGGCTCCGAGATCTAAGTCAAAGCCTGTGACTCAAGTCAAACAGGCCCCTTCTTGCTGCAAGTCAAATATGATGCAAGTCAAGCAGTATGTAAGTCAAGGTTCCACTGTAATTATGAAAACACATATATATGCTATATTGCCATACCAATATATATTTGCAACAATTCCAACAGCAATTTCCATGGCGGACTCAGCATTGAACTGCCATGAATGAAAGAGGTGCTGGTTGCATTTGTGGCCATGAAAGTACATGCAAACATGGTAATAACTGGCATCTTAAGTAGTGACAATCAACATGCCCTCAAATTTTCATCCCCACTGAGCAAGGCTCTGTTCCATGTACACACATGCATGACGCATGCGTGCAACTCCCCCCAGGCAGGTTCTGTTGTGACCAAAACAACAGCAGTTGTAATGAGTGTGCAGGGGTAGAAAAGACCCACACAGAGGGGGCAGAGGTGTGCGCATGCGCACACTCACACACATTAGAGGGAACTTTGGTGGCAATTCATTGCTCTGATTTCTTATGTGATTTCACTAACACACACATAAATTGTGAATAGGATTCTGGAGAGCATATAAACCAATTAGATTTCTTATGTGGAAAATATGCAGTTTTAATATGTTTGTGAACTGCACTGAGTTCTACTTTACATGAAAAATTGTTAACACAAATACAGTGGTAGCTCAGTTTATGAAATTAATTCGTTCTGTGGGCCGTTTTGTACTGCGCACATTTCATAAACCAAAACACTGTTTCCCATAGGAATGCATTGAAAAACCAACTAATATATTCCAGAGATCTGGAAAAGTCACAAAATGGAACAGATTAATTGGTTTTCTATGCATTCCTATGGGAAACTGTGTTTTGGGATCCTCAATGTGGTGCCTTCAGCTTCATGCCACCCACCTCCGTTTCAGGCGCCTGAAAGCAAAAGGCACCACAGCGGGGACACGCCACCCCCCCCCCCCCCGGGGGGGCCATGGGGGCATTTTTCCCCCACCGGCTTTGGCTCCCTGCCACCCACCTCCTTTTCGGGAGCCAAGTGGGTGAAAGCACTGGGTCACACAACAGGCAGGGTAATCATGCCACTGTGGTCATCGGCAAGGTGCTCTTGCCGGGGTCCGAAGTGGCACAACCTGGAAATGCTCGACACCTTTGCAGCTTCTCAAAAAAAAAGCTTCCCTGCTTTTTTTGACAGCTCCGATCACCCTGCCTGCAACGCGACCCGGTGAAAGGACTCTTGGATCCCTGTGAAGCTGCAAAGGTGGTGAGCATTGCTGAGTCACAGCACTTTGACAAAGGTGACCTGGGATGGAAACGGATGTCCTGGTTCCAGGAATGCTATGCACAGCATGCAAGGGGGTAGCAAAAGGAAATGATTATCATACGTTATGGGGGAAAAAAACGTAAAATGGAGCATTCCTTTTAAATTGTTCTTAACATATGAATCCCCATTCCCAGACATTTCTTTTTGTTAACCAATTTTTTCATAAACTAAGGTACCACTGTCTATGGGTATGTCTCCACCAATCTGATCTTAGTTTCTTTGTAAAGATAACGAGCTCACCTCCAGCTGCTCAAGTTGGACCTTTAGGTCTTCCAAGTCATTATTACTGGGCTGCAGATCATCCAAGAGAAATTTCATGTCTTGAACCACCGCCAAGTGCTTTCTCAATGTCTCTGTGTGCCACAAACAAGGCTGCATACCAGTGTACAGCTAAGAATATTATTGAACAATAATTTTTTAGTATCCTTAAAACTCAGCAGCATAGAAACAACACTTCCATTTTCAATATTATTCATTTGACAACAAGAAGGTTCCCAGTATCTTAAATTATGGCTGCACCATTTTAACCCACCCCATTTTTTTTACACGTATGCCAACCAGGCGACATTTCTCTCATTGTGAAAGGTGGTTCATTGCACATTGGTAACATACATGCATGCCCGTTTTGATTACGCTAACAAGTGCAACCACCAAAACAGACCATATACATGCGATTGCCTGACAATTCTATGAATTTTACTCACCATGCTCATTGGATCAGCTCCAGATGCAGGTTGTCTCACTTCCAGAGCATCATCAGAGAAACCTTTTGATGGATGGTTGGTCTCTACAAATAGATGGTCTCCTGTTGATTCATTACTCCCCGGAGCAGGTTCTGATTTGAATGCTGACACGTTTCGATCCAACTGACAAGTTTGTTTCTCTTGACTTTTCTTAGGGTGGCCTGTTTCACCCTTTGCCCCATGTATATCATTAGCTTTTTGGCTGCAATGGTCTTGTTTCAGTATATCAAGGAGGAGGTCAGGACTTCTATTATCAAACCAAAGAGCTGGTGTATTGCCAACTTTACTTGTACTCATGCTTAACGGAACAGTCACTGAGGGCGTTTTACCATCATTGTTTGCATGCTTCATATCAAATTGATTAGAATCCTCATTTCCACAGTATGTGTCATTATTCTTTTGAAGTAATTTTTGCATTAAAGCTCTTGTGCCAATATAACTTAGAGGCTCATCTGTCTGACTGAAGTAGACATGTCCATCTTTTATTTTGCTTTTAATTATATGTGTTAACTCTCTGGGCAATGTAGAAGGAGTTTCAGAAAAATGTTCTTCTTGTTGCTTGGCCAGGGGAAAATTAGGAAGCACCACATCTTTTTGTGACTGCTGCACATTTTCCTTCATGCAAGCAGACTCATCGTGCACCACATCATCTTCCTTATGATTTCTCATTCTACCGTGACTAAATCTTATGTCATGTACCTTCTGTTCATTGTAATGCCAACCATCATCCATGGTGCCTAGACTACCACAAGAGAAACCAATGTCCTGAGAATTATTCTCAGAACCCACTTCAACCTTGTGATTTATTTCTTCAACAGTTGCAAGTTTCATCTTGTCATAGTCACCTCTTGAGTTCTGGATTTTGTCATGGGACATGTTGGAAGTAATGCTTCCCTCTTCTTTAGTTGTCATAGATTCTGATGGTACAGATGGAGAACATGGCAAAGTCTGGGAGTTTGGTTCCCCTAATGGTTGTTTTCCCTTGTTAATATAGTCCCTTACCGCTAGCTCCTCACCATTCTCTTTATTGCCTCTTCCAACTTTCTCAAAGCAAAATGAATCATTTTCTCTTGGCGTCAAGATATCTCTAGCTTTGATATTTTTTGCACATTGCTTTAAATAAGCTGAAAGGCCAAACTCATCCCCGTGGTCTGCTGATTCCTTTGTAGCCAAACCATTTGAGGGGACAGCTGAGCTAGTTTTATTTGAAATTTGGTCATCACGTGAGGTAATATTTTCATAATGGTTTTTAATAACTGATGAAGCTGCCTCTCCAAGGGTCTCATTTGATTCCTGAATAATTTCATTCTTTTGAATGCTTGCTCCATTTTTATATTGGCTTCCAGAGCCTCCCCTTAATTCTGGCATACTGGTGACTGCCTGTATTACTTTCTCATCATTAACTTCTTTCTTCTCAAAACTTGCAGATGCCACTGGTATGTCATTGTACAGTTCACTGCTGCTGAAGTGAGTGTGTACATTGCTCTGAGTTCCTGTTCCTGTTCCGTGATGTTCCGATGAGATGCCATTGCTGTTGCTTAACAAAAAACCTGGAGTGCTCTGTAACATAAGCTTGTTTTCCAGGAAAGGCTGAAAAGGCTGCCCAGCTTCTTGCAGACTTTTGTCTTGACTTTTACACAGAAGATGATGCATACTTTCTTCAATGCTATCGGCTGTATTTTGGTATTTAGCAACACTCCAACTTTCAGAGCAGAGCAAACCACTTTCGGACTCTAAATACAAATTCTTTTCATGACGAACATGCTTACTTTCTGTTGCCTCTGAAAACTGATTTTTGTTGTTGTTGACTTTCTGATCGCCAAGGTTTTTAACAGAAAACTGTGAATAATGCATTTCCATCACTTCCTCATCCTCATAATCTGTGCTCTCAAAAGTATCATAGTCTAAGTCTACAAACTCATAACCTCCAAAATCGTCACCCTCTCCATCATCATTACTCTTGCTAACACCCTCATCGTCATCCTTATCATCACTAGCATTACCTATAGAAATGCTCTCATACTCACTCTCCTCAGATTCTCCTTCATTCATTCTAACCTTCCTATCATCTTCCCTTTGCATTGGAGCTTCCTGCAAGCTTCCCAGTGAGCTGTCAATCTCTCTAATTTCCCCACTTTCACTATTCTGACTTATATTTTCACCATCTCCAAGACCTTCTGCCTTATCTTTTGGACCAGCGCTCACCAACGATGCACTGAATGCTGCCACATTTATAATTTCAAACGTATCTGTGTCACTAGATTCACTGAACCATAAAATATTATCCTCCTCTTTATTCAGGCTGACTTGAGAACTTCCTTCTTGCATTGGCTCATCCACTGCTCTTTTTATGGCTACTATACCGCCATCAGGCTCTAGAGCAGCATCTTCCTTTAAAGTGGAGGAATCATCTTTGGCCAAGCTGCTCAAGCTAGAGGCAGCACCACCATGAAAATCAATCTGCATAGTATCACATGGCTTACTGCTCTCTTTACACAGAGTTGTGTCACATACGCCTCTGCTGTCTTTATAGCCGCCACCATTTTCTGACTGGGGGTTACTGTGTTCTATTTCATACGATGGCCCTAAAAGTGTCTTGTTATTACCCTCTAGGGGTAGCAGAGAACATGCAAACATCGACTCACTTTCATCCACAGGCAGCTCATTATTCTCTAAGTTAGTAGCAACTTCTATATGTTGTATGGTGGTTGCTTCAAGGCATTCAGTAGTGACTATGGCTAATGGATTAGCATTTGTACCAATGTCATCTTCCAGTAGAAAGTTAATGTTAGTTAGAGTATAATCTCTCTGAACTGGCCCAATGAATTTCTCTTCAGTAGAATATTTAAGCAGTGATGCCTCATGAGAACTGATATGACACTCCTGCAGAGATATCGTGTGCAAATTTGCTTGATCTATGAACTGTTGTCTGACATTATTAATAGTGTGTTCCTGAGATGTCTCACTTCTACCTTCAGTTGTCTGTTCATGCAATAACCCATTAATCAAACTGCTGCTGTCTTCCATCAGTTGGTCACTACTAAAAATTTTGTTCTCTAAGAATGAGATACCATTGCCACTGTTATCAGGTGCTGAGCTATCACATGTGCGATGTGTCATTTCTAGAGATGGTTTGTCTTTCAAACTGATGTTATCCTCCAAAAAGCTATTGGCAGGATCTCCCAATTCCGAACTGACTTTAACAGGAAGGTCCTGTGCCAGTGTATCATCCATACCAGAACAGTTTTTCTGTGGATCTGCATCACACTTTATGGAGTGGTCTTCGAGTGGCAACTTGCCATCTGCATTAATAAAAGCTTGTGAAACAGACTCACTGTTCCTATTACTCTGATTATGTAACAGTTGAGTGGTTCCAGTTTCAGGCTGCACTATTTCATTTTTAGTATAAGCCCCAAATTCTTCCTCAATACTTTCGCTGAAACATTTTTCACCAGGTTGCCTATTGGTATATAAACTATCCTGAAAGTCGTTTTTCCCTTCATACTTCATTGATACAATTTCTTCTTCAGACTCCAAAATGTGGGGCACACTGCTCTGAATATTGTTGACTGTAAAATGTGGAACGTCTGTGCTCCCTTGTGCTTTTCCTGCCTTATTAGCAATGAAAGAATCATTTGGTTTTAAAAGGTTACTTAAGATGCTTGGAAGATTGCTCTTATTCTCCAGTATTTTCTCCCCTTCTATCATGCAACTGTTATGATCATTTATTCTTGGAGGAAGGCATTCTTCCATATAATTCAAATGAGATTCTTTTGGGTCATCACTTCTACCAATTTCTCCCTCAATTACATGTGTTTTATGTATTTCTGTGGGTACTTTTTGAGAGGTTCCCTGCCGCTGTCTAAACAGATTTTCGCCTTCATACTTCTGATCTGTACCAATCTCCTCTCTAGATTTATCTTCTTGTTGAAAAAATGATGCATCTGTAACATACTCTGACTGCTCAGAAACACTACCTATAATGGGAAAAATATTTTCTCCTGAATGTTTATTGCTGTGCTGATCTTGATGAACTTCGGTCTTCTCACCCTCATTGTAAATATTTGGGGCATGTGCCTTTTGACTTTGCAAGTGGTACAGGTAAGCACTGCAGGAGGTACAGGTTAAAGCTGTATCTTCAGGTTGCTGCTCTCGATTTGGCATTTCAGTGTGTAAATGGCATTCACAAAACTCTGCTCCTGTCTTATCTGTATTGCATTCAGATCTGTTGCTACTCATTAGCCAGTTGACTGTTTCATCTAAGTCACCACAGTGTAACAAGAGCCTCTGCCCTGAATTGGCATCCATATAACTATTTACCATTAGGTAAGACATAAATAGGTTTTGCATGTGTTTTGAAGGGCAAAGCACTGGCTTGCTACTGGGAGAATCATCTATATCCTCTGGTTGGTCATGATGGACAAATGGGTGGAGTTCACATGATGACAGCCATCTTGCTCCCTTTTTCAAAGGTAATGGTATATCATCCACGCTGGGCATTTCATCAGGTAGGGTCACACTTCTCAAAACGGACGATGTGTTACCATCAATGATTCCTTGCTGGGCAGCATCCTCCAGGCTGATCACTTCGCAGGTTTCTGGAATATAAAGTGCTGCTATTTTTTGCCTCTCAGCGAGAATTTTGCAGGCCAGCTCACTGGTGACTAAGTCTTGATCCAAAGATGTAGTGATAGGAAATATTTCTCCACTATGTGGCCTGATGAGTCCAACGAAACCTCGTTGTGCTTGTAGCACTAGCAGAGCGCTACTAGAGGATATCAAGTTGCACTGCACAGCTTCATCTACCGTCAAGCGTTTTGATGAGTTTGGACATAGGATCCCGCCCGTTTGAACCTGGTGCGTCAAAATGGCACAAGCGGCTTCCTGATCAATCACCTGTTCTCTCACTGCCTCTTCAACAGTCATTGGGTGTCCTGTTTGAGGATGAATGATACCCCCAGAAAGCAACTGTGCACCTAACAGCCTGAACAAGGTGTCTCTGTCTATACGCCCTTCATGAGCTGCTCTCAAAAGTGTCATTTTTCTTCCACATTTTAGCATTATCCATCCTTTTCCTTGAAGAACCACAGGCAACAGTCTCATGCCCGTTTCTTTGTGCACTACACTTCGCTCAAACAACTCCTCTAAGGAAACCTTTTCTGCAGTGTTGGGGTCAATGAGGTCCCTGCACCTATGTCTTTCTAGGAGCTTAGTATACAAAGGTGTGGAAATTAGATTCTTCTGAAAAGCTTCATGTAAAGTTAGCTGTTCTCCTGTGGATGGTACACTGAGATACCCCCTGGAAAGCTGAATCTCGAGAATTTTAATAGCCAGAGGTTCTGTAATTAGACCGCGTTCCAAAGCAGCTACAACTGGGAGTGCTTTTGTCTGCAATTCTGAAATGATCATCTTTGCATTCTGCAGATCTTGTAGTTGCAGCATGGCTTGTTCATCAATGAGCCCATGGCCTTTGGCTTCGTCAATGTCAAAACTCCTTCCCAAGGTTGGCGAAATTAAACCTGATAAAATGAGCTGGTTCTGAAGTAATTGAATTCCAGTGTCATAGTCAAGAAGGCCTTTATAAACTGCCTGCAAGATGGAAAATATCTCTCCGGTGAGTTGATCAAGGATGCCAGCTATGACTTTGTCCACCTAAGAGTACAAAAATATGGGTTTTCAGCATTTTATAAATGGGGAAAGGGCAGATATTTCAATTTTTAATATGTATCTCTCACTTACCAGGGTTGGAGCAAGAATGTTAGCAGTTCAATGCAGAAATGACCTTATGTCAGTGATTCAACAGCACACGATGTGATAAAAGGTTGTAATACGACATGCATCAGTAAGCCAAACGCCTATGCTCTGCATACAGCAATAGGATTAGTGGAAGACAACTGAGTTTGATGATCATATAGTGAATGAAAAGGACACATATTCCTGGAAGACAAACTGTCATGCTATCTCTGTGCTTTGTGAGAGGTTAGGATATTCAGAAAACAGTATGTGGAACAAAAACACACATGCTATTCATGTTTACAGCATACAGCACACACACACAGAATCAAGAATTGTAGCCACTTAAATAATGGCACCTGGTTTGCATTTGAAGTCATCAACTGGGAACAATATTTAAAACGTACGTGCAAAATAATCCGTCTGTATATACACAATGGCATTCTGTTACATTTAAAGTGGTATTACTGAATCTAATAGATATGAATGTATTATTTCTTTGTTAGTGAAAATTTAATCTCCTAATATATGCACCCAGATCAAATCTCATGAACTTCTGAAACACATAATACCTTCTAAGATATGTCTAGGAGAGCACAGAGTTAAGTGTAGTTCACAGAATTTTTATCTGGTATCATGTTTCTGAAGCACATAATTCAAAGTATGGCATTTAAAAAGAAGGGTTAATTCTTTGCTCTTAGTTCATACAAGTCACAAAGTAAAAAAAAAAACTGCTCCTATATAACTTTCTTCAGGTTCATTTATAGACATCTAGTTAGAATTCTAATTATACAATTAGATTGAAAGTTGTCAGTCATTCAGTTCTAATTTTATTTCTATGATGCACACTATTCAATGCATTTTTAGTACCAATATGCAGTTTCACAACCATGCAGGAGTTCAGACTCAGAAGACTGTCTATGATAGGCTGCAATATTACACTGTGGGATACCTTCTCATCCATATTGTCATCATCTAGACTTTGTTCGTCCTGCAACTTCAGATCTTCATTCGACAACAAGTTATATCCCTCTTGCAGGGACTTTACACGATTTTCCATTTCATTTTTCTCTTCCTCTGTCATTCTGTGGGGGGGGGGGAATAAAAGAGGTGTGTTATATCCTAACAACTTCAGAACATTAAGTATATGCTGGAAGCTCCTGCTGCTGCGTAGCCGTCAATAGTGGGATAGCTGCAATTGTTTTTAAAAGCGTACAGGTAGTGTGTACATCATTTGCAACATGATTAATGCTTTCAGGAGGTTTCTGGGAGTTTTAATTAGTGTGTAAACCAAGTGCATGTGCCCTCTTTATCTTGTGTCAAAAGCAAACTGCATCCATGTTTAGCTAGCGCTATGCCACCAGGTATGTGTGGGATGAGCAGGGGAATGCAAAATTACACAAATGGACTGGAGGTTTACATGTTCTCTACTTCTGCTTCATATAATCAGACAAGCATGTAAGGAAGGAGAGCCTGCTTGCAGACATATAACGGCATTTACACAAAGGTGTGGTATGGTTCAGTTACTCCTGCAGTCAGATTAGCAACATGTATTTTATTCATCTTAACATTCAGAGTCAGGATATTAATTACTACAACTATTTTGCCGGCGGGAAAGAGGTACAGACAGATTTCTGTAATGCATTCTATATGGGAAAGCTGCTCAGCAAACTCAAAATCTGAAAGGCGAGCATAATAGCAAGAATATTCATCATAACCAGTCAGTTGGGACAAATCTCACCAATGTGAGATGTACTAGATCTGCAGTCTCTGCCAACATTTCAAAGTTCCGACCGGAATATGGAAGCCCTAGATACCATGCACCCAAACATCCAAAAGCCATGAGCCCAGTGAAGAATTAGGATATTTATCAGAGAAGACATCCCCAAGTATAAAACGGCCCCCACTTTTCCAAACCAAAATTAAACTTTCGCAACTGTGCAGTTCTCTCTTCAGCTTCTGTGTATAAGATGACCTTCAATTTTTAGTGTAACAATGTTAGACAAAAATGTAGTCTTATACATGGAAAAATACTGTAACTATAAACTGGGATGCCATTTAAACTTCAGAAGTTTTCTTATCTATCCACCAATTTTAAATACAAAAAGGCTCTATGGTAGCCCCAAATGAAAATGGCACTACAAACATAAAAATAATGTAAGCGTAAAAAGAAACATACTTATCACCATGCTTCACTAAAAATGACTGCGCTGTTTGCAAAGCCTCTGATATTTGTTCTTTCTTGCTTGATAATTCATCAGCAGGAATCTGGAAAATATATATTCACATTTTATCCATTTTGGAAATAAATAAAAGATGGGTAGGTAGTGCACCTTGGCACAAAGAGTAAACCAAAACATAACAAGAGGCTGGCAACTCTGGGCATTTCAATAAATGACACATTTTCACTAACATCAATGATTTGCTTATTTAGCCAGAAGTCCTGACAGACCTCATTTAGTTTCAGGTAAATGCAAAGTCTACAATCCAGTATCCACTTACTTCCAAGTAGATTAACAGGATTGTGCTGGCTGAAACTTTTAATTTTGAGAATCAGAGTAAGGCTATGTTTGTAGTAGGACAAGGCAGGCAGGTGTGATTCATGTTACAGGTAAACAAGGACACACGCTACTAGACAAGATAATGTATATGTTAGTTAATCCTCTGGATGAATTTCCTCTTCTGCAGTCTTTGGGTTTTAAATAAAGATGTGCATGATCCTTGATTTGGAGGTTTCTGCTGGTTCTTACCCCCTGTCTCCCCAGCCAATGAATGACCCACTCCACCAGTGGGAGCGTGCTCCTCTCTTCCACCTCTTCAGTTGGTGACCAGTCCCCAACAGGAGAATGAGTTTGCCTGTTCTTGTCTGAGGGGGAAATCGGCCAAGGAGGGCAGGGCTCCTGATGGAGACTGGCTGAACAGTTGAAGAAGAGGAGAGCAGTGTGTGCGGGCTGATGAGGGAGGGATCGAACCAGGGAGATGGGGGCAGGGAACAGGCATAAACCTCGAAACCCAGGTTTGTGCTCATCTCTATAATAAATCATTGCCCAAAGTTCCTCTGGGAAAGCCGGGCGTTATATCAAGGGAAATAATAAATAATAAATAAATAAATAAATATATCACGTATAGAGATGGGCATGAATTAAAAAAACGGCATTTGTCATTTGTCGTTTGGAGGGTCCGTTTCCGTTCGTTTCCGTTTTTTGCAAATTTTTGCTAAAAAATCGGTTTGTTCGTTTCGTTACCATTTATTTCAATTTTTTTGTGATTTTTTAAAGGATTTTAAGCAATTCACTCATATTGCGGTAACGGAAACGAAACGCATGACAAAATTTCCAGCCTTTCTGTTAGTTTTGTTTCATTTTAGAGACAAATTTCGTTTGTCGTTTCGTTATGTAACAAAACGAAAAAACGAAAACAGAAACGAAAAATTGTTTGTTTCGTGCCCATCTCTAATCACGTATATTAAGCCAGACATCTGAAAGAACTTTTGTTTGGACTTAAAACACCGTCCATCTGAAGACACTTGCATAATTCAAATGCTTATGTTTCCAGCATCTTAACCATTTGCTTTTTTAAAGAAAATGTATCACCTCGCTTTCTAGATTTGTTTTCTGGACCAGCACTGATGATTTTGAGCAGGATGTTTTTTTACTCCAAGTCAAGAATTCTCAAACCAAATTGAATTCAAACTTCTCAAAAGCAAGAACATAAAATATGGTAGTTAAGCGGGTTATTAGTCCTAAACAGAAGTAGGAGTGAGAGGCTGAAGTAATGTGATCACCTAATTATGGCCCCAAACTAATAAAAGGATATTACAGGAATGACTATTCTACAACATGCCTCTGGATCTCTGAGGAAATTTCTACACAGAAATGTGTGCAATTTCCTCTTTAAGTTTTTTTGAAAGCTACCCATTATACTATATAGACAGCTTCTAAACTGTACAAATAAAATTAAATTGGAGCAGAGGGAAGTCGCCTTACCATAAGGGGGGAGCCCTGCTGACTCAGGTTTGTTTGTGCTTGTTACTGTTGGTTTTATTTATTTACAGGCCGTTTCTCTACCACAACGCAGCTCAGGGTACTACGAGGAGAATGCCTTTCTCAGTGAATACACCATCCAACAGTTGCCCACAGCAATTACTTGAAAATGTACACACATTTATCACACCACAGATGGCTATGCTTCTAAAGGTCGACCAGATAAACTTCAGCTCTACAAGCACCTAAATCTTTATCTGAACAGAGATGATTAACGAACACACTGGCGCTGACACTCACACTGTCAGATATAATTCCAAAGTGTTGGAAAAGCTGCTGACTGGACATGTACCAAGGAAGCAAAATGCAGCCTCATGGGACAGTGACATTGGAGGGTGGGGATGGGCTACTTTTGACAGTTCTTCTTTAAGGATTTTCTCTTTTAGTTTTGCCTTAGTGGTTTCTCATCTCTGCAGCACATGCTGAGTGTATTATGTGGCATTTGAAGCTAAGTTGGTAGGTGCATAAATCAGGGATGGGCAACGACAAAGTGTGTGGTAGCCACTTCCCGCTACCATCGAACACGCCAAATCAGCATCAAGAAAAGGGCTAAAATGGGGTATTTAGGCTTGTTTTTCAGGGGAATCATGACCCAAAGGCACAATTGTCCCATTTCTTTTAAGAGTATTTTCGTGGTTAATAGGGAAGTGCTGTAAGGGCTGCAAAATGGCCATAAGGGCTGCATGGTGTGTACAGGTCACAGGAAAATACTCTACCAGCGTATAAAAGCCCTACATTATTCAGCCTACTTTTAGTCAGATATTTCTTTCATTCACTTGTTTGTTGAAGTAATATCATTACAAACCAAACAAGCAATCACAATGCTTCTAAAAGCAAAAATAAAAGCATTATTTTTGCCTCTTGCTGGATTTTTGCATGTATTATGTGTTTATTTGCTCATCTTACTTGCTTGTTCTATTGTTTATTTAATTTGCACTGTTGTTTGTTTCTCATTTGCATTTATGTAAACCGCTGAGTCCCTTCTGGAAAATCGGTGCGGTATAAAAAAGCAATCAATCAATCAATCAATCAATCAATCAATCAATAAACGTTGACAATTTACTGGCACTGTTGCACATAGACAGTGCCAGACCAATTTAATGGAGAATTTCATGACAATAACCTTGCTTCTGTGACGGAACTCCACACTAAGGAATCAGATGAATGAAGTACCAAATATATATACAGTGGACCCTCATATAACAAACGGTTTGTATAACATAAAATCTGTACAACATAAAAAAATTCTGGAGATAGGGGAAATTTGCTTAACAGAATCGCTATGGGGCGAATACGTACAACATAAAAATTGTCACAATTAGGGATTACTCTGTTTTCAATGTATTCCTATGGGAAAGTTGTATAAAGGAAAATTTGCTTAACATACTTTTATTTGGAACAAATTAATTCCTTTATGCAAGGTACCACTGTACATGAGCCTGGAAAAGTTAGTTTTGAGGATTACAACTTCCAGGACCTTCGAGCTAGCATGGTTACTTGCTATGATGGCTGAGGATTCAGGGAATTGTAGTCCCCCCAAACTAACTTTTCCAGGCACCATGTCTGCAATCCTAATCCTGCTCTTACATTTCCTGAGTCATTAGGTAGCTATTGATACAGTATTTAATACCAAAAGCCTCTGCTCTCCGCATTCAAGAATACAGTCCTAGTGTGCCTATCCCTCCCACAATTCTTTCCAAGAGAGCTCAAATCACCAAATAAAAAGTTCTTTTTTTACTGCATCCAGGAGAGTGTAATTTTGATGTATCTCAAGCTGGGATCTACTTTATAATCTACAACAGTGGTTCCCAACCTTGGTTCCCTAGATCAGTGGTGGTGAACCTTTGGCACTCCAGATGTTTTGGACCACAACTCCCAGAATTCTGTGCCTAGATCGCCAGTGACATAGGACTGTGGGAGTTGTGATCCAAAACATCTGGAGGGGCGAAGGTTCACCACCACTGCCCTAGATGTTCTTGGAATAAAGTGCCCAGAAGCCTTCGCCACTAGCTGTGCAGGGCAGAATTTCTGGTAGCTGCAGTCCAAGAACATCTGGGGGACCAGGGCCGGTGCTAGGTTTTTTGCACCCTAGGCGAGGGGCGGGGGTGGGGTGGGAGGCGGGAGTGGGAGGCAGGCAGGCGGGGGCGGGTGGGCAAGGTGGTGGCGGGTAGGGGACAGGGGGTGGGGGTGGGCAGCGACAGGCACGAGGGCAGACGGCGATGGGCAGCAATGGGCGGACAGCGACGGGCGGTGGGGGGATGGACAGCGGTGGCCAGTGGCGGTGGGGCGGCAGGCTGGCCAGCGCCCTCTCTCCATTTTGGCGCCCTATGCAACTGCCTAGTTCGCCTTAATGGACGCGCCGGCCCTGTGGGGGACCCAAGGTTGGGAAGCACTGATCTAGAAGGAGACTGCTTTGTTTGCAACATTGGAGTCGCGCACAGTAACTTCACCTATTTTTCATATGCTGCCTCTTCCTCAGATCTGGGGCCCATGACAGTTTACAGAATAATTTATGGCTTTCTCAAAAGTGATAGATATGATTACTAATGACCCAGGGTCTGAAAGGTACACCCGATCTCCTGTGCTTCAGCAAGGGCTGCTCTTTGGGACTGGATGTATCTGTTCCCAGTAGAACTGGCCTACTCTCAGAGGGAAACTATGCCAAAGGGATACTATTGCTTCATGGTCATAGTAATGCAAAATGTAGAAGTCAAATCAGAGAAATCTCTGTTCTTAATTGTACAAAGCTGCGGCTATTTGCATTTCTAATGGATTGTATTCTATGGAAATACAGAAGATGTCCCATCTATTGCTAGAACTCTTTTCTCTGGAGATTATATAAGCAAATGTGTCCCATGATCTTCTGTTATCTACATCTGCTCAGTATGCATGGGGAATGTGTAGTTCATTGTAAGAAATGAAAGAGATTTCTGAGTGTTATGCAAAGAGAACAGCGATAATAATATCACCTACTTCCTTCAAATCATTTTGCTTGCTTCATACCGATCAGAAATAATCATGAAATTAGGTCCGAGTAGCCTTTCTCTATACAGTGGTACCTTGTGTAAAGGAATTAATTTGTTCCAAATGAAATTCTGTCAAGCAAATTTTCCTTTATACAAATTTCCCATAGGAATGCATTGAAAACAGAGTAATCCCTAATTGCGACCATTTTTATGTTCTACGGATTCACCCCATAGGCAATTCTGTTAAGCATATTTCCCCTATCTCTGGAATTCTTTATGTTGTACAGATTTTATGTTATACAAACCGTTTGTTATACGAGGGTCCACTGTATTCTGTGTGGGAGTGAACTTGAACCTTTCCCGCTTGGCCTCTAGCACCACTGATTCCCCCCCATACCCACATGTGAGTATATCTTAATTAATTACTTCCAATGAAGGTGTGCACTTAGGATACAATGGCTTGTTTCCTGTTCATTGTGGATGATGCACGTTCTCCCAGTCGGTTTCTACAACCTGCTGCATTCTGAGAGGAGACAGGGTGCACAAGCGTAGTTGTGTCTATTGTGGGGTGGTGCGACTGACTGCAAGAGAGCTTTTTTCCGTCACTGTGTTCAGTGGGGCATTACATCTGTGTAAGGAGGTAAGGGAAAGAAATGGGAAAAGGCCCCCACTAAACACGAAACGGATCACTGTAGAACTCCGGAAGGAAGCCCCCGCCACTGTGTGCAAATTTCACTTGTGTGACTGATGGCCCACTTTTTTTAAAAAAATCGAAGAGTCAACAACATGATTGATTTATTATGAGATTTTAAGTGTATATTATTTCCTCGCATAAACATTCAGAGCTGGCTCAGACACACCGGGTGAAAGGAAATTTTGAAGAGAAAAAAAGCCACAAACTCATAAACGGCCAGCATAGAAAATGGAAAAGAAGGTCTAAACTTGATGTTTAGCTTCCTATATTCAATTGCGTTTTCAGAAAACTGTCTTATAAATTAAAATTAAAAAAAATCCACGTTCATTTGTTTTCAGCACTTTAAAATGGATTCTGCCGGGTCCAATACCGATCACATAATGTATATTCCTTGACCTCTTAAAACAGGTATGTCCAAAGTCAGGCCCGGGGGCCAAATGCGGCCCGTTTTCAAATTTCGAGCGGCCCGCGACCTCTTCTCCCCTCTGGCACAGGCTGTCATGCATCTCCACCAGCTGGCCCCTCCCCATACCAGATGGAGACGTCAGCTTGCAGTTTTACAGTTTGCCTGCTCTCCCTGCCTCTTTCCACCCCCCTAGACACCTGCCCACCCTCCCCTTCCCCGGCTGTGTTGCTGCAACGTCCTCCCTGCTTCCTTGTATGTCCTAGAAGCTTTGCAAAGTCTGGCCCGGGGGCCAAATGCAGTTGAATGGTCGGCCCCCACACATTTTCACCTCACCAAACCTGGCCTTCCTTGCAAAAAGTTTGGACACCCTTGTCTTAAAAGGTGCTGCTGGGGAAGAGGTGAAAAAAATGTGTTTGATCACATTTGACCCTTCAGCAGACAAGGAACAAGAGCAAAGAATGCAGTTGTATCCATCAGGCGTCATCTGTTTTCAAGCAGGATTGCAATACCTGTTTCTTAAGAAACTGGGTTTTTTCAGGCTGCTCTCCTCCTCCTCCTCCTGCGCTCAGGCTCTTGGTGAGATTTGACACCCATTTCAGCAAGTCCTCAGCCTTCTCAATGTGTTCTTTCTTTTCCTCTTCCACTGACTTCTGATGAACAATGGGCATTGCAAAAATACGGGCACGTCATAAAATGCTATGACATTATCTTTTTTTGCCATAGAAGACAATATTTTAATAACAAAGATGGCAGAATTTAAAGATACTTTATTTTATTTTAAAATCTATGTTACCGCTATATTGTTCTTATGCAAGAGTTTTAAAAAAAATTAACCATTTTTAAGAAGCAGTAACCCAGGTGATGCATGCTAAAAATGAAAATTATCATTATGTTACATATTAATAAATTCATATATACATTTAATAGAATTTACAGGACAGAAACCTCCCAGGCACCATCGTATAAGTAAAACCTAAACAAGTATTTGCATGTAGAACTCTTTAAACTGTGGCCTTTGTATCATATGTACACCCGAACCTAGATCGTATGCTATGAGTTTGCTAGTGTTCATTCATATAAAAATTCAAGACAGCTTTTGAGTTAATAACCACATTTGACATGTTTGTTATTTAAGGTGTACAAAACATGACATAAGAATTACTGTATTTTAATAATTTCATTGCCAATCATATTGCTGATTTCAGATCTTAATTGTAAAAAATAAAATTCAAAGCAAAAAAAAATTAATGGAGAACAATTGGGTATCAAGTTAATGATGTATTAGAAGTCTCTCTCTGAAAATTAAATAGTCCGTAAGACTACTAAATTCATACAGTTTAGTATGCAATGCTAAATATATTTACTAGGAAGTGATTCCACTGATCACAGCGATCTGATTTCAATGTAAAGCTCATTTTGTATTGTGCTGTAAGAAGAATATTATATCTTTGTAACAGATTACACATCAAACCATGCTAAACTTCCGTCTCCAAATGTCTATTCTTTCAATTATATATATTTATGACTCTGGGCTATGAAATGTTTTCAAGTTTACTTACAACCATCTTGTTGATCGCTATGACCCCATATTAAATTGAATGCAAGCACGCGGGAGCCACTGACTTCAAGGAAAGAGCTTACGTGCTTCGCTCCCTTCTCGTCCTTTGAGTCATTTTTAAAAATTCTGTTGCATCATATATGTTGACATGAAGGCAACAGGACAGTGTTTTCATGTGAAAGCCTGTAGAAATCAGCTGTAATGACATCAGATTCCCCCTCCACAAAAAATCCCCAGAACACAACATAACACATTGCCTTTATAATGATCCCGTTTTTACACACAGTTAAGTTGCTGGTATCATTTTTATGATTCATAAACTCATTCCAGTCATGTTGAAGTATATATAGGTCCCAAAGATTTCAGTAAAGGAGAGGCTACCTATTCACACATAACTTCAGCAGAAATCAATGGGACATAAAAGGGTTCAACATTGATGAAATGGTAGATCTGTGTTATACATCTCAAGTAGTACTAAATATGGAGTATGAAGAAGTATACACAAGCAAAGCCAAAGTGCTTTGCTCTATTGAACAATCAGCCCATTTCCTCCAGCTCCCCCGATAACTCACAAGAAACAGTGGGAATTATGGCAGTACACTTCAGCAACCTGCAACACAATCCTACATACGTCTATTCAAAAGCACAGCCAACGAATTACACTGGGCTTACTTTCTGTAGCTAAGTGAATGCAGGATTGCTGCCTTCCATTGCTGACTTATTAGTGTGTGGAAAAATAAAGACTAGAAATTCCCGAGGAAACAAGTTCAACTGCTTCTAGCAATCGTAGCCCTGTGTGGCAGTCGAAAACAGATTTTTCCAGAGCTTCGCTGTAGGTCATTTTCTTTTTTGTCTTGGGGCATGTAATACTTTTTTGGTACAATTTGTCATCTTTCATTTTTGTAGCGGTCACAGCATCAATGATGCCGTTCCTAATAGCTTCCTCCATTGACCATCTAGAATGGGATTTGGGATCTATCAGCCCGCCCGTTAAGTGCTGATACTCAAGGCAGCGAGTGCCCATCTCTTTGTCTAGGACATTGATATTCATTGCTTCGACAACCGACATAATACTCTTTGATACGGGATGCACGATCCCTGTGAAGACCAGTTCACACTGCTGGATGTGCTTAGCACACGCCTCGTCTATCAGCTCTCTTTGCAGAGCCTCGGCCACACTGTATCGCTTCCCCGTAAAAGGATCAATGATACCCCCTGTACTGGCTTGAGCTTCGAGGCACCTCAGCATTGTGGTCCTGTCTACCAGGTTTCTCTGGGAAGCTTTGAGCACAGGCATTCTTTCATTGGTCTCAGACAGCCAGATCCCAGCAATGGGACTGTTCGCATCTGTGCGTGGCTTGGAACTGCTCAACAAGAGGTCTCCAAACTCATTAACTGTGAGCTGCCCTTCCTTGTATTTACTGAGCAGTGCTCGGTCAATTTTACCATCAGCGAGCGCCTCGTCAATACTGAACTGCATCCCTGTTTTCAGATCTGTTAGCACAAGGTACGAGTTCCCACGGGAATCAAAACAGATGGTTTCTTTCCACTGAAATTCGTGTCCCGAGAGCTGAAGATAGGTACTTTTATCTATCAGGGCCTTTTTATAAGCCTCGTAAGAGGTCATTTCAGCTCCCCTTTTAAGGTCAACCACAGAAATTTTATGAATTTTATCGGCAGAAGGGGTGGTTATTCTTCTCTCCCCAACAGGCAGGAAGAAGCATTTAGTATCTATATCAAGCAAACACAGCTTCAGCAAATCATTATAATACATGGCTCGCCTAGTATTAGGATTCTGAAAGCATTTTTTATTGCTGGAAGGTTCATGTAAAAATTTCAGGACAGTGTTATTCAGCAAGCCCAGCTCAACTGCTGTTTCAGGGAGAATACGGACACTTCTCACGGGGTCAATAACCCCTCCAGTTGCAAGCTGAGCTTCAAGAATATTTTTCCCTTTTTGCCTTTCCAAGACTCGAGCCTCAATTGCTTGATAAACAGAGAGCTTTCTCCCAGATAACAGATATCCTAAGACTGCCTTTTCTGCCTCGAGAAGTTGACCTTTGTACTCTTGGTCTACCAATCCCTTGCTAACTGAATCGTCAACAGAATATTTCTGGCTGGTTGCAGGATCAATGATGAAGCCAGTGGCAGCCTGGGCTTCTAACAGTGTCAGCGCTGACGCTTTTTCCATTATTCTTTGCTTAGCTGCAGAAGCAAATGAGATCTTGCCTTTGCTACTTTCAATGTACACTCCAGCGATGGCCGTTGGCTTTGTCAAAAAAGTCTCGAGGTTTTTTTGAACCTCAGCAAGGGCCTTCTTCCCTGTGTGGAGTTGTTCAGCTGTGCTCATGTCTAGAAGTTTAACTTCAATCAACTGTCTGGCAGTTACATCCTGTCGAAGACCTCGAAATTTGATGTGATCGTATTCAGAAGGAATTATATCAACTTCCTTGGCTTCCTTTGTAACCGTATTCATCCTTGACAAATCTTCAATCCTAAATCCTTCCGATGATCTGTAACCCTGATGCAGTCTTCCTTCAGGCCCAAATGTCTTGCCATTCTCTTGATCTAAAGTAGCCACTTCAACATGTACACCATACTGATTGTTGTTCACTATCTGCAAATAGGAATTTTTTGAAATAATGTGTGAAGAGGATGCCACATTTGAATAACACAGCTTAAGGTTATAATTTGTGTCTGTCTTCTGTCTGGGAGCTCAGGTAATGAATGCCAATAGAACTGTAGCCAAAAGGGGGCCACTGAAATTCGGGAGGGGGGACTAATGTTTGCAGAAATCCACTTTTTGAAAAGGAAAGAAAAAATCCACAGAAGCTAACACCCAGTAAGGACTGGCCACGTCCAGCAGCCATGAGCTATAAAGCGATCATTCAAAGAAGGGGAAAAGAACACAGCGGCGAACAAGAATGAATAGCTGGCCAAAACCCTGAACAGAAACACTCTGTGAATAAGGGAAAAGTGCTATATTTTGCAACCAGTCTCACTGAGAGATGTTTGACAAAGAAGCACATTTAACTTCTGTTATTCTGCCCTACATTCAGGGAACTATATGTCCACCTTCAAGTGCAAAACCACACATATATGCATATTGCAACTATCAGCGATAACTCTTGGGCCACAACCATTTATCTGAGGTTTTCACAGGCTCTTTGCTGCTCAACTACTGCACAGTTCACAGAAGACATAGAAAATTACAACACTAGAGCAACAATACAGAACCGCTCTATATATTTTTCTTCCACCCTGTCTCTTATTGAAAATATGAGGCTAGAACGCCCAGCAAAGGGTGAGAAAAATATAGGTGGAGGGGAAAAATTTAAGACGCTTTAGAATGTTTCTTATACTGTTTCATCAAATAAGATGAAAACAGAAGCATACTAGTAAAACCTTAATGAACCTTAAAGAACACAGAACAAAACCCAGCAAAACCCAGCAACATCAAGTTGTATGATGTACCTCCAACGGCTGCATGTGCTTCCCTAATCCCATTTCATAACTGCCATCAGGTCTGGAACCAAGGAATTTGCTGTTTCTCAGTTTATCTATTTCTGAGATTCTTGAAAGAGGATTGCTCTTATCAATGGTTATCTCGAGCTCTGTGCTTGTCTGGGAAACATACTCAGAGTAGGACTGTTGTCTGATCTCCTCTTCCAATGGGTGGTTTATTCCAGATAGTTGGAATGGCTTCTCTCGCGGCAAGGAATCAGTAGCAGCCATTTGCAATTTCGGTCCAATAAGCTGTTCAGTTTTACAACCTGGATTGCTTATTTCAATTTGTCTCCTTCTTAATAAAGGGGAAGTAGTCGTACACAGGTTACGCTGTTCAAATTCTCTTGGGGAAGTGTCTCCCATATAACTGAAGCCACTTCCCTTCCACCCAAAGTCTAACTGTATATTTCTTTTGTTGATCTCATTCTGAAACGTACGCAGCTGATTGGCATGCTCCCTCTTCTGCATATCCAGCTGGTGCTTCAGGTTCTCTATTGTCCGCTTCTGCATTTGCAATTCTTCCTCCAGCTTGCGATATTTCTGCAAATACTCCATTTCAGCATGTTTTCCTTGTTGCAGCTGCTCACGGCATTTCTGAAGTCGGTCTTGCAGATCTTCAATCTGAATCTTGTACATCCTGATATTCTCTTGAGCCATATGCCTTTCCTGCTGTAGAGTGATACATTCCATCCTGATGCCCGATATGTCGTTTTCAGCAATGTTATGGGATTCCAGAAGTTTCTCAAATTTCTTCCTAAACTCTTCAGCAGAATGCTTAAACTTAATCGACTCCTCCTGAAGCAAAGACATCTTTTTGCGAGCCATTTGTTCCTCTAAGGTCTTTTGGTGGAAATCATCCTGCATCTTTTTCATTTTGTTGTTGAGTTCTTGGATATGGGCTTGCTGTTGCTGGATTTTCAGCTCGCTCATCTTCATTTCCGTGCTGAATTTACTCAACTGAGAGCTTAGGTTCCTTATCTCCATCTCAGCGCTCATGCTGTAGGCATTCTCCTGGTCACACTTCTGTTTAAATTCGTTGGCTGTATCTTTGGATTTTATTAACTCATCTTCCAGTCTCTTAATTTTGTCCAAGTGCTCTTGCTCAAGTATTATCTGTCTGTGCAGTTCTTCATTTGTTACACGCAGCTGCTCTTTGAAGCTCTCAACCAGAGCTACTAATTCGTCATTTTTCCTGTCAATGATTTGTCTTTCAAAAACTATCTTCTCTGATTCAGTCCGCACTTCAGTCATCATTATTTTGGTATCGCTATTCAATCTATTAAGCTCTTCAACCTTTTGTTTTAATTTTTCCACCTGGTCATTACTATTTGCTAAATCATCCTTCAGCCTTTGAATAGTAAATTGGCTTTCTTTTTCTTCTTTGGTCTTCTGAAACAGTTGCTCCTGCAGCCTTCTGAATTGTTCCTGCAGGTTATTTGCTTCTCCTCTGCATGAAATAGTTTTCTGTTCAGCAACCAGTTTCTGTTGCTGAAGGGAAGTGATTTGTGAATTTAACTGCTTAACGGTGATTTCCATTTGTGTTTGGCTTCTGGTCAGTTCCTCCAGCTCCTTCTTTAGTTGAAGCTTTTCCCGTTGAAGTGACCTTACTTCTTCCTGATATTCCATGTTTACTTTTTTAAGCTGCATGGCTTCTTGCATCACTTCTTCTGCCTTGCCTGTGGTTTTCTGCAGCTGTCGATCAAGTTCCTTCAGTTGCTCCAAGTATCCCTGCTCTACGACTTCTTTTTGATCCAGCTCTATTTTAAGGTGCCTTAGAGAATTATTGGCATCATCTAGTTTTTCTTTTAGCAAGCGAGCCTTTTCTTCAGAGGATGCATTCTGCAGCTCAAGTTCATTCAGCTCATATCTTAAATCTTTAATGATTTTTTCAGCCTTTCTGTTGGCAAGTGTTAGCTCGTCTATCAGTTTCTGCAATTCCTCTACATTCTTTATGTCTTGCTTTTCCCTGAATACGTCTGAATGTGTTGCTAGCAGAGTTTCTCTTCCTATTAAGGTAATCTGCTTTCTAACCTCAGTTATTTCTTTTTCTCTGAATTTGTTTCTTTCTAGATTGCCCTGACACTCAACGTCTCGCTCCATCTCTTTGATTAATTTCATAAGCTTTTCTTCTTCCGCAGTCTTCCTCTTCAGCTCTTCCATTAACGCTTTCTTCTGCTGCTCCAAATCTTGAAGATTTGTGTCCTTCTTCCTTAAATGCTCTTCAAAAGTCTTTCTTGCCATGTCACTTTCCTCTAACTGAATTCTGAAAGCCCTGAGGTTTTCTTCAACTATGCTTCTTTGAGCCTCAGCTTTCACGGCGTGCTGTTTTAAACGTTCTAACTCGTGCTCGGCAGCTTCCTTCTCCTTCGCAACATCATCCAGTTCCATGCGGAGTCGCTTTGCCTCTTGTTCAGCCTTGGCTTTCTGCAGAGAGATCTCCTCTATTTTCTTCTGCTGTTTCTTGACTTCTTCCTCAGCTTTCTCCTTTGCTTTTGGAAGTTCCTGTTCCAGCTGGAACTTCTGCCTCCTCAGTTCTGCTAACATCTCTTCAAGTTCATTTATCTTTTCCATAAGCTTCCGGTTTTCATTCACTACTGCTTTTTTCTGTTGTTCCAGATCAGAATATTCACTACGTACAAATGCCTCCTTATTCTTCAGGATCTGGAGAGGGGGGAAAAAGACATGGCAAACATTAAAATCTTTTATTTCAAAATGTAATAATGGAAGTAATGCTGCAATTTTAATGCATGGTTACATACTTACAAAGTTCACCTACTGCTAATCAGCAGCATAGATCCAGTGACTCCCACCACCACTGACACCTCCAGAAAGCCACCAATAGTTAGAGGAAAGAGAAAGCTGCATGAAGAGGTCCACCAAGTGATGTCCTCAAGAAGACTTGCTCATAGGGTAACTGCCACTCCATGGTTTGAGGGTGCCGACCAAAGGTTTGCTTGCATGTGTCCTTGCTTCAAAACTACAGAGCAACTTCTCAGCAAAGAACGTCATGCAAGAATGAAGAAACCTCAGCATTTTATAGTTAGTTGAGTTAGAAAACAAGAGAATTTTAGTGCCTGCGATAAAACGTAGTACAATCAGATGCCTGAAGTTCACAAAAGCATTCCCAGAAACCATACATGACTGAATAACAGGCAAACCAAGTCCTTCAAAAATAATTAGTCTAGAAGCTCTTCTAATCAAATTCTTAGCTCTGAGCTTCTCTTAATTGCATTTCTCACTGCTGTTCAGGTAGAAATCATTAATTATATAGCGTATATAATCGAGTATAAGTCGACCCGAGTATAAGTCGAGGCCCCCAATTTAACCCCCCAAAACTGGGGAAATGTATTGACTCGAGTATAAGTCTAGGGTGGGAAATGCAGCAGGGCCTGGCAGCTCCTCCTTTGTGAGCTGGGGGAGCGGTGTGTGATGTTTGAAATGACTTTTAGCCACTGAGGCAAGTGCTTGGGTCGGTGGCTAAAAGTCATTTTAAACATTGCACGCCTCTCCCCCGGAGCTCAGGAGAAGCAGCCTGCAATGTTTAAAATGACTTTTAGCCACCAGCCCAAGCACTTGCCTCAGTGACTAAAAATATTGACCCAAATATAAGTCAAGGGCCCCTTTTTTTCAGCACAAAATTAGAGCTGAAAAACTAGACTTATATTTGAGTATATACAATACTTTTAAAAGCCAGCTTTTTTTCCGCACAGAAAAAACAAGAAATCTCTATTACTCTTTGTGCATAGTCTCCATTACTCTTTATGTTGAGATCTACCACTGCTTCCCAAACAATCAGAAATTTCACTAACTTAGTTGTAGAAATCTCAAGAACATATTCATTTTAAAAAAATATATTCATTTTTTAAAAAAAACTATTAAAAACTTGGCTATTTAATCAAATATTCCCTCAAATATGTCATTCCAGTATTTACCTATTAAAACATAATTTTAACTGATTTGCCCACCAATAAAATTACACTATTTTATGTCACTAATTTCAATTTTATTTTTATTATATTGCTGTATTTTGTGTTTATTATATTGTACGAATTATTTGTGTTTATTTTGTACTGCATTGTCATTAATTGTTGTTAACTGCCCAGAGTGGCCTCGCTGCCAGATGGGTGGTATAAAAAAATTCAATAAATAAATAAATAAATAAATAAATAAATAAATAAATAAATAAATAAATAAAAGTTCAAATTAATCAAAACTTTGTTTTGATATAAAACGTATCCTGTCTCACGTAGTTAACACATGTTACTGCTTAATGGTATCAAAGCCACAGTTCAGAGAGAGATCAACACACAAACCTATTTGCATGCAAATACTGTATTTGAAGTTAATTCTCACCACTGCTGTGCTTAAAGAAATTTCTTAAAGCGAGTTCTTGAACTCTCACACTCTTTGGGAATTTGGAACACATTAGAAATGGCTACTGTATGTTATTTTCCTGCCCAGAAATGAAGAATTTGCAAAAAAGAACTCAGAACTTGAGAGAAACAAAATCTTACAGGAAACTGTATCCACAGAATTGAATTAAATTCCTTCTTCAGCTTTTTAGGCATGACAATATTAAGCAAAATGTATGTTCCAGGTTCCACAGGTCTTCCTTTCACTGGCTTCTACATTGCATAGTGATTTTTGTAGAGACTTCATAACCTGCACTATAATATTAGCAAAGGACACCTACAAGAATGAGCATGCAATCTTATAAGATGGTCTAAGGAGGTTCAATGTCCATGTCGCTGATATATTCACATGATAGGTGACTCTAGCCTACTTTCATATATACTATCACTATTTCACAAAGTACATAATGAGTCTGTATCACCTGCATTTCAACTTAAAGGTATATAGTACTTGCTAATTCCTTGTATTGCTTTCTCTCCGACAATATCTATGTCACTTACCTCTTCCTCCTCTAGCCTTTTCAAAGAGTCACTAGCGAACTTGATATACTGAGTCATCAAGGTTACCAAAGCTGTATAGCGTGTCCGTAAATCCATAAACTGCAGAGGAACACAGAGGAAGAGTACTTACTATGCTAAAGTAGAATGCCATAAAGAATTTTTAAAACAAAACAAGTAATGTAATATGGGTTTTGGAAGGAAATAACTTCTCTCTCTTTCTCTCTCTCTCTCTCTCTCCCCGCCCCCCGGAGTGGCACCTTGACTTATGAAATTAACTCATTCTGAATGCATTTTCGGAAGTTGATTTTTTTGTAAATTGAACAGCCGTTTCCCATAGGAACACAATGAAAATCAATTAATCCATTCCAGAGGGAATGGATTAATAGGTTTTCAATGCATTTCTATGGGAAGGCTGTCTAAACCCCACCCCGCCCCTCAGTCAAGAGACAGAGGAAGGCTGTCCCCCACCCCGCAGCCAACAGACAGCTCAGAGCTGTCAAAATCAGGTGTCTGTCTCAGCTGCATGAAGGAGCCTTCAGCTGCCAGTAATTGAGGGGGCAGCCACCTCCTCTTTGCCTGTATCTCTGTGCAGTGACTTGGGGAAATAGGAGGTGTCCCTGCAACAAAGTGTTAGACAGAGCAAGGACCAATGGATCTTCAGCCAGCCCGCTTGCCTTGCAAGGTGCCCAGGGTGGCCAAAGATCCATCATTCCCTGTTGGGCGGAGCAGGGAGCAATCGATCTTCGGCCAGCTCAGGCAGCTTGGAAGGAAAGTAAGGAAGGAGTGGGGGAGGCGACGGAGGCAGAGATAGCCACCTCCTCCTCGTTCTCCTAGGTGCTCCAATCTCTTTTGCAGAGATCGAAGCACCAGGAGGAGGAGGAGGTGGTGGCCATCTTCCTTAATCAAGGGTGGCCAAAGGCTGCTCTACGCAGCTGCACCATTCAGGTGATTTTGACAGGTCAAAGTTTTCAGTTGTCGAAGCCATCATAAGTTGAGGTACTACTGTACGTGTGTGTGTGTGTGTGTGTGTGTGTGTGTGTGTGTGTGTGTGTGTG
>JAHTLZ010000122.1:29652070-29681899 GCA_023846285.1 Phrynocephalus versicolor | reverse complement strand
TGTGTGTGTGTGTGTGTGTGTGTGTGTGTGTGTGTGTGTGTGTGTGTTGCTCAGACTTCAGAAAGGCTATTTTGTGTCCTTATTAATCCCCATGGACAGAAGCATCCTCCTCAGAAGACTCAGAGAAACAGGCTGAGTGTTGAAATCAGTAGGCTTCTCTGTTTTGAGGGTACCAGATCTGAAGATGCTCTCAGGAAAGAAAGATGATGGATCAGTGCTCCATGGATTCAACAACATAACCCTAACATATTACATCCCTTGCTTTTTAAATTATTGTATGCACCGAATTTCAACACTGCTCTCTGTACGAAGTAAGGGCATCACTCAATATTCAGTGTACTAGTACACTGAAGTCCCAATGAGACAGACTGGTGACAGTCATCTTTAGAAATAAAGCCTCACCACAACTCATTCAGCCCTGAATGCATTCAGCTTTGTAAAACTATGACTGGAGGGAGGTACCCTCTCGTGAAAAGAATATCTCTGTGCAGCTTAATTATAATCAGAGCTTCAGACGAAATCCAAAGTCTAGACAATTTCTATCTTACTCCTCTTTTCCTTTTGGTCACTGGTGTCAACATTCTGTTTACAAAGAAATTGTGAGCAGAATGAATCTCCTGACTCTTTAGGAGACCTCCCCCTTCCACACACAATAAAATTCTCAATTATAATTATTTAGAAATAGGAGAGAGAGAGTATCTGCAGAAGCAAAACTCTGATCTATAATTTTACACGTGTTAAGAAATCCAAACACTAGAATGAGTGAGAACATTGATCTAGTTATTACTTTTTCTTAATATAAACTGTTCTAATCTCAAGGTACCATCGAGGGATTGTACCTTCTAAGTGAAAATATCACGTGCTAAAGCTGGGACAAATGCAGCTTCAGGTCCCATGTTTGCAAATCCCATGTTTTATTACTAAGAGTTATTACTTTGGAACTATAGCCACTGGCCACAAGTCATTCCAGAACTGCACATTTACTAGTTTCTCAGAAATCCAACAGTACCAAAACATGTGGAATTGTATAATGGAAAGAGCCCACTATACCACATGAAAATTATGTAGCAATTATTTTAGAGAACTCGTCTTAGGAAAGGAAGGATCGCATCAGATTTACAATTCAATATACTACATCCAGACAAGACAGCAAGAAAAGAAACAGGAGGCATGAAATGTGAGCAACAATTAAGACATTTGTCCATATTTTAATACCAAATGTATTTAGAAACACTGGTCAAAAGCTTCCTTAATATGGCAGTGGAAACTTTTAAAAAGGTTGATCTTTTAATACCTATTTAATCATCCTAAACACAGAAGAGTGGTACACTAATCCCATCTGACCCGCGATTATGGAAAATCCGTGATATGTGGATGCTGGGTTGGGTCGAGACTGGGGGGGGGGGTGGCTGTTCGGGGCCTCCTGGACTCACCTTCTACTGGCACTGCCCCGAATGGGCCTCCAACAAGCTTCCTGGGTGTGTCGGAGGCCCCAGAAGTGATTTCTGGTGAGCCGCAAGTGCCTTCCGAAAACCAGAAGTATCTTCCGCATCACCGGCGAAGGGCAAAGATTCATATGAAAAGCTTGCCCTTCAACCTCAGTAATTCTGATGCCTTGAATGTCACAGCAGAATACAACTACAACTGTCCCACCCAAGCCTGAGAGTCCTGCTAATGAATGTCTGGCTGGGGAATTAATTATGATCATAATCTTAGAACTACAGAGCTGGAAAGGACTTTATGGATCATTGAGTCCAGACCCTGTTGAAGAGGCACAGTGGGGAATCGAACTGCCAAATTCTGGTTGTGCAGCTGGATGACTAAATCACTGAGCTAACCAGCAGTTCTTATAATTATTAAACATTTCATTTCAGTAGAACATGCGACTGTGACTTGGTCTCCACGATCTCAATTTTCAATATTTTAAATATGGGTTTTAAAACTCATCTTTTTCCACTTTTCTTAATCTATGTTTAAATTGTTGCTAAACAAAATTATGTTTGATTTTTTTAATCCTAATATTGGAGCATCATATTTAAATGGTCAATTTTTTTAAAAAAATTACGAGTTGCTGCTCTTATGCAACTGGTTCAGATTTTTATGATGTATTACACATTTTACTATAAATGTGAACTGCCTTGGAGGGACGTGGTTTTAAAGATGGAACCAAATAATTAAATGAATAAACAAAGTTACCTCCTGGATAATAAAATCTGAGGAGCTCTGCATTCTTCGGCGTTTCACAGGAGATTTTTGCTGGGAGTCAACCATGGCTCTATATGTCATTGTTTGTAACTCATAGTCCTACAGAGAAGAAACAAAAATGAGGAAAAGTTGCAACCTATTTGTCCTATACTGAGAATCTTTGTGAAATACAAACACATTTTAGTACAAGGGAACAACTAGCACAGTGTAGTCTGAGAAGCTCGCAATTTGAGTAATTCAGATGCCTTCAATGTAGCAGCAGCAACAGCATATGTTCACTAACTCAGAGCAGGGCAGGGCAGGAAAATGCAGCTGTTTACACATTGTTCCATGTTGCTTTGGTAATGTGTCAAGTTTTCACCTGAATTGCTAGAGTGGACTGCATGAAAACAACTGTAGACCATGTCAAGAACTGACTGAAATCAGCTGGTGTGAGTGAATATCACACGACATGTTCAACAGCAGGGCAAAATGTGCTGTTTTGCATTTGTACAGAGGATAAAAATAGAGAATAACACATATTTACACAAACTATTGGTGCTTTACCTTCACTGCAGCTGAATATTGTTCTGCATGTTTCTGGCATTCATCTAGTTTATTCTGCTTCATCTCAATTTCAGAAACTAGCATCTGTAAAAGAAATAAAATTTTCAGTATGCCACAATAATCTATGCAACTTTTCAATTTTTTAAGGCGGACATCTATATTAGACTGAATTTCATAGATGAATCAAACATGAATTTCTGTTTTAAAAGTAAGCAGAACATTTGCTTTTCTCTGATCACCCTTCTTGTGAAACATTTTGTCTAAGCAAGAAAAAACAGGGATGGGGTGGTAATCTACTCCCTTCAATGGATTAATAACACTGAATCTGGCAGCATCTTAAGGGCCGAGAAATTTTTATTTGTCATTTGCTTTTGTGGACGGCAACTCATTTTATCAGCTGCATCAGGTGAAATGGGCTACCGTCCACCAAAGTTGGCAGCAAAGATCAAAGAACATATAGAAGATGAGAGTATATGCAGGAATATTGAACTGTATGGCTTGGAAAAGAAATATACTTCTACTTCTTAAATCTCTATATCTTGGAACTAACAGAAGGGACACTTGCCTTATAGGCTTGTTGCAAGGGTGTATTGGAAGGAGATGAGCTTTGCTGTGTATTTTGCTTTGTGCAGTTTTACGTTTGAATCTGTAAACTGACCGGAGTAAGGTTTGCACTAATGGGGCAATGAATGAATGAATGAATGAATGAATGAATTTCATATGCCACAAGACCGCTGTTTCTGCTGCAACTGACTAACATGGCTACCTCTCACTGCAAATTTTTAATAACAGCATCACTTGTCTAAAAGCATATTCAGCATATTCCAATAGAATACAATATATTTTAAACAAAATTGCGTTTAATAGCTTAACTCAAATAATTAACCTTAAGTAGCACAACATTTATCTACATCATACAATGAAACCTTGATCTTGTACCTTCTGCTGGCTTAGCTGTTTGGCGAGAGCTTTACTGTTCTGAGGTGGATTTTCTTGAAATTTTTGTTGAGTTTCTTCAACTTGCTTAATCCAGTTATCAAGGGCACCGTAGGTATCTCTGTAGTACTTTAAAGATTTATTGATACCCTCTAAGTCACGCAATCTGGGTACATAGAGAGCAAATATTTTCAGTGAGGACGAAAAATCATATTTTAATGAGTGTCATGATAATGATAGTCAACAATTGTTCTATATTACTTTCAAGTCTTCAGAGCACTTTATATACATTGCCTGACTGTAATCCTCAAAATACTAACGGAAGATTAATAATTATTAATACTTCTCACATTCAAGATTGATCTTTTTTTTTTCTCCTCCCGCCATCGCCATCTCCTGCACTTTGCTGTTTTATCTGTTTAGTTTTTTATTACATTGTGGAATTTGTTTTTTAATATGCTGTAAACCGCCCGGAGTTCCCCACCAGGAAGACGGGCGGTATATAAGTCCCACAATAAATAAATAAATAAATAAATAAATAAATGAGAGCACAGGGGCCACAGGACAGGAGTGGCAAAAATGAGATCTAATTATCCTGATCTGTTACATGGGACCCCATTGCTGTGATTCACAGAGATCACGAAGAATATGGAAGTGTACGTTGACGGGCCAGATTTCACACAGTTAAAATAAATGCCATTCCAACTCCCTCATTTTTGTTACGATTGCATACTTCACTGGTAAGAATTGAAAGGGCAAACATTGTTAGTGAACAGAATTTTGTACAAATTTCTTGTACTCATAGCATTGTTTTATTTCTTTTAAAGGAACTGAATCAAAACGAATGGGGACTTACAGCTTATCTGGTATGAACATGCCACTGATTTCTACCAGAAATTACTGAGACCTACCCAGAGCTGATTAAAAAATGTATTGTATCTTATGTGTTCTAAACTTTGTGATCTGTTTCCTTCACTCTGTTTCCTTGATTTTTGCTCCCATGAAATATTGCTTCTCAAGAGAGGGGTACTAACCTGTTTTCAATCTGAGAATGAACATTTTGCCATCTTTCGGTTAACTGATCTGCCTTTTCTTTGTGCCAGTCAAAGTCAAGGTCACGTTCCTTGTGGGTTTTAAACATTTGATCACTAATTGTTTTGGCTTTTTGGAGTTCATCTTCAAGGGCATGGAATACTTCTCTTTTTTCATCAACCTCTGACCGCCATTGCTGCAAATAAAATGCACGATATCTCAAGGGAGATCATAACGCTATTGGTTCAGAACAACATATGACATGTATTGCAACACACTATTTCCCAGGAAAGTGTCCTCCAGATGGGACAGGTTACAAATTTCATGCCCCATCACAGAAAATAGTTGTGATGCCTGTGGATGATGGGATGACATAACACTACCACTCAGCATTCACCCTAGCATAATTAGTAAAACCACCAGATTTTCAGTCAATATTAGTTACACTATGAATTGTATAGTGAACAAGATTAAGAGGAAGATTTATGGTAAGTATAAAAATCTCTACAGTTTGAATTTCTCTCTGCTTTCTCTCCTTCACAACTGTAAAGGAAGTAAATGGGGCTGCAATAGAAAGAACTGGGGATAAGGGAGAGGAATGTGCGCAACAGTTCCTCCTGTGTTGAATACACAACTTGGCTGGAGTTTTCTGTTCCCTGGGTACACAAGTCAAGGAAAGAGAAAAGTTATGGTTTCAGGCCCTTCAGCCTTTCTTGGTCTACAGAGAGAGCTGCTGCAGGAAGGTCTTCAATACTATTAACCAGAACAGTTGGACTTGCTTTTTTTATATAACCAGGGTATGTTGTCTAACTTAAGGAACTACAAAATGATGAAAAATGATGGAAAAAATAAATAAATCAAATTGGCAATCTTTAAAAAGTTTGTTGACCAATATTCTAATATTCCTTATTTTAGTATTTTTCCCCTTCCCAAAAGGCTTATGTTGGTGTAGCATCACAGAATGTGTGCCCCCCCCCCCCGTGGACCCCTCTGTGTCACCTAGAGTAGCTCTGGAAGGCTGCAAGTACCCACCCACCCCGACACACACACACACACACACACACAGAGAGAGAGAGAGAGAGAGAGAGAGATTGGTAAAGGTTGCAGTGGCTGCTTCAAGAGCAGAGATGACTGCTCCCATTCCAGTGGATACAGGGTAAAATATCTATATTACCGGAAGCTGATCAAAGTACCGTATGTTTTACCTTAATGCCCTGTGGGCAAAGTATGGCTGCTTTGAAGCATTGTTTTTCAGAACACAGCAATCTTACCTTTAATGTACTCATCAAGCCTTCAATATTACTCTTGTCAGCAATTAAGGCATCTTCCTCGCATAGTTTAGTCTCATAGAGTTTTACTAGTGCTTCAGCTCCTTGAGTGTTTTTGAGAACCAAATTTACAGTTTTTAACCTGAAATTAACAGAGTCACTTATTAATAATAGCTTCCACGTGCATTCATCTACTTAAAGATGTTTTACTTTAACATGAACATTATTGTTCTTAGTCATCTAAAAGCATATCTTTGTTCAGCATCTTAAAGAGAGACTTCAGATTCTGTATCTTTGATCTGTTGTAATTAAAATATATTTTAGCCTTTTGTGACTGTCCATGGAGCTTTCTTGGCAGGGATACTGGAGAGGCTTTCCAGTTCCTATTCCAGGTGGACCACATTCAGTCAAAACTCTCCACCATGACCTGTCCATCTTGGGTGGCCCTGCATAGCAGAGTTCATACCTTCTCTGAGTTACTCAAGCCCCTACGCGACGGCAAGGTAGTTAAAATAGCGTGGAAAACAGGAGGGCCTGGCATGCTCTGGTCCATGGGGTCACGAAGAGTCAGACTCGACTTAATGACTGAACAGCAAATTAATATATATAATTAAAGAAGGAATGAAACATTATCCTCCATCTTCTTATTTAAAACAGAAATTTAAGATTATATTTTAAAAACTATATATGCCGATGTGTATTTCATTCCTTGTGCATAAACGGATTACATTTTCTGGATTGAATTAAACCACTTATTTCTCCATGTAATAATGTTTTCTTTGCCACTTATGCTTCCTATATGTGCAATATAATGCTATTGACTAATAGCAGCTGTATCTATTTCTGATTCTCTTTCTTGTTCGGCTTTACACATCCATTCATATTTATTATTCTGCCAATCACCATGCGGGGTCTAATGCCTTTACTTACTTTTCTATGTAAATGGAAGACATTGAGTAAATCTGATTCATATTCTGAATCACCAAGTTAAGCTCTGACCGCAGAGTGGGGACAGAGGGCGAACCTGCAGCTTGATTAAAGAACTCATCACATTTGTCTGTGACGGTTTCCAAGTCTTCTTTGAGTCGGTCCAGCTCTTTCTTCAGCTTCTGCAGAATAGGAGAACAGATAATTCCCTTACAACAGTGGCTCTCAAAGTGTTACAGTAAGCCTTCTGTAACTAAAACAATAAAGTCCATAATATACATGAAAAACTCTTATGCACGCCTGCCCAAAGTCCGGCCCGGGGGGGGGGGGGGCCAAATCCGGCCCTTCAGGCCATTCTGAGTGGCCCGTGGCTGGCTGGCCCACCCCTCCCTCCCCCTTCTTCACCCACACATTCCCCTGCGGTGGCTATGGCTCCCTGTGCTTCCTTTGGTCCCCACCTTCCTTCCTTCTTCTCTCCCTTGGTCCCCACCTCCCTCCCTCCCTCCCTTCCTTGTTCCCCACCTTCCTTCCTTCTTCTCTTGGTTTCCACCACAATGTTAAGTGGACCAAATTATTAATTTCTCCCTTGCACCTGAGAATTCGGAGGCCTGTTTCAAATGTAAAGCCAACTTCTGATTTTAAGCCCTCTGGTTACAATTTTAACACAACATACTATGTGAGTGAGTTTGCATGAAAGTTCATACAAGGGTTAAATAATTTTCCAGTAGATTGCTTTTGGGGAAAAACCTGTTGAGCCCATGGATTACAGTACATCAGCATGGCCACTATACACCTTACATAATATTGCTATGTGAAAACACATGTGAGATAGTTTCCAAAGACTATATATAGGCACCAAACATAATCTATATATATATAATCAATGTATTTTCTCCTAGCCGTACTGTAGGATGATTGAAAAATGCTTCCCACATTCTGGGGAATTTTTTAAAAAAACATAATGTAATAATCTCTGACCAGAGTTATACAAAAAGGATAAAGGTTATGGGTGATGACAAAAATATATAATGTACTGCTGGTCAATCCAAGCCAACAACACAATTCATTTTAAATTGTGAATAAAATGATATAAGCATTTTTGCTGTCTTTTTGACTACTTGATAATGCTTAGTGTTTTTATTTTATATTTTATAATTTTTGTTATCATTGTAAAATATGTTGGAATACTTGAACACAAGACAAAGAAAAAGAACTGAGCAAACCATAAAAAAGAACTGAGCAAACCATATTTATCCTTGTGGATGCTCATTTTTCATTCACTTATTACACCCTAACCGGTTTAGGAGGTATTTTATCAATATGGGCTGTATCTGAGTTCCAAGAAGAAGACCTCAATCTACAGACTATGTCAATACTGAAGGCAGAGGTTCAGCAGACAGAACTTCATCCTACACTTGGACATAACACATCGCTTCATCCAGGCTACTGGGTTCTCAAATACGGTATAGGCAAGCTCAAAAGATTCACCTCTTGTTCTGAAATCCGAAACACACTTTCATGCAGGTCATCTCTCTCCAGTGGGGTTCGAATCTGCCTTATCAAGCGATCTTCACAATTCTCCAAACGAAGTCGGATGTTCCGAACTTCAGAGATGTACAGGTTGTAAACCGACTCCTCGTGCTCTTCTGTTTGAAGAAAGATACGAATACAAGGAACATCGAGTACTTTTAATGTCTTTTTTGCCATCATAATCGGTGGCCAAAGTCCTTTAATCTTCCTTTACAGTTGACTGCAAATCTTTTTGAAATGCAATAATACCTCGTAAGACGAATGCCCCTTAAGACAAAAACTTTGTAAGTCGAATGAAATGTCCAGGAATAGGAAAACTTCGTAAGAGAAATTTTCCTATGGGATGCTTCCCAAGACTAATTTAATGCATTCCTATGGGAAAGCGCATTAAACCGTGTTTCGTGGGGTGAATTTTTCATAGGACGAATTGACCCGTAGAACGAATAAAATTCGTCTTAAGAGGTACCACTGTATAAAGGGAATAGGCCATCTGTATCACCAGTCACATGGAGGTAAGTATCTTGTGTTTGTGTTTCTAGGCTTCTCTATTGTATCTGATTTTTTTTTGTCCTCCAAAAAAGGGGATATGTGGAATTTCATAAACCTGGAGATAATTTGCACATCTTCCCAAATGCAGCAATGAAGACATCACAGAGAAGCAGAATGGAAAGAGGATTTGTTTCTTGCTTTACAGTCATGTACCAAACCCCTTCTTCAAATCTCTCAAGCATTTTCTTTCTTACACTTATGATGAAACCAGCTGTGTGAGCCCCATCACAAAAAATAATATGCACATCACTTTAGTCATAGGTATTATCACTCCATTTGTATATACACACTGATTAACTGGCCGGACTATGCTTCTTTCAAGGCTGATTTCATAATAAGATCATATTTGAGCTATAGCAGTGATTTCCTTATCACTTATTCCATATACAGTATATAGTCAGCACAATATATATACCTTTGCTCCATACAGTGACTTATAGGTTCACTTTAATCAGATTTAATCTGCTAGTGCATTATTTTGTATGATAATATCAGCCTGAATGCATAACAGAATGCATCCTCGCAGCTTTACACATTTACATATTGGACATTTGACAGTATTATATCATTTTCGGAACAAATATGGAATATTTATGACAGTAAGAATAAACTTCAAAGGCATTTTTCTTAAAGCATGCTGGCAATCTTATTTTTTCATAAACGGGATTTCTGCCACTCTGTTATTCAGAAAAGGAATGTCATTACACCCGCACTGCCCCTCAAAGTAGCATACTATGGGTAGCATCAGTACTTGTAACATACGGTGTCAATGCTCCATAACATCTATTCTGTTCTTCACTTTTGTGAAACAGTCATGCCAGTCCACTTCAGGTGTACAAACCTAAAAATTTCTCAGCACCATTAAGGATCTTGAGAAGTGATATTACCCATTCCTTAATTTGCCTTTCTTACCTCTTTCTGCAGACTTCAGGAGTTCTTGGTAATACTGCTTGCACACATTCACCTCCCTTTCCAACTGTGCAATGTCAGCAACTGAAAAGACCTTAGACTCCTGACTGTCTTCAAGGAAATCATCAAAGCGGGACTGCAAGTTACTTAAAACCTGCTGATGTTCCCCTGGTAGGAGAGTCTTTATCTAGGAAATACAAATAATTGGAAGAGGTAATGTCTTTCCAGCAGCGAGTCTCACTTATTGAACCATATCTCATTAAGTACCCAACTGTAGGATGATAACGCGTGAAAGTATACTGAACATGATGCTATTAAAGCCTTTGCCTCTATGAAGACTGTATTTCAAAGGAACGGTTGGGAGGTACTGTTCTCTTTGATTCAGAAAGATTAGGATAAGCCAATTCCATTGACTCATTGAGATCTAATGTAAATGCAATGCTGAAAAACATGTATTTTTAGATACCCATGTAAATGTCCCAGTGAGTTCTCATTGGACTTGATATACAGGTGTCACAGATCTCAAAACAGCATTTATACCTCAAAGATTTTGCTCAAGTAGCTCACCTAGGGGAATCAAATCCACACTGTAAAACATGGAGCTCTCCTCAATCTTTACCTACCCCAGACGTAAGATAGAAGATAAGTGGAACCCAAAAGCTGTTTCACACTAGGGTCCTGATGGTTGAAAAAGGAATTGGTCACCAACTAGCATGGTGACCATAGATATACCCGTCTGAATGATACAGTTATTTGGCCCAGCAGACTGGTGATGAAACCTACCGAAGCAACATTACTAGCTCGAACTGTTTCAATTTCGTTTGTTAAGTAGTGCCAGGAGACCACACTCTTCATGTTAATATGTGATTCATGCCACAGAGCGAGGACATTCTGATATTGCTGCTCAATTCTGAAATGCACAAAGCAGAGGAAGGGGAAAATGGCAGGAACAAAATTAGCTGGAGTGCAAGAGACAATCAAACGGCCTGTTATGAATTTCGAATATAAATAAATTTAAAAAAAAAATTCCTGAAAGTTCTTTAATAAATCCAACAAGGACGTCAATGTTTTGTGTATGCACACCAACCTGTTTGCAGTGTCTATTGCTTCTTTGTTGGGTGGAGGGACCGTAAAACACACAGAGGGTACCATGGCCTCATTACCGCTCGGACTAATCACTTTCCATTTTGCACGGTGGGAGTTGCTTGCCAGGACACATTCATCATCTTTGTAAATGGTTATCTAGGTTTTAAAAAAACAACAACAATAAACAAAAACAGAAAACCAGAAAAACGAACGAGCCAAACACATTCCTACTGCATTCTTACAAAGCAGTTTTGAAAGCACTGCCCCTGAAACAGTGCCAGGAACAAAAGTGGAGCAATGACCCAACCCCCAACCGGAAAGACAAAGGAGAGCTATGTTTACTAGGGGAGGGATTTCCAGGAACATCTCGTTAAGGCAACCCCAACTCTCTTCTCACGCCCACAACCAATTTGAGAAAACTGAAGGTCCCGACCTCGATTTGTCTGTAGTCACAGATGGCTTTAATTGGAATCGATGTTTTCAGTGGGTTATCGGGGTTCCTTGGCTTCAGCTGAACTACTGCCTTGGCTCTTCCCACAAGGCCTGCCACTGTGCTCTTATACTGCAGGAGCTGTTCTTTTTCTTCCTGAATTCCATTTTTTTTAAAAAAAGGAACAAAAACATTAAAAGCACTACGAAGTGTATTTTCCTTTAAAATATTTTCAGTTGTCTCTCTGTGCTGTCCTACAAGGCATATTATTGACATGGGGCAGAACTGTCCACATACTAATTAATATTCATAAAAAATTACTGTATATTATTAATTTATGGAAATATCGACATTTCTAGAAGAATGCATGTTGTGATCGACTTGATCAACAATGAAATACGGCTGAAGCCACATGTCTTCCATTTTCAAAAATAAGGAGAAACTAACAAAATTAATGAAGCATTATGGTTTGTATTCAACTGCAAATTCCCCGCAAAACAGACCTGTTAAATTAATGGAACTTATACACATACTGACTAAACACATTCCCACTAATCTAATAGATGTACTGTAGTTGGCACCAGCAACTGGACTGAGGCCTGTTGCTGAATACAGGAGTCTAATATGATCCTGCCATCTTGACCACGTTTATTGAATATCAGGTGTTTTGTTTGTGTTGTATTATGTCCTTAAACTGATCTGATTATCTGCCCATATACTGTATTTAATTGTTTGCTGTTTGTTTGTTGTGAACCGCCCAGAGTTCCTTTGGAAAGACGGGCGGTATACAAGTTTTAAAATAAATTAAATAAATAAATAAACAGTAATATCTTGGGTTAAGAGTGCCTTGGTTTATCAGCGTTTTGCAAGACAAGCAA
Source organism: Phrynocephalus versicolor (assembly GCA_023846285.1). Classification (NCBI taxonomy): domain Eukaryota; kingdom Metazoa; phylum Chordata; class Lepidosauria; order Squamata; family Agamidae; genus Phrynocephalus; species Phrynocephalus versicolor. The sequence goes on along the minus strand of JAHTLZ010000122.1, from coordinate 29,669,603 downwards.
ACAAGCAGAGGAGATTCTGCAGCCAGGTATCTAAACTATGGTGTGAACATGGACTTCTAGCCAAATTCATTTGTCAGTTTTGGCATTTTGTGTGTACTATATGGGGTCTATAAATAATATAGAGCCACAGAGTTGGAAGGTATCAACAAGGTAACAAACAAACAAGCAAACAAACAAACAAGATAGTACCACGTTTAAGCTAAATATTTCAACTGTTTATTTTTCTTCATCACCTTGAATGAATGAATGTTTATTTACGGTTATTAACCAAATTGTAGTACAATTAAAATATAAATGAAACAGTATAAAATAATACAATAAAACAGTATAAAATATTATGATAAAACAGTATAAAATATATTACTAGAAAATACAGAGCTTGTAAAAATGACGATTTATGGGTAAAACACTAAATATAATTAGGAGAGCTCAAATCTCTATCAGTTATACATCTACATTTGATCATAGCAGTGTAACAGAATCTGGCAACACAATTTGTGATCTGAGGGGACCTGTCTGAAAGGAGTAGCTTAGCGTAGTAGTTGGTAGTTCTCCCAGGATGTTTGCAAATAATAGGATGTATAAGCTCCTTGCGTAGTTCTTGATAAAAGGAGCAGCATAAAAGAACATGGGTCACAGACTCAATTTGGCTATTATTGCAAGGACATAGCCTCTCTGGGTAAGGGATATTTTGAAATTTCCCATCCAAAAGTTTGGAAGGGAGCACATTCAGTCTGGCTAAGGAGAAGGCCCGGATTATTTTTATAGACATAGAGCTAGAGAGGTAAGAAGACATCTTGAATGCATTGTATGTGACTATGCTATTGGTGCCCATTTGGCTCAGGTGTTCCTGGAAATCTATATCCCATATCCTACGCTTGACGGTCGCTTTGGCATTGATGTAGCCCATCGCTATAAGGGTGTTAATAGAGAGACCTATCTGTTGCGTTTCTTTGACTACAAAAGATTTCCAATCTGACTGGAAGGTGTCTAGGAGGGTCAGGGGAGCCAGACCAACAGGAAGAAGCAATATATTCTAAACAAAGGGCAAGAATAGTAATTAATGGAGAGCTTACAAGGGAAATCCAGATATGCCAGGGAACAAGACAGGGATGCCCTTTATCCCCGTTATTATTCATATTGGTTATAGAAATCTTAAATAGACAAATAAGGGGGAATAAAGAAATAACAGGGTTAAAAATTAAGAAGGAGGAATATAAGATCCAAGCATTTGCTGACGACTTGGCATTTATTTTAGAAAATCCCATTGAATCAGCACCTAAAGTGATTGAAGAAATTGAAAAATTCGGAATGGTGGCAGGCTTAAGGATAAACAGAGATAAGACCAAACTCATTACGAAAAACATTGCAAGCCAACGTAAATATCAACTGGAAGAAAGAACAGGAATAAAGATAATAAAGAAAACTAGATATTTAGGAATCCAATTGATGGCGAGATGTACATCTTTGAAAGAGGACAATTATAATAGGCTATTAAATCAAATAAAAGAGGATTTTAAAAAATGGGATAGACTACACTTGTCAACTTTAGGAAGAATAGCCACAGTAAAGATGAACGTGCTTCCAAAATTACTTTTCTTATTTCAAACTCTCCCTATTAATTTAGGGCGGAAATTTTTTGAAGAATTGAACAAAATGACAAATAAATTTATTTGGGCGGGGAAGAAACCAAGGATTAAATTCAAACTAATGCAGGAGTCAAAGGACAGAGGAGGCTGGGGAGTACCTAACTGGCACCTCTACCACCAAGCGTGTGTATTGACTTGGCTGAAGGCCTGGATCATGCTGAGAGACAATAGATTATTAACTTTAGAGGGTTTTAACCTTCAGAGGGGTTGGCATTTCTATTTATGGCATAGGGGAGCCGAAAATAAGATCTTTAATAGTCACTTTATTAGGAGTTCCCTCGCTCAAAGCTGGAAAGGGATTAAAAGGAAATATTATAGGAAAATACCTAGATGGTTTTCTCCACTAGAGGCAACTATACATTCTAACTTAATAGAACGAGGAACATTACCAACATATAAACACCTATTAGATGGTAAAGGACAGTTAAAATCATATGACCAACTACACACATCAGGAACCATTAAATCATGGTTGCCATATCACCAAATTAATGTGAGATATAAACTAGATAGAAAGGAAATTGGGATAGAAAATCATGAATCAGAACTAGATAAGTTACTATTGGGCACAGAGGCTAAAGTCATTAGCAAGCTATATACATTTATGTTAGATTGGGAGTTAAAGGATGAGGAAGTAAAAGATGTTATGATTAAATGGGCGAGAAACATCCGTCAGGAAATAAATCTAGAGCAGTGGGGAAGGTTATGGAAGATTAATTACAAAGCAACCATAGCTGCATCTTATAAAGAAAATCTATTGAAGATGTTCCATAGATGGTACATAACTCCAGAGCGGCTACACAAAATCAATCGACAAATATCTGATAAGTGCTGGAAATGCAAAGAAAAGAAGGGAACCTTCTTCCACTGCTGGTGGACTTGTAAAAAAGCAAAAAAATATTGGATTAAAATACATAATTGGCTACAGGAAATAACAAAAAGAACAATAAGCTTTAAGCCACAATATTTTCTATTAGGACTGACTACTGGTGACCATCCCAAAGAAATAAATTATCTAATAATACATATATTAACAGCAGCAAGGCTAGCTTGGGCCCAAAAGTGGAAACTGAAAACATCTCCCAAGGATGAAGAAATAATCTCCAAAATTTTAGACTGTGCGGAGATGAATAAATTGACAAATGCAATACATAACAAAGAAGAAAACGTTTATGCACAAACTTGGCAACTATTTTATGAGTGGTACAATAAGAGACTAGATAAATGAAATTTGTGGGAAAACTGTGATCAAAATAAAGAATGTAACAAGCCATGAGATACTAAATATAGTGCAAAAGAAGAGGTGGCAATAAATTATAAAAATCCGCAAAGTTAGACTAGAGGGGAGTAACCATATAGATACTGGTTGACTTTTGAACTGAAATATAGTTCCCCTTTTCTTTTGAAAACTTTCAAATGTGAAGACACTAAATGTAATCGTAACAATGTATCAATATCTCTCCCCCTGCTTTGATTTTTATTGATGGATGCTCATTGTGTAAATATAATCACAATAAACACTTGAAAAAAAAAAAAGGAAGAAGCATACGTTTGAGCCAGTAATTAATCATGAGGGCTTTTACCCGTGCTCTAATGGAAACTAATCCAGTCTCCAGGCGTAGGGCTGTGTTAGGGGTGCAAGGAGGCACACCGAGGATTGATCTCAAAAATTTGGTCTGAACAGATTCAAAGGAATGTATATTTGCATATGCAAATATTGGGGAGCCGTACAGCAACTGTGAGATCACCTTGCCCTTGAAGACTTGTACTGCTGAGGGAACATGTCGTCCACCATTAGAAAAAAAGAATCTGTTTAAAGCTGTGGTACTTTTGTGAGCATTTGATAATGAGTATTTTATATGGGATGTCCAGGAGCCTGTGGAGCTGAATACTATGCCCAGAAATTTATAGCACAACACCCATTTGTGTTTAGCCCTCCTTCTTCTGGTAACAAGTACTTTGGTCTTGGCATAATTAATAACGAGTTGTTCCTGATTACAGTATGAAGAAAAGGCTTTCAAAAATCTTCTAAGGCCAATGCAAGTTAAGGATAGTAATACTATATCATCGGCATAAAGTAGCATGGAGATAGGGCGTGAGAACAGCTTAGGAGGATGGAAGTCAGATTTTGATAATTTATCCACTATGCCATTGATATAGAAATTGAACAAAGTTGGGGCTAGAATACAACCCTGTTTTACACCATTGAACACTGGGATTGAATTAGATAAAGCTCCTGTTGAGTTGCAGAGAACCTGCAACCTGGTGTTTTGGTAAAGGCGTTGAATTAGAAGAAGGAGCCTCCTGTCTATGTTGGTTTCCTCAAACTTAGCCCAGAGTTTGCATCTTGGAATAAGGTCAAAAGCTGACTTAAAGTCAATAAAAGCTGCATACAAGGCACCTCCCTTAGGGGACAAGTATTTCTGAGCAAGATGATGAAAAATAAGTCCCTGATCTAGTGTGGACCGTCCAGACCTAAAGCCGGCCTGCTCCTCTGCCAAGAGGTTTTCTGCTTGTAACCAGTCAGTTAGTTTATTCAAAAGGTGACTAGCATACAGCTTGCTGACTGAGCTAAGTAAACTAATTGGCCGATAGTTGGCTGGATCTCCTCTGTTTCCCTTTTTAAAGATTGGGACAATGATGGCAAGGCCCCAATCCTCTGGAATACATCCTGTTTGGTTAATCCAGGAGAACAGGGATGCCAGTACTGGGGCCCACCAGTCGGGGTTGGACTTTAAAAGATCTGTAGTAATATAATCCATTCCTGGAGCTTTGCCTGCTTTCAATTTACAAATCAGGGTGGAAATTTCTGCAGGGGAGACTGGGGGCCAATCAGGGAGCTTTTCATTAACTACTGTTGAATTTTGAGCATGGTCAGGGTGAATGGCATAAATATTCCGAAAGTGTTCCTCCCAGGCACTTGGTAAAATGTGGGATACATGTCTAAGGGAATATTCCCTCATTCCCCCTGCCACTAACTTCCAGAAGGTAGCCGAATCTTTAAGGTTGGCTGCAGCCTTCAATCTTTGCCAGGACTCTTGTTGGGCTTGAATTTTTTTCTTTTTGATCAAGGCCTTATATTTACTCTTAAGAGTGAACCATTCAGAAGGAATTCTGACCAGGTTCTGCTCACGATACCATTTGTACTTGGTCATTAAGTCCTTTTTAGCTGCCTTACACTCAAGATCAAACCATATTTAAGGTGAGGTTTTTTGTTCATTAGTTTTGAAGTTACATTATGAAATATTCATATTATTGTTAGGTAGGAGCATATTATTATATGTAGGCTTACTCTGTGTTCAACGGTGTTCCATGCGCAGAAATGCATTCATGTAATGCCGGCCACATGGCCACGGACATGCACAACACTGGCTCTTTGGCTTAGAAATGGAGATAAGCGCTGCCCCTAGAGTCGGACACGGCTAGCACACATGTACGGGGGGGGGGACCTTTACTTACTCTGTGGTCATTCTTTGCATGCCACTTCTAAAGGGCACAATGACTTCAACAGAATGAAATCTGAAATCTGAAATCTGATTTAAGAAGTTTTAAGCTCCTACCATGGACTCCTGGATCAGGTCTTCCAGTTTATGAATACTGCTGGATCGGTCGCAACTGTATTTTCGATGTACAGCATCTCTTAAATTCTTCAGGAACTCTGTAGCCTCTTTGGCATCATTGAAAAACTAGAATGAAAAGCAGAATTCTACTTTTTAAAAGAAAAGAGCAAAACAGTCACATATCCTGTCCTTGTGAACAGCCAGTACAATACTTTGAAGTTCAAGGCAGCCATACTCAAGTGTGTGATGTAATATTTCTAGATTTCTGTCCCAGAGGCCTTAAATGAACTCAACAGATGAAGGGGCCAGATATTTCATCACTGTGACGTTATCTTATGTCATGAAGAAAAATAACCCCTTCATTCTCTGTTGTCAAAATAAAGCGACAGGATATAAGAAAGGGAGTTTGGCTTTTTCCTATTTGAGACACACCGATCAAAGAACTAGGGGTAAGGTGTAGGTGGAGTTAATATATAAGCCTCCTTAAAGCGTTAAAATATAAGTGATATTATTCATGGATTGTTTTCATACAAAAATGCAATTTTAGTGGGGGGAAATAATCTAGTGTAGGGAGTCATTTAAATCTCATAAGAACACCGGTCAGGAGGGGGGGAAAGGATTTTGAAATCACACACTAAGGAACATAAGACTGAATTCCTCATAAAGACTGTGCTTTCATCACAATTGCACTTCGAATCAACCAGAGCACTACAGCCAAGGAGTCCTCTGAGTTTCAAAAGCTGATGTCTGCATCAGAGTCTACGGCACTCTTTGCCAACACGAAAGGCATGCTAACAAATCCTTTTTCTCACGGATGATGCTGAAGTGGAAATCTGTAGTCCTTCCATACTTTCGACTTTGTGATACATACCTCGAAATATGCAGTGTTTTCTCTTAGATGCTGTTCAACACATTGACAAAGCTGCAAAATCCAGCTCCACTGTGTTTGCATTGCAGCTCGATAAGCCTTAAGGATGCAGACAAAGGAGGAGAGTCACGTTTGGTTACGCAGCCACACAGTGCAAACAGAGAGAAAACAAATGTTAACTCCACTCAACTTTCCTCGGTTTGACAACCTAAATGCCTTTGCCTCATTCCAATAGCAGAAAAAGACATAATCGCCCAATTCCTGTTGTAGTTAGGAAAAATATGTAATGTTTACCAGTGAATTGCTGTAAATTAAGAAGCATCCGTAGGCAGTACAGTATTTGTTGCATATTGAGTCATACAACTCAATGTGCAAGAGATAAGGCCTACAGAGATTTCTTAGTTCATGCCAATTCACCGTCAAAACTGCTGGCATGCCACTTGTAAGAGAGAAGGGTAATGTAAGCAACTATATTCTCTATAACAATTGATTATCAAGAAGTTACTTGTCAAATTAGCTGCCATTCAAAACCCACACTTGTGTTCTTGTATTTGTGCTCTGTTGACACTGCAGTATTTTTGGCCAGCAGAGGCTGCTCTAAACACAGTATATTCAAAATCCCAACCACAACTCAAACTTCTTTTATTGAAATTAATGGGGTAAATCAAAAATTAGTTCAAACTGGATTGGACCCACTGGTGTCTATGAGAACTGGTTAACAGAAAGTGGCGATTTTAACACATGGGAACTAACATGAGATTTTACTCGGGGAGTGCCTTGCCTTTGATAAGAGTATCAGTGAAATTTGCAAAATGCCCTACAGATACTGGAATGAATCCACAAGACACAGTAATCATCTACCTAGCTAAATAGCCATTAATTACTTTAAATCAAAATAGTATGGGACTGATCTCTCCTAATGCTGTAGAATCAACAACTCCTTCATCTCACAGGGAAGTCTGAGCACACCTGCGGTAGCCGGCATAAATTTTAAAGTAAAACAGATTACCGACAATATACTACTTGATCCCCATCCAAGATAAACCTAATGTCCAAACAATATCTGAAGTTTATGAGTAAGAACATGTGCCTGGACTTCACACCCTTAAAAGGAAGCACTGTAATGAAGCCTTTACAAGTGGAAACTCCCTGAAAATCCCTTTACACAAACACATCAAAACTACTGTCCTGTCACAGGGTGCACATTTCAGTGTTGGTGTCACATTTCTGGGTGTTGACGTATTGGAGTCCAATGTTGCGTGTCTTGTGGCATTAAAAAACAATGGAAAACAGAGCAGGGGGTGGAGAGGCCAAGGAATGGAATGATGTTTCCTAAAATGAGAACAGGACTGACTGCCTGGCACTCTGGAGAGGAACAGTCCAAAGTGCAATATTTTGTAGCAGGCCCTATAGGTTTTGTGGCATTAGTAACCTCTTGGGCCTGAAACAGTAAAAAAAAATGCTGTGGAATCAGCTTGTGTGGATATTTCAGCAGATTCATGTCATGTTAAGCTGAAAGATCTACCCAGTGGTACCTCAATTTATGAATTTAATCCATTCCAAATGCATGCTCTTAAGTCGAATTACTCTTAAATCGGGGTACCTATCTAAAAACTTGAAAAAATAAGTTACAAATCAAAAAAGTGGAAAACAAATTGTAAGTTGAGCACAATGTATCTAAAATTTGTAAGGAGGCAGTTAAAACACCAACAGTTTTCTGCTCTTAAGTCGAATTGCTCTTAAGTCGAGCTGCTCTTAAGTTGGGGTACCACCGTATATACCAAGGGGTATAGCCATATTTTTTAGTGAGGGCCAAAGGACAGGAAATGCTGGAGTGGGACACTAGCTGTATCACCCATCTGAACACAGTCCAAACCTAGACAGTATGCAAGCAGACATTCTGATGGAGCATCTTCTGAAAGTATTGCATGGAGCTTCAAGAAGGCAGTTGTAGTGCTAAGACCTGCACACTGTGTCAATACCCTACCAAAAAGAGTCTTGAAAGATGTCAAATGTATGTATGCTCCTGTTCTTGAGCTGTGTAAAACCTACCTCAATAGTTAATCTTGCAGGGTGGTTTTCAAACAGCAGTTGTTCTGCTATTTCCTGGACTGATTTAATAACTTCTTCCTTCTGATCCAACTCTCTCATCAGTTCCTTGCCAATGAAAAGATGTCAGGTTAGAAGCCCAGAAGCATATCAGAAAACACACACCATATTAAACATTTTAAAATATATATTAACTATTCTTACAGTATGGTATTCCTTCTTCCTTGTTATATTTGTGTTTCTTTCACTCCAGTCATACGCAACCTCCTCCTCCTCTTTCTCATTCAACCAAATAAGTTCCCTGGTAGCACGTGATACAAAATTGTGCAGGGTATCAAGGTGTCTTTCCTGATTTCTTGATGTATTCTGTAAAAGGCAATAAAAGAAAACCAATTTTCACTTCAAACCGTTCAATATCAAGATACGACGTAATTAAAAGCTGGACTTCCAAACAATGATCTTACCAAGAGTTTTGCATATTGGCTTTCCAATTTGTGCAATTTTTCTGCATAGCTGAGTTTAAGGGGAGCAGTCATCTGGATCTGTACAGAAAACATAAATAAATAAATAAATAAATAAATAAATAAATAAATAAATAAATAAATAAATAAATAAATAAAAGGCATGTAACAGTTAATAGAAGGATAATATATTTTATTTTATTTGAGTAATGAGCACAACAAAGGAACATTCCTGTAATCCAAGGGCAATTATGAACCCAATTATTATCTGATGAGTAATGCATTTCAAAAGATGTGATGAGTATATATATGTAGCCACAAGGTGCTTCTTTTAAAAAAAAACAACTGTACCTCGCTGACTTTTGCTTCTTTAAGGCTTGACTCAAATTCTTCAATTGCTTTGTGAACATTCTTGTGATTTTCCACATGGCTTTCAACACTTGGCAAATCTGAACCCCATTCAACCCGATCAAGTTGTACCTGGTAAGCAGAAGGTGAAAATTAAATCTGAATCCTCAAACCTATGAAGAAAAATGATTAGAGTAAAAACTGTGCATGTAAAGATGTTACCTGCATTTCATCTACCCATCTTAAGAGGTCCTGAACGAATTTCATATTCACTTCCTCCTCTGTCAAATTCTGATCAACAAATGCCGATTTCATCAAGGGTTTTCGGACCTGCATCAGTTTGAGTGTCTGAAGTGTACCGGTGTCAACTCCAGTTACATAGCTTTGAATTAATCGTGGTGGAAAACCAGGTGTGTATGCAGGGGTGATGGCTGGAGTAAGTCTCGAAGAAAAACCAGATGATAAACCTGATGTTAGACTGGATGAAGTCAAGGAGGGTGATAAGCCCTGGCTCAGTCCAGAGTTTAAACTAGGGCTTAGGTTTGGTGCAAATCCTGAGTTTAAGCTTTGTGTTATTCCTGATATCATCATCTTGGTCTGTTCTGTCGTCAGTGTCCTTCCCTTGCTGTAGATAGAGGAACACTCCGATCTTAAGGCCATGAGATCATCACGAAGTTTTGCGACCCTGTTTTAAAAATGCAGAAAAGTATCTATCACAGAAATGAAAGCAACTTGCATATTGTCTCAGAATGTTCATAACGTAGTATAAAGATTAAAAAAACAATGATAACCAGTGCAATCTTGTACTCTTTAAAAGTCAGCTATGTCAGGGCAGTGGTTTGGTCCAGTCATTTCAGTAAAATTAAAAATACATTATAATAAAAGGGGGTTAATTAAAAACAAGTGATCCTAGAAAGAGTGGAAAGAAGATCAAAGGTCACTCTTGCCATTAAAAACAGAATGTGAAAAACAAAGTAATTCTTTACTATTATATCAAATTTAAGGCACAATTCAGTGAATGTGTAATTTTCAAAGAGGACTTATTCCCAAGTATGACATGACATGACATGACTGTTGTCTTATAATTCCACTTCTAACTGCCTTCTGATTGCCTCAGCTTGTCTTTCTGTAATGCCTCCTAACTATCCTTATGAACACGTTCACAAAGAGCATGTCTTTTATCAACCAGATTCTCCACAGGTCCACCATCCAATTCTCAGTCGTGATGTCTAAAACCATGACAGGAATTAGTGAAGCCATCCCAATACTATGAATGTCTCCTCATGACATTCAGGGGCTTTCTCTGCACAAAGTGCAGTTTGTGTAAGACATTATTCATATGAATGCATCCTTAGGAAGCGGGCAAGTCAAACACAACTGTATGAAAGGGCCTACGTCATACCAATGTCAATGGGACAAATTCTTGCAAAATGTGTTCTGCATGCTAAAGTTTGTTCTACCCAGTAGCAGTGAATTGTTTTATCAGTCCCATCTTATACGTCATGGAAACAGGGAAAATCAAATAACTGGCAATATCTTAAAAGGCCAGTTTATTAGACCTAGGACTGCCTCATCTCTGCTGTCTTTCTGGAAGCAGTTAAACACCTTCTCCTCCAGGCAAGCTTTCCTTGAATGGGGGACTACCTAATATGTGACTTTTATATGGATTACCATGCATGATTTAACTTTGACTTATTTCATAAGAACACCAGTGTTTTCCACGTTAGTTTCCACCCCTCATAATTGATTTTTTTTCTTTTAGCGTGCTCTTTGTAGCTTTAATGCTACCTTTGAATATTCTAAGATTCCTCTTCAAATTCCCTGTTCTTAACTTGAATATGTCTTAAATGTTCTAGGCTGTATATTGTCCCTCATTATTGTAACCCACCTTGGGTCCTTTTCCAAGGAGAAAGGTGGGGTAAGAATACTCAAAACAAACAAACAAACAAACAAACAAACAAACAAACAAACAAACAATACTGCATGTTGGAAAGGAATCAGTGCTGTCTTTAGACCAAGCCCTGAAGGTCTGAGACTACTCCCTTATTAAGATTATAATCTATACTCCTAATTAAGATGAAATCTTAGAGCTATTCCACACATCAGAGATACTTTCAAGAGTAAGCCAACAATTCAACACAATAAGCCAGGTAGATCCACCACATAAACAAACGCATAACTTGCCAAAGGAAGACAAATTAAACTGCATTTGAGCCTACAAAATGTCGTACATGCATAGGCATTATTTTGAAATTAGAGTAATCCTGTGGAAATAGCAGATGGACCCACCATGCAATTTTATTATGTCTTTGCACACTCACTGACAGGAATGCATCCTTGAGTGCTTGTGTTCCTAAATAACAACATAACCGCATGTACCTCTGAACCAGCTGATCTGCTTGATAATATTTTCCATCAATGAGAATCTGGGCATCCATGACTTGCTGGCGCAGTAAATTCTCACATTCCAGTAGGTAGCCCGCAATCTCTGCCTCGTTTTGAAACTGCAGACCTGATTCTAATCGCTTTGCATCCTAGACAAAAAGATTAATTTGGTTGTGCGTTTTACTGGAAATATAAACATTTTCCTAGAAACCTGATTGATTTTTGTACAGCTGCCTTTATCTTTTGGAATGTACAAATACTACTTTTATATTCAAAACTGTTGTGCGGGGTTTCTCTGTGAGTTAACTCACATTAAAAGAAACACCCAATTGAGAAGATGGGAAATAAACCCTTTGTGATAACTGTACCTAGGACTGCACCTTTAATAGCATTCTACTCAATTAGCTTCTGTATTCTAGATAAATGCAATCCATTACAAAAATCGATATAGTACTGTATATAAGTAACAGACAAAGCTAAAGTATTCAGTTGTCTGTTTCAACTTCTTCTTTTATCAGTAAAGGAGTATGTTTCTGAGCCAGGAACTGGAGATATAGGGAACAGTCCTGTGAACTTCAAGAGTGGTGATGGCACACATCTGTTGGACAAAAATAAGGAAGAGCCTTGTATCATCACACAAAATGATTTATTATGGAGTACTGTATAACCTTTGTGTACACTTTATTTTCACCATATATCTGATGAAGAAGACAGTAACCACAAATAGCTGTTGTGAGTTTTTTGGCCTGTTTGGTCATGTTCTGGAAGTTTTTCTTCTCAGTGTTTTGCCAGTCTCTGTAGCTGCCATCTTCAGAGGGCAAGGAGCTCCTTGCCCTCTGAAGGTGCCAGCCACAGAGACTGGCATCAGGAAGAAAAAATTTCAGGAACACAGCCAGACAGCCCAAAAAAACTCACAACAGCCATCAGATCCTGAAGCCTTCAAGAATACAGTATCCACAAAATTTATGCCATAATACAATTTGTTAGCATTTAAGATACCCTAAGCACATTCGATCTTGCCTGATTTAGGAAGCTAAGCAGGGTCAAACCTAAATAGTACTTGGATGGGCGACCACCAGGGAATACCAGGTGCTGTAGGCGCCTGGAGTAGGAACTGGCAAATCTCCCCAGTACTCCTGCCAAGAAAGCTGCATGGACATGGGGTCATGAGGAGTCGGTCACAACTGTAACGACACAACACACACACACACACACACACACACACACACACACAAGTTCCACAAGGGTCTTTGCTGGAATTCTACAAAGAACAGAGACTGAACACATTCATAAGCAAAGTGTTCTGTCCCCAACCAGTGCGTTTTGAGGAGAGAAAGAATTTTTGGGAAGTTGACATCTTTCCTTTAAGTACAGGCTGAGTATAATAAAACAATTACAAGTGTATGTATATTTACAAGCCTAACTACAAGGCTCCCCCGTTTCACATGTTTTATTATTTTTTTATTATTTTTCCACTGGAAATATTTTAAAATCTCAATAGCTATGGCGACCTACATTAAAATAGTGCAGACCAATCTGTTTAAAAGTTTTTATTATGATGACTGTTTTTGAAATGGATAGAAAGTTTTTTCCCCCCAACATACATCCTGCAAGAGTAAAACGATGGTGTTTCTATATTGATTACACTACTGGAATTGTAGGTGATACTCTATTTATTGTGACAGGTCCACCAAACCATGGGTTTGCTGGGGGATGCTTGCTCTAACTAAAAGTAGAGCCTAAAACAATTTTTTGCTGCACAATGACAGGTGAAAGCAAATTTTGTTCAGCTCCCAGGAGTAATTCCTGCTGGTTTGGAGACTTGAGCAAATTCATGAAAATAAAGCTTGTTGTCAACTTCCCAGGTTACATTGGCACAGCTCTCTTTAACCATGAGATGGCAGCTAAGTCACAGCTGGATAAAGGTCTACTGTGAGGGAATTTCTAACAGGAAGATAAATAAGACAATCTTAAAGATTGTAGCCATGACGGAGAACCCTTGGATCTACAAACACCCTAAAAGTTCACTTGCAAATATACATACACTTGTAATTGTTTTATTATACTCAGCCTGTACTTAAAGGAAAGATGTCAACTTCCCAAGAATTCTTTCTCTCCTCAAAACGCACTGGTTGGGGACAGACAAACATTTGAAAGAGTACTGGAACCCTCATGGGCGCATGTCCCTTGTTTCAAAAACAATGTTGTGAACACATTTTGAACCCTTTCTATCACACGCCAGCAAGTCTCTTATCACCTTTCCATTTGAAATGAATTTTCTGCTACTGACAAAGGAAGAAGCCAAAAAAAAAAAACCTTAATGAGGTAATTTTATTCCAATATCCTGTCGCCTAACTAATGAAGAAATCACAAAATTGCCCTCCTCACTCCAGAAGCCTCCTCATTGTACAGTTATTGTCACAATGATTGTGAGATCAGCCACATGGCAAATAGCCTGCTGGAGATGAGAGGATACACGATTTCTCCTTCACACCATTTTTAGGCAACAAGGTATGAACCTCTCTTTTTCATCAACCATTTTTAACATGAGTTTTTGCTACCTCACTCCATTTTGCATCCATCAATATACATTGCATGCATTTCTAAGACATATGCCAGAATATTCTTGCTTTTACAAACAGAAGCCTTCTTTTTAACTTTGCCACATTTCTGAGAGATGCTGCGATAATTGTCACTTGACAGACAAGGCCCTGGGGACAATGCATTGTTCTTCAACCTGCTTAGTGCCTGTGCCAAGATCTGACTCCAGATTCTGCATTGCTAACTATATTCCTTAAATCAATGATATATCCCTGTTTCTGTAAGGGGGGGGGGGAAAGAGGAAGGAAACCATCTAATCAAATACACTTACTGACTGCACAGCATTTCGAGCCAGCATTAGTTTGTCTTCACAGCTCAGGCTGTCTCGCTGAACTCTGTTTGCAATCTGCTGCAGCATATCTAACCTAAAAGAAAATTAAGGCAAACCAAAGTCATATTTGTTTGTTTCTGTTTTTCAGCTTGAAATAATATGATTGCCTTCATTCTGTTACCTAATAAAACTGATACCATATCCTGCGACTGAATGCCAATACTTACCTGGCTCCTTCCAAGGGGCCATTGCCAAAACTTATACAAGAGTTAACTAGGGTCGGACCGCAATTAACAGAAACGAAGTTTTCGTTGGAATCGATGCTGGTCCGGGTGCTAGTGCTGTTGCTGAACAGAGAGTCGCTGCTGTGGTAGCCATAACTGTTAGCGTTCATTTTGTTCCAGCCAAAGGACTGCTCCCCTGTCCATATAAAACACCAAAAAAAGGCCAACTCCTTGCAAAAACACACCACTTCCAAGGTCTTGGTTGTATTAAAGGCAGCTCAGACTTTGCATCCTTAAATAGGTCTCAGCACGCGTGTTCAGAACCTGCAAAAAAGTACTCTTGCTTCTTCTTGAGAGGTTTTGCCTTCAGCTATATATGCCAATCTGGGCTTGGCTTCTTTAGCTTGAATTGACTGTGCAAGTATGGACTAATCAGGATGACTAGGGCGTTCACTAGGAATGAGAGATGCCAAATACTTTATGTAAGTCTCATCCAATCTCAGTGATTTAAGTGATCCAAGGGAGAGTGGGGGAAGGGTGTTCTTTTACAACTCGGGCAACTTTTGGTTGAAGAAAAGTGGCATCCAAGAAAGCACATTTGATATGGCAGTGTTGTTGTTGTTTTAAATTAAAAATTGCATTACACTCATAACCTGCTTTTACACAGGGGTCTCAGCAGTCTTCTGTCCAGATTCATATCCACTTAGCTCCAGCCATACATAATGCAGCATCTGGTGCTTCCATATGATTTGGCTCCTAAACTAAAAGCTTATACTCCAACAATTAAACAATGCACAAACCCCATATCCAGCTTAAAACTGTCCCAAATTAAGCTGTGCTCGTTTCGCCTGACGTACAGAATACACCTAGTAATTTTCCCTTCTGCCTTCCTACAAAGATAGCACTCAGCTTGCTCAATAATAAAAGGCAAGGGAAGACAGAATCTCAGCAATTAAAAACCAATCAACTGAAACCACAGCAAGAGGGACAGACAAACAGCAGTCAGCATGCCAAAGGGAAATACGACAGAGAACCTGTTTGCCTACAGAGAGACGCATAACAGAGAGGGGACCAACCTAGTCCCTCCTTTGATAAAATGCTCCACAGCCTGAGAGCAGTGATTGAGAAGGCCCTCTCATGCCCCCATAAAACATGGCCCTGATAGTGAGAAGAGAGATAAAGACCTCTCTTTCAGAACCTAAAATCCAGCCAAGCTCATATGCAAACTTTCAAGCAGCGTAGGATTTTGTCAAAACCAGCACATAATGATTTATCTATCTATAGATCTGTAACTATCTACTGAAATTATTAGATTATCTATCACTAACATTTGTCCATATCTTCATATATCATATAAAAGCTCTGCCAAAGGCACCACATGTATTGTACTATATACGGGCAATCGATAGAAAATTTAATGCTGATACAATATCCATTCATGCTTGTTAGCTTTGGCTTTTAGTCCACAAGAAACAAAATGTAATTATGTTGTGTATGTATGTGTGTGGTTTTTAATTCCTCATATCATATAATAAATGAGCACATGGGAGATCTCTTTAATGCCCTTAAAAGAAGCTGCCTGCCACACCTATTAACTATAGGGATATGCTAATGCCATACCTACTATTCAATTCCACGGTCTATAAAACTCCACCCAAATTACAACACCATAGTTATAAACTATAAACAAGACAAGCTGCCTCTGCAAAGACTGTGTTTGCTCACTGTTCCTATCCTCCAGGGTTTCCAAAAGATCGTACAGAAGACTGTAAGGAACTTGGAATGTAGGGACAACTATGGTCTCTGAATGTCAGTCTCCCCACAGTCAAATGTATTCCCATGAATTACTTAAATTCATGGGAACACATATCAAAGAATGTCTGTATTAAATCTCTCTCTCTCTCTCTCTCTCTCTCTCTCTCTCTCTCTCTCTCTGTGTGTGTGTGTGTGTGTGTGTGTGTGTGTGTGTGTGTGTACACAGATACAGAGAGAGAGACTCATTCTTTTTACCCCCATGCTGATCTTTACCACCCAGAAGAAATATTCTCAAGCAAAATCTCGTTGGGTCTCCTTGAACAAGCATTACACGTAGCAAACAAGACAAAGATATGGGTCCATGGACATGTCAAAAGCAAGCTGAAGCCCAACGGCCCACTGGTGCATAGGACATGCAGCACCCTAAACTGCTCTTAAGAGGAAGGAGGTTCTTTGGCCACCATCTAAAGAGGAGACACAACAGAACTGAACAAAAAACCCACAATCAATGTGAAATAGGCCTTTTGTTCTGCCTTTTAAGGCTCAAGGCAAGGCTGGGAAAATAGAAGTCTCTTGTAACATCAGGCCAGACTTGTATACATGAAAGAGAGACAAGAAGATCATATAGAAATGAATAGCTGGGAAAACCGGGATTTTTCTTTCTTCAGGAGATGTTGGAAGGACAGGTAATTGGAGGAATTTTAGGAAGACCTCAAAGGGAAAGGATAGATCTGGTGAGTAGAACCAAGCAAGAGTATGCTAGAATAGCTTTACATATTGGGTTGGTCTTGTGGCTCCACTTGTCTGAAGAGCCCCAAATAGTGATACTGTGATGCACAAGAGAAAAAAGGAGAATAAGCAACCTTTGTATTTCATCATGCATGTTTCTACAGAACACAGCAAATAGGACATCAGCAAACAGTATCCTTGCACAGCTGCTGGAGTCCAGTGCTGATGGTATCACCTGCCAGAATCTTCTCTCCAGGTCCTGGTGGTAATTTTGTATACGGCATCAAGCTGATTCTGTTTTAGGGTGATCCTAATAGGATTTTGAAGTACCTGTACTGTGATTTGAAATGCTTCTTCATATGACACCCAGTGAGTTTTCATGGCTGAGTGGAGATCTGAGCCTGTCTCCTGAGTCCTAGTCTGACACTCTGTTCGCTACACCAAAGTGCCTGTTCCTAACAGCCCACTGCCTTAATGCATTACAGTTTGCTCATGTATTGTGGGTGGAAAAGAAAGGCATCAACTTTTTTTTAATCCACAACACACTATAACTCAACAACATCAAAATAGATGCCTTGTGCAAAAACAAGTGGCTAACAGGGTGTTCACTACAGCAAACAGCCTCTCAATCCT
>JAHTLZ010000122.1:29637435-29652060 GCA_023846285.1 Phrynocephalus versicolor | reverse complement strand
TATGTATGTATGTATGTATGTATGTATGTATGTATGTATGTATGTATTACCGGACCCAAGGCAGTTTACACTACTTAAAAGGCAGTATTTTAGTTAATAACAGAGAGTATAAAAGACTAGAAGGATCAATGAGCAGAATGCCATAATACAAAAACAAAACACATTCAATGAAGCAAGGGACAACAATCCATTTTAAAAAACCCACTCAGCAGCCATATAACTGACATAGGAACTAAAATTGTTACATAATAGCTATCTTGTGTTCAACTTTGCATGAGCCACTTAATAATAATATAAGGGAGTAGGCTTAGACAATTTACTCAGTTCAGTACAACACTGATCACAAGTGGGCTTGAGGCATCAGCTGAATCTTTAGCCACTATGTCCAAGGTTGGTTTTAATCAGTTAATCCTGAGTGCCTGTGCCTACACTGCGGAAACTTGCACGGGTCATTTTCACGGAATTTGCGGAGAAGCATCTTGTAAAGCCAAACACCCACATACCTTTCAACTTCAGGTCGAAGCATTTTCTCTCTTTCCAGCATGGCAATAATGAGCTTCCCCCATTCCTTCTCAATGTCGTTTGGATGATAACCTTGAGGAAGCCTGATACGCCCAAATTCTATCCAAACCTTCAACAACAAGGAATGTTTGCATCAAGCTAAAGATTAAAAGGCATAGCTCTAGCACACAAATAATGCACAAAAATGCATGCCTTACCTCCAGTAATTTATACAGGTGTTTGATTTTTGATTTATCGATCTCCTTTGGTGGAATTTCTGTTTCTTTAAATTGTAAATACTGGTTATAAAGTGCCTGGGGAAAAACACACAATTATATTTCTAAGCACGCAAGACTCATTATTTACTCAGAACGTTTGATTCAGTCCAGTTTATGAGAAACTTTTCAGGCCCATCCATGCAAAACAGGCTTGTGGTTGTTTACTCACTGTCACTGATAACAAGGCACTTCCTAGAGTTACAGAGGAAAGAGAACCACTCTTGTTAGTTTCCCATTTAGCTTTCACTTGCCACATCCACACCTTACGTCAAAAAACACTGACTCTTCGAAGCATGGTTGAAATCTGCAGACTCGCTCCTGAAGCTATAGAGAACTCAGTTTGATTTCTTTCTTATGAACGGGCTAAGAATCCAATCCAATAAATTTGTTTTAGATGTGGCAATGGCTTGCGCAGCCTCAGACAGCACTACATTCTGCTGCCTCCAAGCTAGGGAGATCCCCTCTATTGCTCAATACTTGCAAGAATGTCGGAAAGGAAGGTTTGTGGCTCCTTCCCAAATTCCTAATGGCTGCAGGATCACAATGTTCCACGTGTAATGGACCAAGAACCCAATCTTTCCATTGTTATGAAAGTAAAAGTAGGTTGACCAAGGGTCAATTTTTATGTCTGCAGATGTGCTTCATCATGCACTCAAAGGTATAAAAACAATCTTGGTGGAAGCGGGCCTTACAGGTAGAGGAGCTCTAGGAAGCCTTGCCTCGGGCAGAATACCTTTTCATGCACAAGGTGTCTTCAACCTGGAAAGCATTCAAGAATGCCGCCACACTATCAACCAACATTCCCAGGACTACATCACACCATTCTCATAGATTGGAACCCAGCCATATGCAATGTGGCACTGAGTACTAGTGAGATAGCTATCACTGCACTGAAGTTTTTAGAAAAATGACTGAACCCAATAAAGCGATCAGGATCAGTTTATATTTCATTTGTGTAAATACAAACTCTGTGAGAGTTTTTTGTATCATCATCCTGTGAATATGTATTTCAGCTGGTATCTCAGAATGATAATAAGCATGGGTGACTTGTGAGAAGAATTGGAGCAGGTGCCTGCTCAAATTTTGCGGTCTATACCCTGTAGAGCCCCAAAAGTATTCCAAGGATTGAGTTTTTTTTAAAATTTGTTGTTGTTGTTTTTAGTTATGTTGTAAATTGCTTCAAGTTCCAGATTTGGTAGAAAGACGACATATCAAATAGACAGATAGACACATGCTACTCCGAAACAGAAATACAGAATGTTTATTTTTAACCAACCATTTTCTTGACAAACTAAAGAAAAAAAAACATTGTTTTACTCAATGCAAAAAAACAACAACCCTCTCACCTTGAGTTCCACAGGATTGTTTGGAAACGCTCTGTCAGCCATGATGGTGGCATGGTGCCTGATCCACTGGATGAGGTAGTTTACCATATTCTGGTATTCAACCCACTTGACTTCAACATCCTATAGGAGCATGTAATTATTTGTAAGCCAGGGAAAAAAACTGATAGCAAACCATTTAGAAAAAATACTATTTTAAAGCATTAGAAGCCTGCTGTCAAATCACTGGCTGTTTATTTAAGCACTGCACATAAGACTGAGCCCCACAGCCGCTCCCACATCAGAGTCTTCATGAGGCCCCCACAGTTTCAACCCCAATACAGCAGTGATTGATGGCAGCAACGCCACCACTTGCTACGGGCTGATTCCCCTTCCCAAGTAACATTTTAACAAGTCAGGCTCAATCTTACACTCTCTTGGCTGCTGGCCTCATAGTCCCCAGTTCTTGACATATCAAACCATGTTCTTTTCTGCTTTTAAGTTCCAGGGCAAATAATAATTTCTCTTGACATTTGTTTTTTATGTCAACGGGTTTTTAAAACACTCATCTTTTACTTACATGTGCACTGATGCCTTCACCACTCTCAGGTACTTTGGGAAACGCATCATAAAGTGATGACACATAAGTGATGACTGACTTCTCGTCAGGCGAGGAGACGTCAACATCTAAAAACGACATGTTGACACAGCTGAGGTTTACCATACAAACGTCTGATTTCCAATACGATCTGAGACTATCGGTCCCTAGAATTCTAGTCACTAACTCACCTTCGGGATCCAGAAGTCTGGCAACGCCGAGTTTTTCTGCTACAAAAAAAGCATGCTCTAAATTTGAAAGGTTGCTTTGAACAGCAACGGTATTCATGTCTATCAGGTCCGGCCTGTAAATCAAGAACAATAATTGAATTATCTTTGGGTATCAATGTGGCAGCAAGGATTTTCAATAATTTAAAAGAGCTAAATACTATATAGGACAGTGTTAGCGAACCTATGGCATGGGTGCCAAAGGTGGCACTCGGGGCCCTTTCTGTGGGCACCTGACATCACACACACACCCTCACAGCCACCTGTATTCAGGTTAAATGGCTGTATTGGCACTTGGCCAAAAATTAGTTGGTTTTGAAAAGCAGATTGCGCACTCAGTCTCCAAAAGGTTTGCCATCACTGATATAGGATATGATGGACCTTCTTGCTTAAATTGAGTCAAAGCTTCTTCACAAAACGGGGGGGTTATTGATAACATTCAGCCTTTGAGATCAAATCACTGATCTCATACAACAGATACCTAATACATTTTTGAAGCCATTTTAATTCTTTTTCTCAACGACTGCCTAACCATATAAACTCTTCTCTAAACTTGGGGTGGGGGCAAATCTTTATGGTAAAAAATATGAATTTAATGCTTGATAGGATCTGCCTTTCAACAATAGGATGAAGAAAGTGGTTCCTTGCTTCACTTTTTCCTATGAGATGTCCCACATTTCAATTTGTTTGCAGGTCCATAAATACTACCTTTCAAATACATTATTCCACCAATAAGAGTAATAGTACAATCCTATGCAAATCTTTTAAGAAGTGTTCTGCTGCATTTAATGGGCCTTCAGGATAAATGCACATATGCATGCAAACTTAAAAGACATAAAGACCTTGTAAGAAAAAAACCAGTGCTGTCTGACTAGACCAACACAGTCGATTTTATTAACGTCAGTAATAAGCAGTCTATTAACAACATAATAAGAATATTAAGAAGACAATTTAAGAGGTGCACTGTCTCAACAGCTAGCAACTAAAACCAGGAGCAAAGCAATAAATACTCTATTTGAATGAGCAAATGGTACATAGTCATTACCTAAGGGATTATATTTCCATTTATATAATATTTTTTTATTTATTTATTTACACACACAAAAATTAGCCGCCCCACTACCAAGAGGTCTCAGAGCAGCATATTAAGGAAAAGTGCACTTTAAACAGCAGGATAGAGAAGATGTAGTTTTAAAAAAGATATGACCATAACAGAGATGAGTAACTAATGGTAACTTCAATGTTCTATCCAATCTAACACAATCAAAATTCTGCTCACATATACAGACTTGCCCTTCCCATTCTCCCCCAGGCAGCCCTTGCATAGAGGAGAAGGAGCCTGATTTTATTCCAAGGCAAAGCGTTTCAGTCAAAAGCTACAGCAAGAATGCACAATACCTGATATTAATAGCTATCCTTCTCGGCTTGATAATATTTCAATGGGATCCTCTCTTATATTTGAATTGAACAAGGTACTAATATCTTCAGCAGAAAACAATTCCTACCTTCTACTGATGTTAACAGATATATCGAGAATTATAAAGAACTGCTAGAATAGTTAAATTGAGCTTGTGAATGGGCTTGTTTTTTTGTTCCACTGACACAGCAGTACAGACAAAGGATTTATACGGCTTTAATTTACAGCATACATAAACTATGTGACATCAAAGGGAAAATATTTGTTTCTAAAAGCATATGGCTGTTGTTTTCATTCTGTTGATTTCCATGGCATTTCACACATGCTGATAGTAATGAGGCAAAAACGTGACATGCAAAATACAGAATGGTGCCTGTGAAACTGCCAGCTTTTCAGACAAGAAAGGGCAAGTTGTTACACAAGCCTTGTCTGCTGATGGGAAATAAATCAACAAGAAGACACAAACAACCAGGATTTGACTGAAATCCAGCAATTATAAAGCCTTCATCGACAGGAGAATCAGATTTTTATTTTATTTTATTTTATGACAACAAAGTAATTTGATCAACTCTTTCCCTCTGAAAACTTGCACATGTCCCTCCTGAGCATCTTACATGCAAAGGAAGCTCTTTTGGGTCCAGCGGACACTTAAGATCCAGAATCCATATCAGGCAAAAGAATGTTGTTGTTGGGGTGAATATATTGAATCCTATTAAGTTATTCCTGCCAGCATAACTGAGTTGGCATAAATCTAAAGTTCTTGTAATGATTTCCCATGAGAATTACATCAACTGTGTTACATGAGTGTAGAAAACAGAGTTATGCTGTTGGTTGCTTGTCCCACCAAAAGAGAAGCAAACAAAGGGGCCAAGTTAAACAAGCTTCTGAATATTTCCCGAGATGGCAGCTACTCAACTCCAGCTACGGAAAATGAAGAGAATGAAAAAGTCCACCCTTGTATCTTCTCCCTCCTTATCATGAATAGCAAGCACTCAATGCTCATTAGTACTGTCATTAAAGTTCATTAAAACTGTGCTCACACATTTTTAAACCAGCTTTTAACACTGATTACACTCAAAAAATTATCTCTCTCTCTCAAAAAAAAGAAGTCCAGTAGCCATGACTCAACTCCCAGTCGACTGATTACACTTGTTTACAATCTTTTTTTTAAAAAAAAGATGAGAACCAGTAGTACTTCATCTACACATGGCCTAACTATCTTGGAAAAAAAAACACCCTCGTTCATGTTTAGAGTCCAATGATACTTGGTCCTTTTTTACAAAAGCTTCAACATCACTTAAACAGAAGAATTATAGTATTTTCCCATGTATAAAACTATATTTCTGTCTAAAATTGTTAAACTGAAAATTGATGGTTGTCTTATACATGGAAGTAAGCCAAGGCGAGAACTGTGTTGTTGCAACACTGTAATTGTAGGCTGGAAATGCGGGGAGGTCTGTCTTATACGTGGGGACATCTTATAGCTGGAAAAATATGGTAGACTCCGAGGTGCATGCTCTATAAAATGACCATGCCATTGTAAATAACCCTTATGTATGTATGTATGTATGTATGTATGTATGTATGTATGTATTTATTTATTTATTTATTTATTTATTTATTTGCATTTATAAACTGCCCGACTTTCCCATTGGAAATTTAGCAGACTTTCCAGAGAATCTTGTTCTTCACAACACTGAGGAAAGAAATTAATGATAATTTGAAAAATTCCCCACTTTATTTATTTATAGTCAAGGACCAAGACTAAGATAATTATAAACACAAGTAATAATAAAAATATATAGCAAACACATATACATTCCATAATAATTTTAAGAATGATCCTTAAAAAAGAAAGCTTTGGACACCGAGCGTGTGATTCTTTTGTTTTTCAAACTCAGCATTTCTGTCATAGGCCCAAATTATCAGAAGATTGATTTGATGTAATTAAATACAACAAATGGGACCCAGAAGGATCTTGATTATTGACTTCTCAGGGGACTTCTTCTCATATAAACTTTGGCTGCTTTTACACGACCCCTAAAATCCGCTGGCAACTTAAATGCAGATCCCCCATGTGGTTTTTGTTCTGCTTCCTGTGTTCCCACCTCCCGCACTCTGATTGCTACTGCTTCTGTCTGCAGTGAGGGGGGAGAGAGAAAAATGCAGGCTCACCTCCGCCTGCCGTGGGCAGCAGCTAATTGTTCCAGCCCGTTAGGATTCCTGTCTGTTAAAGGGGGGGGGACCCAACAAAAACAAACAAAAAGCGGAGGAGGGCCAGGCATGCAATGCTTTAAAACAGCAACAAGGATTTTGCCTCCTCCAGACCAGGTACTTGTAAAATGTGCTGGGGCGCGCTTAAGTGGGCGTGGTTGTATTTTTTTTTTTTAAGTCCGCTGCTGGTAGGAAAACAATTTTATGCTCCGTATCTGCAAGAATTTTGCAGCGGATTTTAGGGGTCGTGTAAAAGCAGCCTTTGTTTTCTCACCTAAATTACAAAAGGGATATATCAAGGCTGGGAAAACTTCTGTACCTTCCAATGCAGCACAAAAGCCTGCAACTGCCATTTGAATTAAAAAATTCCTTTTTGGTGTACAGAGGTCCTTCCGTTATCTGCACAAGGGTCACAAGGTGTGGGAACAAAACCATTGAGACCCAAAACATGTGGGAAAGTGGCACCCACCAACGAACAGAAAGATATATGCAGAGATGTTCATGAAAATATTTCATTTGTCATCCCGTGAAATAATGTTCACAATCCAGCAGACCCTTGTCACAACAACAAAGTCAGAATGAGCTGTGGCATCATCTTGCATCTTTGGTTACCATTGTAATTCATGCCTTAGTCTTGGTTCTGAATTCAGTCCTGACTCATGTCTTGGATTTTATTTCAGTCTTGGTCTGTGATGCACCTCCTGTATTCTTTAGCTGGTCAGGCTTATAGCTGTGACTAATGGCTTGTCCCAGGGCTCATTGTTCACCTCAGATTGCTGCCCATAGCCCACTTTGGCAGACAGGTTCTGTCTGTAATATAGTTTTCATTCTAACCCTTTACCTCCTTGAGTCCATCTGGCCTTTATCTCAACTTACCTCAACCTCTTGGCCACAACAAGACACACCAAAACCAAACCAAACCAAATACAGTTGCTTTAATATGATTATCAAAAGGCAAAACTAAAGGGAAATTAAGGGCCATGAGAACTTGCCTTAAAATCATTCATGTTGACAGAATGAAGCAACTTTTTACAATGAACCCAGAATAACATGATACACTAGTAAACAGTAAATACAGATAGAAGGCAAGGTTATCAGCGTCATAATGCCATTACACAAATGCAAGATACAGACAAGCTCAGAATACTGCATATCATTTTGGCCATTCCTCTGTATTTTTCAGAGAAAGAAAGGGATAATCAAAATTATGAGAGAACTGGAAGATGACTTCCTACAGGGAATTATTGCAACTTCTGGAACAGTTTCACTTATTAAAAGCAGGGAAGAAGTGCTCATTGTGTGTGATCCATGTAAAGAAAAATCAAATAAAATAACTTGTCTTGAATGTGATTCTAAACTTTTGACCACCCAGTGATAAAGCATGGCGGGAGATACAAGAGAGACAAAGAATTTCTTCATACATCATATATGTAATGTATAGAATTCACTGTCACAAGATAGGAAGATGGCCAGAAGCTCAGATGGCTTAATAAACAGATTAAAGAACTTCATGAATGATGGGTTGGTCAACAGTGACTAGTCTTGGTACCTGGAAATCCAGAAGAAAAAGTGGTAAGAAATTAGCCACTGGGGAATAACCCAGGGCTGTTGCCATTAAACCATCCTTGCAAGATTTCATTGTCCACTGTCATAAACGGGAAAGTAGATAACGTTTAATCTTGGTCTAATATGTCAAGGCTCTGCCTGCTTTTCAGAATCCTAAAGATTTGTCATCTAGGACTCACAGGTATATAATTCAGAATATTCAGGAAAGCCACTTCAAACTGTTATCAGCACAAAAACACAAATTTTGCTGAAATGGATGTTCCCATACAGCATTCTTGTTTATTTTTTCAGCACTGCACTACACAGTACAATCAACAGATTGGATTGCCCTACCCAACAATTTGATGTGATGCTGTAAATCCTGAGATGCAGTTTTATCATAGCTGTAGGTATATGTGGTTTTCATAGCATAACACAGCCACCCAGAGACCTTTGGGTAGTGGGCGGCATATAAATTTTATAAAAAAATAAATAAATAAAATAACAATAAAAATATAATATATGTGCCTGTAATAATTGCAAAAATACAAATAGATTATACTGCTAATATCTAGGTGAGGCAAACAAAGATTAGGTCTAATAATAATGGAAGCAGTATACTAGCTAATAAAGGAGGGAGGAAATATAAGAGACAAAGGAAAATATTCCAAGTACTTAACAATTATGCTACAGAAGGTGAAGGAAGAGTTACAAGGACAGCAGAAGTGATTCGGGCAAAGAGAAAGCTAAACTGGGCAGAGAGAAGGAACAAGGGAAAGCTGAAATTTATGTTATAAGGATTTCATAATTATGATAGATGTTTCATATACTAAATACGCACATGTAACTGCACATGATTATATGTCTTTTAGTAAACCTGAGAAAGCAGAATTCAAGAGAATTCCCCCCTGAAAAAACAGAATAGAAACTTGAAAACATGAAAACAAATGGAATAGAAAAATTGACTGCAGTTTTACATGTCTGTTCCTCTGTCAGTCTGCCTTATAGGCTGCCTTTCTCTTCATAAGATTAAACCACTGTGTCACAAAGCACTAGATTTTTTAGCACAGACAATCATCTCAAGATTCTGCCAGGGTCAACTCTTTGATAGATTCTAGGCTTCCCCGCTTACTGACTAGTATTCATTCTTTGTCTATCCCAACTATCAGACCTTTCCAATTATTGGTATGGCCCCAACCTTTGCTGCTACGGTATTTCTGAAGGCAAAGTGGATAACCTTAGTTATGTCTATAGGATTGTCATCTCTGTCCACAGTGCCTGTGATTACAGAACACCCTGTTCTTAACATTGGGAAATGAAATTTCTCATATGTATCTACTGTCTTATAAGAATGTAGGTCAATGAATACATTCGTAGAAACTGGTCTAGCATTCTTTGTTTTTCAAACTCATCATTTCTGTCACAGGCCTAAAGGCTGATTTATAATAGTTAAATACAACAATCTAAAAGTGCACCCAGACCTTTAGATTAAAGCTATGTGTTTGAGTAAATTCATGAGTAACAATGTGTGAGTAATGTCATGCGGTTCAAAAAGTAACCTCTGAACAGGAGATATGAAGAACTGTTTCCATGACACACAAGCAGCTTGCTGTTGTGTCATTACAGCCGTGACCGACTTTCTGTGACCCGCATGGAGTTTTCTTGGCAGGGATACTGGAGAGGCTTGCCAGTTCCTACTCCAGGCACCTACAGCACCTGGTATTCCCTAGTGGCCTGCCATCCAAGTACCAGCCAGGGTCGACCCTGCTTAGCTTCCAAAATCAAGCGAGATCGTAGGCAGCTACTACACAAACAGCTAGAACTGTTTTAATCCTTAGATAACTAGCTTAATGGTCCTCAAATGGTATGTGAATAATCCTTTACTGAAGTAAAAAAGGGCTAGTAGAATGGTATTTCTTGACCTGCTTAAAGTAAGTCTCATACTGCACGAATTTTGCAGACTAGAAGCTGAGAAATCAGGGCTGAAAATGTAAAATTAAGTAAACACCCAAGTATAGTCTTATTTGTTTTTTAACTGCTATAATTTGACAATGTTTGCCACGTGAGATAAATTCCTGATCTATATGCTCATCAAGGTTAATAACAGATGCTCAAGGCAGCCTTAAGATTTCTGAAAGGATTTAATTGCTAAAAGCAATCAAGGACTGTGCCAGAACATGTGCAGCTTGGTTTTTTTGTTGGTTTTAGTTTTGGGGTTGTTTTTTTTTAAGTTAAGCACGCGAATGAAGAAGGAATGGAAAGATCTCTAGGTTAGCCCACACCTGTCCCACCTTTTAGTGAGAAGGCTGCACTGACAGAAACGACTGTGATTCTATCAAGCCTTACTCAGTATGAAGGAAAAAAATCACGCACAGTTCTGAACAATACGCTGTGCAAAAAAAACAGGGCACTTCGTTAACTCTTTTAACTCCATCAGGAGCATGTCCCAGAGCTTTGATCTATTGCTACATTTGCATGCATTCAAAGAAAGAAAACCTCATCAAAGAAGCAACGTTAATACTGTAGTGCAATTCCCTATATTGCAGTTGTTGTTGTTTTTAACGCAGCTCACCCAAGGCCACTGAGCTACAGATAAAGTGATCTGAATGGACACACTTTCCATTTCTCTATTTACATTCTGAATAATTATTCCATAGCTGTGATGGCATTCTCTGCAATCTAATCCTCACTACTTCTCCTTCATCGTCGCGTGCACCAAACAGATTTCAGGTTTTATGTAGAAAGTGTGGCTAATATTCAGATTCTGGATTGAGATGGTTTCTCCAATCGTTTTCACCCTCAATCCCCAGCTACAAAACATACAGGGATTTTAAAAAGAAAACAAAAGGCCCAGCACTCCCTATAGCAGTGGCAGCAAACCTCTGGCACTCCAGATGCTTTGTACAATGCCTACAGTATTTTGTCATTGGCAATACAAGCTTGGAATTCTGGGAGCTGTGGCCCAAAACATCTGGAGTGCTGAAGATTTGCTGCCACTGCCCCCATTGTAAGGAAAACAGACACACAACATCAACCAGCAAAATGAGCATTTATATGGGAAAAGGTGGGCCTGGAACGTAAGCAATATAACTGGGATCTGAATAAATGGTCAGCATATCAGTAAAATACCAGTAAAGCAATCCATCACCTCCGTTAAAGAGACAAGCTGCCTTTGGCTCCCTTTTCATTTATCATTATTCCAGGAAGATACTTATCAAAAAGTGAGAACAGAAGCAGAAGTGTCATGTGTTTTTACTTCTTTCTATCCATCATCTTCTGTGTGTCATGTCTTAAACCTGAGGGCATAGATGGTCATGATACTTATCTCTGTAAAGTGCTCTGGACACATTTCTGGCCAAAGGGTGGGATAAAAATGCCACCAAGCAAACAATAAAGAAGACTGAAATAACATCTCATTTGGTATTTGATCTGTACTGTTATCTTAAGAAGCCTCTCTCTATTGTAGGATATTGCCTCAAAATGGTGTTAGTCTAAATCGTAATGGCCAACTTCCCAGAATTCAGCAATGTATTACTAGGAAGAGAGGCCACCACTGGCAATGCAACCCATCCTAATCCCTCATCAATGTAATAAATGAACCTGGATTAATGAGATCTGATAGAAGCAGAGGCACAGAACAAGAAAGGCACAAGGCAGCCTAATATAATGTTTTGTTTATAGCCGGCCAGAGAAATATTGGTGCAAGCTGCCTGCAGAATTGTTTTTAAAGCAGTAAGTCTGACAATGGGCATGATCCAATCCAGTCAGAGTTACACACAATTAAGGCTCCCACATTCCAGTGGGGCAAACTACTAGAGCATAAATAAACCAGAATCCTATTGGTTATTTACAACAGTGTAACCGTGTAAATCATACTCCTTAAGTTGTCATTTTCTGTACTCTGCTTGAATGTCTTGCTGCTAAGGATTGCACTGCAGCCAAGATAGATAGCTTCCTTACAAAGCACCTTTCTTCAGTAAAATTGGGATTACCAGATTTTCCCTCCTTGGTAGAATGTTTATCTTCCCCTCCAAAGAAAAAGCAGGATCTATTCTGTACAAAAAAAATGACATGCAAAAACAAGCCGTACGTGAGGAATCTTCATCTCTTTCCTTTAAAGTCTATCCTGTAACTATCCAAGGCCCGACACTTAGTAATATCTTTCAGATTTGTAGCCAGAGGCAACCAACATGTTGCAGCAAATGCTGGCACCGCTGCTTCTCATATCTTCAAGGAATGCATTCAAGTTGGATCCTGATTGCCTGCAACGTGTTTTAACATCGCTAGGGTACAGCGTGTGCCAACCCTTGCCCTGAGGCCTGGCACTCCAAACCTCTCCAGTGGATGACTGCTTTGGCTTAAGGCTCACATTTTAAAAACTTTCCCCACCTAGCATTCTTTTCCTGTTCCTCTCCCACTTTTTTTTTAAAAAAAAAGAAAGAAAACATCTGGATGCTCACGTGTCTCTCTTGGTTCCATGAAATCTCAATGTGCACGGCTTGTATGTCGTTTCTGTGGCCACCCCCTTCCTGTCCTTCTCAGGCAAGGCGACTGGTTCGCCAAACACACAACTAAAGTTTCCAGATGGCTCGTTATAGTAAACAGAAATATCTCCCTGGGCTCTGAAAGGGCCACAGATTGGTCTCTATCACTCACCTCCTAATGCAAATGTAAGGCAGCCCTAAGCTCTGCTCAGAGCTGAACACACTTTAAGGAGAACAATTTGGAACACCTTCAGCCTCCTGGATAACATTCCTAGCCTTCTTTTCAATATTATTCCTCTAATGTCATGCCAAGAACAGTGCTCAATAGTCCAGGTGTGCTCTCTTTCCTTTCGTTACATGAACTGTTTGCCTGCCCGTTTCCATTCTTCTCCCAATTGACACAAAACAACTGAAAGACTGGTAGTCAGTGATCCTGCATAGTTTCTCTCCACCTGTGTCTACCCATAAAGAGAAAGCAAAGGAATGCCCCACCCCAAACAAAATAAAACAAGATGAGCTTAATTTAATGCTCCCCCACATAAATGAATCTTTGCCATATACATCTGGCATCGTCTTTCAACCCCATCCACAACTGAAAGGAAGCCAAAATCAAAATAGGTGCAATGGCATATGTTTGCATTCACCCCTTCCTAGTTTTGCCTCTACAGATTGTCCCTCTTTTTGTGGCTTTACTTCCTTTATCCTTTGATCTTTCTACTCACTCTGTGTTGTGCTCTCAGCCTGTCTAAATGCAAAATATATGCAATGCGGTGTGGATACCAAGATTCTCCAAGACGGCGTGGAACTAAGTAGAAAGGCCACCTGTTTGAGGATCTCCTCATTTTCATTCCCCTGTAACATACAAGCTTTTGGCCATCATGTCAGTGAAGCTATGCTGACAAGAACCAGAAAACGGGTTAGAGGAGATAACGAAAGGTAGGCGTAGGTGCATCCGATGCCAGGCTCTGCCCGTGCCCATGGTGGCAGGTTCTCCAATGAGGACCAGGTCTAACTAGAACCACAAGTTTCTGTGAAGCAGAAACACATGGCTCACTGTTTTTTAATTTGAAAGTGGCTGCTGGTGCCTGGGCTCTTGAGAAGGCCCAGGTCCCAAAACAGCCCACTCCACTCCACCCTTGAGCTCCACCATGGCCCTGAAATTGATAGTGTAGTAGTAGTAGTAGTGGTAGTAGTAGTAGTAGTAGTAGTAGTAGTAGTAACAACATCAACAACCTTTATTATCAATGTACAACCTGTGTACAATGAAATTGACTCAGCCTCCCTCCCCCCACAACACCATCCCACTAAAAACCACTCAGCCTCGTTTTACTCATTTCACTTTGCAGATCATAGCCATTTATGTGTGACCATCCATGGGAATATGCTATTTGAGGTTGCTTTGTTGTTTACACTAATCTGGAAATGTTCATCTCTCTTCGCAAACATGAACAGCACGAGGGTTTGATATCGCTTTAGGAGAACTAGGAAAGCTGGCCCTTCGTCTGGCAGCCCTTCATTTCAGTCCAGTGAGGATTTTTATTTTAACTATATTCATCACAGAGGTGCTCTTGAGGAAGAACCTGGAAAATTTCCCAAATATATATGCATAAAGGATGGTGCTAGGCTAGGTGTCTTTAAAAATGTTATTTGCCTTCTACATAGTCTATGGACAATATATACTAAAACACCATAGTAGATCACCTTACTGCTGATCTTATGCAATTAATTACAGGAAGCCACAAGTCACTAAGATTTTGCCCATCCTCCTTGTTCACCACATTCTGCCTCAAATGTATCTCTAAAGTCTCTCTGATCAGCCTCAAATCCCAAGAGTGAGATTGGAACAGCTTTTTTGTTTAGTTAAACCATATGCTATGCCCAATTTCCTAGCCACATTTAGCTAACACAGACTTTTCTTCTTGGGCCAATCTAAAGTAACGCTGATGTTCATTACATTAAATTTCAATACTTTTTCCCGTCTGCCCAATGTAAAAAGAAAGAAAGAAAGAAAGAAAGAAAGAAAGAAAGAAAGAAAGAAA
>JAHTLZ010000122.1:29592736-29637425 GCA_023846285.1 Phrynocephalus versicolor | reverse complement strand
AAAGAAAGAAAGAAAGAAAGAAAGAAAGAAAGAAAGAAAGAAAGAAAGAAAGAAAGAAAGAAAGAAAGAAAGAAATTCACTCATAAGTGGATTTTAATTTTGATATAAAATTGCAACAAATAAAGAATATAGGGTGGGTTATGACACAGACATGAACCTCAGAGCCTTCTACTCTTTATTTATTTATTATTTATTTGTTGAACTTATATCCCAGAACTCTGGGCGGCTAACAATAATACAAAACTACAATAAAAAAGGAAAAACCAAGAAATCAGAGAAAATTCCAATAAAATGGAGAGGGTCAATACCCTTCAGAAAAGATGAGGCGGGCGGCAAAAAAAAACCCAAAAAAACCCTTAAGTAAAAATAGGATATATCTGCGTAGTATTTTCTCTACAAGAGATTTAATTGGAAATTTTGCGTAGTCCCTGTAAATTTCTGTGACCATTTCTTCTCGGAGAAATCTCAAACTCCACAGGATTACTACAGTTGGCTTCTCAGGATTTAATTGGAAATGGAAGAAGATATTCCAATACACTGAGGTCTGCGTCAATTTTTTACATGCATTTTGAAGAACAGAGATCTAACTCGTTTATTAATACATGTTCTGCAGTGCTTGAATGCAAACATCAGTTTTAGCTTCCACTATCTCCACAAGTCCCAACATCCCTAAACATCCCTCGAGCTGTTTACACATGGTTGCTCCTCTTGCCTGTGTTTAAGGAATGCCAGCAAAAAGCAAGAAACTCTGGGACTTGCGGTTCTTGAAAGAGCATGGCATGGGACCTTACAGATCTCTGTTTCCCAAAACATGGTTTTCTACCAGAGCTTCCCCTTGCTTAGGCCCTGCTCATGATACGTAACACGGACAGAGCCACACCTGTTTTGCTCCTTCATGGAGCACTGCATGACAATTTTGTTCCTTGTGCTGGGCAGGCTATTTCAAAATTTCTCATAACTAGGAACCTGATCTCAGTTATCCTGTCATCTGATGAGGAAACAGCTCCTGTTTTTACAACCATTGGGAACTTGTTCCGTTGCCTTAACACAAGCCCCATGATGAAGTGTTTAAAATGACATAATGTAGTCAAGCCTCTGCTCATGATCTGTGATGCTCATGGGTTCAGGTTGCCAGCTCGGGGTTGGCTCAGCCTTCTATCCTTCCAAACTTGGTCAAATGAGCACCCAGCTGGCTGGGGGTCAAAGGAGCTGATTGCCCAATTATGTTCTAAAATGCCCAGAGAGTGGAGTGGTAAATATACGCCCAAGCAACAAACAAATACATAAGAAAGACCCTTATTCACAGGCTTCATTTGTTCAATGTGGAAAGGAAAAGATAGGAAATGGAAATCAGGTGATTCTTTGATCAGAAAAGTGGAACAAAAATGAGTTTAATTTATCTTCTTTTTTTTAAAAAGAACCAGAGAGAGGACACTACAGGATGCTAACCCCCTGCTGTTCCCACTGCTATCTTTGCACCATACTGAGACTTCAGCAGACACAGCATGAACATTTTCATGCATGCTGCCAAAGTCATCTGGTGATGAATTTCCTTTTTTTTTTAAAGGAAAGTTTTTATTTTATTTTTGGAAAGCAAATTTCTGTGTGCAACAGAATAGTATGCGCCCTTGTAAATATCCTCCAGACACTGTGACTTCCATGACATCCCTTTAGCCCTAGCTTGGGTCATGATATGAAGTTCCAAGGAAGGAAAGCTCCAACCAACCTGGACTGGTGGGCAGTTTTTGTCAGTGTGGGGCTGATTTTTGAAAAGTGTTTTTGGGGGCTCCATTCCTTCATGGAAAGGATCGAGGAGAAGGGATGAAGCAAGAGCAAAGCAGAGGAGGCCAAAGAGAGTGGATGCAGCCAGATTTAACTAATTGACTGTGCCATTGGCCCACCATGCATGCAAATCACAGCTGAGTTCTGTACATGGCCACAAAAGAGTAAGGAGCAATCGAAGACATTTCCTGCCTGCAAGCCACAACTCGTCTACACAGGATGTTTAAATATCCTCTTTAAATACTTATCCCTCATTGCAGCTCGATCTGGAACCACTGGCAGCCACATCTGACCCACAGGACAGGGGTTACTTATCCTGGATTTAAGGTACACAGATCCCCAACCATTCAGAAGAAAAAACGTTTTTCAATGTCAGACCTCCTGCTCCAATGGCATAATCCTCAGTACCTATGTCATCACTCCTGATGTAATTATGGCCACATGCTTTGCTGACATAATTCAGCATGTGTACATTTACCTGTATTTGTGAATGATGGCATTGAATAATTTCCCATCTCGCCAGCAGGTAGTGAAATTTTCACAACGAATTCCAGCATAACCCTCAGTCGTCTGCTGTGTCCACAGGAGCAATCTTTCTTTAGCAGACATATCCTCTGACTCTCCAGTGACATGGATATCAGATATCTAAATTGAAATAGAATAAATCAGAAAAACTGAAACAGATTAACATTACCATTTATATGCAATCCATTTTGCTCCCACACTGTTATGTTTTGAAGGGTAGGGCTTTGGCTTGTTATTTGTGGCACTTTTACACTTTCACGCCTATTGATAGTAATATACAAACAAACAAACAAAAACAGCCATTGGAAGTGAGGGAATAGGCTAGTGGTATCAGCAGCACCTGAACCTTCCCCCACACCACATAATTCACAAGGAAGTCAACCTGAGCCCTGGCCCCTTCCTGCAAATTCCCAGAGTGGCACCAGAAAGCTCGGCAGACAGCCCAGCCGCAGGGGCTTAACAAATTCAAGCGCCTCCACTCAAATGGAAACCAGGAAGCTGCACTAATTCAAAGAATGTCCTCGCGTGGCCTCTGCCATTAGGGAACACATGGCACTCAGGCCAACGAGTCTGTAGACAAGTTCTGTAGTAAGGAAAGAACACAATAAAATCCCTTCCTTCTCCCTTCCTCCTTCCACAACTTAATACTTGGGAGAGGGTAGTTCAGGCAAAACGCATCAGGCTCAAAGCAGTAAACACTGACAAGAAGAAGTGGATATAAGGAAGCCTCTGGAAAGAAACGCCCGTGAGAGTTTGATGAGGCTATGCAAGTACCAACAGTGCCACTTTCATAAGGAAATCAATAGAAGAGGATGAACCTTCAAGGGTATCTTTGTCCCTTTCATTTTCTGTTCAAATACTCAGTATGGACCAGTGATATTACCACTCCTATTCCTTCAAGGTTTCCATTAAACCTTTTGAGCATAAGTGATGGGTAGCGTCCACTGTGACTGGTGGAAAGAGGATCAACTACTGCTCATCCTCTAACAGGCAGCGGCACAAAAGCAGATCCGGGGAGAAAGTGGGTATTCATACATGCATGTACATTGAGGGAAAGGAAAAAAGAAATGTTCACACGCCCATAAACACATGGGAAAAGCAGGGTGGGGGGAGATAGGCAAGTAAGCGTTCACTTACAGACTAAAGAAAAGAAGACAGGCTGGTAGAAGTGGGCTGGGTGTGGTAGTACGGTATTACTCTACAACGGGAGAGGGGGCAGTGTTCCATTTTCCTGCTGGGTCAGGCTCTACTGCAAAGCACAGCTGCAAGAGGCTATTACTTTGCACATGGCTAG
Source organism: Phrynocephalus versicolor (assembly GCA_023846285.1). Taxonomy (NCBI): domain Eukaryota; kingdom Metazoa; phylum Chordata; class Lepidosauria; order Squamata; family Agamidae; genus Phrynocephalus; species Phrynocephalus versicolor. Next base: position 29,633,824 of record JAHTLZ010000122.1, on the reverse strand, counting down.
AAATTATGGAATCCTTTTGCAAGTAAGAAAAAAATAGGCTCTTCTTAAAAACATAGAGAAGTACTGGGCACACTTTTCTCATTTATTTATTTCATTTGTATGCCGTTCTCTCGGAAGAGACCCAGAATGGTGCACAATATAAAAAGAATAATAAAATAACAAAATATGGTAAACATTAACATACGCAAATGCATGCCACATAAGTGGTAAGACAGCAGTTCCTAGCTTCTGAAGACCCTCCCACCCCAAAAAAACGACTCTGCCTTACATCTGCTTCTGAATAGCCGCAGGGATGTCACGCTCAGCAGGGACATTCCAGAGCGGGGGGGGGGGGGGGCAACAATACAGAAGGGTCTTTTTCAAATACACTCAGGCTGGACAGCTTTTGCTTTTGGCCCGTTTAGAAGGGCAGTTCTGGATTATACCACCTTACAGTGCAAGCAGGGAGCTTGCTCTCCAGAAAGCATCGCTGAATCAATGTCATGAAAAGTTCAGGGAGACAGCTAACTTAGGAAGCTTCTATTTAATGTGTTATTTTTACGTGTTCAGGGAAACTTTTAACTGTACAGTTCCCTTCCAAAAAATTACTTCTTCCGATCCAACCCTGCATTTGACGACTATAATCCAAGAGATAAAAGCAGTATTCAGAATCAGCAAGCTTGAATTAGCTAGCGGTTAGTTTTCCACAGCCCAAGAGCACTCATCAACAGAAGCCAGCTGTGCAGCCTGTATGGTTCACGCCAGTTTTGTGTATGGCACTCTCAGCCATGTGAAACCACTGGAAGCTGAAATACTCTGAGTATTCAGACTATGAGGCCTGGAAGTACTGAAACACCATACATATCCCCTGAATTAGAAATGTCTAGACAGGCCCTAAAAAGTCAAACTCCTTGGCCTTTAAGGGCTACGCTGCTTATGGAACATGTACAAGCGAATATACTAAATATCCTTCTTAACATCTTCTTTCCATTCATGAAGTACACCCAGGCACTCGGTTAAAAATAAACACATAATTTGGGAGGGTTTTTTGGGACTGTGTTGTCAACTGAACGTGTCAGCTATGTGGAAGGGGGTGTTTTCATTTAAAAAGCAAGCTAGAAACAGGCCGTTTCTTTTAAAACACACTTGAAATCAAAACAAAACTTTTCTCCCATGCCCCCAACCCTTTCAAACATTCAAGGGAGTGAATTATAATTCCGACCCCTCACAGATTTATAAAAGGACTTCAGACCTTTGACCCACTTCATAGCTCGCTGGGTTTAAACAACTGTGCACAGCGGAAACAACCCAGCAGAAACCAAGCACATAAGATTCCTCTTTCCCTAAGTGACTATTTGCAGGCAGCAGAACAATCTCAGAGTGTCATGTACTGTATCTCTGCAATGACTCATGCAAATGGCATCCCTCAGCTACTATTCAAAACCAAGGAGGACAACATTTTATTTTAAATTGCCGTTGCTAAACACTCCCTTTTCCAGCTCCTTTTAAGGGTCTCGCAACAAATAAGACCATTCACAATAATTTTCTCCTACAGCAGGGCTGCTCAACTTTGAACAGCCAAGGTCTACTTCTTCCGGCCTAAAGTGCCTGAGAGCTACTACACTAAAACCTCTACTTACAAATTTTATCCGTTCTGAGCACATGCTCTTAAGTAAAAAACTTTTGTAAGTAGAGCAGCGGTTTCCCATAGGAATGCATTGAAAACCAATTAATCCATTCTGGAGGGAACATATTTCAATGTGCCATGGCCCTTGAACGGCCTCACTCGGCTGAGACAGTGGGCTGGCAGACCCAGAACTTTGCTGGGGCAGTGGTGGTCCTTAGGATGGGGGAGGGAGGGGTGGAGAACTTATCCCCTCACTTTATTTTATTGATGGCCGGCGGGCTACTTTTGAACCCTTCATGGGCTACCTGTAGCCCGCAGTCTACCTGTTGGGCAGGCCTGTCCTACAGTATATTCTGACTGTCCTACAGTCAGAAGACTTTCACAGCAATAATGGTAATGGGGGGTGCTCTTGGGATCAGGAAACCTTTTTCGCACTAATAAACACAATCTTGACATTTTCACTTGACAGTTTCATTCCTAGAGCCACGACCTGCCTTCTGTTCATGTCTTGACACTATTCCACAATAAAACATCTTGGTTGGGACCAGATTCATTCCCAAGAGAATACCGCCATGTTGATGCTACAAGGAACATGAACAAGCTGAAATATATACTTTGGTATCAAGCAAGGGTAAAAGATTGCACATAGCCCTAATCACTGATAATTAGGGCATGATACGCTACATTCGGCAGCTACACATTTCTAGATGCAAGATCATACATTTGGCTGCTGAACTTTAAAAGTGCAGCAAGTGCTTCGTCCGGGCTCAAGGATGTCAAGGAGAGACTCAAACTTTTATGCCATAATGAGTTGTGGCTAAAGGAAGATTTCAAGGAAACTAGACAGACGTGCAGGGACTAATACCATTAAGAGTTTCCAGATTACTCCCCACCCGTCCTGTTACCTCTGATCTGAATGACTAGGTTTTTTTAATCTGTCTAACCTCAGCCTTGTTCCACCTCACCTCTGACAGGGCTTGGCTTCAAGGCCACCGCTTCAACCTTGCCATTTCGTATAATCCTCCTCTGAACCCTATGTCATCTTAGCTTTAAAAGTGCCATGCATCCAATATAGGTTTCAGCGCATCTCAGCTACAATCCACTGGTGCTGCATCATTTATTTTAAAACCCAGTGTGAATGAATCACAACCCCGTGCAACAAGTTCTCATTTTCATGAGTTACATCTGACATGTACCATGTACCAAAACAGACTGAAAGGTGGATTCTACATGGAATATTTCTCCCTGAGTTTACAGGCTCTACTCTTTTCCATGCCATCTAGTCTTTAAGAGGCAGGGAAGTCCTTTTCTTTTCCTTTGGATGCAGAAGCAAGTATAAATCATATGATCCACCCATCCCATTCAGCCAGGCATAGGTCACCCACCAAGGAGAACACATAGCAGATGCTACATGAGGGAAGGTCAATATATGCTAGACCAGTGGTGGCGAACCTTCGGCACTCCAGATGTTTTGGACTACAACTCCCACAGTCCTTTATCATTGGCAACAGAGGCTTGGAATTCTGGGGGTTGTGGTCCAAAACATCTGGAGTGCCGAAGGTTTGCCACCGCTGTGCTAGACTGCTTCACAATAGGGAAAGCCACACATTCTTCTCTCCCTCTGACTTACTTCCTCATATTCTGAAGCTCTAGTAGTCCAAAGAGGAGGAGGAGGAGAAAAAGAAGAAGAATTGCTTCCCCTACTTGTACAATTACTGCCAAAATCACATAGTGGACTGGAAAAGATATATCAGATTTATCACAAGATATGTATGTAACGGCCCAAATCTGGCTGCGTAGCATAGTAAATGGCTCTAGAGCACCGTTTCTCAACCTGTGTGTTCCCAGATGTTCCTGAACTGCAACTCCCAGAAATCCTGGCCAGCTCAGCTAGTGATGAAGACTTCTGGGAGTTGCAGTCCAGGAACATCTGGAGACCCACAGGTTGAGAACCACTGCTCTACAGTAATTAAACTTAATCAATAGTGGTTTAATGAGTTAATTCCTCCATATAGTCCATTGCTGCTAACCTGTTTTATCTGCATCTTGTGTTAGTTTAGTAAGTAAGAGTTAAGATTAAAGTCCATTTAAATACAGTAAATTGAACCTGTGGAACAGTTAACACACTAAATCCCCACTGATTCAATGGGCTCACTTGAGTACAATTAACTATGTTAAGAAAAAAGTTTTTTTATCTAAGAAAGATAAGGGAAAGATTATCATGTTAGAATGTTTCTAGACACTTAACTGGACATAATGTTTTACATAAATCCTTTGATTTCTGTTTAATTAATGGAAATCTCCGAGCTAGCTCAGCTCCATTTAAACAATTACATTAAAACAGTGGGTTAATTATATGGTTTGTGCAATCCTTTCTATCTTTCTTTCTGATTCTTTAAGATAACCAGCTTCTAACTTACTCACAACAGGAGCATGGCATTATGACAATATGTTGAAAAAGAACCTAGTCTGTCAGTAATAGTACAATGCCTTCTTCTATCAGCTCCTTCAAGTAATCAAGATATTGATATGCCAATCTGGAGTTCCTATGGCAGCACTTATGATCTTGAGAGACCTTTCAGCAATATAACTGAAAGGACTGTGCAAAGAACTCTCTTCAGCAGTGCCTTTTAGGTGTCTCTTAAAGATGTCGTGTCAGCAGCAATGATCAGCCAATGCTCCTATCCACCTTATTCCATGTTCTAAAGCAAATCCAACTTTCCCCTGCTTGCAATAAAATGCTTTATATAGTGATAAGAGACACCAATGAGAATGGCACTTGACGTACAGGAAGTATTTTGCCAGCTCGAAGGTATTCAGAGTTACAGTCAAGCACAGTAAAGAATGTTTGGTATCAGAACTGGCTGAGTGTTGGTGCTACCAACCCCCGGTGATTCTGTGCCAGGCTTGAGTCCTGGCTGGAACCTGACATTAGTGCTTGGGAACCACCATGAATAAATTAAGTTCTCCTACAAAGTGCATAATTTCACCACACGTTATTACAGTCTTTTACACAAATGCTTTGTGACCAAAATTGAACGTTTTCTACATCCAAGATTTGGATGAAGAAATACAGAAAATAATCCCTTTTTAAAGAGAGAACAATTTATCCAGCATAAAACAAAATGCCTAGTGCCTTTCGGCCCTGTTGGCATGAAGACTTTTCTGTTTATGGGAATGAGATAAACTTCTTAGAAGACTGAAGGCTTCTATTTACATTTAAGATCCTTGCCCAAGCCTGACTGCTGAAATCAATTGATCTTCTTATATTTAGTTTCAATTCTAGCAATTTTTGAGCCAGGTCTCTGGAATAGGTGGGGTCAGATCAGGTCAAGGAAGTTTTAGATGACACTAGTCAACTACGATCAATAATAGCCTGGCTTTCAGCTTGGATTTTGGGCAGAAAGTGTCTTAAACATTCTGGTAGCTTGATTACACAGATGGGGAAGTAGACACCTTGGACCCGTCAGTGGCTAAAAAGACAACTGGCCATAGTATTCTTCTGGATCATCTCTCCTCTGGATGTGACTTCCAGGCAAATTGTTCATAATTACAGTCCTTACTAGTTCTTCTGGGGGACAGAAACAGAAGATAGTACAGTACTAGTCTCTTTTGCTCATTCTCTTGACTACTGAGATTCTGGATTCTTCCAGGATATATTTCACCCCATGCTTTTATTTAGTACTGAGAAATTTAATCAGGAGAAGCTAGGACTTGCAGGTTGAGACATCTGTTAACCTATATGAGAGTTTACAACTGTCTTTAAATGGGGTGATATTTCCTCTGAAAGTCCAGGTACACCATCTGGGAGATACTCTGGATTCAGCACACTTAATGGAACTGCAATTACACTTAGTTACAAATAAAAAGTAATTGCAATTTGTTTTATTTTCCAGTAATAAAATAATTACATTACATTAAGACTATAAGTTAACAAAAGGTCAGTTCACTATTTGTGTGGCTTGAATGTGACCATTGACATTTCTTCTAATGTGTCTGGAGTAGAGATGTGAAGGCCTGGGAAAAAATGGAAAAATTCAGGGGGGGGGGGACGACGGATTTTTTCCTGGTTTTTTTTTTAAAAAAGCCTTTTGGTTTTCCCCCCAAAAAACTGGAAAAATTTAAAAAGAAAAAAATGATAATGGGATGTTTTATTTGAACATGATGAATAAAATATTTTAAGACAGGGTGTTCTAATATTTTCCAAATTATTTCTAAAAAATATGCATAGTATCAGATTATTCTAATTTCTGTGCACTGAGGACAAGCAAGTCCTAGGTTATAAACTGAACTCTCCAATGCAAGAACAATATGCATTTCTTTCTTTAGGAGGTGCTACTAGTGTCACAAGGAAAAGAAAAAAGATTTCACTTTTGCTTTTGCAGGTGGGTGGGTGTATTTAGTTCTGTCCTCTTTACTAGGCCTCAAAGCAGTGGAAGAAAATACAGAGCAACAAAAATGATTCTGCTTAAATTTCATGCCCGTTTATTGAAACTTAACCCCACTTCCTTCTATACTCCCCCCCCCCCCCTTCAATCTTTTAACCAGAATGAGAGCCTTGTGGCGCAGTGGTTAAATGCTTGTACTGCAGGTAAAACTTCGTTCACGACCTGGGGTTCAATCCCAGGTAGCAGGCTCAAGGTTCACTCAGCCTTCCATCCTTCCAAGGTCGGTAAAATGAGTACCCAGCTTGCTGGGGGGGGGCAATGTGTAGCCTGCACACTGTAATTAAAAATTGTAAACCGCCCAGAGACTACTTAAAGTGGTATGGGGCGGTATATAAGCAGAACACTTTGCTTTGCTTTGCTTTTATTTAATACTGTGGAGAGGAATTATGAATTGTTAATTCTGGATTTTTAAACATAATTTTGTAGAGGTTTTTTTTTTGTTCCCCATAAACTAGTAAACAGTTCAGGAGATTGTTACTCCATTTGTTACTTACAATTACAAATAAATATTATTTAAACAGTAAATTCTGTTTGTAATAATTATTTGGATACACTATATTTTATTATGCTAGTTGTGATAATTTTATGCCAATTCAAATTATCCATAGTCATATTTCATGTTCCTAAAGTAACAAAATATGACCTTCAAGCCGTAAAAGGGGGTGGGGAGTGCTAATGTAGCATTTTTTTCAATTTTTCCAAAAAATTCTGTTTTTCCCCTGGGGGGGGGAATGGTTTTTTCCCCCAAGCTTCAACATTTCCAGAAATTTTTCATTTCTAGCCTGGAGTACAGCCTTAATGAGCAGCAGATGAAGAAAATCACATATTTTAATGTTGAGGCTTTATGCTCTGTTGTGAGTGTTGAAGTAATGCAAAGACAGACTGAAAAAATGTGTTTTGTGTCTCAGATCAGCAGCTTGTAATGCACAGATATCACCTACTAAAGGTAGCTCTTATCTACAATTGAGAAATATGAATGTAAAGTTACTTTTAAGATGTAACTACAATAATGTCTAAGTATCCCCTTTGGTCAAATTACTTTTAAAAACTACCTTTCCAAGTTCTGGAGGCACTGCTGCCAATTATTGCCAGAAATGCTTTCAATCAACTTGGGTTGGCAACTGTACTGTTATTCATAGAAAGTTTGGAAATTATGTCATCTGAAGGATCTCTTACACCTTTATGAACCTGCTCCAAGACTGAGACCACATGAAGCCTCACTTCCTAATCCATCTATGACATCCACTAGATTGGTGGGGAAACAAATACAGTACTAGGGATTAAAGTTTTTGCAGCAGTGGCACTGTATCTTTAGAAATCTTCTCCCAGGCATGTGAGCCTTCTTTTTTTAAAAATGTGGTATGTAGTTATTCCAGTCCATTTTCAATAGCAAGGGCATTTTGTTTAACTGCATTTTCACACATGTTATTATCTTGTAAATTGCACTGCGAAAGGCAGCACACTACAAAAAATATGGTAAATGAATGAGTAATGAAACAAGGGCAGGGGGTATTTAGGAGGCAATTGTCGCATTGAACGTTTAATACCGTTTTAAATAAGAAAGCAAGAGAAGACAACTGTAGAATGGTGAGAAAGAGAAGCAAGAGAAGATAACTGTAGATCCCATTTCAGAAAATGGAAAGTTTCCACTTCAGATACTTAACTCATCCAGTGTGTGTACTATAAATTCTTCTCAGACCCCACCTACTTACAAGAGCAGGTACTGCCCACTATCACATCACACACTTCAGAAGTGTAAAACCTGGTTTAAACATATGCAGGATATTACAGAGACTTAAATTTCAAATTGGGCTATTTTTAATTATTTCATTTAGAATGTACAGTATTTTACTTTTGGATTCAATGTACCTCCCATCTTGGCACATATATTTAAAAATTATTAATGGAATAGTTAGCACTCCTGGAACCACTGCATGTAAAGACAGTTACATATAAGATATGATAATTAAGGATTATTAAATTAAATTAAATTAAATTAAATTAAATTGTTATTCAATATTTCTTTCCCTTTTTGCTTTTTATACCCAGTAAAATTAATCTCACGCTGTTCTAGTGCTGCAGTACATTTACCTGGCTCCAGTTTGGTAAAATGCTTTCCTCTGCATTTTCCAATGAAAAGGGTGGTGATCCAGAATTAGAAAGTACTTGCTGTGGACAGCTTTGTGCTTGAAGTTCAAGTGAGTGCAAACTATAACTGTTTTTCCATTCTGGGGGTTCAGCAGCATTTCCAAAAGGAGTTTCATGTAATGTGTTTTCTTGACCCTGATTGCTTGGACCAGAATTTGAGCTAGATTCTTTTTCCAAATGAAAAACTTTTCTGTTTTCTGGGAATGTGAACTCTCCATCACGGAAATATCCATTCTCTTGGGTGGACCTGCTCTTTTCTGGATCTTCTTTCAGTTCTCTAATCAAAAGTCTCTCCTGTTCTTCAGACTTAGTGCCTCTTTTGCTACTAAGGCGGGCTCCATCCACAGTGGGAGAATCACAGCTTGCCGCACTCAGTGGTTTTGCTTTAACAAGATCAATGGCCAGGTCTGTACTCACAAGCAGATCAGTTCTGCCCAACACAGCCTCCTGTATAGTGGACTCAGCCGGTGCCATTTCCCTGGGATGTGCTCTTATGTCCGTCAAGTCCTTGGCTGCCACATGAACTGGCTTCTCAAATTCTCCTATTTTTTCTGGCTCCTTCTCTTCTTCACATTGACTCCTTCTTGATTTCCTCCTAAAGTATTTTCTTCCAGGAGACTGTTTTGCAGGACTTAAGGGAGCTCTGGCAGGATCCAAGCACTGTTCATCCTTGTCAGCCCTGACACATCCACATATATTCCCCATTTGGCTCAGAGTGTATCCCAGCCACACAGAGAGACGCTGTCACTGCTCGGGGTTGTGTCAGCAGAACTCATTTCCAGTTTGAATTGAAGCTGCCGGCTTATGCCCTCGTATCTTTCGGACTGCACTCCCATCCTCAGGACGTGGCCATTTTGCTTATGAGAAATGCATACGCAATAAATGTTGTGGCACCGTGCCCAGGCTGGGCCTGTGTCTGATTAGACACTAAGGCTTATTTCTGGCCACCAATCCTCTTAAGCAAACATCACTGCCTCGGCATTAAACTGTAATGCCAGTGGCCTTTTGCAGGAATGACATAGCATCTTATCAGCAATAGAAAAGCTCAGGAGAGAATTTAACCATCATCTTCCTACCAATTGAAAGAGAAAGTAAAATGAACTTTGAAACACCAATACATTACAGTTCTACTAATGCCAGAGAGCAGAACACCAGAAACTCCCTTCAGTTTTCAAGTCTGTTTAGCAGCAGGGAATGAGAGAACAAAATCTGATTCTTCCTCACACAGATTATCCTTGGGGAGGAAAGAATAAATAAGATCCCACAGATGAATGTTTTAATGTCTCAGCGTGATCAGAGTTTCTACAAGCAAAGAGCAGTTTGCGTGTGGTCGTGAATTCTAGCTGGACATCTCAAGAGTAGCATGCAAAGCAAAGAAAAATAACCAGCCCTAAAGTAAGCTTGGGTAGAAAGCTTTAAAATTCTTGCAAACTGGAGATTATTTTGGTAAAAAAGTATAATCTCCTAAGCTTCTTTGAGTCCACAGGGAAAGGTTTTATTTTCTCTGCTCTCAAGTATGTATTTTTTTACCAGTTTATGAAATCCAGTTACTCTCCAGCAATAAAGTGAGCTCAAAGGCAAGTATGCGTGCTGTGTGACTATACACTATTGGCAAGGGTTTTCAATCCAATTTACCAGGTAGAAATCTGAAGCCTTAACTCCAGATTTCATTGTTCCTGCAAGGGGGCAATGACAATAAAGATTCCTATTCCTATTGTTTGTTTTCCAAAGAAATGCCCAGTATATTTTAATTCACAGGTTTACAAAGTTGTCTCTCAGTTCTTAGCTGGACATGCATAGGTATATTTGGAGAGTATGGCAGAATTAGTTACAAAAGTGTCAATGTACAACAATGCTATGACAGAGAAGAAAAACATTCACTTTTCCCATTCTTCTGCATTAAAATGAGAAGCTAGATTTTCTCTCTCTTAAAACTGGAAGGTATTCCTGCCAGCATAGACAAGCATTCTTGCACTTGCGAGAACAATTTTGTAAAATGGTCAAGTTGTGTAAACTGCAAAAAAACAATACAGTTGCTGACTTGTTACATAGTTATTTTTAAAAATCAGAGGGACTAGATGGTTTATCCGCATCTTTTTCATCAATCAGTCTTCTGTGCCTGCTCTCTCTGTATGTGGCTTCACAAATAGAAAATACACCAGTTTTGCACATTTTGCACAAATTATATAAACCTCGGGGGGGGGGGACTGCTTGTCCAATTTTCATTCTAGAAGCAAATACCTCTAAATTAATCCCTTTTTCCACAGGTAATTCTACCATATCAAGATAGTTTGGCTTGTCAAGAGCAAATAAGCTTGTGAGAATTCTTTGCATCTCTACATTATGAAACTCCGCTTCAGCAGAATTTATAACTGTACATTGTAGACTTAAGAGCAACAGGAATAACGTTGTTGTAGTCGTAGTGTTCCTTCTATTTTAACTATCAGTATTATCCAGAAAATTGTTCCTTCTTCGGGAGTGTCCAAAGTAGGACAGCCTTGGTTTTAACATTTTTTGCCTCTTAAGACAGTTCAAGCTTGATTTTATGTAGTACTTGTTTATTTTTCTGGCTGTCCACTCAGCAAACTCTCCTCCAGCACTCAGCAAAATCTCCTCCAGCACCACATTTCAAACATATTCGGTGTGTCTGTGTTGTTGTCAGCATTCTTTATTGTCCAGTTTCATATGGTGATCAGAAATACAAGATTGTGGATAGTCTTGGTCTCCAAGGATACATCCTTACATTCAGGAGCCTCATAGTGCTGTGGTTAAATGCCTGTATTGCAGGGAAAACTGTGCTCACAATCTGGGGTTCAGTCCTAGGTAGCAGGCTCAAGGTTCACTCAGCCTTCCATCCTTCCAAAGTCAGTAAAATGAGTACCCAGCTTGTGGGGGAACGATGTATAGCCTGCATACTGTAATTAAAACTGTAAACGGCCCAGAGACTACTTGAAGTGGTATAGAGCGGTATTTAAGCAGAACACTTTGCTTTGCTTTGCTTTTGATGATCTTTTCTAGTTCCTTAATTGCTGCACTTCCAAGTCTCAGTCCTCTTCTGATTTGTTGGATGTTATCTCCATTTGGACTGATGATTCCATCAAGGCATATAACTCTTAACTATCCCAATTTCTTCACTGTCTGTGTTAAAGTGATATATGTTTTCTGTAGTCATGATTTTTTTCTTTTGCTTATTCAAGAGCAGTCCTGCTTTGGCACTTTCTTTCACTTTCATTAGAAATCATTTCAAGACATTGCTGTTTTCTGACATATCTAAATATTAAATTATTAATGTTCCTTCCAATTTTTCCACCTCCTTCATCTGAACCTAGTCTGGCATACTGTTCATCAAGCCATGGTGTACTATTGCCAAAATTTCCTTTTTGTGGGCTCGGACAGAATTTGCTAATTGCAAGTCAAGCTGTAACAAAGAGGACAACTGCAGGGAACCCTGTCTTCCTAAAGTAAGCAAGTTGCTTGAATCATTCCACCCTAAGTATAACTACAACCTGAAACATGTGTTAAAAAAAGAACCCAAATCCTGCCGATAGAATATTTAGCCTCTCTAAAACAAGGCTGAGGGGGGATATGATACCGTGTTTCCCTGAAAATAAGACAGTGTCTTGTATTAATTTTTGCTCCCAAAGATGCGTTAGGTCTTATTTTCAGGGGATGTCTTATTTTTCCATGAAGAAGAATACAGTACACATTTATTGTTATCTTATTATCAGGGAGGCCTTATTTTTGGGGATGCCTTATATTTCAGTGATAGGCAAAACTGTAAGTGGGTCTTATTTTGGGGGGATGTCTTATTTTCGGGGAAACAGGGTAGCTATGTTTAAATATTTGAAAGGATGTCATATTGAAGAGGGAACAGGTTTGTTTTCCATGGCTTCAGAGACTAGGACTCGTGGCAATGGTTTCAAACTACAGGAAAAGAGATTCCATTTGAACATTCGGAAGAACTTCATGACAGGTAGAGCTGTTCAGCAGTGGAATATGCTGCCACAAAGGGTGGTGGAGTCTCCTGTGGAGGTTTTTAAGCAGACGCTTGGATGGACATCTGTCGGAAATATTGTGATGGGGTTCCTGCATGGCAGGGGGTTGGACTAGATGGCCCTTGAGATCTCTTCCAACTCTATGATTCTATGATTCTATTCTATGATTGAATAGCAGTGCTTCAAAACACAACCTGTGCTCCTGATAAATGTTTTTGTTAACCATGCTTGCCATTAGCACATAGGAAAAGTACCAGAAGTACTTACAGTGGACCCTTGTATAAACAAACAGTTTATATAACATAAAATCTGTACAACATAAAAAATTCTGGAGATCGGGGAAATTTGCTTAACAGAATCGCCTATGGGGTGAATCCCTGCAACGTAACAATGGTTCCGATTAGGGATTACTCTGTTTTCAATGCATTCCTATGGGAAATTTGTATAAAGGAAAATTTACATAACATAATTTCATTTGGAACGAATTAATTCCTTTATACAAGGTGCCACTGTATATCATAAGGATCATGGTTCGCACAGGGCCAGAACATCAATGTAGCACTCCATCAAGCAAACCCAACGAAAAACTATGAGGCCTTGTCGGCTCCTTAACATTTACTGCTTGTGCTAGCCTTTAAATATTTAACTACCCTGTTAGAAATTGTGTATGACCCTGAACTAAGTCAAACATACCTACTAAGAACAGAACATTTCTCAAGCACCTACCCTCTATCATTTTAATCAAAGAATATTAGGGGAGAAAGTAAGAGGTCAAAGGTTCAGAAAGCTAACAAAGACTTCCCGGCTTCCTGTGTGTGCCCACTACCCAGCATAACAGCGTTAATATGAGATGACATCATGATGCAGTACAGAAATGCCTGACTAACACACTTTGTTATTTCCTAGTGTGCACCATTACATCATTTTATCTCTTTCCTAAGACATTTTTATCTCTTTCCCAAGACAAAGGCTTAATTCCACGGCAGCCACTAGATGTAGAACGTCACTCAGTTTTAAACCAGGACAATGGAAATTTCGAGTGTCTTTGTTCCTTATTCTTCTGGCTAGGTAAATATGCAACAAACCACTTCAACCAGTAAAACCGACAAGTCTAGAAAAGACAAAAATCTTTTTAAAAAATCATAATGTAGCGCTGTGGAGCATGAGCCATAAATGTTCTCCTCTTCAGACAAATTAAGAGAAGAGTACACAAGGAAGGAGATACATCACTAGCCACACTGCAATAAAACAAAATTGCCCCTCTCCCCCCCCCCCCCCTTATTTTTAACCTGGCTAAGGATGACAATACTGTTTTGGTAATTTTTGAAAAACAGGCATGCTCTTCCTCTGCCTGGAGTACGTTAACATTAACAGTAAGTTATGCCATTCAAACAATAATTTTGGTGTTACAACTGTTGCCAGCTTGGCATTACAGTATTTTCTCCAATTGACAAGAAAGATGATTCAACAATGATTCAGACTATTAATCGACTGTAAGCACAATGAGGCTGCGAGAATGTCTTGTGTGTAGGACAAAAGCCAGTGGCACTGAAATAACTGTGTAATGCTATGTTGCACATCTGACAGTAAAATTCACACAAAGGTCTTAGTCGCATCTAGCTAACAGTTTTGCAGGAACAGCTGCACAACTAGTTGCCTAATCAAGTGCATACTGAATTCGACACAACTCCTTATAACCTTCTGCAAGTGTAACTTTCCACTTGCGGTGGGTTTTTCAAGCTTCAACAAAACCCTCAGCATTTTTCCACAAAAAGGTGTATTTTTACTTTTGAAACACAAAATACAGGTTTGTTTGGTTTTGCTCAAAATATATCTGCTCCACCACATTTTTGCTAACACAAAAACTGGAAAAAAAATCTCTCAGTAATTGGCAGTTCTTTCAATACAATGCTTCAGTAGACTGAATGAAGACAAGAAAAATGGCAAATATTCATGACATCCTTGATTCTAAGTGATAAACATAAAGGCGGTGATGACAGGACACAGTCCAATCCTTCTATAGAAGCATAATTGTCTGTACCCCTAACATGGCCTCAACTAAAGACTGAGAACACTGAGAATTTATTTATTTATTTATTTATTTATTTATTTATTCATTCATTCATTTATTCATTCTGCTTTTTAGCAGATGTATATGACAACAGTGAGAACATTTGTTTCCATCTTTGGAGTATAATGGGATATATGCTTATATATTTTTATTCAGAAACAAATGTGCCCAGATGTCAAATGCTTTAGGAATCCTTTTGTTGCTTACCAACCAGTCATTCATTGTCACTGTATGACATTTCCCCCCTGTTGAAGTTGTAACTGCATTTTTTTTTTGCTTGAAACATGGTAATTAAACAGATGTAATTAATTAAACAGATGTGGTCTAATCACCATATTACATCTGTTTAATTAATCTGGAACCAGCAGAACTACAGCAAAAGTATTCATGTACATAATAGAACATATAGTATTGTAAATTGGGAAATGACAATTCTGTCTTGTTTAGAAAGTAACTGTAACTAATGTTACCAGTTTAGTTATAAAATGCAGAAACACAAGCCTTGTTTTTTTCTCATACAAAAGAAAGGTGGTTTGCTGCACTCAGTAGATATCACTTAAAATCAAGAATGAAGCATAAGAGGTAGTCTTAGGTCTACCCTGCCATGTTGATTTTAAAATAAAGAACAGATATACCTAAGGAGATGATGCTGGACAAAAATCAACCCGGACAGCTATTTTGTAAGTTGGCATTCCTTACACAAAATGTACAAAATAAAGTAATAAAATTATGTGCTACCAGGTTGATTTAGATTTGCGATTCTCTTTTTCAGAGTTTCCTAAGCAGAGAATACTCGGAAACGGCTTGCCACTCCCTCCTTCGGGGGGGGGGGGTGCACCCTGGGACTGTGCAATTTGCCCAATGTGACACAGAATGCACACAGAAACAAAACACAATAGAAATAATATACTGTAGTTCCAATGCCTAAAGACTATAAAACTCCAAAATAATCAAATCATAAACTGGCTCCAATATTTAATTGGAAAAAATGGAAGTCCGGATATTAAATCTGGATGCATAACAGCAGACATATCAGAGAGGTATGTTTTTTTTAAAAAAAACAGTATGCGTGTGTGTGTATGAGAAAGAGAGACCAAGACAGAGAGACAGAGATTCTCTATAATCTATAGATACATAAGTCCAGCCCCATTGGACCATGTTGCTCTGTGCCTTCCAAGAAGAAGCCTGGCATCCATCTTGCCAAGTGAACTTTTCAGAACTCTCTCCTGGCAAATTACATCCCTTGCCATGTTTGGACTTCTGTAAATACTTTGAAAAAGAAAGCTTGCTCTCGAAAGCTCAACAGTTTTTTAAAAATTTTTCTACTATGAAGGTATCACCCACAGTCTAGTTTTGCTTTTGTTTTAATCGCTGCATGGCGCCAAACCTCTTTTTTACGGCAAAGACACATAAATAGATATAGATGCCTTTGAGGGCTGCTTTCTGTAAATGGCAGCCAATGTTATATTTAATATGAAGGACTAGAAGGGAAATAGCAGCTTTTCACCTCCCACAGCTAAGGATTAAATTCCAGATATTAAATACTTCCATGTTGAGATCTAGGACAAGATCAGTCATTGACCTTTTGTCTTCCTCTTTTAAATCATGAGCACATTATAACTGAATTCTTGAAGACAGAATTCAATGCTTCAGAAAGTCCAAAGGTACGCTTAAAAGGAAGATGTCATTGTCCAAGCTACAAAAACACTAAAAAAAAAACAATTCCAACAGACAACAGACTGCTCGCTCCTTCCCCTGTGTTCCCAAGGATTTGAGTTTCTGGCACTAACTCCCTAGGCACAGTCATTCTGGCTAGGGGCCCAGTTGATTTCTCTAGTTATTTCCAAAAATCCAGGCCCTGAGAAGCAGGGAATATGAATCCCATTTTGGTACACAGATGTTTTACAGAGAGCTGGTAGCGATAGGTGATATAAATCAAGGTCCACATTTCTGGAGCTCCTGGAGCCTCCTTCCCCATGCCAGTTGCCACTTGTACCAGCACTGAAGCTAGTTTGGGCTAGGTTCTCTTTGGGTAAAAAGGATATCAAGGCTGGGGTGATGTTGTGTCTGCTGGAAACTGCATCCCCAGGACCTCAGATCCCCAACCCCTTCCACAGCTGAACAAGATGGGTGGCTTTCTTTGTCGTCTATCCCTGTTTGCATCTCTGAGGAGGCACAAATGATCATTTGTGCTCAACTTCTTCCTTTCTCCCCCCCCTCCCCCTGTCCCCCCCCCCGACTCTCCTGGGGATGTCATGGGGGCCAAATAGGGCTCCTGGGAGAGTCAGAGACAACCCCCATCAGCAACACTAACTGGTCTTGCCTAGCATATTGAAAGCACTTAGAATAATACATTGGTTTGTGAGCATACTTTGTTCCGGAAACATGCTTGTAAACCAAAACACTCTTATATCAAAGCAAATTTCCCCAAAGAAGTAACAGAAACTCAGAGGATTCGTTCTGAGCTCCCACAGACCAGATACTGTACAAAATGCCAAAAGTCACAAAAGAAGTTGGCTAGAAGTCCACGTTCACACCATGGTTTAGGTACCTGGCTGCGAAATCTGCTCTGCTTGGGACTAACAACTGGATTTTACTTTGTATTTTTAATGTGACAATAATAAAGTGCATGTCGTAGCCCTATACACACTTGACTAGCTGCCCAATGAGAAATGGTTTGACAAAATAAGAATGTTGAAAATAAATTAAATAAAAATACAGTAATACCTCGTAAGACGAATGCCCCTTAAGACAAAAAACTCCTAAGATGAATGTAATTTCCTGTTTACATTCATCTTATGAAAGGCTGTCATCTTTCAAATGTCCAGCCATGAGTGATGGGGGGGCAGAGCGCACGTGGCGGGACATTTGTAAATGAGAAGCACGCTTCCCTTTTGAGCCTTCCATGGTGAGCGAACGTCAATGGGATCCTGCTCAGCCCACTTTTTGGCAGTGGCGATCTGCTCACTGTGGCAAGTGTGCAATTTTCAAAGGGCTGGAGCCAAGCTACCATCAGCTCCAGCCCTTTGAAAATTTCCTGCCTGCCCGCCGCAGCGGTCCCGGGGAAGAGGAGATGGTGGAGATTTCAATTCTACCTTCCCTTCCCCAATGCTACAGGGAAGGAAAGGCAGGATAGAAGCTGCCTCCTCCTCCTCCTCCTCCTCCTCCTCCTCCTCCTCCCCCCCACTGGCTTCGTGAAGGAGGAGGCGACAATGGGAAGGAGGCGGTGTGGGCAGGTGTGGGTGAGGAGCTGGCGCTCGCTACTTTCACCTGTCAACTTCAGCCGGGACCCAAGGCAGCGGGGCCTGGCTGGGTAAGGAATGT
Organism: Phrynocephalus versicolor; assembly: GCA_023846285.1. Classification (NCBI taxonomy): domain Eukaryota; kingdom Metazoa; phylum Chordata; class Lepidosauria; order Squamata; family Agamidae; genus Phrynocephalus; species Phrynocephalus versicolor. Next base: position 29,616,232 of record JAHTLZ010000122.1, on the reverse strand, counting down.
GCCACGGCGCTCAAGGGGTTTGACATTTGAAAGAGTCTGTAATGGAATGACTACAGCCTTTTTCAAATGTCCCGCCACAGCACTCTGACCCCCATTGCTTCTCCAGAGCAATGAAGAAGCCAAGACCAGAATGGGAGGGACGGCAAGATGAGGGACGGGAAGGGGACAGCGAGGGAGGAAGAGGCCAGCGGGATGGATGGACAGATGAACCAAAGGTGCCCTCCCTCCTTGGCTGGGCTCTCCCGGCGCTCCGTTTCCTCCCCCAGCCCGGCAGCTGGGGAGGGAGGGACTTTGTGTGGGATGTGTTTGTGTATCAGAGGCAAGGAGCCAGACAGGAAGGCAAGCCCGGTTAACTTCCCATGCCACTGGCTTGCAGGATCCCCCACTGGGCTTCGTCTGCTACGGGAGACCTCTATTCCTCTCTTCTCCCTCTGGTTTGGAGGCTGCCTGAGACGGAAAGTTCCAGACAATCACCCACAGACCAGCAGGGGAGGGAGGGAGGGAGAGAGAGCCAACATTGGCTCGCTTGTGATCATGTGACCTGCTCCAGTGCTTGTATATCAGGACCCTGCTTGTTGATCAAGGCAAAATTTAGAAGAAATATCTGCCTGTTCTGTAAAACTTTCTTAAACCAAGTTACTCTTAAACCAAGGTACTACTGTATGTTATGCCTAGAGATTCAAAACAGAGGTAATAAAATATTTTATCACCTCAGTATATGTGTGGGATCCAGATTAGTGTGACAGCAATTCAAAGAGAGTCCAAAGGCAACAGGAAGAATATATTTTTCAGTGATTGTTGTTTGGTTTACCATATTTTATTTTTACATCCCTGTTTGGCTTATGTGAACAACTGCTCCCAACTGGCATATGTTTAGATGATGCTTTGAATATTTATATTAAAAATGCCAACAGCATACCATGAATAGCAGATAAATATTTAAAATTCTGTCCATGTTTCCTAACAATGGTATGGTCATGATAAATGAAGATTAAGAATCATCTGGGCAAAAATGTTTGCAAACAAATTGCTGCTTTGAAGCACTGAAGCTGAGAACCGATTGTTATCACATACCATAAGAATCAGAAAGAGGCTTTACATAATTCTGTTAGTATACTGACTGCAATCATTCTAGTGCCCTCTAGAGTGATCCTGCATGACTGACACTGACCACATTTTAAACAAGAAAATAACACATCATTTTTAACATGTGATCTGTTTTCAATATAAATAATATTCTAGTAAAGCCAGTACTATAAACTGAGTGCAGCAGGACATTATTGACTTAAGCAAAAGGGATCCAGCTAAGCTGACCTTCATGGTTTCAAGTCCGTACGGTGCAATACTACAAAATCTTAACAAAAGCGGTTTGGGTTGAATGTTCCAGTTTTAATCATTTGAAAAATGAAACAAAGATAATTATTTTTCCAAATCTTAGTCCAAGGGGACTGTATCAAACACTAGTTCTACTTTGTCATTTTAATCCACTCCCACTTCAATACCCATTATAGGAACTGAAGTGTCAAATTAAATACAATGTCTAGCATCGGATTTGGCTTCACGTAACGTTCATATAATTTGCTCTAGCTAATTGCAATGTATAGTACACCATTGAGATGCTATGGCATACGTTTATCATGTGCCTGGTCACATGTCCGATTGCAAAACCATCACATACCATGACATCTTGTCAATTAGCTGCAACCATCTGTGGCAATCTACATAAATCTTATGCAAACATCAGTAAAATTCCAGCCAATTTGTACTTCAAGTTACTGATTTGAGTAAATATATAGAGTCCAATTAAAATTTCATAATAAAGACAGTCCTCTGTCTCTCCTAAGCAGAATTCATGAATTAAAAGCAACATGTAACATCTGATTTCTACCAACAGAAATTTCACAGAGTCTGGCTCTCATGATAAACTACTATACCATCAGGAGGGAAAACCACATACATATCCGACGCCCAACAGAGAAAACCAGTTCCATGTATTTTATTCATTTATTTGACTTGTATAGTGCAAGCCATTTAGCCCAAGGACTATTCTGGGCAGTGTACAACATATCAAAACATAAAAATATGCACATCCAATCAAAGTATGCCAACTACGACATAAATCAAATAACAAATACAATATAAATAATAAAATTTTGTAGAATAAGAAATTAAAATATAAATAATCAAGAAAGCCATCAAATTAAATAATACGGATCCAGGAATTTTAAGCTACTTTACCTGAAAGTGCAAAATTATGGTCCATATCAATCCCAAAGTCAACTTGGGATTCCCATCTGTTATGTCATCGTTCCTAATGTTCACCAGTTTCACCTGCCATTGTGTGGGAGGAATGCAAAAAAAAAAAAATTAATAAATATAGAAATGAAAATACATATTATTTTTCAAAAGTAGCGGCTATAACAAAAATGGCACAAACTGGGGACTGGATAAAAACCAGAACAGAACAGAACAGGCTCTTGATAATAAAAACTGATAGCACAACAAGCTGGATGTGATGAATACACATCAGAATGATATTTTGGAATTCAAAACCAAATTACTGTATGCTTTTCTAATGCTTTCATGCCTCCAAACCAGTCAGAACACAACAGAATGGCCGCAAATGGCAACTTCCAAGTAGGATCAGCCAGAAAATATCATTCTATGCCTTCTCCAAGCTGTTGAAATCAGCTTTGCAGGAAGGGGGAAATGATACAAAAAGGAATAGCAAAGGACACCTCAAAGGTGCTCAGAAATCTACACGCTTACTAAGACGCAATGCGGTTTGACTTAACCAATACTTTCTCTGGAGTACGCAATTAAATGAGTTTCTTCTTCTGATAAAATCTGAAACCCTTCATCCATCCTACTGAACTCAACAGAAATGTGCTTTTTAACAGTCAAGTGGAGGGTGACGCTGAAAGCACACTTATCAGGAAGTGTGAAGATGTCTCTGAAGACAAGTGACAACTAACAGTGTAGTGTGCTTAATAAAATTAACAGTGTACTGGAATCTGCTATGTTTCTTCATTTCCTCTGTGTTTCACTTGTGTTTTTAATATTGTTCTTATAAGTTTTAATCTGATCGTTGTTTGTCTGTGAGAATTCTTAGTCATCCAGGTGAGTTTCTGGAAGATGAGTCATTGCAACTGGACTTCTTTTCTTGAAGGTGGATAATGGTCTGGATAGGCTCATTAGGTTCCTTCTGACAAATCAGAATCACTTCACACCTCCATAGCTAACAACCCATACATAATGGGTGTTGGGAAAGGTTGCATAGGTGGGATTTTCACGCACCCTAGAACAGTGTCTTAACAAGCCTATTCAGACCACTGTCCACCCTACAAACCTATTCAGGCCATTGTCCAACTAATGAGCATATTCAGACCAATTTGATGTGAAATCAAGGTGAACTATAAATTGGAGGCCTCACCGCTAACTGACAAAGCTGTTTGGATGAGCAGTGAAACGTTTCAATCTCTCAAGAAAAGAAGCTCAGTTACCACAGCTCAACTTCCAGATGATCACTGTTTGATAAAGTATATTATCATAATTTATTATCTAGCTTTTAACTCTGCTTCCTTTAAATTCCGCCTTGAATCTTTGGCAAGAAAAGAAGCATCTAAACAAACAAACAAACAAACAAACAGATTTCTGTCCACTGATCTTCATTCCTCCTTAAAACATTAGTCACCTGCAAATCTAAAACATTGAAGGGTTTAGATTTGTGGGTATTGTTTGTGGACATTAAATCTATTATTTCTTGTTCTAACAGTTCAAATGCAAACGTAGGGTATTTAAAAAATTAAAATATAAGACAGGGAATCAGTTTACCTTGAAAACTAGCTCAATAGTGCTATATAAATTGTTGTATTAATATATTTCATCTGGGAAAGAGAAGATCTTAATATATTTCATTTATTAACCTTAATCTGGTAATCATTATGGAAATGTAACTACCAAAATATCCTGAAAAGCATCATGTATTTGATACAAACCAAAAGGGGGTCGAAAAAGATAAAACAAAAAGCAAAACAATATAGACAGCTATCATGACAAACACCAGAAGATGGCACTGTAGGTGCCCTGTATAAAGTAAAACAGCCTCTCTAATAATCAAGTAGCAGAAATAGGTGGGGATGGAAATACTGTACTATGTATATTGCTATACAGTATACTGTTTTGAGATTTAATAGGACTTTGCTCACAAATGAAGTGATCAACACAAGTTTAGGAAACTAAGGACTTGCTAAATTTTCTTTCATTGAAATCAGTGGAGCCTGAGTGCTTGCATATTAATGCAATGTGCACAGGCTTCCTTTTAGCTCACCACTACGGCAGTGGCACTTGTGATACAAAAGATTCAGCATCTCTAAAAGTATTAGACTCAATTAAAGTCTTTACTTCCATTTACTTCTTCTCACTTAAAGTCTCTACCTCTACATCCAGTTGAAAGAGTATTCTGCAGGACGGAGAAGATGGGAGGGATGGTTGACAAAGGGTAGGGGGAATATGGCCGTAGTGACGCACTTGAAGGGGTTGGGGGAATAAAAGAACTGTGTGGGTGGGCAGGAAGAAAGACTGGTGGAGGCCAATGCCTCTTTCAACAACTCCTCCAGCCGACCCATGAAATGTCCCTTTAACTAGTGCCTCTGCTTCTTTTTCTTCTCTGTGTCTGCCAATATCTGCAAAAATGTTTCCATAAACTCTTTCAGACACTTGTGCTCATAATACGGGAATGGTTATACAGTACATGAAGTAGAGGACTGAGTATCCCAGGAAAGGAAAGGATCTCAACAAAGGGAGCAGATTGCACTTCATCCATTACACAATCGCACAGGGGCAGGTATCATCTGGAAAATTCTCAAGCTATGCTCTTGCAATTCACTTCTAATGCAGAAGCCAGCTTTTTTGCAATCTATTCCTTCAAAGCAGTTCCCAGTGTGGGCCCATTCCTACTATCTAATTTCAACCCTCTCCTATGAACTGTCATCAGAGCTACCTGGAGTCCAGGTGGCAGGGTTCATGTCCAGAGGAATGCAGGTGAAGTGAATCTCTAGTACAGTCATCCCCTGCCTATCGTGGGGGTTAGGGACCTGACCTGACCCGCAATAATTGAAAATCTGCAATATGTGGATGCAAGTCGAGTCAGGCCTGGAGGGACCTAGCTGGGGGCTCTTGTACTTACTCCCAGGCTGGCCCTACCCCAAATGGGCCTGTGAGAGCCTTCCCAGGCCTTCAGGAGCCCCCCAAAGGGCCTCCCTGCAAACTGGAAGTGACTTCCGGTAAACCGGAAATCATTTCTCAGGCCTCCGACAGGCCTAGAAAGGCTTTCGGAGGCCTCAGAAATGAATTTCAGCGATCTGGAAGTCACTTCCGGTTTGCAGGGAGGCCCTTTTTAGGCCCTCACAGGCCTGTTTTGGACAGCTCCAGTCCTGGGGTAAGTATGGGAGGCTTGAAACAGGACTTTCCCTCCTTACCCCAGGGGGCCTTTTTTCATACACTGTGGTCCCGCAATATAGCGGGACCGCAGTATATGAACCACGAAAGGGCGGGAGACCACTGTAAAACTCATCTGCAGCCTTGTTCTAACACAGATGGGGATGATGCACACACACAAATTCCTTTACAGCCTCTATATTTGATGGACAACAGTATACTAACAGTACCATCTGGTTCATATCTACTCAGAAGTACGAACTACTGAGTTCAGTGAGATTTACTTCCAGGTTAAGTGTATGATATAGGATTCTGACTGCTGATATTGCTTTCTACTCTGGTTGTGGTGGTCCTGTACGCTTCCTCTCCTTCTTCCTAGTGGACATACAGCACAAAAATATTCACAATACTGATTTCTTTTGCGTTGTCATGAGAGAAGATTAGGGGAATATAAGTACACATGGAAAACGAGATGTGTGCATCTGCCAAATGAGGATGAGGCACGATGTAGGAAAATAGGAGAGTGATGGAAATATATATATACAATGTTGCATAAGTCACATGACATCAGCAGCAGCAAATTTTCAGAAATTAAAAATGTCCACATTCTGTCCCAAAATGCTCTAGTCTAGTGTAACCCATTTCTTCATTGCGAACCCATGGAGGCTATGGGATGGGAAGGAGAAGTCTTTAATAATGCAGAATGCCACAGTTGCAACAGTCACTTAGGTAACATCATTCCAATAAAATCATCTAAGCAGCACCACTTTTCATTAATTAATGACTTTCCCATCCTGCAGTTTAAAGAGATTCCTGATTAAGCAAGGAATTCCACAGGAATCTCAGAAACTTTCTGACAGAAATCAGAAATGTTTTATTTCTGAAAAATTGCCACTACTGATGGCATCACCAGCCTTATGCAGTATAAGTTACAGCAGCAGAATTTCAACCAGCAAGTTTTAACTTAGCTTCTTATAGTATCTTACCTGTCGTCTTTTCAAATAATCAAGTGCAATTTGTACATTCTGTAGTCTGTGAAAACGCATCCGACCTTTCTCTCTGGGCTAAGAACAGAAAATGAACAGTGTAAGGTTTCCTATAGAACATGCAGTACAGGCATATTAATGACAAAACAAAAATATCCTTTCGGAACTATCTATTTAAAATGTTCACAAACACCCACACTTGAAAGATAATCAACAAGTTTCATAGGAACTGTACTAGCACTGGAGAAATGTATATACTCGAATATAAGCCTAGTTTTTCAGCCGCAATTTTGGGCTGAAAAGGGGGGCCTTCGACTTATATGCGGGTCAGTACTTTTAGCTACTGAGGCAAGTGTTTGGGTCGGTGGCTAAAAGTCATTTTAAACATTGCATGCTGCTTCTCATGACCCCCCTCTGCATCACAGGGGACTCTAGGGTGGGAAATGTAGCAGGGCCTGGCAAGTGCTTGGGTCAGTGGCTAAAAGTCATTTTAAACATCACACACCACTCCCCCAGCTTACAAAGGAGGAGCTGCCAGGCCCTGCTGCATTTCCCACCCTAGACTTATACTCGAGTCAATACGTTTCCCCAGTTGTGGGGGGTTAAATTAGGGGCCTCGACTTATACTCGGGTCAACTTATACTCGACTATATATGGGTAATTGTGGTTTAAACTTTACAGAAACCCTTTTTTGTCCTGCTGCCTTCTCTCTTTCTTTTGATTCACTGGCATATGAAGCATTATCTCAAGTGCATTGAAGCTGAAAAGAGTTCACATAAAGGTTTATTTAAACAGGCAATTAGGTTCCTTCAATAAGATTTATGCATAAATATTATGTGTATATTTCATACATCCATTTCAGCATGAGGTTAACTGTACCATATGCCACTGTCTCAGTTCATATTGTAAGCCTTTTTAGGACCTTTGACTCTGTAGAGTGGTGACTACGCAGAGGAGCTAGCTCAGAACTAGGCCATTTGATAAAGGACTGAACATTCTAATCTAGTTGTTGACTAGGGAGGTAAAGGACAGGGATTACACCTGGTTGGGGAGCATTTTTCCTTCCCCAGGATCCTCTGGCAACTGGGACACCAAAAATAACATAAAATGCCCTGCAAAAAAAAATTAATTAGAACTGCAAAGCTTCCAGTGGTGCAGTTTGTGAGAATGGAATTTGGCAATGTTAAGAGTGTGGCCTGTTTTAAAAGTGTATCACTATTCCTGGAGGCTTCCAGAAGCTGCAGTTAACTTTTTTTCTCCTGTTGCTGGAAATGTACTGGGCCATGGGAGGGCTTTGGGCCACAATATAGCCCTGGAACAGACATGAACTTATGGAACAGCACTTTCTTACTGCTGATTTAGAAGCACTACAGTAACCCTAAATGTAACCCTAAAACTCACCTTGTTGAGCAGATTCGTTCTAACTGGGGACATAAAATGAAGTCCATTAAGTCCCTTTGAAATGGAACAGTTAAATGTGCAACCCATCTCTTCCACCAAAAGCAAACCAGTGAGAAGTGTTTATCTTTGGCTGGTTCATGGGCTCTGTTTGCATTTTAAGCACAAACTATGATCGAGAGATGTTACATCCACACAGTCTACATGCCCATCAACACTATTCCCTAGAATTAACTCTCCTGACTTAATCATTAAGCTGCCTGTAAGGATCTCTGAACTTGGTAGCTGTTTAAACCAGGGGTGCCCAAACTTTTTGTAAGGAGGGCCAGATTTGGTGGCTGAGAATGTGTCAGGGGCCGGTTGCTCCCCAACCCGGCCACCCCACTGCAAGCCCCACCCACTTTCTTTTTTAAAAAATGGGGTGAAGGGGGGGGGCAACCAGCCGCGGGCCACTCAGAATGGCCTGGCGGGCCGGATTTGGCACCCCCCCCCCCGACCGGACTTTGGGCAGGCCTGGTTTAAACTTTAAAGGAACAGCAGTGTGACCCCAGAGACCTCAAAATGCTTCTAAGGGTGCCAATACAGAACTGCTCTGGATGCTTCAAGACAAGTAGTTTTTATTCGTCACATTCATGGCTCTAAGCAACATTCATTATTACATATGTTCTAACCCTTCTGTTTTACAGTCTCCAGGAACTACGCGGAGGCTTCTCACACAACACCACTGACATGAATGGAGGTTAAAGAACAGCAGTGCTTGCTAGGATACATCAGAATATTCCAAGCACACATTTTTGCCTAATAGCGTACATTCTGCCAAAAACTAGCTCTTGGCAGAATGTATGCAATTATTCATTTCCCCCAGAGGAAATAATGCCAAATAATAGGTCGTAACAAGCATTTCACTATTAACCAGTGAGAAGCTAATTTTTGCCACTAAAATCTATTCAGGGAAATGCAGCTTTTCATGGTCTATGAAGCATGTACAGTACTAGTATGGCCTATTTATTAGGAAACATATTTGCTACATATCAAAATTTTCTCTTTTTCTTTTCATTTTCTGGAGTACATACATGATACTAGGAAACGTACATGTGGAAGACGATACACCAGTAACAGAAAAGAACCTGAATTTTTTGAGGGAGATCTTTGATCAGGATACTACATTCCCACCAATTCCTTCTCTTATCACCTTTCTTAAAAACCCATGTGGGTGATCAATTATGAATGATTTGATATTTTCTACATGTATCCAACTATGTAAATTATTCCAAATTCCAGAAGAAGTAAGCACACACTGGAAGAAACCCTGTCCTCCAACACCTAGGCATTTCATGCTTGTAGAATTTCAAGCATTACCAAACAATTCCACAACTTTATTTTTTGGCAGAACTGCTTATGGAACACAACACGCAGAAAGAAGGTGAAGTCAGCTCAATGAGCTATGAAGCAAAACAAATTATACTCAGTAAACATAGCAAAACTGCATGCAGTTAGTGTAAAATCATTAGGAGGAAGAAGTATACAGATAGTAGTTACATTGTCCATTTAGCCATCAGAGAATAGTTGGGTGGAAGGAGTTACATCTAATGTGATTGGATAAAGACAAAATATTGATGTCTTTCTTCCTGGCTTCAGATTTTTCACAAACATTCGCAAGAATGGGCAGCGGTATGATACAATATAAGAACGTCTACAGCTCAGCGATGAATTATTTCCTGAGACGAATCTCGAAAGCCAGCCAAAAAAAACAAAAGGGCTTATTTGCAGATACAGCTTCAAGACCCCACCTGCTCCACTTTCCTTTGAGTGCCATGTTCTCGTAGAGTACTGACGATCAGTAGCACAATCTTTTTTTTTTTTAAATCTAAAGCTATTCTAAACAGAGGAGCTGTGCCCACTGCAAACTATTGGCTTAAAGCCAGAATGTTCTTCTATGGCCCAGGCCACACTTCCCATCTATTTTTTCCTTGAAGGATAACCTGCATCAGACCAAGTTATGACAGACCTTTAACATCCTTAAACCTACTAAAGTCGTCGATGGCTTTCCTGTGCTCTCTGTACGAAAACACATTGAGCAACTCTCCTTCCCGTTAGGCTTTGGTCCATGGCTCTGGGTGCAGAGCACTATCCCCCAAGTAATCATGGAGCAGTAGAAGAGAATGATTTGGACTGCACACCTGCTTGTGCATGCACACACACACACACGCACACACACAGTGAGCAAGAAAATGAAGAACTGCTCACTGGCCCAGCTGGACATTTGCCTGGTAAAAAGGAAGGCGACTTGGGTCTTACGTTGTGGCTCCATCGTGGTCGATAAATCATCTCTCTTGAACTTACTTGAAAGCACTACCCACCAATAATAAGTACCGTATTGGAAAGAAGGTGGATACAGCTCACAGTTTAATTTCTCCCAATGCCCTGGAGAAAGGTTGTGGAGGGTCATTGTGAAAAATTAAAACGGATTATGACTCTTGCTGCCTCTTGTTGCCCTGAGCCGGATTTTGGAACTGGTTTCAGGGTTGTGTCTGTGAGAGGGTTCTAAGGCCTTGGCAATTGCACAAAGATGCCTGATGCTGAAGTCAGAATTTGGAGATGCCCTGCCCCCAAAATATCAATATGATCAGGACACAAATACATTAATTTCATAACTCTGAGGGAAACCACTAGGACTAACCCTAAAATGCCTGGCAGTGGCACTAAATAGTTGAAGCATGGCACTGAGACATGATGATGAAAGAAAGCCAAGCCGCAATAATCACTAGAATGATGAAAGAATCCCAGGCAACTTGGTATCAGCCAGACTATTACCATAAGACACAGCACTGTGAAGCAGCTTGTGCACCACTGGCATCATGGGAGCTTTAGAGTCAGCTGGGCATAAGGAAGCGCAAGCAGACTGACATTTTATAGCAGCATCCATATTCAGTGGCTTCCATCCTAGGGGTCCTTTCTGTGAATTGAAGGGCTCCAGATTGTGGCTTACCAGAGAATCCATCTGGGGAAAGCTGGAAGGCAACCAACCACCAGCATTCCTCACAGTCTCATGTAATGCTCCAGCCCTCCAGAACAATTGTTTGCATGGAAGGGGGGAGCGGCGTTGACAAGGATATTTGGGGGAATCAAGAGTTGCCCCCTTATAATGGAAAGGCACCCCATCTGCAAGCCAAGAAGCCTTCATACCCTGAGCACTGTGTAGGGAATATGGTCAAGGGCACAAATCACAGGAAGTCTCCAATGCAACACCACCAACCATAGCACTCCTTCTAGCAAATTACTCTTGAGCAAGTGTGTTAAGGGCTGAATCCAAATGTGCCTTTACAACGGTTGTCTGGTTATTGTTCTTCACTAATAGAGCGATGCCCACTCTTTCCAACTTCTCTGACAAAAGCTCCAATAGGTGCATTTTATTCCCAGAGAAGCATGTGCACAACTGCAGTCTTAAAAGTTCAAACTTCTGTGCACAAAATGCTTAGGAACAGAAAACACATGCCCAGAGAAAACTTGGGAAATGGCTGGGATGCACTCTATGCAGAAAGGCATGAAATACAACAAGAAGTACAACAATAAGATCAGTAATTGTCAAAATGAAAGCAAAACATGTTATATGGAAAGTAATTTCAATATATTCTCGAAGGCTTTCACGGCCGAGATCTCATAGCTGTTGTGAGTTTTTCAGGCTGTTTGGCTGTGTTCTGGAAGTTTTTCTTCCTAACATTTTGCCAGACTCTGTGGGCGGCATCTTCAGAGGACAAGGAGTGCAGGGAAGCAGGAGTTCTCTATGTGCTCTGGGGTATAGAGTGAGTGAGTCTGTGTGGTTTTAACGTTGTGGGAAAGAGGAAACTTATCCTATGTAGTAGAATAGGTGTTAGTCATTGTATTGTGATGGAGGGATTAAGAAGTTTCACTGCAATCAGCGGTGGCAGCAATCCTTCTCTGTAGTTCATGGGTGTTGTTAGCTGTTCTATTGTGTGAACTGATCACTGGTGCTTGTGGCTGGGTGGGAATCATTGAACTTTGACCTTTTGCAGGCTGTAGTTTTCAGTACTAGAAGCCAGGCTTTGCTGATTTTTAGACTTTCTTCTTTTTTGTTGAAACTGTGCTTATGCTTGTGGAGTTCAATGGCTTCCCTGTGTGGTCTGACATAGTGATTGGTAGTGTTGCCCAGTACCTCTGTGTCCTGGAAGAGGATTTCAATATATTTTAATATATTTTAAAGCCAAATATGTAGTCAGGTATTTTCTGTGGCCTCATAAAATGTACAAAAATGTCAGAGTGCAGATGCTAAGGAATATGAATCAGTGCATTCAAGAAAAGAAGACACCTCAACAAGTCTTATGGCTTTAGAGTGACAAGTTTTCTCATGCCCAGGCCAATTCTTTTAAGACTGAAGCAACCTATTTGGGACAAATCAGTACCCCATGTCTTGCCATGCTTTTTGCTTATAAGCAGATATTTCCCATCTGGAAGACAGAAGTTATTATTTAAATGGTTGTTCATCACTTGCTATAATGTCAATGAATTATCTCAAAGCTATCTCTACACTCTTATCTATTAGCAAAAAGATGCTATATCTTCAGCCAATGAATTATCCGATCCAGAAACCCAATGAACTCCAAGTGACTGCATATTTTTCACATCTGTCCCTCAACATCCTTCTCTTTCACCTCTCATTTGTTTTTTTCCCATCTATTTAACATATTATTACAAACTCCCTGTGGCAGGGACCGTCACTTCCAAGATTAATAGGGTTATGGATCAGGTTGCAAATGATGTAATGTAATTACATTGCCACATATAAGCCAAATTTGAATGTTGGAAATTGTTTCACTAAATTTGTGGCACAGTCTGTCTTTAAGACCATGATAAAGAAATACACCTGAAAGAATTTAAAATGTTTAAAGTTTGAAAACAGACTGGCAGAAAAGGACAATCCGCAAACAACAGAGGGGGAGTGGCACAAGGAGCTTTTCATAACTTTCCAGTCATTTCAGAAGGTCTGGATGGACTGTCCAAAGTCATTGGTAATACCAAGTGTTACTCTACATTAGAGGCGTTCCCCTGTATACACACATCCGCACAACACACAATGCTCAATCCTTTCTAGTGGGTTACACAGCACACCACACTACAGATTTACTTTCAAGTCAGTGATCACCACACATCAAACGCTATAGTAGTAGAGTTATGGGGGTCGGCACCTACCCCCTTATCCTCATCCTCCTCATCCTCATGCTGTTGAAACGTGCAAGCTTCTGTTGAACTCACCAAACGTAAGGTCTTCAAAAAATCTCGCTCCCTTGGCTAATGAACATAACAAACAGGAGATAGGAGAGCAAAGAAACAAGACACGGCACAAATGAAGAAGAGAAGAATACGAACAGAAGAAGAATCTAATGAATGAGACAAGTGCTGAGCAAGGGAAGTAGAAATGCTGACAACAAAAAGAAATGATACCACAGGGAGTGTTAAGACAGTTACAGGTGGGCGTATTTCCCCCCTACGGTTTATAACATTTTAGCTTTTATGCATAAAGAATACTTAACATCCCACACCTGCTAGATTCCCCCCCCCCCAAGTAAAAACAGAAAAGACTTATGCATTCCAGGAAAAAAAATCTTACAATTACACAAGGGAGGGAATAAAATATTATCCAGTTATTCAGAATTCCCAAATTCTATACAGTTCTGAAACTTGACTTTCTTTTGAGTCCCGCAGTTACTGGAAACAATGAATTAAGAAAGAGTCTGGACAATCAATATTGGTTAAGTAAACATCCTGAAGCCCAAGACTATTAATCAGATTCTTAAAATACTCACCAAGGTGTCTCCTGAAAGAACTTCTAAAAGAGAAATCAAGTTATGTCCATCTCTCAGGTCTTCATACAGATCATTTACATGCTTCCGAACCTAGAAAGAAAATCAGATATTAAAGTCAACGTGCTGTCTTTTTCCAACATCTATGATGTGATGCTGCTTCATAGTTATGTATCTTTACTCAGTAAGGTGAAACTTCCATGTAAATGTCTATAAAACTACAGTCTAAGTTTTAAATTAATCATAGTGTCTTGCAGAATATTCACTCCATGAATTCAATCATAACACACTTTAAAAAACTGCTAGAGGAAAAGACTCTTACTGCATATTCAATAGGAAATCATATTTGCACCCATAAAATCGAAAGAGTGAGAACAAGAGCTATAGTGTAAAGTAGAACATAAAATTATGAAAATACTTAAAAGCATGTCAGCAATGTGACAGCCAATACACCTGAGGCAAAATAGTACCTGGACTTAATAGAGTCTACTGAGATCAAAGTAATACCATATTTATATGAGAGAAGCATGAAATCAGTTTGCTAGATTGGCTTCTGAAAACCTGAGATAATTTTTCTGAAGAGAGGGAACTCTGAGAAGAGCAGAATGCCGGTTTTTTGTTATTTTGTTTTCTCCATATTTCCTTCTCTCAATAGCCACACCAAGTTTTTCAGAACATCCCGTGTATCAGAGATGGATAGATAGTCTGTAGAGGCCTCCCCATTCCACCTCCCACATAGAGAGACCATCCCTTCATTAAACTGTATTCAGGAGATGTTCAACACAAGTGGGAACAAAGTCAGATTCCTGGTCTACTGATTTAAAGCTGCAAGATTATATTTAATTTTCAAGAATTTCAGTGATGCTATAGATCTGTGTTACTTCTCTCTCTCTCTCTCTCTCTCTCTCTCAAGTTGATACCGCCTATTGGGTATCAACCTCATGCATAGCACATGACCCTCAGTCTGAGTCTAACCATTCCAACACCATTTAAAGCAACACACAACAGTTGTAAGGGTTTGCTATACAGTAGGACCCCGGTATCCGCTGGGGATTGGTTCCAGGCCTACCTGTGGATAATGAAAACTGTGGATAAGAGAGAATGCCAAAACCTCGCCCAAAACTGCTGTTTTGTGACAGCAGCGTGCTTTCTGGCTGCAGTTTTGAGAAAGTAGCTTGCTTTCTGGTTGCTGTCTGTGACAGTAGCTTCCTTTACACTGCTGTTTTATGAGAGCAGTTTGCTTTACAGCTGCTGTCTGTGACAGTAGCTTGCTTTGCGGCTGCTGAATTATTTATTTAATTTTTTCTGCAAACCGTGGATAACTGAATCAGTGGATAATGAACCAGGGGATATGGGGGTTCTACTGTACTTGCAATCAAAACTAGGTCATATTATTCGGCTGAATGTAAGTGGTAAGAATGTGTTCACCTTGTTTCTAAGACGTTCTCTGATTTTTCAGATCTATTGTCCTAACACTAAATGTCACTTAAGCCATTTAGTGTCATGGCAGCAAATCTGAAAAATCTAAACTTTGGCATCTAAAATTAAAAATATTTATTTTACAGGTTGCAAAGAAATGTGAATTTTCCTATAGTAGTCTGTCAAATAAAAGTGAATATCTACCCACCCAATGGGGCAATGTGGAAAAAAAGAGGTACAGGTAGTAAATTTTCAATTAATGTAAACGATTTATTTCTGGTGCCAGATTCAGGTTACACCATAGTTGTGGCATTCATCCTGCAAAAGTTGTATTATGCCAGTGAGGGTAAGTAAGAAGGTCTGACTCTATAATACAAACTGTGAGTGAACACAATTAAAACTTAAACCAGATAAACTGGAAGAACTGGAAGAGCAGAGGATCTGGGGACCAGGGCTACATAGCCAGTGTTGCTTTCAAAGACTACAAATTATATATTATAATATATATCATATGTATAAATTTCTTTGGTTTATAATATATAAGTTACAATATTTATTATAACCTATATATTATAGACCAAAGAAGTTGAGATTGTTTTTCATTTCCTTTTTTTTTTAACGTCAAGAGTAGGATAACTATTTAACTGTGATAGCCCTTTGGCGATTTGAATATTACTGAATAATTATTACTCCTGGTAACAACCTAATGAATATTCAGTGCCTATCCGTTTATACCAGATGCCTGACTACTTGGATAATTTCCTAAAAAGCAGTCATATTTTTCAGATAATTACACTGTATATTTTGAAGGATTATCATGCATGTTTCTGAACTGTGTATCGAATTGCCCTAGCAGTCTTTCCAGCTTGGAGCTGAACTAGCTGGAAAGGAGTGGGGGTGGGGAATGGTGATCAAGTCCAAGCATTATTCTCTAGTCTACTCTTCTTTCCTGGGTTGAACTGCCCCCAGGTGAGTTTGTTAGGTTCTCAATTGATATATTTCAATGGAGGCCATGAAGCAAAACCGAAAGGTAACCCTAGAAGCTGAACTTGCTTGCTAAACACTAATATACAATTCAAGGACAAAGCAACAAGGCCAGATATCAGTGGTAGGAAATCCACCATTCTTGCCCAGATTCCACAAGCAGTATGCATGCAATCATGTCAGATGCCTTGAAAGAGATATGGAGGACAAAAGAGAGAGAAGAAAAAGAAAGAATATAGAACATATAAAGCCAGAAAGGAGGTGCCAAAGAGAGAGAGGTGAGCCCCCCCCAAGAGCAAAATTCTTAAGGGGGCATGGGCCACCCCACCTGGCATGGTCCCACAGCTGCTTCTTACACTCCTTGTCCACCTCCTGCCAGGGGGTGCCAGGCCCTCTTCCGCCGTTGCTGCCAGAACAGACCTCAAGTGGCTCCAAGGCTGCTTCATGGCATTTCCTACTGCATCATCATTCCCTACCAGACTCATGTGGGTTTTTTTGGGGGGGGGGAGCATGTGACCCATGACCTGCAATGCTTGCCTTGCGCCAGGTGTTGGAAACACATGCTATGCCACTGAGGACAAGACAGGAGAGTGGTTTTCTCTACTTTTGGCTCCATCCACCACTGGCTTAAGGCTTGCCCACTGCCGGCGTGCAGTTCCTAAGAGATTATTCTGAAGGAGAGTGGATGTTGTACATGGTGAGGAGGGCAGGTTGCCCACTCTACCTCCTTGCACATCATGAGGCAATGTGGCTCAGTTTCCTGGTTTAGGTTTTCATTGAATAGCTCAGAAATGATCATGTCAACTGGGAAAATTACAGAAACAACATAGAACAAGCACACAATGTGCCTGCTGCCTTCACACATACTTACAAATATATTACTTGCTGCCCCATAATATCCTGTGGGTGATCAAATCACCTTTAATTAAGAAGTAATATTTGCATCACAAGTAAGGACAATCTAAGAGTCAAGTCATCAGGTTTACCCTTGCTAGCTGCCTAATATTCGTGGCTTCCCAGAGAGCCACTCAAATGAAATACTGGCTGCATTCTGATACTGTATCATACTGAATACTTTTACAAAAATGAGCCACAGTCACTTTAACTTTACATGTTCCTCTTCTCTTCACCGTGGCAGTGAGCACTGCTTGCATTTTAGATTACCAACAGGTTTCCACTACATTCAACCTATAATATACAGCTCATCTTAATTATAATTAGTGAAAACACACCACTTCTAAAAACTATGGTTTGAAATTGGGTTAATTCCACTAGTTATAATAAAAAGCATAGCTGTGAAGATCAGACAGCATGACAACCTGCAGTTAATGTAAACTAGATACAGGAAACTTCCAGATTAATCCTCATAGCGGGACTGAAAGAGCAGAAGAAGGAGAGCGGGATGTGTGAGCACAGCACTCATCATGGCTCACTCACTCTCAGCATTCCTACCTGAAATCTGGCAGTTTATTTGAACACAGCTATGAAAACAAGCATGCCCCCTGCTTGAACCTGAGACATTTGGGCAAGTGAACAAAACTGGGGCTTATGTGTAATAGCAACATAATCTTTCCCAAGCACCTGAAAACCTGTGGAGTTAAGACTGCACCAAAACAAAAACAAACACTCAATAATTGCATGCCAATGCACATTTTGCTCACAGTGCCTAGTCAGGAAAATCAAGGCATTTGTGTGTGTGTGTGTTGTGTCATTACAGTCGTGACCAACTCTCTGTGACTCCATGTCCACGGAGTTTTCTTGGCAGGAATACTAGAGTGGCTTGCCAGTTCCTACTCCAGGCGCCTACAGCACCTGGTATTCCCTGGTGGTCTCACATCCAAGTACTAACCAGGGCCGACCCTGCTTAGCTTCCGAAATCAGGTGAGATCGGATGTGCTTGAAAGTTGGGTTTCTCCACATAGTCAGTGGTATTGCATCCCTCTGTTTATTTTCCCCCTAGCTGACTTCCTGGCAGGTAAATACAATGCAAAATGCAATCTTCGTTTTTCTATATTTCTAGCACACTTCTTAACTTTTTATGTCTATCCTTTCAAGTTTTCCAAACTATGAACAAACATTTTACATTACTCAATTATACATGAAGCATTTTGCTTAGAAGGGCATTGAATTGGTGATGTACAGATTTCCATATGTTTCTCTGTCTGTTAACACAGGTGGTTACATTTCCTTGAGGACTCAGCATGCATACTGGTTTACAGACAAAGCAAGAATGCCAATGAAGCTGCCATCTCTGGGATCTCCAGGACACGTTGAGAGAATCTGTTAGATCCTTCAAGATTTATTGTGAGACTCTCAGGACCGAGCTATGTGCTGCCTCACGCATGCAGATTTGTGCAACATCCATACAACAGCCAGGTATGGAAGGCCTGGCCATTTGGCTAGAGAAAGGATGCCAGGTTTTTGAGAAAAGATGTATCATTTAGTTCATCCAGTTTATACCCTGGCTTACTCTTAACAAGTCAGGAGACAGAGAATTCTCATTTAGTGGGACATATCAATTACAAACAAACAAACAAACATATCACTCAAACTCCTCTACATCTTTCATTTTTAAGCAATCACAACCCCAACCATTTATATGCTATAAATACAGACTCAGTCAGCCTAGGTTCTTCTGTGGCTCCTGGCACATTGCTGTCTGTACACTGACATCACTATAACGTTATTTGCCTTGCCCATTCCCAGTCTGACCACAGCACAGCTGAACGTCTAAAACAAGAAGAAAAACACAAGTCCAAAAAAGAAGGAAACTCTGAATGTGACTCATGTAGGAAACCTGAGATCTCTGTTGTGTTCAGGCATTTGGTCCAACCTACTTTTTTTGAAAAGCCCACAACCGAGGCCAGCAAAATTTTATGGAGATCAGTGGCAACTAATCCCCACCCCCACAATAGTAACGGCTTCAATCAGTGGTTTATATACAACTATTTAGCTATAGAATTAAATGTCTATGCTGCCTTTCTCTCAATTAAGGGATCCAAGGCCACTGACCAGTTATTTTTTTTTAAAAAAACAAGCCATTTAAAACTATTATTCGTAGGAGCCCATTATTCATAGGTTTCATGGGTTACCACGTAATATTTGCTGGATGGCACTGTTATGTCAAAAAGCTTTCCATGTTTGGAAATTCTTCAGAGGTATCCATCAGTGCAGGTGTACAAACACAGCCTCCATAGGTGATAGTTAAACATGTAGAAAGGGTTATATAAATGAGAGCTCGCTCTGAAAACCTGATGGGCACAAGCATTTGGATTTCTTAAATGTTGGTATATAACCATGCAGTTCTTCTAGGTGTCTGTCAAATTTGTAATATTTTTATGGGTTGTTGTTGTTGTTTTAGAGAAGATCATCTTTAGTTTGTTAAATATTCATGTTTCTTTCCACTGAAAGAAATTACAGCTTGTGTTAGGAACTGTATTGGCACTTTGCTGTTGCCATCTATTAATATGGGCCTTTTTCAGCAAGCAAACTGCTGAAAAAAATATCACTTCACCTATTCTTCTCCTGCCTACTTACTTTGTCATCTCACTCAATGTGAGCATGCTCATATTTACTAAAACTATTAACAGAGGGAACTAATTCACTCTCTGACTCCCTCTGCTCTTATCATCCAACAAATAGCTTTAGATACTGTATCTTTTAAATTAAGGAGTACTGCCAAACCTTGTAACAGGTATTCAACTCAAAGAAAATCAAAGGTGCAACCAACCATCCTACACCACATAATTAATACTTATAATTATTTTAATAATTATTGATTAAATGCAGCCAGTGTGTCTGGCTACATTTTAAGATAACTGACAATTTTATATATGATAACTAGGAAGCACTTTCTTTCTATAAAATTAGCAGCACTTTACAACTTGCTTCTCTAGATACAAAATCTATTATTCATTTTCTCTCTCTCTCTCTTTCAGTGGTGGCTGTTTGTGTAACAGGCTTCACAGCCAAAGTATCATAATCATTTATATTTTTTCGTGTAATAAAATTACTATAACTGAGATGTTTCTCCCCTTCAAAGCTTTTAGAATATGAGGCATCAACAATTCTTTTCAGATTGTGATTGTCCGTAACAACAGGAAATGGCGACAAAGAACTAATGGAATACATTGCAGATAACACTATATAGGCAGCATAATTTATACCAAATAGGATAAGAAAAGCAGAGCAGTATTATTTTTGTTTCCTTTGTCTTATGACATATCTCCCTCCATGTTGCCAGGTAAATGTTAACTTGCTGTTCCAGCTGCTACATGCACATCCCAGGTCAGGAATGCCCAAACTTCAGCCCTCTTGATGTTTTGGACCACAACTCCCAGAATTCTAAACTTAGACTGCCAATGACAAAGGACTGTGGGAGTTGTGGTCCAAAACATCTGGAGGGGTGGAGTTTGAACATGTCTGCCCTAGGTATATATTGCACAGGCCTCTCAAAGCCTGCTTCGCTTCCATTTCAATTGAGAGCTACTCCTTCTGGGATCCCTGCTCTGTTGTGTTGCTCTGTGTAAGACCTGAAGTCAGAGAGGCTGCAGCAGAAGGCATGTGCTTATGTAAACTTTCTCCCATCTGGGCAGTCCTTTAAATCATATAGGTAACTAGCAAGAAATCAGCCCAGCCTCTCTCAGGGATATTGAAATATTTCAAAATTAAAATATTTTAATATTTTTAAAGATTTTATTTAGGTCTTTGTCAATGTCTTCCTCTTGACTCAACAAATATTTCCTGATCCCTTCTATTTTAAAGAAAATATGCATTAGGCTTAAGCTCCTCAGTGATCCACAAATCCTCAATATTCTGTTTCCCAAAGCATTCTGTTATTATTCCATATAATAACAGTTTTATGACACAAGAATCCCAATGCAGATGGCACTATTTCTTCACACTAGGTCACATTTCTACAGAATGGACAATTTTATACATGATAGTTCTTGTAGATAAGTGTTTAAAAAGGCATCTATCATATTTAGCAAGAGAAAACCACCAGGGATTGGACACAGAACTTCAATTCCATTTCATTTATTCATAGCATTTGGGTCTGCCCTTATGAAGCAGGCATTTTAAATAGTGCAACCATTTAAATCACAGTTTTTGGAATCAAAACTGTGCTTATTGCAGATCTGATTCTGCAGCACACGCTGGAGGGACTGTGTTACTGACTAACCCAGTGCAAACCTGTTCACATTATTGTCCAAGCTGAGTAATAGTACTGATTCCTGAGCACATATTTAGATGACACAATACAAAGCACCATGCTTTCCCATTCATTTCTATAGATTATCTGGGGCAGCTGCACTCAAGCACCTCTATACCATGAACAGAATTATCTCTGTGTTAAAGCGAATGAGGAAATGACATCTGAACAAGGAAAATCCTCACGATCGTCTTGGTGTCACCTGTAAGAAATTTCTAGATCATGGCAATTTGTTCCACATGTGTTATAACTAGGAGCTGATTCTGACAACTCATTGCAAATGTCGTGCAATCCGATATATATGAACCGGTGGCTAGCTCAGTGGTTACGATATCTGGCTGTGGCTGTGGAGCCAGAGGTGGGGAGTTTGATTCCCACTGGGCTAAGTTGACAGCAGATGGAATTCATGATCCATAGGATTCCTTCCCACTCTACAGTTCTAAGATGATGATTATTACCTTTATTATTAAGATTTTATCTCTATTTAGAAGTGCTACTGAATCCAACTAAAATTCCAGATAAGTAAGTACAGGCAAACAGGTCCCAGTTACCATATATTGTACAGTACTAGTTGTTACCTAATGGCATCCTACAATTCATTTAAATATATTCCTTTTTTTTCAAGGAGAGGAGCATTTTGATTAAATATTTCTTCAGTACCTCTATAATAAAATTATACTGTAGTACCTGTTGAACCTATCAAACAGTTCCTATCCAACATATATTCTTCTTCTCCTCCTTTCCATTTTTTAAAATTTTGTATATTCATTATTTATAAGTTGTATATACTCCTCAATTCTCTGTATCATGAGTAACTATTATACTCCATTGTTAGATGCCAGGACTGCCTCAACTCTGTTGTGTTTCCGGAAACAGGCAAGGACCTTTCTCTTCAAGCAAGCTTTCCCTGAATGATGGACTACCTATTATGTGTCTTTTATATGAATCAAGAGGATCACAATGACTTTGTGTTTATAACTACTTATAACCTTATATGCTTACATTGATACTATGTTTTCAATCATAACTTTTACATGGAATTTTACTCTCTTTTTAACTGTGCACGTTTTCTTGTAGCTTTAATGTAATGTTGTCAATTAATGCTATATGTCCCACAATTCCCTGTTCTCAATACCTGAACAATGAAGCAGAGCTAAAGGCCGCTATTGAAGCATCCTGGTCTTCCATAACACCTCAGTAGTGCCACAGGCTGATAGCATCCATGCCATGCAGCACTGAGGCAGTAATTGATGCAAATAGTAGTTATAAATACAAAGTCTATGTGATCATATCGATTCATATAAAAGACACATAATAGGTAATCCAAAACACCTATTGAGTATATATGTATGCTCATGCTTTTCAGAGATCTGATATTGTTCTATTTCCAATCCTTGTGTTATTGATGTCATGTAGTATTCTAATTTTCTGAGATTGTGAATTTGGGGTTTTCATAAGCTGTATGCCAGAATCATCACAATTATACCAAAGTAAGGCTTGACATAAAGTATCTCGCTTTGCATGTAGTGAGTCCATCTCATATATTAGTTTCACCTTTTGAGTTGACTTGCTGAAATAAAGCAAAGTGTTCTGCTTATATACCGCCCCATACCACTTCAAGCAGTCTCTGGGCGTTTTACAGTTTTAATTACAGTAATGCAGGCTACACATTACCCGCCACCCCCCCCAGCAAGCTGGGTACTCATTTTACCAACCTTGGAAGGATGGAAGGCAGAGTCAACCATGAGCCTGCTACCTGGGATTGAACCCCAGGTCGTGAGCACAGTTTTACCGGCAGTACAGGCATTTAACCACTGCGCCATGGTGAACATTTGCAGAGTGTTCTGATTTTTTAAGTTTCACCTGTAAGCAAGGGTAAGCGCCTCACTGCAGGAGGAGACAGGGCCTTTTGGTGTAAAGGAGAATTCAGAATCAATGTGTTTTATTCCACAAAGATAAAAAAAGGAAACAAAGAGGGGAAGAGGCTTTTTTAATCCATGAGAATTACTGTGGGACAAATGTGGTTCCTTTGTTGCCTTACCCTCTTCAAAAGAGCCAACAAGTAAGTGGTTTGAAAGAAATGTGCCTGTGCCCAAAAACCAGAAACTTCTAAGCTTCTTTGAAATGCAAATAGGGGAAAAGTGATTTGTGGCTGTAGCCTTTCTTATCAGAGAAGACATCCAGGGAGTGGTGGCAGCAAAATGTAAGCTTGGAAATCTGATTTAGGTAGGATTTTCAG
>JAHTLZ010000122.1:29576019-29590372 GCA_023846285.1 Phrynocephalus versicolor | reverse complement strand
TAAATAAATAAATAAATAAATAAATAAATAAATAAATAAATAAATAAGCTTCCATCAGTGATTGCCCCACCCACTTTGACACTACAGAGCAAACGGTATAGTGTAACTTAACAGCAACCACAACATCATACCACCGTTACTATAAAGGATGCGTACAACAAGACCACAAGACATGTAACAGGTCAATAAGCATAGGGCTATCTCCATCTGGCCTCATTCTGTGTCCACGTACACTTACAAGTAGGATGTCTAGTGAGATCTAATGGGAAGAAAGAACATATGGTACCCCAAAAAGGAGCACTTTGTATACCAATCTGGCCTTATAACCTACAGACAACCTCAAGCACGTTGCTTATTTTCTTCCCCCCCCCTCAAGTTTTATACTACCTTTTCCTAAGGAAGGATTTTGAAATGATTTGAAAGCTCACCTTTTTATAACTTTTCAGTGATTGAATAAAAAGGTTACACAGCCCAGAACTTCCCGTCAAGAAGCTGTAATCTCATTAAGTCAGGCTTCCCTAAGTATTTTAAGGAGTTTTTTCCCAAATCATTCACCCCACATACAAATTCAGAATTTGTGGAAGTGAAAAAGTTTGTCTTTCCTGAAAGTAGAAACATGTTACCCCGCAACATCTCTAAGAGTCATGCGCTTCAATCCTAGCAAGCATGTTGTACTGAAATCTGTGGGATTTGCCTCACTAATTTTTCAGGAAATATTTTAAGATTGGCTTCCTGATATTAATAGCTTCATTCATTATGAGGAAAGGCTAAAACATTTGGGCCTCTTTAGTCTGGAAAAAAGGCGCCTGAGGGGGGATATGATTGAGACATACAAAATAATGCAGGGCATGAGTAAAGTGGATAGAGGGAAGCTCTTCTCCCTCTCCCAAAATACCAGAACTAGGGGACATACACTCAAATTGAGGGCTGGGAGAGTAAGAACTGACAAAAGAAAATACACTATTTTTTCACCCAGCGCGTTGTTAGTCTATGGAACTCCCTGCCACATGATGTGGTGATGGCATCTGGCCTGGATGCCTTCAAAAGGGGATTGGACAGATTCCTGGAGGAAAAATCCATCACAGGTTACAAACCATGATAGAGATGTATAATCTCCAGTCTTAAAACCGGGTTACTTCAAGGGCCAGATGCCGGGGAGTGATATCACGAAACAGATATCTAGTCTCGTGCACTCCCAGACGCATCTGGTGGGGCCACTGTGAGATACAGGAAGCTGGACTAGATGGGCCGTTGGCCTGATCCAGCATGGCTCTTCTTATGTTCTTATGTTCTTATTATGGCCTTTCATTAGCAGGAAAGGGGGAAAAAATTTCTTCCACCTAAAACAAAATAATAAACCAAGAAAGGGACCTCCCAAAATTAGCATCATGTGAGAATAATGGACTGCACTGGTTGGCTTTGCTTCTTTCATTTCATTCCCACTGCTTAGGCAAGACTTGGAGGGTGAACCTCTGCAGTGGGGAGCTTTTCCATGCAGTTTTGAACCTTTCACAACCTGAGAGCCCAAGCCCAAACAAAAAAAAGCTTTTCATTAAAGAAGACAGAGATGTGGGCAATCTCAAAGCCAAGCATGGAAACACAACTGAAAGGATGTGTGACACACACTCTATTCCTCATACAATTCTCATTGTATGTTGGGTAAATGTTGGGGTGTTCCAATGACAACACTATCCAGTTCCACTCTGCCACAAGCCACCTCTGTAAAACCACAACAGATGCCATGATCTCCAAGGCAAAATGGGCCCAGCAAGCATGCACGTGAACTTACCTTCATAAGATGCTGGTTTATCCATTTTGTAAATGTTTTCTTTTGTACTTTGTCCCGCTCATCTGGGAAGAAGAAAAAGAGGGGGAAATCAGTACAGTATTTCTAAAAATAGGACTCCCAAAGACACTGAGATGCTATGTTGAAAATGCTGATCTTACTTGGGGGGTGGGGAGGGTAAAATATGCAAGTAATCATTGCAAGTTGATCTGAAACATGGAAGAAAATGAACTGCTAATTGTTATAGCTGGTTGTTAAACAGGAGAAACAGCGAGGAAATGAAATGCCAAATATGCTGATTAAATTGGTGGTCAGGGAAGGAGTATAACAAAAACAAATGTCTTAGGTTTATGGATCAATTGCCTAGATTTATTAATTTATTCTTAAAATGATTTATATCATGCTATGCTATAGGTCTGACAGAACATCACCAATAAGTAAAACAATCTATTAAATCTCCTAAAGAGACAATATACACATAATTCCATTTGCTATCTCTTCAGATTAGCAGTGCCATTGGCATATTTTTAAATACACACATGACCAGCACCAGTTACAACCATTTTAAAATGACTTTCAAAGGCTTTGCTAAACAGCCAGTCATTGGCTACATGCTTGATGATAGTCTAACACCAACAAATGCATTAGAGACCATCTGGTAGTGGGGCGGCTAAAAAATCTTGTAAATCAAATAAATAAATGGATAAGATTCAGCAATCCAAAAAGCTCAGTGTGACATGCCCATCTGGCACATTCAGTGTACAGTTCATCACACTAGAGATTATGGTACACGGGGGGGGGGGGGGCTGCAGGATAAACTGCTGAGTCATGGGATTTGTTGATCAAAAGTTTGGAAGCTTAAATCTACCCAACAGAGTGTAGGTCTACAGACAAACTCTCTCTCTCTCTCTCTCTCTCTCTCTAACTTACAAATGGCCCCTAGGGCTGGAAACAACTGGACGTAATTGTCAGAGGAAACATTTACCTTTACTTTACCTATTCTATCCCTCAGCATTCAAGTACTTGCATGCTCAGATTAAGGTGGTGTGTAGCTTCTAATGACCAAGGGAAAGAACACAACACACTAAGTGTAGGTAAAAAAAAATAACAGAACCTCATTTTATAACAAACTGAAGTCTTTCACCACTTGGGGGAGCACCTCTTCTTATGAAGTATGAAAGACATAGCTAGTTTGACAAGAGACATGAGGAAGGGGGGGTTTGATGTTTAACAATGTAAGCAAATAGGGTATATTGGAGAAACTGATCCTCAGGGTAATCTGGGCTGAGGTCACTTCAGACCTTCAACAAGTATGAAACCAGCTTGTTAATTGTTACATTATTTCTGAAAATAGAAATATTGAAATTACGTGCTTCACCCCCCTTCCCTCACTAGGCATCTAGACACACAGGACCTGGCACACACATAAAAAGCTTTTAGATTACTGCTGTTCACTGATGCATATTTCACACCTCCATTGATGCTTCCAGGCTCCGCTAACTACAATAGTCTTGTGAGGGTTGGTTCTGTGCCAACCGAAATATCCTCTCCTCAGTAAGTTTATCTGGAATTGCAGACTGAGTCTGCTGATTCTTATAGTAAAAGTATCTCGAATTAAGGAAGGGAGATAAAAGTATAACTGATTGGCTGATACAAAAGATAACCTAAAAGAAAGTAAATGAAGTGCTTGCAATTAGAATCCCAAAGAAAAGCCCTACAGTATTTCTTTCCCAAAGCAAAGATGTGTGAAAACAAACTAAAAAACACCTATACAGCACGTAAGTTACCACGGTTTTATATTTCATTCTTGCTCATTTATTTATTTATCTATACATGTCTAAAAAGTTACCTTGTCATTTTGCACCATAACTGGACCACACTATTAAGTTTCTTGAACTCAACTTCAACTGAATGTGCGTGCAAACTTAATGTGCATGTATGTCAGGAAAAAAAGACTTCTGGATAGAAAGAAAACAGCAAGTCCTCTCCCCGTTTTAAGTAAACTTTAGCAATCCTCTCAGTCTGCTACAGCAAACCAAATAATGGCCACATGCATTGTATTTCACAATATTGGTATTGCATGAAGTGATGGCTTTCAGCTTTACAAATCACTTCAGACTGTGTGTTATTCAGAAGCCATGCTTTCTGGCCAGTACTCAGCACTCTGTCAACAGCACCTGGATTAATTAAATAGTGTGGTAAATATACGGAATGTCTGCTATAGCCATAATATTTCCTTTGTGTGCCACCATTTAGTCAAGAGCCTACTAAGTGGTGCGAGGACAACATGGCAATACTGAACATTTTTACTGGCAGCTGAATGCCCCATGTAAATCATCTTTTCAGGTTTTTGTACTGTTATTAATGAGCAATTCAAAGGTTTGGGGAGCATTTATAATGCCTGCCTTCCTCAAATATCTTAACTTCAGGTAGGTTTTAGATATTCAGCACAGCATAGCACAGCAAAAGATGATTTCCAACCACACATAAAGGGTTCCCATTTCTCTTCACCCCACCCCACTTTATGTAAGCATAAAACCTAAAACTGCAGGCAGGAAATTAATAAACTCAGGGAAGAGCTCTAACTCAGCTTTTTACTCACTGCTGTGCTAATTTTCTGTTTCTTAAATTGGAAACAGACAGAAAGAGATAGAGAGATTACCGTAAAATGTGACTGGCCCACCTAATTTTACATCCATCATGGATCGACTGGGTCACAGTTTTAGAAAGACTGAAAGCCATACTGCCTCATTCTAAGAATGGATAGGAATCCCTGACATTTGAGGGTAAAGTTCCTCTTGTCCACTTGGTCAATGAACTGCCAATGACAAAAGATAACAGCAGGTGGTGCCTAGAAATCCCTTGAAGACTTTCTACATAGGTAGGGTGGATAAACTCTAATGATTTTTAAATTTAAAAAATGATTTTTAAAATTTAAATAATATTCACCCTGTCCAAAGGTCTTTGAAAGGGTTGCCTTGCCCTCCTTCCTGGACATTAGTGGTATGAAGCTACTAGGTAAAATCAAATAGCAATGTGGAATTAGACAACATTCATATTTTGCATACAGTGAACTCACTTAGCTAATTATGGGTCTTATAGATTTCCAGACAAAAAAGGAGCAGAAATCAGTAGTTCTCTATTCAATCAGGACTTACTATTAATTGGATTCAGTCTCTTTGTTTACTCTGAATTGCAGTCCAAGACAGTTTTCTATTCATATTGATGTTACTAGAAATTTAACCAGTCACGGCGGTTTGAAGGTTTTTTGTGGAAATCATGTAAAACAAAGACTTAGTATTTCAGAGCAGTCACGTCTATACAAGTTTTATTCAATAAAGCCCAACACAGCCACCAACAGTAACTTCAAATCAATTAGACTTATGTTGGTGTGGCCTAGCAAGTCCTATTCATTTCAGTGCATCTGTTCAGCTAGGACAAAAATTTGATTGAGACCACAGTTTCCCAATGAATCAACTAGGTCAGGCCTGCCCAACAGGTAGACCGTGGGCTACTGGTAGCCCGCAAAGGGTTCAAAAGTAGCCCGCCAGCCATCAATAAAAAAAGTGAGGTGATAAGTTTTCCACCCCTCCCTCCCCCATCCCAAGGACCACCACTGTCCCAGCAAAGTTCTGGGTCTGCCAGCCCACTGTCTCAGCAGGGCAGTTCAAGGGCCATGGCACATTGAAATCTGTTCCTTCCAGAATGGATTAATTGTTTTTCAAGGCATTCCTATGGGAAACCGCTGCTCTACATACAAAAGTTTTTACTTATGAGATAAAATACATAAGTAGAGGTTTTAGTGCAGTAGCCCTCAGGCACTTTGGTCCGGAAAAAGTAGACCTTGGCCTGTTCAAAGTTGAACAGCCCTGAACTAGGTCATATTCTGTACTATTTAAAATGTCCAAAATGACAAATGATGTAAGACACAACATGAAAAGTATTCACTTGACTGGGAACATTCCCAGTGAAGAAAGCCTAATTGAAGGAAGCTACAGAAACCACAAATATGTACTCTTTTCATTTAAACATATGCTATCTTCTCAAGTTACAGCCTAACCTCAACTTAAGTATCAGTCAACAACTACCAGCAAATGTAGGACTTATTTGGCAAATGTCAGTAGCCAGCAAGTGTTCTCTTAGAACAGATATTTCAGACATGTATTTTCTCTTGCTAAAGCATGCACCACCAGTTCTCCAGGGCTGGGGAGGAGAAGACATGTGATATGGTTTGCACTGAAGCTCAGCAGTTGCCTGGAAGGCTATAGAAACAGATAGGTCATATCAAGAACATTTACTAGCACAAGTGTCCAGTGGTCTAAGCAGTGAGGTCACCACTCCTGCAACATGATTATTTCCATTAAAGGTAGCTGGTGTGATTGGATAGTCTACAGAAGGCTCAATTTTATACCATCATACTTTATAGAGAAAGCCACCAGGAATTGGTTTCCTGCTGGTACTTCCCTTGTTTATAATGTAGCCTAGGATTTTTCCCTTCCAACTTTTGAAGCTGCAGCATGGGATAGGATGAAGATGACAATGATGACAATGACAATGATAATGATAATGATAGTACCGCTGCTGATTTCTCCATATATAGTATATACAATGCACTAATGAACAGCCTCTCCTGCTTGCTTTTTATGTATTATATATTGAAAAAGGACTGGGACAATAAAAACACCACCCTTTACCTCAGATACAGCCTTAGAATATCTAAGCTCCGGGCCTCAACTAAGAAACTACCTGGCATATTTTCCATCTTGCCAACTCCTGGCAACTCCATCTTTTGCCATGTTTTAACCTTTCGCTACAGCTCTGAGGAAGAGGGCTTTGCTCTCAAAATATCAGCAACGTTTTGTTATTTTTCTGGTAGACTGAAGATATCGCCTATTCTACTTTTGTATTTGATATCTGAAAAAGGTAAATAGCCCCAGCATGAACAAAAAGTGGCATTCTTTGCATCCTATGGCGACCTATTGTATATAAATATTGTAATAGTGCCCAATAGTCTGAAATACAATCATACTCTAGCACTGTATTACCAAGAAACAGAAGTCAGGATAAAGCTATGATAATATGCTATATGCAGAAGGCAACTAACTAGATTGGCATGTGAATCTTGCCACAACACTGATAACATGATGGCACATCCACCACACCAGAGTGCAGCAGAACTAGGGTACAATGAGAGATAGAGTCCAACAACCTCTGGAAGGGCACAGATTCCTCGTCAACACTGTAAAAAAGACAGTGGTGTTTTTTTCCAGATTACTCAGAAGGGACTGCAATGTATCACTGTATGAAGACTGAACAGTACTGAAGGGCAGACAACTTGCACTCTGTCTATTATAATGATTTTCCCATATTTAAGAACTCTATTGCATGATTTTAACACAGAAGCTATAAGGTTGCTACTTTGCAGTTAAAATCTAACAAGAGTTTTTTTTCCTGCTTCAACAGCACCTGGCGGAGCGTATCTCCCAGAGGGCATCCGGATCCAGACCCACGAGATCGTCGCAGGCGCGCTCACTGAGAGTGGCCACACCCAGAGAGGTACGGAAAACGTGCACGCGAAACCGCACCTTCTCTGTGGTGGGGCCTTCTCTCTGGAACCATCTCCCCAGTGAGCTGCGCCTGCTGGAGTCCCTGCCTGCCTTTAAGAAGGCCTTGAAGACCTTCCTCTTTAAAGAGGCCTTTGGCGACCTTATTAGTTAGGTTTTTTTTGTTTTGTTTTTTTTGTTCTCTCCTTCCTCCCTCCTCTATTCGATTTGCCGCCATCTTGCCCTCCGCTGCTCTATTGCTCGGAGGTTTCTCTACTTTTTATGTGTTTTTATCATTATTAGCCGCCCAGAGTTCCCACCAGGGACGATGGGCGGGATATAAGCCTATAAATAAATAATAAATAATAAATAACATGTCCACAAGAGACAATTGGAAAAAGCTGGCATTCCTATACATATTGAACACCCCTCTGCCAAAGTCACAAGTACGACACTCAAACAAAATACTGTCAGCACTACAGAACCTTACAACATCCCCTGGTAGTTTGAGTTTCTGCTGGTCCATCACAGATAACAATGACACCTGAGGAGATTTAGTATAACTGTGAAGCAAATGATCATGACCATCATAATCAAGTTCATCTGGGTATCAAGGTATAAGTCATTTTATTTGCTCTTGCTGGGCTCACAAAAAATGCCAAGGTGCACTAATCCATCAGTGTGGTCTCCTGGATTGCTCGCCAAGATTGCAGCTTCCAAACTTGTTCTATCTCTTCCTCAGAGGATGAAAATAAATAACAGTTTCCACTCATGTTGAACTACAATAAAAATGTAAAGGCCTGGAAAAAAAAACCCAGAAAAAAATCAGAAAAAAACTTTTTTTCTTTTCCCCCCCCCCGAAGACTGTTGGGTCCCCCCCCCCGAAAAATTGGAAAAATTGAAAAAAGAAAAAATGATTATGGAATGTTTTATTTTAACATAATGAATAAAATGTTTTAAGACATGGTGTTCTAATACTTTCCAAATCATTTCTTTAAAAAAATCATTGAAACTTAGTTCTACTCCCTGCCCATTCATTAAAACTTAATCCCACTTTCTTCAATACATTTTCTCCCTCTTCAATTCTTTTTACAAGAATGGGTTTTTATTTTATTTTTATTTAACACTGTGGAGAGGAATTATGAATTGTTAATTCTGGATTTTTAAACCTTGTTTTGTAGTATTTTTGTTCTATATAAACTAGTAAACAGTTCAAGAGATGGTTACCTACAATTATAAATAAATATTATTAAAAAGTAAATTGTGATTGTAATACCGTAATTGTTTGGATACACTATATTTCAATATGCTAGTTGTGATAATTTAATGCCAAGTCAAATTGTCCATAATCATATTTTATGTTCCTAAAGTAACAGAATGACTTTCAAGCTGTAAAAGGGGGTGGGGAGTGCTAATATAGCATTTTTTTTCAATTTTTCCAAAAAATTCTGGTGTTTTTTTCCTGGAAGAAAAAAATGGAAAAAAAGAGGGGGGGTTACATCTCTAGTCCAGGCAACAGTACTTTGTTTAATTCTACAAGCTTTATTCATCTACACTGCTTCTTAACATAAAGATCCAGATACTATGTAACACAGCAACTGTTTTTAAAAACTTGAAAAGCAATAACACATCTCTTAGCCTTTTAGCATATTTGAAGTTTTTACATGCTCACCCAACCATCTTCCACTTTAAACTATGGAGGAAGATCTATGATGTTGGGGCTCTGTCGTGGTTCAATTGGTTTTGCTGACTCCTTGCTGACTGGCATCTTGCTTACATTAAATCAGCCCATTTATAGGCATGGATGCTTTATACAACTTTATCTTTTCTTCCCACATTTTCATTCCAGTTGCAGATTCCAGTAGGACGAGTCTACAGCAAAATCTCATAGACTCTGCTACCCAAGTGAACTATCTCTGATAAACGGAAACTGTAACATTCTCTCTTGTCTTCTTTCTGCCCTTAGCTAGCAGACTCAAAGCATATCCTCACTGCTTCAGTAGCAAGCACCATGCATTCTCTATAGGAGCTGGTGCAGACCTAATGGACTTTTTAATAGGCATATCGTAGATAACATGAGGTTAGATACAGTTTTGTTTTTACTCTGCGATGGCCTCTAATGGACATTCAGTATATTGCTCCTATTAACTGTTACTTCTTTCTTTTTTCTTTCAATTTTCAATGTTTGTTTGTTTGTTTGTTGGATTTATACCCCACCCATCTTCCCAAGGGAACTCTGGGCAGCTTCCAGCAATCTGACCGGTGCAGCAATGGTCAGGGTACAATACAAGATACAATACAAGATACAATAAACGGTGTCAATACACAATACAATACGAACAGACAAACAGGAAATTAAAATAAGCACTGCTATCACCCTTCGCAGGCATAATCTCTTTGTCCTGAAAGTAACCTCTACCAGGTGGTCCACTTCTGTTCAAATGTCCATGGTGTAATAACATTTCCGGGGTTACATTTCTTATATCCTTAATCATATAATTTATTTATACAACATTCCATCTCTGACAACTCCCCCATCAGGTGAGTGTGGAGGTGTCTTGCTTGTATGCTTTCTCTGTTGCTCAGCAATCAAATTTCACAATCTGCCTCTCCAATCTACAGTAACGTAGGAGGCTTCCAGCAAAAAGAGAGTTAGGACTGTTAGATTGCTGCAGCTGAATGCAAAGGGAAGACAGGCCTATTGACATTATGAAAAGCAGGACGTGACAAAAAGGTTGAATTAGCAACCCTACGGATAAGGTAGAACAAATGCGAGAAGCAAACCATTAGCAGCCTCTCTATCAAAGAAAGACGTTTCTCTCCAGAGCTGAACATTTTTAAAGGGCGGCTGACAGGCAGTTCATTGTCCGCCCACTGGAGTTTACGTAAAATATTTAGGGAGTACATGTGGGATGGGAAAAATAGGTTCCAGATGAATCACTGTACGTTATGTTTATAGACACGGTTCTGCTTCTCTTCCTTTTGTGGGAGCTTCCAATTAAATCAGGTGGAAAGAAACAGCTGCAGAAAATGACTAGAAGTACTAGGCCTCCATCAAACATTTATTCAGGGTCCATTTTATCCTCTGCCCTTTCTAGAGCACAATGGCTGAATTCAGCAGCTCGACAAAAAGGCAAGTGCAGCCATGAATTTCTGACAGCTAACTTTGTAAAACAACATCTCACTACTTTGTTCTACTAATTTTAGTTATTTTTGGCAAGTGCAATTAATTTAGTTCCGTCAAAGCCTCAACTGTTCTGTTGATTAATCCCACAATAAACAATGTACGGGACAAGAACGGAAGAGCTGCATACAAATTTGCAGAAACAAAACAGACAAAATAGCCCAAGGATTAAAAAACAAATCTGTCTATCACTCTGGTGCTCACCAAGCATGCTTCTGATCGCCAGAATTGCAAAAGAAGTGGATTTGTATACCACGAGTTCAGGTATCTCTGCATCAGACAGCAGCCTATAATTAATTTGGTGTTTGGGAGTACAGTATAATGAAAATTCACCCTTTTGACCCAGCCAGTTAATTTCTCCAAACAATCCTCTCCTCATGTAGGGGGCATTTCAAGGACTGCAGTGACCAGCAAACATAGTGCCACAGCTACAGAAAAACATGCTGTCTGCTATAACCACCATTTGTGTATGGCTTGTACAGAAGAAAGAAAATAGGTTTACAGATCAGGATATTCATGGCAAGAGCAAACTCCATTCGATATGATTGGAAAGCAAGAAAACTCTAATTGGGAAAATCAGAAAAAAAAAGATTACTAAAATGGAAAGTGAAGGTAAGATTGTGGAAGTTAATTAATGTTAGAACAAAGAAGGGGCAAAACAAAGGTTTAAGAGGAGAGCAGTGATTATATGACAGCCTACTTTTTTTCAATTTCCTAGAAATGCTTAAAATTACTTCAGATGGATTTCATCAAGACTGAGTAAACCACATGACAGAACGAAAACATTGTATTATGCTGCCCTGCACAAACCTTAATGAAAACAAGTGTATAAACCATGGGTATGTCGATTAATGAGATTAGATTTACTTCATGGTATGTAAAAGGCAGGTAGTCAAAGAGATAATTCACAGACATAATGGCTGCATCCAAATTAGACTGTAGAGAGAAAGGGCTCTCAAAAAAATGTCTAGCTGGTTACATAAACCTGGCATAATCCACCAGCCATTTGGAAATGTCATTCATACACTTCATACACTGTTAGTAAATCTTCTCTTAGGGATACGGAAGATTTGACGGGATGGTTCTAGATCTTAAGGAAATCTAAGATCTTGAGAAAAATATAGTCTTTCCACATCAGCCAAGAGATAGGTGCACTCAATAATTCCTAGAAGAAGATCCCACCAAGTCACTATTACATTTGGTAAAATGAAAGCTACCTCAACATCCCAACTGGAGTTACAAAGACTTCTTGCTTTCCTTTAAATATGTTTCCTTGGGTGTGATTTTCATCAAGGCTAGCAGTGACATCAACTAGTTCCCATTTCAGTAACAATGCTGAATTAATGCTCAGGGCTACAAATCTTTGCACCGAGGAGAATAATTTAGTCACTTAGCTCTATTATCCCTGTTCTGTTACTGTCAAGCCTAGGAGCCCAATTTGTGACATGTTGCCACACAGCTTAGCTTTGGAATTGGCAAGACCATGTGGGTTGGGAATTTTGTACTCTCAGCCCGTGTCAGGTTCAGATCACAATTTACTGACTTTCTCCCTGGCAATTGCTGCCCCTACCCGCAGGGAGCCCGTCCCTTCCATTTGGGGCCACCCCACAGGTTTCTGGATCCTTGTTGGTTTTCGGAGGCCTTTGGGGGCTTTCCGGACAAACTGTCTGATGACCCAGTCGACTACCTGGTTGACAGGTGGCATGTGGCTGCTGCCAGGGCTGTCGACCGGATCGCCCCCAAGCGCCTTATGGAGGAGTTGCGGGCAATGAAGCAAGAAAGGAGGAGGCTAGAGAGCAGATGGAGGAAGGATCGGATGGCATTTAATCAGGCTGTGGTTTGTGCAATGACCAGACACTATGTGCGAGCAATCAGGAACACTAAATGATCTTTTGCCTCCCTGAGAACTGGTGGGGCTTCGAACTGCCAGGCAGAGCTGTTCTAAGTGGTTCAAGACCTCACCAATCCTGGTCTGCCTGGGCCTCCTCCTAGTGATTTAACTAGTGGGTCTTTCATAGCCCTTTTAAAGATTTGGACCCCAGTTGTACTAATCTATCCCCAACCAACCATGGCCGGCGCTGCACCCCCTCGGTCTCCTCATTTTGTTGAGTTTCGGCTTGTGACACCAGCTGACACCTCCAGGGCATTCGTCCACTGCAGACTGGCAAATTGCCCTTCCAATCCTTGCCCATCCTGGCTTATTAAGATCACCAGAGGGAGGATGCCAGAGTGGGCTGCTACCATCGCCACTGCTTTAGGGATGGAATAAAAGGATGGGGTCAAGCCCATTCTTTAGAAGCCTGGCTTGGCATCAGACGATATGGATAATTATCGTCCAATTGCCAATGTTCCCTTTATGGGCAAGGTGGTGGAGCTGATTGCTGCCGAGCGGCTCCAATCATTCCTGGAGGAAGATTGTGTCCTGTATCCTTTCCAATCCGGGTTCACACCGCTTCACGGGACTGAGAATGCCCTGGTCGCTTTGCAGGATGACCTTTTGAGGGGGGCCAACAGGGGCTGTGCTACATTGTTGGTCCTTCTCAATTTATCAGCGGCCTTTGAAACTGTCAAAGACAGTATGTCCAGGGTGCAGGCTCTCTGAGGTGGGGATCGGGGGTCTAGCCTTCTCCTGGCTCTGCTCCTTCCTTGGGGGGCCATGCCCAGCGAGTAAGCCTAGGTGGAGAATTGTCATCTCCCTGGTCAGGGAGTCAGCAATTTCCCCCATGCTTTTTAATATTTATATGAGGCCACTGGCTGAGGTGTGTCACTGATGACACACAGCTCTATATCTCCTTTTCTACCTTGATCGCTGCTTGGAGGCCGTTTTGGAATGAACCAGGTCTAACAGGCTCAAACTCAACCCCAAGAAAACTGAGGTTCTGTTCTTCGGGGGGGGGATGGGTACGGTGGTCCTCTCCCAAGTCTGGGGTGGGTGGGTGTCTGCACTCCAGGTGGTTGATAGAGTGAGGAGTCTGGGCATTGTCTTGGACCCAGTATTGTTCCTGGAGTCCCAGGTGGCTGCCTTGTCCACGTCAGCCTACTACCAGCTTAGGCTTATCACCCAGATTCGCCTGTACCTTGATGGTGACTCCCTGCGGACAGTTGAGCAAGTGCTGGTCATCTCGAGGATTGATTTTTGCAAGGCTTTCTACATGGGGCTTCCCTTGACCCTTGTCCGGCGATTGCAGTGGGTGCAGAATGTGGCGGCCAGATTGGTGGTTGGTGCAGGTCGCTTTGACCACATCATGCCAATTTTGGCCCACCTGCACTGGCTACCCTTTGCCTCCCCGATAAGGTTCAAGGTATTGGTTTTGGTTTACAAAACCCTCCATGGCTTGGGGGCTGAGAATCTAGCAGAGCAAATCTCGCAAAGGTCAGCAATGGCCCAACCCACCACAGCATCCTTGGCGCTTTCGCTCTGTATGGCCACTCCCTCGGAGGCCCGTAAGGTTGTTACCCGTAACTGGGCCTTCTCAGTGGCTGCTCCCATGATGTGGAACAAACTACCTTGCGAAATGCGCCAAACAGAGTCCCTAACAGCCTTTAAAACATTAAAGACCTGGCTTTTTAGGGAAGCATTTGGCAATTGGTAATGCAATGTTGTGTTGCCCTGTCTTCTTGTACCTTTCTCACCTCCGTTTAGTTGTCCCTCTTGCCAGGGCTTTATATTCCATTGTGTGTTTAGTGTTATGTCTTTGCTGTTTAATGATTCATTTGTTCTTAATTTTTGATTATTTATTTGGCGTTCATGTGAACTGCCCAGAGTCCGTTCTGGGAAATCAGGCAGTCAGGAAATGAATGAATGAATGAATGAATGAATGAATGAATGAATGAATGAAT
>JAHTLZ010000122.1:29554433-29576009 GCA_023846285.1 Phrynocephalus versicolor | reverse complement strand
AATGAATGAATGAATGAATGAATGAATGAATGAATGAATGAATGAATGAATGAATGAATGAATAAGGGCCACAACCTGGATGACAGAACTGATGAAAAATAGGGTAGGTATACAGCAGGGTAAGTGTGAGACAACAGAATCTGTATTATTACGCAAATATTACTCAATATTGCTGCATTATCGCCTAAACATTTTGGCGCCAGGTAAAGACCTTCCTGTTCCAGAAGTTTTTAATTGATACAATATAGACTGTGGGTTCTCTGATGGCAATTTTAGTGTAATGATTTTAGTGTGAGGTGTTTATTATTATTTTAATTATTTATTGATATTTGATGTTTTAACTGTTTTAATTCTGTGATTGTAAGCCGCCCAGAGATCTTTGGATAGTGGGCAGCATATAAGTTGAAATAAATAAATAAATAAATAAATAAATAAATAAATAAATAAATAAATAAATAAATAAATAAGCAAGCAAGCAAGCAAGCAAACAGCTAAGAAACATATGGTTCATGCTAGATTGGGGAGAAGACAGGGTAAATTCAAAAGGGAGATGTGCTCAAGATTTTTCAGAAACACAGGAAAAATGTGATATACCCCTGTAGGAAAACAATGTAGTTCCTTGATAAGGTCACGTTATAGGATATTTCAGGCTTATTACAAACACGTTCATGTTTTCCTGCAGCTTTTGGTCCCGTTCTTCAGATGCTGAAACAACACTCTGTCCAATAGACTGCATCTTCTGGACACAGGCTGATGATCTGCATGTTCTTATTGAAGGTCTCCTGTCATCTCTGTTTTGGTTGCCCATAAGGTTGCTGCTGGCCATCAGTTTTCAGGTAGCAAACAGTTTTGGCAATGGTGGAAGGTGCCGCTCTTAGGCAAATCACAAGTCCTCAGCCTCACCTTCCATACCAAGTGGAATAATGAATCGCTCCATGGATTTCAAACGGAATCATTTGAAGAAAAAGCAGGATACAAATATGGCTATGCTGATTAATACCAGCTTTTTCCAACTACATCTCAATGACTCATTGTTTTAAGTTTCTCGCATGCCTACAACCTAGAATTTCTTCTCTCTTGAAAATGTCACACTCCCCACACACCAAGCTATCCTATGGTACCTTTTAATGCTAAATACTGTTGAAGTAGAACGCCAGTAGATCATTATTATTACTATTCATTTAAGTGCTTGTTAACCTGGTCCTTGCTTATCATAATATTACCCAGTTTAACAAGTATACTGAAAAAATATTTTTGTTCTGCTTTGAGTTTCTCTTGATAAAGATGAAAATGATTACCGTATATAGTTCTATCTTTTTCCTGAATAATTATCTCACTATATACTAATTGTAGAAATGCCTCAAATAATAATACACAGCATTTACATGATTCTCTCAGATCAATTTGCATATATTATTTTTGCCATCTTTGCAAAAACTCTAAGGTAGGCTCATTCTGTGTAATCCTGTCATAATATAACAGCATTGAGGCTGGACAGATCAGAACAACGGCCTAAAGCTGACTGCTGACCTCCTGGCTGATATGAAATTTGAGGCAAGAGATTTGAACAAGCTCATTCTTGGTTACATAGCTCATACTCATCTTTTTAAATGGAAGCATATAAACAGTAGATAAAATGGATGAAAAACTAAACACTCCAGCTGGAGGTTTGCAACTTGTCTACTTGTTTATTGCACTTTCTCTAAATGTTGGAAGGCTTAGGTGGCAGCAGTGACATTAACTGCTTTTACAGCTGTGGATAGCTCACTCACTACTGAAACCCTATTAGCAGGCTACATGAACTTCTTTTGCTTATCTATAAACCAGTGGCAGTAACATTAGACTACTGTAATACATTCTATACATGACTGGCACTACAGCCTATTCAGAAAAGTTGGGGATACAAAATAGACAACAAAACTGGCAGCCAACAATATTTATACTAATATATTGAACACCATTCAGGTGTATGCATGTGTGTGTGTGTGCGTGTGCGTGTATACTGTATAATCAGCTCCAACCCTGGCATTAAAGTCACAGAGGATAGCTACTGGTCTTTTCTCAGGGATTTTCTTGATAGTGGCAGCTAGATCATCATAGAATTTGTCTTTAAGTTCTGCTGGAGTTGATAATGTTGGTGCGTATGCACTGATAAGTGTAACCAACCCTGCTGTGGAGTGTAGTTGCATGGACAGGATCCCCTCACTTCCTACAGCAGGTGGGATAATGAGACCTAGTAAAGTATTTCTAACAGCAAAGCCAACCCCACATTCCCTGGTCTCGTTTGATGGTTTTCCCTGCCAGAAGAACGTAAAGTTCCTCTCCTTGACAGATCCAGAGTCAGGTAGCCTTGTCACTTGGAGAGCAACAATGTCCATCCGCAGTCTGCACAGTTCCCTGTCGATGACAGCTGTCTTTCGTATAGTGTCCATTTCTTGGAGATAGTCTGAACAGCCAGGATTCATTGTCCTAACATTCCATGTGCCCAACTGTAGGCTTGAGATTTTTTTATGTTTATTGCATGGTGCGATTTGTTTGCTGGTTTCCATCCTGATCCGCCTACACCCAGGTAGCTGCCTCTTCCTGTCTTGTTCCCCCACTATTTGCTGCAAATGGTCCTCTCCAGGGCACAAGGCCTGGGCAATTCAATATGGAGATTAGGCTGTTACCCAGGCAGCGAAACCCTCCTCTCCACGTAGCTGGAGCGGTCCAATGGAACGGCAAAGCCGATACGATTAGTTCCAGCTGCATCGCAGGAGTTGCCAGAACATGATTGTATACAGTCATGAACTGTCTCTGGGACTCCGGCTCCGGTTTTTTCCTCGAGGTTGACTCCTGAAGCCTTTTCTAATGATGGATATAGCCACAAGGCAGTGGAGGTTTGAAAGAGTTTCCTTCTCCTAAGGGTGGTTCTTCTGCTTTTTCTGCCATTGGGGCGATGAAAACCCTCTTACGCCTTCAAAACCGTTGGCCGTCCTCTCCTATAACCCCAGATGGGGGCCCTTACAAGGTACTACCAGACCATAAGCAGCATATTAAGGAGGTAAAACTTGAGTACTAGCAGTCTCATTGCCCCAAGCACCGTAACCGTAACCCTGATCCATGGCTCCCCTCGCCAGCTGCCAGCCACCAGCTGCCACGCACAGTAACCTAGGCTCGGACTGCGCCCGCGTCATCAGTTGCCGCTGATTGAGAATAAAATTATAAAATAACCAGAAATGGGCATGAAGCCCATCTAAGTGCTTCTGATGAGGATTCTCCCTGTGCAGCTGATGAGTGGTTGGCTGCCAAAGCAGGCAAGGCTAATCAAAACTAATCACAGAATGAAGTAGATGTAAAATCCACTCCAATTGATTTTTCGTAATTCAAAATTTTCATAGTTCGAAACACAGTTTTCCATAAGAATGCACTGAAAACCGATTAATCTATTCCAAAGGGAACGGGTTACAATAGGACAGGTATGTCCAAACTTTGGCCCTCTAGATGTTTTGGACCACAATTCCCACAGTCCTTTGTCATTGGCAATCTAAGCTTAGATTTCTGGGAGTTGTGATCCAAAACATCAGTAGGGCCAAAGTTTGGACATGCCTGCAATAGGATTTCAATACTTTCCTATGGGAAGCCTGTCCTGGCCCAGCAAAGCAGGGGAAGAAACCCCCTCAAAGAGCCGCCAACATCAACTGTGTGGCAGTGGTGAGCGGTGGCCAGTGGCTTTATTCCTGCTGCCTGATCACGCTGCAGTCATTTGGTGATGCCACCCATCTGGCCCTCACCTGGATCAGAATGGATGGACCCGATCTTGCTGTCCCATTATGGTGCACCACCCCACTCGACCCTTGCTTGGCTCAAAGCCTGCTCCACTCTCCCTTTCTGAGCCAGGCAAGGGGTGGGCGGGTGGTGCATCCATCTGACCCTTGCCCAGCTGAGAAGGGGAAAGCTAGGATGTAGCTGCCGCCACCCCTGCTTCGCCTGGGTCTCTTTGTCAAGCCATTTTCATGCAAAGACCCAGGTGAAGGGGGTGGCGGCAGCTTGTGGACTCATTCGTAGCACATTTCCTCTCCAGACACGCCACTTTTGGAATGCTCAGAGTGGTGTGCCTGGAGAGTCAATGGGCTACAAATGAGCCCACAAGCCACTGCCTCCCCTTCACTACTGCTAGCAAACTTGATCTTATTTGAACGCTGTGGAAGCAATAACTCAACAGAATGCATTTTTGAACCTGACTTGACTAAAAATGGAGGACTGCCTTAACTACCATGTTAGACATGTTATTTTTAATGCAGTAGTGCCTTGGTTTAAAAGAATAAATCAAACATTTATTCTAAATTCTGCTTTGATTAACAAGCAGTGAGCCAATGATGATTATCTAGAATGTTCCATCTCAGGCAAGCCTCAAAAGCAGAGGGAGGAGAAAGTAATGAAGGTCTCCCTTGAGCCAGCCAGGAACATTTTCAAAGTAGAGTGCAAGTTAGGATTTTGTTTTTATTTATTTATTTTTAGTTAATTTTGTCTTAAATGTCCTTTCTTATTTTTCAAACCAATTCTAGTAATGAGGCAGCTAGTCAAGTATGTATAGGGCTACAAGTTGCACTTTATTATTGTCACATTAAAAACAGAGTACAATGCAGTTGTGAGTCCCTAGCACAGCAGATTCCACAGCCAGGTACCTAAACCATGGTGTGAATGTGGACTTCTAGCCAACTTCTTCTGTGAGTTCTGGCATTTTGCGTTTACAGTATGTGGTCTGTGGGAACCCAAAACAAATCATTATTTTCATTATTTCTTATGGGGAAATTTGCTCTGATATAAGAGTGTTTTGATTTACAAGCATGTTTCCAGAACAATTATGCTCACAAACCAAGGATATATTGCACAATTAAATCCCAAATACATGTTGAAAAAGCACAGGGGAAAAACAGAACTTTAACAAATAAACACTATTTTACATAACTGAACATTGAGTGGACCTATAGTCTTGTTTCTTTTTCTTTAATATTTTGTTCTCCCTGTTCCTTTCATTCCAGCAAGATGTCAACAAAAGAAGATCAAGGCTTCATTATCTTGAAATTCCTATTGGGAGCAGACATTTCATTGACCACATCTTTTTATGCAGGAGTTAAATCTGTATCTTCTGAAATTCATTCTTTTCTTCATCTATTAAAACTTTGCTTTCCTTTGGATCTGGTCACCTTACTCAATATTCAGCACTCAGACTCTAGTAATCAACTTCAGAGAGATACCAGCTAAACACTCAGACTCCTTGAGAACATAAATGCCCATCTTCTTCAGATCTGTATTCAAAGCTGCACATGATCAGAAATGAACATATGAGAAAGGCCT
This sequence comes from Phrynocephalus versicolor, assembly GCA_023846285.1. Classification (NCBI taxonomy): domain Eukaryota; kingdom Metazoa; phylum Chordata; class Lepidosauria; order Squamata; family Agamidae; genus Phrynocephalus; species Phrynocephalus versicolor. Next base: position 29,570,669 of record JAHTLZ010000122.1, on the reverse strand, counting down.
GTTTAATACCTGACAGCACCACATTCTGGAAGATTTATCCCAGTGATGCATGCTCATGCAAATTCTGCTCCCTAATGGAATGGTTAATTTATCACACAAGAATAACTCTGTGTACAATAACAACTTGAGGAACTAGCCAGTTAGCAATAAGTACTTAATTACAACTATTACTATGTGTGTTCTAGTACTGAATTAATCAGCTTGTAAAGGAACAGACAGGCTTAGGAACATGAAACATGTAAAAGAGAAACTTAAATGAATACCATACTCAGTCATGCATGAGGCTTAGATGTGAGGAAATTAGCTTCAGAAGCATGCTTGGTGTCTAAATTAGAGGCATACAGATTTGTTGTTTTTGGACTGCACAGACTGCTCTTAGTGTTTTCTGAATCTATTGTTGGGTTCTTCCCATCTTCCTCCAAAAATGTTATGAACCACTTACATCCCATCAAAACCCTCTAGAAATTTTCAACAGATACAAACGATCTTTGGCCTGAAAGTAATAAAAGGCCTGGGTACATTTCTTTCCACTGGTGCACCAGAGACAGGCTGAATTTAAGCAGCTTAGCCTCTAAACAATTACAAAGAAAAAGGAAAAAGAAACTGACTTTTTCAATAGATCTCATCATAGATCCATACTGTATAATTGGGTAACAGAAAAGCAGAGATTGTGGTTTATTAAAGAAAAAAATAACTTCAGAAGATAAAACAGAATTTGGATTATACCTTTCCAAGAACTCTAATGTGCAATTGTACAGATAGTAGTGGGATGCCAAAAAATATAAATAATTAACTAAATAAAACTGCATGTACCATGGCAAAGAAGCCAGTGGCATACCTTGTGGGGACGGGGGAGCAAAATCCCTGAGGTGCACAGGTCTGAGGGCGCTTGAGCAGCTTGCGCCTCCCACTGCTGCTAATGGCGGTAATGCAGGAGGCTGGGCTGTGCACGTTCGCCATCAGGGAAGCCTTGTGCCCCTTCTGCCAGTGGAGGCCCCCCTGGTGGCACCTGGAATGGTGGTGCCCCTGCCCAAGTGAAGAAGCTCCCAGGCGGTCATCGCGGGGGGGGGGCAGTGGTTGTGCCCGACGGAGCCGTCGGGAGGAAGACAGACCCCAGGAAAGGCTGGGCTGGGCTGCCGGCAAGCCGCACCAGCAAGGGTGCGGTGGCGGGCAGGTGACTCGCCGTGCCTGGGCCAGTTGTCGCGGGGCAAGCGCATCCCTTGGGGTCTGGAATCACTGTCCATCATGCCAAGAGTTGGCTGGCCAGTGCCTGGGGTGCGCCACTTGCCTCTCGCTGCTGAAGGGGCTCGCCTCATTTCTCGGCATGAGAAAGTGCCTCCGCTCCCACTGTCTAGGCTGCGGGAGGCTCCTCCACTCCCTCCCCCATTGAGGTGGGACTCTTCCTTGCCTCCGCTGTCCCTGCGTTGTGCGGTTTGCACAGGAAAGCCTTGTCTGGGAGGGAGACCCCCAAAAGGGTGTGAGAAAGAGGGAACCTTCTCTCCCTCCCCGCTTGGGTGGGTGAGATGCGGTTGGAGGGCAGGAAGGGGGGCGCAAAGACTGACTTTGTCCCCAGGGACTCCAAACCCTAGCTATGCCTCTGAAAGAAGCTTAGGGCTGCTACATTTCAGCCCAGTGATAGAGAAGAAAAGGAACTCCAGCTACTAGAACCTAGAGAATGCAGCAAAAGGAAAGGTTTGAAGAAGGCTTATTGGCAATCCTGGATTCAACAGCTCTGAATCAGTCATTGCAGCAAACCAAATTCAATGAAGGCATTTGGGAACTGCATACATGAATGGAACCACTGAAAGGGTAGAGTAGAATGGAAATCATAGGGCCAGAAGCCTTAGGCTTACACAATGTTTTTAAACAAAGCAAACAAAACAGGGAAACAATATATTTAGACTGAATACCAATCTTAGTACAGCTGTTTCCTGTGGCCAAATTTAATTTCCTGAAGTTGCATGCCTAAAGTGGGATTCTTCTTCTATCACACTTCACAGAATGTTTGCATTTCCTTGGGTTTAATGGTAGCTATTTACTGATGATGGGCCTCAGTTTTCTCCAGGAGAGGTTGATGCATTTAACTAATTTGCATGTGACTTTATGTTTGTGACCTACAAAGCAACCACTCCTTTGATGCTGTTTTTATTCCACCTGGAACTGCAGATTTTTCCAGTACTTGTCTTTCACCTGGAAGGTTAGATCTTCCATACTTGTATTTCCACACAGGGCAAGATTGGAGCCTTTTAAGGAAACATTATTCACAAAATTACCTGAGCAGAATGTATGCCAGGCTTTTGGGTCTAGCAACCTGCCTGCATTCTCTTTTCTTCTCCTCACCCAAATTGCCGGGGGGGGGGGTCGCTTTATAAGACATACTTTTTTTCTCAACAATAAGGAGAAATGACTGTGCGTCTTATAGGGTGAAAACACCCCCTGCCAGGAGCCTCCAGAGCAGCTGCTGCAGAGGCCTCCAGACCAGTGCAGGTCCTTACCTCAGCTGCAGCCCCAGCAGAGGCTTCCCAACCCGGCTGTTAAAAAAAATTACCTTGCATGATTTTTTCCATAGAAAGAAGACGGAGAGTAAACAGCCCTACCAGAGACCATAGATATGAGAAATGGGCTACAGACTAACCACCCACCATGATGACCATAGAGCCACTCTTCAAGACAGGAAGAATGTGAATCCAGGGGAGGGAGCTCTACCATTCAGCCCATCTTGGAGAGCAGCTCTATGGTAATCATGGTGGATCATTACTCCAGCCTGTTTCTCATATCTATGGTCTCTATTGGGGCTGTTTACTCTCCCTCTTCTTTTCCAAGCCTGCACAACAGGTTGACTGTGGGCTACTGGTAGCTCACAAGGGGTTAGAAAGTAGCCGCCAGCTAGCTGGGAGGGGCGCCCCATGCTCTCAGCTCCCATGTGCAGGCTGGCCAGGCGAAACTGGCTGCCCATAGCCTGCGGCCTGTGGGGTTGTGGCCCTACTGGCACCTGGGGGTTGGGCGGAGAGGGTCAGGCCCCACCCGAAGCCAAGTGGACCCTGTACTGCAGCTAGGCCACGTGGTGGTGGTCCTGCAGGAAACCATGTGGCCTCAGGGGGCAAGTGGACCCGCCAGGCATGAATGAAAGCAGAGGGCAGGGGCCTAATTACCCCCACCGCCCCTAGAACCAACCGCCAACATGGGAGGCCTGGCACCGTAACCCAAGCCAGACTAGGCCACCAGGGCCGTGTGGTAGAAGCGGCGCGGTGAGGGCTGCCCCCGCCTGATCAGGTAGTGTGGGGATGGTGAGAAAGGAAGCAGTGAGAGGACAGGCGGTGAAGGCCGTGCCAGGCCAAGCCAGCCCGCTCAGGCAGCGTTGGGAGCAGAGGGGGGAGGCGCGATGGGGAAAGGACAGGCCACATGCCCACCACGTGAAATTCGGTCACGGCAGTGCGGGGCAGGTGGTGCCAGCTGCACCCGAGGCTCTGGTGCCCACCGCAGCTACTGAACCTTCCCCTCCACGGGAAGCCCGGGGGGGGGGGGACAGGGAAAGGGTTAGGGAGGTAAGCAGGCCCAGTCCACTACTACCACCCCCACTAAGAACCTGACACAAGCCCTCCCAGGGATAGACCAAAGTATGCAGGAAGGGGCAGGAGGCATGACAAAGAGTGTTGATGAGAGGGGGCTGCGGCGCTTGGCTACCCGCCATGGTGTGGCTCGCCACCCTTGTACAGTTCCCACTTCGTTCTCCCTGGCAAGCTCAGGACACCGGCAAGGTAAGTGGGCCTGGGACGCTCCTACTACCCCCACTAAAAACTGGATGCGAGCTCCCGGAGTTAGGTCAAAGCATGAGCAAGGGGGCGGGAGGTCCAGCGGGAAGTGCTAAGGAGAGGGTGGCAGCTGTGTGCTGCTGTGGCCACCAGGTGGGTCACCTCCCTGGTAAGGCTCCACCTTTTGCTCTTCTTTTTGCTTGATTGTTTTTGTTTTTGTTGGGTTTTTTTGGGTTTTTTTGCTTTTTGCACTAACCAGCAGCGTGCTGGTAGAAGGGGAGGTCGCGGCCCGCAACTGTGCCACTGGGCCAAGGTGAGGACATGAGCACTCTTCCCTTCCAAGCCCCCACCCCAGGAGGGCAAAGATCAATAGGATGCTTTCCCCACCAATTTGGTGGCCAAAGCAGGATCCCATTGATCTCTGTCCACCTCGTCCGGCTTTGAAGGAAAGCGCACTTCCTTTCTGACCTCCACCCCCAGAGGGCAAAGATCTTGCTTTCCCCACCAATTTGGTGGCCAAAGCAGGATCCCATTGAGCTCCATCCACCCCATGAGGCTTTCCCCAGAAATTACATTCTTCTTATGAGGTATTACTGTGTTTTTACCTTTGGTTTTCATGTAGGAGCCCTCAGCAACTTTGGGCTGGAAAAAGTAGACTGCGGCCTGTTCAAAGTTGAACAGCCCTGTTCTATTCTATGGAATAAATCAATCATGCAAGGGAACTTTTTTTCCCAACAGCCAGATCGGGAAGCCTCCTCTGGGGCTGCAGCTGGGGCCAGATGCTGCACCAGGTCCAGAGGCTTCTGCAAGGGCCAGAGGCTACCCAGCATGAAGACCCATGCAGCGGGCAGCTTATCTTCACATTTTACTCTCCAGCCATGCCGCTCTGGGCCTCCCAAGAACAGCATGGCTGGAGAGTAAGCTGAGACGAGATGTACCAGGATCACAGTATGTATGCGTGAATATTTTTTTCACACATACATACCTCTAAACCTAGGTGTGTCTTATGGTCCAGTGCATCTTATGGAGCAAAAAATACAGTAGGCTACATGGAACCCTATTTAAATAGTCTGTCAATCTCTTCCAGCCATAGATAGAGTTGAAAGTACTGTACATGGAACACCAGGCAGATGGCCAATAAATCCTAACATGCAATCAGGTAGAGCAAGATGGTTTATTCAAGAGTCTTATATATCTCTCTATGTGATAAACATGTTTCCTTGCAATTCTTGTCTGGGACTTCTGTGAGGTTTTATCCTAGAAAATGTCAGACATCACACTGAAGTGGTACATAGCTAAAAGTAATTCAAGCTTCTTTTGCAGAAGATTTCAAAAACTGATTAAGAGACCTATTCTTTTTTTCTAGTGCAATATTGATTGTACGGATAACATGTCCAAACTTAGGCCCTCCTGATGTCTTGGACCACAACTCCCAGAATTCCAAGCCTGTATTGCCAATGACAAAGGACTGTGGGAGTTGTGGTCCTAAACATCTGAAGGGCCAAAGTTTGGACACCACAGGGTTAAGCAGAAAGAAAAAAAGAGGGATAATACTATTGGAAATGACTTCAGTTACACCAATTAATTTGTGTTGTGACTGAATAGTTATGAAGGTGGCTTTCCCCCCCATTTCCCATCTGCCAATTTGGAAAGAAACAAGCTGTCACCTTAAGGAGTCGAACAATCCAAGTTGCATGATTGAGCCCAAACCACAGCCACTGGACATATAAGAAGTATCAGCTGATATTTACACCAGACACCCATTTTATTATTCCTATTGCCCTCGTCTCTCAACAACACACTGCCATCCTTCATTCATGATGTTGGAAGAAGAACAATCAAAGGATTCTGCTCAGTAACAAAGAAATGTAGAAAAATAAACAAAAGGACTTTCTAGAAGCCAAAGGGAGACAAAGAACACTAACAGAGCCTAAAAACATGTTGAATTAAATTCAGCAACTTATCTCAGTTCGAAACAAAAAGTATTTTTGTCTAATACAGTACAGACACTGCCAACAAAATAGAAAGTAAAAGGAAACTTCAGAGAACTAGCTGAATTACACCCTTGGAAACACTGTAGTCATAACTCAATAGAATGGTAGACATAATTAAACTGATTTATTTCAGTCAGCATCTGATCCAGGATCAGAGTAGAATCTATAACTGAGCGCCTCAGAAGGAGCCTCCCCAAATAATGTGATGACTGTAAAAACATTTGGACATCCCCTGGGCATAGCAGCACCCCGTGGGCTACTCCTTTCACTCTGTAAGAACTACAGTACAGTGGTACCTTGTATAAAGGAATTAATTCGTTCCAAATGAAATTATGTTAAGCAACTTTTCCTTTATACAAATTCCCATAGGAATGCATTGAAAACAGAGTAATCCAATTTTTATGTTGTACGGATTTGCCCCATAGGCGACTCTGTTAAGCAAACTTCCCCTATCTCTGGAATTTTTTATGTTGTACAGATTTTATGTTATACAAACCGTTTGTTATACGAGGTTCCACTGTATTGTACTGGATTGCTTCGAACACAAATGGAGGGGGTTTATTGTGAGAAGATGCACTGAACTCTCTTAAATTTCAGGTAACTCAAGATCAACAGAACAAATAGTGGAGATCTCTGGGCAAGGATTCAAACTTATATTTCTTCTTTTGCAGTATTCTGCACTAGGTAATCAACATTGAGTTAAATAGCAAACTTTACTAAACAGCAATTAGTCTGTAGGTTCCCTGGCACAACACAAAACATACTTGTGAAACAAAACAATATTAATTACTTACTAGAATTGCATTCTAAAATATTAGAAAAACAACATGGACTATGATCAAGTTACATAATAATCACTGCTCCCATACTATTAAATCATGGAAAGGCAACACGAAATAATATTTTTATGAACCCTACTGGAAGAGAAACCAGAGCAGGGCAGAGACTCTGCTCAGCTCATTCAGTGGTGTCACTTTGGGCTCCACCCCCCCACACACACACACTGTTTCCATTCCTTTCTGCCAGGATTTGCTTATTTTATTAATTTGGGATTCAAAAGGGTGGAGTCTTGTACACAGCAGCGTCTTATAGATGGGAAAATATGGTTCCCTCCTATGGTGTAATGAGAAATATTCTCTAATTGCCATTTAAATTATTTTTCAAGAAACTGTAGGCAGGATTTTTCCATATTTTTGGATATTCTTTTCTCACTCCGTGTTTTTAAAAAACAAAAAATCAACAGAAAAATAATGGCAATGCAACAAAAGCTCTTCGCGTATTTTAAGGAATAATGGGAATGATGACTAACAGAAACAAATTACTTCTGAAAAACAACTTTCCAAGTCTCCTTACAAAATCTCTGGCCAAGAGTCAGTGGTCTGCAACAGTAGCTCTGTGGCAGGACGGCAATTTTCAGACAGAGCCCTCCTGTCTAGCAGGTGGAATAAGAGTCAGAAATCGGGAAGATGCTGGTGAGGGTTCTGCTCTACTAAACTTTAAGGACCAACATAGATAACTCTTTCCCAGTATCTTTTCTCAAGCCCACTTTATGAAATAGTTTAAGCTCAACTGGGCTTGAAATGACTGATATCCAGTTCAGTTGCTACCTCCTAAATTAATGTCACTTGTTGCATTAAGTCCCAGGATAACCTCTGTGTGCTTTTTTTAGGTCACTATCTGGTCACCGTCTGCTGCTGGTCTTCTTACAGTGTTACACTCCCTCCATAAATGACTCCCCTCTTGGACCCTGGAGCTGGTGTTGTTGCTAATGGAAACAAAAATAATACGAATAACCCAATACTCCTTCTATGTTCTTTTCTTTCTTTTTTCGTCAACCTTATAGAAGCAATAGTCCTTTTCCATTTTCTTATGTTGTTTATTGGCTGAGTATGCATGGAATGAAATAGAAGTGAACTAAGCACCTGAAGATCAGTTTTCTTCCCTTCCAGTCTTTAATCATGTAACCATTCATTCTTTTACTTACTCAAATTAACATACAAGAAGAAACACAAAAAAACCAAAGACAAAAGCAAATAAAGAAGAAAATTGAGATAATAACAAAACATCAATCCATGCAACCTTTCAGACTAACATGGCTTCACCTTATCTCGAAATAATTTTATAATATATGTTACTCTTAATCAATATTTTAACACCTAAGCATGGCATAAACTGTTTATAGTAACATTTTTCTGATTCCACAAACCTAGTGACAAAATCTTTAACTTGTAAAAGGAAAAGAAATCGAGTATAATAAAGTAGATAAAGAAACAATAATACTGTATTTTTATGAATACTTGTAATGTCTAAAGCAGGGCTGTCCAACTTTGAACAGCCCGCAGCCTTACTGACGCTCCTGAACATCCCCCACGGTCGACTCCTGGAGCTCTTAAACTTCCTATTGTTTTTAGGTGTGTGCGCGCGCAAGCCCATACATACAAATTGCTGCCGCAACAGCACAAGCAAGGGACTGGGTGGCAGGTGTGGCAGGGCTCCGTCACGGTCCTCCTGCTTTGGATCTCCCCCACCCAGCCTGGTTTTTGCTCCTCCCCCAAGCCCACGGAGGAGGATCGGGCCCAGCATCATGACCGTGGGGGGGGGCAACAAAGGAGAGAGAGAGAGAGGTTATGTGGGGTCTTTAACCCAGCCCCTTGCCTGTGCCGCCACCGCGGGAATTGCAAATGCGGTGGCTGATTTTTGCCTGAGGAGGGTGGCTCGCACTCCTCTTCCTCCCTGGCTCCCTTCCTGGTGCTCCGGAAGGCACGCTCCAGGCAGGCGGGCCAATTTTTTCTTTTCTTTAGAACACATTGTCGCTAGCAGCAGATGCAGAGGCCGACAGAGACCTTGCGGGCTACTTCAAACAGCCCCACGGTTGACCAGTAGCCCACGGTCAACAGGTTGTGCACAGTAGGATAACATGAATATTCATTTGAAAGTTTTCAAAACTCTAAAACGTTAATTGGCAAAGATAAGTAAATAAACCACAACTATTCCAAAGAAATGTGGAACATGGCTATCAATGGCAAATTGTGATTTGAAAATAAGCAAAGGTGTATCTCACAGAAATAATTTTAAAGCTATCTAGAACCATTTTTGGCACAAGTATTTGAGGATAGGTGCACTGAGAATTAATAGGCCAACTCCTCTGCAAGGAACTACTATACTACAGCCAAAACTTTGCTCATGACCCAGGGTTCAATCTCAGGTAGCAGGTTCAACATTCACTCAGCCTTCCATGATCAGTAAAATGAATACCCAGCGGTGGCGGGGGGCAATCAGAGGGTGCTTTGAGCACTATGGGGTGACATATAAGCAGCACAATTTTGCTTTGTTTTCACTTATTCAAATGGGCCTACGCATTTGAATCAATTGAAATTATTGAGTTGGCTGATTAAATCCTGATTGATTCAATGCCCCTACTCTAATGCAATATAATACATGAAGCAACAGGACTGTTTCATATTGTTTTTGCCTCACTGTTTATAGCCAATTCTCTGTATCTCTGTGCGTGCATAAGACACATATAGAGAGATCACAAGCTACCCATACCAACTGGCGACCACTTGGTGTATCTGACAAAGTAATCCTTACCCTATGAAAGATTATGCTATAATAAAAAGCCTGATGTGTGGACATGGAATATTGCCCTTCTAAATCATTCCTCCACAGCATGTAGAGAGTGTGTGAGAGAAAGAGACTAAAAGTCAGAGATTCACTCACATCCAAGCAACTAATTTATTTCAGGCACAGGGATTGATTACTAGAAGTTTGACTGCCAGCATTTCTGAAAAAAAGGAATCCCTGCCCAGGTTTAGAATGTATTTTTAGCTAATGCAAGCACAATTTAGCTAATGCAAGCACAAGTGCACTGCCACACTGAACTGACACCCTCATTTATGTGGCCTTTAAGAAACATGGAGCCTTTTCACACGATCCCTAAGATCCACTGGCCACTTAAATTCGGACCAGAGATCTTGGGGGTTCGTTGCTCTTCCTCTGTCCCCCCCCCCTGCACTTCCTTGCTCCTGTCTGCGTGAGGGGAGGGAGAAAAAAAGAGAGGAAAAAAATGCAGGCACACCTCCGCTGGTCGAAGCCGCCCCGAGCCCCGTTGTCGTCCTGATTCCTGTCTCTTAAAGGGGCGGGGGGCAAAACAAACAAACAGAAGCGAGGAGAGCCCGGCACTCACTCCTTTACATCCGCAGCAGGGATTTTCACCCCCGGAGAGCAGGTACCTGAAAAGTGCGCTGGGACGCGCTTAGGTGGACGTGGTTGCACTTAATTTTCTGTAAACTCCGGAGCTGGTGGGGAAACAATTTTAAGCTCCAGAGCTGGGAGCCATTTGCCGCAGAGTTGAGGGATCGTCTGAAAAGGCCCTTTGACTAACACTGGGGCAAAATGCCACACACTCCAGTGGAAATGGGATTATGGTTAAGCAAACCCAAAGGAATTTTCATTAATTGAATAATCAACTTCAATCCCAAATGGATATTCTTGATTAAGTAAATTTTAGAAATTCTTTCAGTGTAAAACTTACATTATTTAACTGCCACAAGTTGTCTATCAAAAGCAAAGCAAAGCAAAGTGTTCTGCTTATATACCACCCCATACCACTTCAAGTAGTCTCTGGGCGGTTTACAGGTTTTTTTTTTTAATTATGCAGGCTATATGTCACCCCCCCCCCCAGCAAGCTGGGTACTCATTTTACCAACCTCAGAAGGATAGAAGGCTGAGTTGCTCTTCTTCCCATTAATGATAATTGCATCCTGTTCCACTTTTCCAGGTTAATTTGTATTTCCTTCATAACTTTCAGATAATTATCATGAAATACTGTGCTTACTTTTTTGATTATTTTTATTCCCAAGTATGATATAGATTTCTTTCCTTTAAAGTTTTGTCAGTTCTGTCAAAGTTCTTCTCTCCGCTATTTCCATGTTTTTGTTAATAGTTTTGTTTTCTCATTATTTAAGTCCCACCATTTCTCCAAAGTCCTCTATTAATTTCAGCAGTACTTCCATGGAGCTATTTCGATCTTCCAATACTAAAACTCCATCATCTGCATATGCCTGTAGTTTATATTCTTATTATCTTATTTTCAAGTATTTTATCTCCTTCTGGTCTCATATTTTTTGGTTTAATAATTCTAATGTTAAAATAAATAGCAGAGGTGAGAGTGGACAGCTCTGCCTAGTTCCTTTCTCAATTTGTGTCTCTTCTGTAAGTTTCATATTAATTTTAACCTTTGTGTATATGGCTGTGATATAGTCTCTAAACCTTTGGCAAACTCCTTATGCTTTAACTTAAAATTCCAATTAATGTTATCAAAGGCTTTTCCCACGTCCAAAAATATCAATGTCACTTATTTTTCAGGATGCGGCTCATAATACTCTAATGCATTCAGAATTATCCTCATATTGTTCTGCATCTGTCATTTAGTCAAGAATCCTGTTTGGTGTTGATGTACTATTTGCACTAAAAATATTAAGTCTAGCTGCTAGAATGCATGCAAAGATTTTGTAATCTCCATTAAGTAATGATATTGGACTGTAATTTTTTACTTCTTTAGAGTCTATTTTTCTTTATGTGTTAGTGTTGTTGTTTGTCTCCATGTTGCAGGCATCTATTTATTTCCCAAGATATCTTCTAATAATCTTTTTATATGGTAAAATTAATACATCTCCCAGTTCCTTATAAAATCCAATGGAGAGACCATCTGGGCCAGGAAAAAGCACAGTATCCAACTTGATCATCAATCTGAGTTTTCGATATATAAAGTCAGTGCATAAAGAGATAAGCAATTGATGTACACAACTATTTCTACAATGAGAAAGTCAGCATAATATGATTTCCCTTGATAAATGACATCATGGAACTATCTTGCAAAGACATTTCTTCATATTTATATGGTGAGATTGTCTAAAATCCTGTTGCTTAGCATTAGAAAGGTACACAAATCCTTGTCTTAGGGCCTTTTTACATGACCCCTAAACTGCGCCGCAAATGGCTCCCAGCTCCGGAGCTTAAAAATGTTTCCCCACCAGCTCCGGAGCTTACAGAAAATTAAGTGCGGCCACGCCCCCATAAGCGCGTCCCAGCGCACCTTTCAGGTACCTGCTCTCAGGAAGTGAAAATTCCTTGATGCGGTGTAAGGATAGTGAGTGCGGGGCTCTCCTCCCTTCTGTTTGTTTTTTTTTTGGCTCCCGCCCCTTTAAGAGCTACTTTAAGAGAATGGGGGAAAAAAGAGAGAGAGACTGGAATGTTGCCGGGAGCAGAGCGAGAGGCAGAACGGAGGTAAGCCAATCTTTTCTTCCTTTTTTTTTCTCCCTCCCCTCACGCCGCCAGCAGCCAGGAACCGGGAGGGGGTGGGAACACAGAGAGAGCGACAAACCCCCAAGATCTCTGGTCCGAATTTAAGGGACCAGCAGATCTTAGGGGTCGTGTAAAAAGGCCCTAAGTGGGCAATCACCTAACAAGGCGGGGCAAAGACGCCCACACTGCTGCCAGTGACTGGGTGATTGCCTGAGGAGCCAGAGAAGGGAAGTGTGCTCCTGCTGGTGCATGGGCGATTGCCCAGAGGAGATGGGGAGAGAAGTGCACGGCGCCCATCTCTACCTAGCATAGTGAATCACACTAGAGTGGACACATTAAATCAGGGGTGCCCAAACTTTTTGTAAGGAGGGCCAGATTTGGTGGCTGAGAATGTGTCAGGGGCCAGTTGCTCCCCAACCCTGCCACCCCACTGCAAGCCCCACCCACTTTCTTTAAAAAAACAATGGGACGAAGGAGGGGGAGGGAGGGGCAGGCCAGCCAGCCGTGGGCCACTCAGAATGGCCTGACGGGCCGGATTTGGCCCCCAGGCCGGACTTTGGGCTGGCCTGCATTAAATCAATGGAGATTTTGTGAGTCAAATCCTAAGTTCCACTGTTTCCAACAGACTTACTCTAAACCGTGACTTACTACGTTAAAGTAAGTTGCAGTTAAAATATGACTATTTGAATTGAGGAAACTTATGGAAGAGTTGACTCATCAAATCCCCATTAGTTTAACTGGTCTAGTCTAATGCAATTTACTATGTTAAAGAACAAGATTTTGGCCATTATGTGGCAAAAGGTGCTTGTTGAGGATTTCCAGATGCAATAATATACAATCGTGCAACAAAAAAACTTTTAGTAGATCAGTACTAATATCAAATTAAGAAAAGATACCTTGTAGAGACTACTCCATATTAAACTTGACTAAAGTTAGATCATTAATGTTCTCATTATTCTACCTGCCAAATAACAACAATTTCACTATGCTTTAAGTTTATTAATAATGAACCACTATTAAGATACCAACAGACCATGTCAAAAATGGTCCCTAACCACTAAAGACTTCTCTTCCATGTGCTTCCCCTCTTTGAATCACACAAAACACTTACACACTATAAAGGGTTGCTTTAAAACAGGGGTCCTCAACCTACGGCCCGCGGGCCGTATACGGCCCCCAGGGAGCCTGAATCCGGCCCCCGGGAGCAACAGCATACCCCCCGCCCCCCCGCCCGTGGGGGCCTTTGAAGTAGCCCGTGAGGTCTTGCCGCCAGCAAGTGAGAGAAAAGGGAACCGTGTCCCAGCTGTTGCGGTGGCTGTTCATGGAGCCCGAGTAGTACCACCAGTTCCCCCCCCCCCCGGGGCTGAGAGGACGCCAGGGCTTGGGAGTTGGACTGGGAGGAGGAGAGGCTGAGGGACCGGCAGGAGTCCCCGGCCCCATACCCGGAGTCCAGGGTCAAGTCTTCCAGGGTCTTCAGCGTCGAGGTGTACAGCCCGGCCATAGGGAACGGCCAACGCTTCTCACTCTGCCAAGGGCACCACCGGGAATCACCGGCCAAAAAGGGGGCCAGACCCAGACGCCGATCCCGCTCGATCCCAGCGGACCCGAGGCTGATGGCTGCCCGGCTGCTTTTGTGCGGAGGGGGGGCGGCGGCGGCGGCGGCGCGGGGAGAGGATTAGGGGACCGATTATTCCCTGGGGAGTGGAAGTCCAGCGTGTGCGGCAGCTCCTGAGGATCCTTCAGGTTCTTCTGGGGGCCAGCTGTCTCCATGCCACCACAGTCAGGGTGAGATCATTTATTTTCCGCCTGGAGCGAGGATGGAAAATCCTGGGGCCAGGAGGAGGAGGAGGAGGAGGAGGAGGAGGTAAGGAAGAGGGGAGGAATCGAGCAGGGAGAGACAGACTGAGCGGCGATGCCCTTCCAGCTCCCCGACGCGGGGGTCCAAGCAGCAGCAGCAAGAGCTGCAGCAGAGAGAGAGGGCAACGGGGGGAGAGTGGAAGAGAGGCCAAAAAAAGCCCTCCTTTCCCAGGTGGCGACGATCCCCGAGGCAGCCAGCACTCCAGAAGGCAAAAAGGAGAGAGGCTGCACGCCCGAACCAGTCCCAGGACCTGCCTGATGCTGCTGCTGCCGCCGCCGCTTCTGCAGAAAAAAAAAAAAACGCCGTCGATCCACGCTGCTCCTTCCCTCTGTCCTTCCTTTGCTCGCTCCCTTGCTCGCCCACTGGCCGCCAGGCACTTGCCCGAGCTTTGAGTCAACTTCTCTTTGGGCAACGCGGAGAGCAGGCAGCATGCAAATGACCTGCGGCGCTCCGGACCAATCAGCAGCTCCGAGGAGAGCGAGAGGGGTTGGGCCACCGCTGGAAAGGCGAGCGCTGGCAGTGGGAGGGGGCGGAGGCGGTGGGCGGGGCGAAGGAGGGAGGCGCGCCCGGAATGAGGAGCCCATCGGGGGAACCGGAGGCTGGGAAGGGGGACGTTGACCGGGAGGAAGAGCCCCTCCATCACTGGCCAAAAGGATGTTCTTATAGTCTTATAATTGTTCTTCCAGACATTTTTGAGGTACTGGAGGGAGGCTCAGTTATTTCCACTGTATTATTATTATTATTATTATTATTATTATTATTATTATTATTATTATTATTATTATTATTATTATTTGTTGTTGTTGTTGTTGTTGTTAATTGTAATTTATTGTTGTTATTATATTAATATTGCATTCTTTTTCCTGTTTTTGTGCACTACAAATAAAATATGTTCAGTGTGCATAGGTGCATATTTTTTTCAAAATCTAGTCCGGCCCCCAACAGTGTCTGAGGGACAGTGAACCGGCCCCCTGTTTAAAAAGGTTGAGGACCCCTGCTTTAAAAGAAAAGCAAAATCAAATTCTCCTTTGACATATAGAATTTAACACATGGTTAGTTGAATCTAGGCTATGTGAAGGAAAACAACAAAACCAGCATGTAGCTAGAAGCTATATCTTAACAAGCTACCAAGTGGTAAAACAAACTAAGCAGCTCCCAAAAGAATCTGAAGGAATCTAAAATCTAAGGAAGCATGAACAGCTTGGCAATTAACAGCATAACTTTTCACTGTTTATTGCACCAAAGATATTCCTGTTTTCAGAGACATGTGTCCCTTCAAGATGTGATGGATATGATCTCACCAAATCCCACATATGACAGCTGCATAAAGTCTACTTATGTGGGCTTTAAAAAACATTCAAGCCTGCCACTCAAATACTAACAGCTAATATTAATGCTCCAGCAATAGCCTAACAACACTGGCTTGCATCAAAATATTTTCAAAACACTATAGCTGTTTTACAGATGAACAAAATTATATATCCATTTGCTATTAACTTTAATATTGAATGTTTAATGATGCAAGATATCTTTTCACACTCATTGTTCTTAGCTTTTAATGTAGTCTTTAATGTTTCTTGCCAATAGTAGCATACTCATTGTCTCCAATTTTGTATATTGTCCTTCAATGTTGTAAGTCACCCTGGGTCCATGCAGGGTAAAAATACTGTAAATAAATACTGTAAATAAATAGAAGCTGAGATCGTTATTGTTTATTCTCGCTTCACTTTTGTTGCATGACTTATTCTTAGCAGATAAGCATGGAATCATTTGCATGTAGACTGTGCAGAGACGGAAGCATTGATGGATGGAGGCCTTGAAGTTTCTGTTAACCAATTCAAGGTGCTGGTCATGACCTATAAAGTCCTTAACCATTTAGGGCTATCCCACAAAAGAGCTGCCCATCCCACCCACTCCTTATGATCCTTGATGTGACATCTAAGGAGACAAAAGAGTGAACACCAGAAACTGTGCTTTCTTGGTCATGGCCCCTTCCTTCTTCCCTAGAGAGGTTTGTCAGGTGCCATCCTTCTTGTCTTTTAGGAAATTAATAAAAATGAAATTATATAAAGCTGCCCTTTTAATAGTTTTTAACCCATGGTCCCATGATGTTCAAATCTGTTTAAATTTATATGTGTGTGGGGGGGGGATTTAGGTAGCTACTGGGATTTTGTTTTATTGTACATTTTATTATCTATTTTATTTTATTGTATAATTGTATTTTGTTTATTTATTTATTTATTTTATTTATTTATACATACATACATACATACATACATACATACATACATACATACATACATACATACATACATACATACATACA
>JAHTLZ010000122.1:29521219-29554423 GCA_023846285.1 Phrynocephalus versicolor | reverse complement strand
ACATACATACATACATACATACATACATACATACATACATACATACAATTTATATGCCGCCCACTACCCAAAGGTCTCTGTATATACATTTTTTTCTGTATGTACATTTTTACTGTATATTTCAATTTTGTACTGTTTGATTATAATGATGATTTGATATGCTGTGAACCACCCAAAGAGTGTTTGCACCAATGGGTGGTATGAATGAATGAATGAATGAATATGTTTTACCACCCTCCACTTGCACAGCTAGCATCTAATCTAGTTCCCAAAGGGATCCAACATCAAAATGGTAACAATACCCACCCCTGAATCCCATCCATTAGATCAAGAATTTGTATTTCACTGGATATACTGTACCTATGCGGAGATCCACTTAAAACACCTCCAATGGGCAAAAGGAAAGGCTTATATGTCCTGTTACAGCCCCAAGCATGGTTGGGAAAATTGCAGGAACAAAAATTTCAGAGCTACTTAACAGACACGAAATCCGATTAGGTTCCTCTTTGCACCAGTGATACCTCAATGGAAATGCATAATCTTATGCAGGAAATCTGGGCAGATCCTGCACACAAAGCCCAAAAAGAAATCTAGAAAGCATTCAGAAAATCTGTGACAGAACGAAAATAAACCAACAGGTTTTGAGAGGTGCTAATTTCATTCACAGGTTAGATAATTTGACTGCAGAAAATCTCACAAAAAGGAAATTGGGTTCAATGCATCAGACTGCAAGTTAAATCATTGCAAGTTTTTTGTTCCCTCTGCTCCCTGTACTACAGTGAAAAAAAGTATTTTGCGAAAAAGAACAGAAGGCTCTAGTACAGTGGCTCCCAACCCTGGATCCCCAGATGTTCTTGGACTATGCCTCCCAGAAATGCTGGCTAGACCAGTTAGTGGCGAAGGCTTCTGGGAGTTTGAGTCCAATAATATGTGAGGACCCAAGGTTGGGAACCACTGTTCTAGTGCAGGGCTGTTCAGCTTTGAATAGGCCAAGGTCTACTTTTTCCGGCCCAAAGTGCCTGAGGGCTACTACACTAAAACCTCTACTTATGAATTTTATCTGTTCTGAACACGTGCTCATAACTTAAAACTTTTGTAACTAGAGCAGCAGTTTCCCATAGGGATGCATTGAAAACCAATTAATATGTTCTGGGGGGAACAAATTTCAACGTGCCATGGCCCTTGAACTGCCCCGCTTGGCTGAGACAGTGGGCTGGCAGACCCAAAACTTTGCTGGGGCAATGGTGGTCCTTGGCATGGGGGAGGTAGAGGTGGAGAACTTATCCCCTCACTTTTTTTATTGATGGCCGGCGGGCTACTTTTGAACCCTTCATGGGCTACCAGTAGCCTGTGGTCTACCTGTTGGGCAGTCCTGTAGTTTAATGCTGATCATGTTTATTTTTAAAAAGCAGCTAAGTATCCTGTCTCAGTGTAAAAGAAGCCTGCATTTTTCCTGACTTTTTCATTCTACCTCTTTACACAATGAGAATGCTATCAGAATCAAACTGAATGCTAATGTAGCCTGCCTTTCAGTTTTCCACCAAAAGCAGTCTAAATTTCTAACCTGTGTGGGTACTTTTAATCTTTGCACTGGAACCAATGGAGCTGTACTCTTTACATATAGGTATACAATCTGATCTGGTTTCAGAAACTACCGTAAGCACAGCTGGGGCTGGTCAGTATTGAATGGGAGTCCACAAAAGAACACAGGATGCCCCTCTGGACAGTGCTAGGAAAGACTTTGACCTGAAAACCTGAAGGCTGCTGACCACCAAGAGCTGACAATACTAAACTCGATGAATGAAAACTCACCGGCCTTAGTATAGAAGGTAGCTTTCAATATTCCTCATTAAGAAGGCATTCAGGAATGAAGGAAATTTACGGATGGTAAAACCAGTGCAGTATTGCTGTCGTTACCTTAAAATACACTGTGACATTCATCTACTTCTAAAATGAGACAGGCTAGAAAGCCAACAGAAGTGTAAACTCTGAATAACCGGATTACCACACAGACAGTCTGCTGCTCCCTTTGCAGGGAAATAGATATGATGTCTGAAAGAAAGCACTACTGTGCAAAACAGGGCCACAAGCACTCTTGTGCTTCTTTCTGTCTCTTGTTCTGCTAAGAACAGCGAGGATAGAGCAATTATTTCAATAACTTTAATGGAATCTCCAGAGATCTTTCTGCAGGCATTCCCTACGTCTTCCCATACTCGATCCCAAATGCAACATTCCAATATCCCTCTCTTTATGCCTACCATACAAGAATCTTCATTTTTATCAAACACCACCCCACTCCTCTTTCCTTAGCTCACTTCTTGAGAGCTGTCAAACCCTTGCCAACATTTCCTGACTTCTGCAAGCAAAGCTCTACTTCATATGTGAACTGAATTATTTTAGTGTAGTACTTGCATAAATTTGTTTGATTCCCAGATGATTTCTTTTCCTAATTAAATGGAATGCAATTCTGGGATTTATTTATTTATTATTTTTGGCACTTTTGGAGAAGAAGTTGCAGCACATGACTTGGACATATTCTTGGGTGCATTACGTCTGTGGTGGCTAAACATAGAGCAATAACGAAAATGGCTATTGATCACAAGATTCTACGTGGCTTCCATTAGTGCACTGTGGGTAGAGCATAAATCTGCCACCGGAGACATGATCTATTAGAATAGATTTTAAGTGATTTTCCAGATGCCATGAAATTTTCCTCTCTTGCATCAATTCAGACATAAAAGCTGTTCCAAAAGCACTAGATGAGCTCATTTCTACCTGCAGGCAGCATCTATGGTTTTATAATTTAAATGCTAGTCCAGGTCCAGTCTATCCAGCTATGAACACTACAGTGGATGTTTTCTTGAAATCACAATCAAACACCCTTCTCTCTTTATACATGAATTAAACTACTTTCAATCCCTCTCTTCTTTAAACTATGTTCTACCATCATGTCTTGGACTATGTTTGACATACAGTACCTTCTTATAAGTATTCAGATATATCTGGCAAAAATATTTAATTTCCTGGGTTAGTAGCTTATTAACAGTAATATTATTTAATCATAATATTAGTATATTCCCCCCTTTATCTATTGCCCCAAAGTCTCTAGACTGTCATTCCTCAAATGCTGCATTTGTTCACAGACTCTAGAGAGAGAGAGATGTCCTAAAGAATGACAAGGCTAGAAAAAGTGCTAATAATGATTTACCAAGGATGGTATTAGAAGGCATTAGAAGACAGGATTTGTCCTCAATAATACGGTCAACTGGAAGTGTTATCAAAGGAAATGTTCCTGATTTCTTTTTAGAAATTAGCCAAAACAATGTGTAGCAGCAATTTAACAATTTGTATCTCAAAGTGTCTTATGTTTCCTTGCACACAAAGACAATTTCATGATTCACAATGCTGCATTTGAACCAAATTATGCCCATCTGTTTAAATTACATTAGATGTCCACAGATAGAAATGGCTATTTCCACACAGGCTGAATCATCTTTTCCCCATGTATGCAGTTGTGGGTATCCCCCTTAACAAATGGTTTCCAGACCATTCATCTGCTGAAAGTCCCTCACGCATAATCCATCCCTTTGAACTTAAATCTAGCATGAAATGAAAGAGATGAATAGCTTTTTTTATTACTACTAGAAGTGTGATAAGATGTGATTTTGACTAATGCCCCTGAGTCCTCTGTGCGGTGAATATCACTCTTGGACCATTCAAACAACCCAGAGTCTCTCTATCCATGTATATGTACTCAGAAGCAAGCCCTATTGCTTTCAACTGCATTCACTCCCAAGAAATTGTGTGTAAGACTGCATCCTTGAAGCCTCTGTTGTGGACACAAGTTAGGGAAGATCAATTCCCTCATTGACCTCATATAATGTTGCTCTCAGGGCCAGGGGTATAAGGCGGCCTTCCCTGACATGGTACTCTCCAAACAAATTGGACTAGAACTGCTACTACCCTTGATAAGGGGTTTAGACTCATATTTGGAGGACTCAGTACACTGGGGAACACTGGTAAGACCTGGGTCAACAATGGTTTTAGAAGTGGTCACCTCTCTCTCTCTCTCTCTCTCTCGATGTGGGCTGACAGTGGAGAAGAACCACCGAACAGAATTCAGCAATCTAGAGTTTGTCTTTGCCAATCTTGTATATAAGCTCTAACATGGAAACCTGCAATCCTATGCACATGCAACAAGGTATAAAACTGACTGCACTCAATGGAGCTAACTTTGTTGATATGCTCAAAACTTTTATGCACATGTTACAGATAAGAATCTGAGCACTATTAGGTGAACATCACTGATTGGTGTAATATTGTCTTCTATCTCCCCCCACTCCAGCCATAACGTACATAAATAATAGGAGTCCACTCTTGTTTTCAGCTTTTGATTTCAACAGGATTTGGACTTCTCTAAATATAATTCTCTTGATAATATTTGGGCACTGATGACCTTTTAGATATCGGCTACATCTTTGCTTGGTACCATTTTACTTTATGCAACAAGGCCATTCAATAATATTTTTATTATCTGAGTAATCATTTCCCTCATGACTGTTTACACAAAGTCTGCTGGATAGCTTATTTCAGTTCTCCACAATACTAAAAGGAGTTTATTAATCTGCTTGCCTGTGATTGATAAGTATCCACTTCAAACACATAAACGATTTGAGCTCTCTTATTGACAACATTTAACAGAACTGCTATGTAATAATAAAACAAACTAATGCTACCATTTCAGACTGCAGCCACCAAGAAATGGCTTCCTTGCTGTGTGAGCATTAGTTTAAATTCCATCTGACAGGGAGCTAAAAGATTTCCTTCCACCAAGCAAATCAGTAAGCAAAGTGGTTGTTGTTGTTGTTGTTGTTGTTGTTGTTGCTGCTGCTGCTGCTGCTGCTATTGCTGCTGCTGCTGCTGGATTTCAATACTGTGCCATCTAACAAGGCCATTCTGGGTGGTTTACAAAGATACATCATAACAAATCAGAACAATCTCAAATGTAAAAGAGCACAGCAAGTAAAAATCCACAACAAAATCGTAAACACAAAGCGTTAGAGCAATATCATGCAGCAGACCTTTCCCAGTACTTGAGTGTCCCCTCTATTAATTGTGCCTTTTGGCCAGAGCCACCTGGGCCCTGCTGCTTCTCTTAAAGTACCATACAGCCCCTGACAATAAGTTTTATTCAATACTTTGATGTGGAATAAAAGGAGCCACCTTGGTGAAACTACTGCTCAAATCTCCATTGCAGCTTGATAGCCCATGGGTGCTGTACTATGACTAAATGCTAAGAAAATGTATTAAAACTAATTTAGAATGTGATGAGGCAAAGTCATTTTGATCAAAAGGAAGTGAATTTATTTTGAAATATTAAGTAGGTAGCCAGAAGGAAAAGGCTACCTACTTGATAGATGCAAGAATAACCTTCATTTTCCTATTTTGTACAGGCCATACTAAGGAAACCACCAAAAAAGCCCACTGCCTCCCCACAGACTCTCAAACCATCACTGCTCACAAACCTCATCCCCAGCCCACATTCTCAACTACCAATCAGTGCCTAGAAACATACATGAACATCCCAACACTCAGCTGTCAACCATTCCAGCACTTTTCCCGCAAATGGATTCCCAAGCTGATACAAACCTCAGTATATCAGCATTAGCAGATACGCACCAACTCTCCCATATGAGAATTGCCACATGCAGGTATGCAATTCTGCAGGGCTGAGTCTGGTGCTAAATACAAAAGCAGACTTTTACTTAATTTACCATTCACAACAGAGCCAAATATCTTACCTCTTAAGGATAATCTGATAGTACAGGGAGAGAGAAAACTGTGCTGGTCTGCCACCTTACAAGATCAAGTTAACTCATTTCTGGTGTCCCCTGCGATGTTAGCCATTAGAGAGCAAGCCCTTACCTCCCCTGACCCTGTGGCCATCTTTGAAAATATTAACCATTTAGTCAAACCTATGTTGATCACCTCCAAGCCTATCTCTACAGACCCTCATTCTCACCATGGTTGGTTCGATTCCCACTGTGCTGCTCAGAAACGTCTAGTGGCAAGAGCAATTAGGAAACTACGGCTAGTTGATTCGCCAGAAAATTTTACCATTTTCATCCAGCGCCGCAGAGAATATAAAAACCTGCTCCGCTAAAAAAAGGAGGCATATCTCAGGAGGTCATGGCTAGAGTTAGGACTGGCTGCCATGGATAAAAATATGGCTAAGCTCTGGTCCCTGGTGTCGAGGGGATTTAGACCCTACTCAGATGCCTTAGAAAATCAAATTACTTATTCTCAATGGCAAACCCCCTTTTCTGCTCTCTTTAGTCTCACTAATGACAGAACCAACATCATGCCATCCTTACATTCAAACTTACTCCATTTTTCTCAGTATCCTCCTTGGGAACCTGTTTCCCTTGAGGAAGTTAAAATCCTGATCGGCTCTTTGCCTAGTAATAAAGCTCCAGGTGAAGATATGCTCCCAGGAGAATTGTTTAAGTCTAATCTCCCTTGGTGGTGCGGAGTGTTTGCTAAACTGTTTACTTACATAAATCAACATGGGAAAATCCCCCCGAGTTGGGGCTCTAATATCATTGTCCCTATTCACAAAAAAGGCTCTAAGCCTCCTCAATATAGTTTCCAAACTTTATTCCAAGTATCTCCTGGACAAACTAGTACGTTGGGCAGTCACGAATTCGGTTATAACTGAAGAACAGGCTGGTTTTCAAAAAGGAAAATCTACAGTGGACCAATGCTTTGTACTTCACCACCTGAGGTATGCCTGCCATGGCAGGAAGGAACTTTATGTGACCTTTGTAGATTTCACTTCTGCCTTTGATCTTATAGATAGGGGTCATTTGTGGCAAAAAATTTTCTTTAACAAACATAGAAGACTTTTAGCTTTAATCCAGCAGCTACGCTCCAATACTCACCTCCGGGTAAGACTGGGGGCAAACTGGCTCTTGTCAGAACCTATACCTACGGACAGAGGGGTCAGGCAAGGATGTATTCTGGCCCATTTTCTGTTTAATTTCTATATTAATGACATTGTTCAAGAACTGAGTGGTCCAGTATTTTTCCCCTTCTATAGCAGATGCTAAGATCTCTGTCCTTTATGCAGATGACATTGCAATTATTTCTACAGCGCAAGTCGGCATGCGAAGACTTTTGGTTAAGTTGAGTAACTTTTGTACCAGAGAACATTTGTCCATTAACTACTCTAGAACCAAAGTAGTTGTCTTTGGAAGGAAAAGAACTAGACATAGGTGGACACTTGACAACAAACCTGAAAGCAACAGTTTTGAAAGCCTCCCACTCTACTCAATCCCTTTTGAGATTCTTCTCAACCCAAGGTGCTAAATTGGTTGCTCCTGCAGTTGAGGTGTTTTCAAGAAAGATAGTCCCCCAATTAACATATGGGGCCGAAATCTGGGGGTATACTAAAATACCACACCTCAATGTCGTTCAAAATTCTTTTATCCAATCTCTCCTTGCTGTACCCCGTGGCACACCCTCTGCATATCTAAGCGCTGAAGTAGGGCTAACTCCTATTGAAACTCATGTACACATTGCATTGGCAATGTATTGGTTGAAGCTGGCCGGCATGAGCGACTCCCGCTTGCCAAAGAAGTGCTATATGGAACAACTCCAACACCCCTTGCGGGAGTCCTGGGCAAAGCTAGTCAAACCCATATTACATCATTATGGGATCAATAATGAATCTATCCCCTCTCTTGTCTCCCCCAGTATCAAAAAATTTGGTCAAAGACAAGATTTATTTATGTTCCAAATGGAAGGAATTGGCTGCGGTCTCATTATCTTCATTCTCCCTTTATTATCCTTTGTATAAAACATCTTTCGGGCTGGAAAGCTTTTTCCACAATTTCACCTCAGCTTCCTTGAGGACAGCTTTCACAGCCCTGCGCTTTCAGACCATACCTTATGCCTTTTTAGAGGGGAGACGTGATGATATCCCCATTCCGGATAGGCTTTGCCCCTGTGACTCAGGCGAAGTCGAAGATGTGCCCCACTACTTGCTCAGGTGCCCCCTTCACGATCAACCTAGATGTAAATTCCTTGGCGGGATTATTAGTTCACTGGTCGATAGGTCCCCTGGAGCCCAACTTAGTATGCTACTTGTCGGTACAGACAGGTTTGTTACACAGCAAGTAGCAAAGTTTGCGCTGGCAGCTATGAAAATCCGGGCCAATCTCTAACCTCGGGAGGACTATATTGCACTACAAATGTCACACGGTATTTTAAAGTTTTAATTATATTTGTCGTTGATGTAATTTTATAAGGTTTTTTTTATCAAGACTGCGATGACCAATGGTTTTTAGCAATAAACTAATACTACTAGTAGTTAATATATCCTGAGTCTTGTGGCATAGTGGCTAAACCGCTGTACTGCAGCCATAACTGTGCTCACAACCTGGGGTTCAATTCAAGGTAGGTTCAAGGTTTTTGTTGTGGTTTACTCAGCCTTCCATCCTTCTGAGATCAGTAAAATGAGTATCCAGTTTGTATGGGGAGGGACAATGTGTAGCCTGCATACTTGCTTGTAAACCACCCAGAAAGTGCTTTAAGACAGGCTTGTCCAAACTTCAACCCTCCAGATGTTTTGGAACACAACTCCCAGAGTCCTTTGCCATTGGAAATACAGGCTTGGAATTCTGGGAGTTGTGGTCCAGAACATCAGGAGGGACGAAGTTTGGACATGCCTGCTTTAAGCACTACGGGGTGATACATAAGCAGACCATTTTGCTTTCATAAACATGCAGGAGCGGAACATCAACCTTGGTTTTTGCCCACAATCAAAGAGAGTGTATTTGGGTTTGTTAGTTTTTTCATTAAAACTACAATGGTAACTAGCATCATTTTGAGCCCTTCAAACCAAACTGCAACTATCTTTACAAAACAATGTTCCCAGCTCTGAGAATTCTTAAAGTTAGCAATAATACAGACCATGATGGTCCTACAAGTGCCCAAATCTGTGCTCTGAGAGCACAGGGGCGCAGATTGGCAAAATATTTGTGGAAGTGAGTGGTATGGAAGTTGTATGCTTACTGGGTACCCCATAGTCCCTTTCAAAAAGAAGGAATAGCAATGGGAAAAATACTGATGATCAAAAATTTCTTAAATGATCATCTATCCTGTCCATGAAATATCATGGAGGTATCTTTTGTGAATAATGAATAAGTGAATGTTTATAACAACCTTAAAATGACAACATTATGGAAAATGGAAACTTTAACTTAGATGACTAGAATGTATCACAAAACAGATAACTCTATATAGCAAGAAACTTACATTTCCCGTCCCTCCAATTTTCCAACTGGACATTAATGCTATCAACTTCCAACTGAAAATTGTATAAAAGAATGCACAATGATTTCATTGCATTAGCTGTTTTCCAGACAATGAGAGTATCATGTGCCAAAAAAAAAACTTTCCTAAAGCAAGAGGAGAAGCCAGAAGCCAGAAAAGCTGATGATAGATAGTGACTGTTTCCCCTTATATTCCATTTTTTCCTGTATGAATAGCAAGTTGCCTAAAAGACATCTGCTCTCTCTTCTCCACTAAATTTATCACATTGCCTATGGAGTCCCACTCTTTGGATTCCTAAACCTAAAGTGACATACAGTATTATGCAGACAATAGTTTTCTGCTATTTCGCACCCACTAACCCTGGACATCAACAGCCTAAGTATGACAGCATTTGCTCCAAACATATTCTGTTCATTCTTTCTGAAGCACCACAACAAAAAGAGATGTCACATATTCATTAACAGAGGTGAGAGATCAAATCATAAAGCAAATGGAGACTTCAATGCTATATACAATTACAGTATCTGGAAACAAGTCCTGCAACATACTTGTTTTGAGATAGTGTATAGAGGGTACAGTAGAAGATATAACACCTTTCTCCATTCACCATGATTTCTCGACTGGCCAGATACAGAGGATCTACCTCTTGTAACCTGTGCATGGAAGGAAGGATTCCAACAGGTGCACCTCAAAGCAGACAGAACAAAGGAACTGCTGAACAGAAACAAAACCAAGTAAGGGTATTTGTACACAACCCCTAAACTCCGCCGCAAATGGCTCCCAGCTCCGGAGCTTAAAATTGTTTCCCCACCAGCTCCGGGGTTTACAGAAAATTAAGTGCGACCACGCCCACCTAAGCGCGTCCCAGCGCACTTTTCAGGTACCTGCTCTCGGAGGGTGAAAAATCCCAGATCCGGATGTAACCTAGAGTGCCGGGCTCTCCTCGCTTCTGTTTGTTGTTGTTTTTTGCCTCCCGCCCCTTTAAGAGAAGGAATCAGGATGACGACGGGGCTCGGGGCGGCTTGGACCGGCAGACGGAGGTGAGCCTGCATTCTTTTGTCCCCTTTTTTCTCCCTCCCCTCACGCAGACAGGAGCAAGGAAGTGCGGAGGGGTGGGGAAGCAGGAAGAGCAACGAACCCCCAAGATCTCTGGTCCAAATTTAAGTGGCCAGCGGATCTTAGGGGTCGTGTGAAAAGGCTCCAAGTCATTTTGAGTGTTCCAGTCAACTATCTGACTAGCCTATTAACTCTTAGCTGAACATTACTCTCCAGTTCTTGTAAATAACTTACGAAACATCTCTGATACTGTAGGCATAGCACTACATGCTAAGAATCGCTGGGTGTTTTCAGACGAAAGAATGGCAAATACATGAAAATAATAACTACACTTGATCTTAGCCCCTCAAGAAGTGGTACAATCCAAATTTGTGAGGGCTATCTTACAAGTGCCTAGATGGGTTTCTAATGCAGCGCTCAGATTGGAAGTGGGCTACCTGAAGGTTGAAATTAGAGCCTGGATGGCTATATTTAACTAAATTTGGATTGTACCACTTCTAGAGGGGCTAAGAT
Organism: Phrynocephalus versicolor; assembly: GCA_023846285.1. Lineage (NCBI taxonomy): Eukaryota > Metazoa > Chordata > Lepidosauria > Squamata > Agamidae > Phrynocephalus > Phrynocephalus versicolor. Next base: position 29,543,518 of record JAHTLZ010000122.1, on the reverse strand, counting down.
CAATTGGATTGACCCCACTGGTATTACAGGATAACCATTAGTCACCCTGGAAGAGAGACTTACTCAATAAAATCTGTAGTTATGGCTATTCAGAAGAATGTATCCTTCAAATGGGATACACTAATGCCAAGTACAATCTAAGGCAACGCATTACTGAAATGGAAAGGCAGGAGGACCTCGGTACCACCTTAAATAGGCTCTTGCTTGACAATGACCTCTGGCCCCCTAAACCAGTTAAATATCTGTACCTACCTCTAACACCCAAACAACGTAGGGCACTCACCTTGGCCCGTTTCAATGCACTTCCATCAGCAGTTCAGGAAGGGAAGTTTAACAACATTCCCTACAGTCAGCGTTTATGCCCCTGCAATTCTGGCGAGACTGAAAATATCTCCCATGTGTTGTTGCATTGTACCTTCTACTCTGAAATACGAGAAGCTTTTGTTAACCCTTTTACATGGGTTTGCCCAGGACGCTCAGAAGCACATTATACACTGCTTCTGCTGACAGGGCATTATCCTGGTAGGCTCACTGGGTCCACTCCTAACTTAGTCATACTGACCAAAGTAGCTAAATTTTGTGCGGCCGCCATTAAAATTCGTGAAGGGAAAGTCCCAGCTAGAGTTCAGTTACAGTAGTAGTAAGTTGTTTTATAGGTAGGGTTCCTAGGGACTGATAGTTTTAATGGGGTTTTAAGTAAGTACAGTTCCGATTATGCTGGGGCTTGATATTGTCCTCTACTATATTATCTTATATGGCTGATTCATAGAAATTTTCATAGATACGTTGTAGAGGTAGAGGATTTATGATAAGATGGCTTACATATTGTTATATACACTGTATGCTGTGATGTTTTATGTACTTTTGCCTTGCTGGTCAATGACTGTAATAAAAATTTTATCATTATAATTAAAGTAAATAATAATAAATAGGAAGTGGCAATATAAGTTAATCATATTGCAATATACCAATAGGATAAAAACAGGACAAAACTTTACTTTGAGCAGCTCAAGCGTGGAGGTTCATACATTGGTTTGTAGGTGTTTGCTAGGAACCATGAGTGGTAAGACCTTATATAATAAAAGACAAAACCACAAGATTTTGGAAGAGGTAGGTTGGGACAAAATTGGCCTAAATTTTGAGGAGATAGAAAACTGGTGGCTCATGGGCATTCATTAAGAATGGCTGCTTTCTAAGTGGTCACTTGTAGGTGGCCACAGAAGATGTAGGGTCTGTTCCACAAAATGGAAGAACAGATTTCAGATGATGCAGTATCTCTAGGTTCAGTTAAGATATATAGATCTTTACTCTTAGAGAAAATGAGATAAAGCATAACTATATCCAGAGGCATCCATATAACAGGACCCATAGATCCATGCTATTCTTATGTTCCAACAGTGCTTTGAGTATTTATAATTTCTTGATTGCTTGCAAATTAGTCCCCCTCAATGAATGTCTAAATGAATCAGGGAGCTGAAAGTAACTAACAGGCTTCATTTATTTAACTGTTCTTTGCTCAAGAGCTCTTGCATCAACATCGGATTCCTAGCCTCGTATTATTTGAAAAGCTTTTCCCTACTGTAGGAATTCTTGATATTGTTGACTTTGGAAGAGCTGACTCATCTTGGGAAGCTGCTTTATTTAACAGTTGTATTATCACACCAGGACCAACTGCCCTCTCTTCTTGCATGCTATTATTCCAAACTTCTTTGATGGAAGGACTATATAAAAAGTCGTATTCTCAGCCCAATTAATTCAGCCAACCAAGCTTTAACTACCATAATAATATGTTCATTCTGCACAGCTATGAAGTTATTGCATGGCTGTTATTGCATGGCTTCTCAAACAAACTAGAAGTTTCAGATTTTACAAACCTGTATACAATGCACACAACAGCACTCATTTATGTAAGCACCTTTTGAGATTAAACTTAACATATAATTATGTCTCATGGATAAAGTGTGCTTCTGACCTGAAATGCCTGTAAAACCTGATATTATGGATGAAAATGCAGCACAAATGCTATAGTTCTATGAATAAACTATTATTTATTGATTTTCTTCTCAATGTTCATTTGCCACTCTTCTGAAAGCTGTCAGGGTGCTTTGCAAAATCAGGATTAATTATTGTAGATGGTGGATGGATAGATGAACAAAGAATGAATTATTGAAAGACAGAAGGAGAGAGAGAGAGAGAGAGAGAGAAGAGCAAACTGATGCACTGGTCAGAATCTTTTTTGCATAACTTTGGTACTGCACAATCTGGTGGCCATCTTTGGCGATTAAAGATTCCCCATTCCCAATCCAAAGTTCCCCAAAGTTTCCTCAGGGCAAAAGGGAGCCCCAGAGAGCCTCAAAACCTGAAAGGAGGGACAGAGAAAGACGCTTTCAATTAATTTAAATTAAATATTGCTGTTGCTAGGTTATGGCATCACCCAGCTTGAGTAGCTGAGAGTTGAACAAGAGAATTTTGGCCTGTTACATTTTAGAAACCTCTAAAATGTATTTTAAAGCCAAGAGAACAAAAACAGCAACAATGCTTAAGCCAGATATACCTTCCTGGGAAGAGAACTCCAAAGACTGCGGACACCACTGAGAACGTTCCTTTCCCATTAATCATGAATTTCAAACATTCAAAATACTACTGAAGGGTATATTAAAATACTATTTTAAAGGACTTCCTATCTAGCTGGGCAAAATGAAACCCATCAGGCATGTGCCGTTCAGACCATTTTTCCAGTCCATCTCCATACCTTGACTGTTCCCTAAGGGGGTTTATTTTTGTTTTAAAGATAGAGATGGGCACAAAATGAAAAATAAAACACTGTTTTGTCCTTTCATTACGTAACAAATTACTTTGTTAAATAACGAAACGGTAGGATGCATTTCGTTACGAAACACCATTTTTTCCTCTAGGAACGAAACGATTCATCCTAGAGGAACCAAAATGACGGGGGGGGGGGGTTCCTTTGGACTTTTCCCTGTAAGCCCCTGAAATTTGGAGAGGTTTGGGCTTCAGGGAGATGAAAAGGGGGTCCTCATAGGGAAAAAATATTTCTAATTGATTTGGAAGCTACTAATAGCCCCACCCCACCCCGTAGGCAAGCGATTAGTGGCTTCCCTAGTCAATTAGAAATGATTTTCTCCTAGGGGGACCCCTTTGGATTGTAATAACTGAATCCAAAACCTTTCCAAATTTCAGAGGCTTACAGGGAAGAGTCCAAAGAAGCTACCCTGCCACTTTGGAGCTGATACATGGCTGTGGTTGGTATTTTCAAGTATATAAACATAACAAAACATTATGTACTCAAAAATAAGGATCACAGCCATGTATCAGCATAGAAATGGCAGGGAAGCTTCCTCAAGAAGAAAGGCAGGGAGGGAGGAAAATTATCTTTAGTAGTTCTGAATGCTAAGGCCAGAGGTGAGATGGGGCACTGTCCTGCCAGGGAGTTTGTCGTGTACTTTGTTGTTGCCTACACAGCCAGCCAGCCAGCCAGCCGAGTGGTGTGGACCAGGAGCAGTCCTTCTACAAGTAGAACCTCTGCTCCATGTAACTACACTAAATCATATTCCACATCCTTTCACCATTCCAGTTCCAGACTGGAGAGGATAAATGTTCCTACATATTTTAAATACAGTAGGACCCCTGTATCCGCAGGGGATTGGTTCCCGGCCGCCCCACGGATAATGAAATCTGCAGATAAGAGTGAATGTTCTTATCCAAGGGTGCTGGGGCAAAACAGTGGGAGAGCCCGCCAACACCCCAGGGAATGCCACCATGTGCCAAGCCACCTCCACCACTGACCTTGCGGGCAGATGGGCAGTGGGGCTCTCCCAGGCCGCACGGCCTCCTCCTCCTCTGTCACCCAGCTGGTGGGCGGGAGGGCTAGTACTCCTGAGCTGCTCGGCCACCTCCGCTGAGCTTGCAGGTGGGTGCACAGTCTCCTCTGCCTTGCCAGCGCTATCCCTCCCCAACTTGCTTGGATCTCCAGCCCCCTACCGTAGCCGGCACCACAGCCAGGCAGAGCTGGGGTACATCCACCAGGACCAGTTGTGGACTCATCGCCACTACCCCCACACCACTCCGATCTCTCCCCCCCAATGCAGCTGGTGCTGCAGCAGGGTGGAGCAGGGCTGCATCCACCTGAACCAGATGTGGGCTCCCCACTACTACACCCCACTGTTCCTATCTCCCCCACACACACCATAGCTGGCACTGCAGCCGGGCGGAGCAGGGCTGCAAAGGCCAGGACCAGATGTGGGCTCCCCACTGCTATCCCCATCGCTCTGATCTCCCCCACCACCAGCTTCAGGCCCCAACCTTGTGGGCAGGCAGGCTCTTCAGGGCCACGCTGCCGCCTCCATTGCCCTGCCCCTGCCCAGCTCGTTGGCAGGCATGCCCTCCTGAGGTGTGTGGCCATCTCCTCCGCCGCCACCATCATTGCAAAGATTGCAGGTGGGTGGGTGCTCCTGGTCCATGCCACCTCTTTCACCGCTGCCCACCTGGTTGGCAAACAGGCAGACAGCCCTCCTGAACTCACCTCCTCCTCCACCTCCACCACCACCCCAGGGCCAGGGGTCACCCCTGAACCCTCCTCCTCCTCCTCCTCCTCCATGGCCTGAGGTTCACAGCTGCCTCCTCCAGCACCACCTCCACCCGCGCTTACCATCCATGGATAACTGAATCAGCAGATACTGAATCAGCAGATAAGGGGGTTCTGTTGTATACCATTCTAGGGAATCTGGTTGCTTTCTAGTGGAAAGAGCAATATTTCATTTACAAGCAAAGACAGAAAGTAATGAACATTCACTTGTTTATCAACTTAGTCATCAAGCCCACTTCATGGGAAGAAATCCTACCACCTATGAAATCAATCTATATTGTACTGAAGGAAAATGCCACACAGCATTCAAAATTGAGTTCAGACACTTCCAACATTCTTTCATAATATTTCATTTACCCAGTATTATGTGAACCTTATACCGTTTTTTCCATGTATACAATGCTATTTTTTTCCTAAAATCATGGCAGTAAAATTAAGGGGCATCATATACACAGAAGTAAGTATTTCCCAAGGGGTGGGGTGAGGTAGAGAAGAATCCAAACTTACCTTGCTGTTTCCCTTCCTTTCCAGAGGCCCTTGTTTTGTCCTTAAGACTCCTCCAAGCTTTGCAACCTTCTTTTCAGCGGGGAAAGGCTTGGAGGTGGAGCAGCCCATTAAGAAGTGCTTTTCCACGCTGAAAAGAAGGCTTCGGTCCTGGAAGAACAAAGCAGAGAGCAGGGTAATCAAGTACTCCTGGGAAGGACATGAAAAAGCAAGACCAGTTTGGATTCTCCTACACCCCACCTCATGTTTACCACTCCAATTCTGTATGTGGGTGGCTCCTGTGCCTTAGCTCCTCCAACTGCTCTAAGTACCAGCTGCTACTAGCAATGTTTACCAAGCCTATACTGTACTAACTAAATTCCAAGGCTTCTATTATTTTATGAAACTTTTATATCTGTTTTGACATCATTACAAAGAAAGAGAAGACTATTCCCTAAGACATTACATTAGCAATGTTCTAAAAAGTTTCAGATTCACCCTCATCACAAAATGTCAAAACATAAGCTCTACATTGTCTTCAATATGCTAATGTAGTCTTTTAAAATGTATAAAGAAGGCTCTAAACATAAAGTAATAATTAGCCATGCAACATGGGGTTACAATGCCACAGTGTCTTCAATCCCAAATGTGGTAGAGCAGTGGTTAACCAGCCTCCTGGCACATTGGTTAAATGCATGTACTGCAGCTAAAACTGTGCTCATGACCTGGGGTTCAATCCCCTGTAGCCGGCTCATGGTTGACTCAGCCTTCCATCCTTCCGAAGTCGGTAAAATGAGTAACCAGCCTGCTGGGTGGGGAGCAATGTGTGGCCTGCATAAGTAAATTGTAAACTATCCAGAGAGTGCTTGAAGCACTATGGGGCGGTATATAAGCAGAACACTTTGCTTTGCTTTCGTAGGTACACAGGACTTCTACTACCAGCTGCAGCATACAATGCTGAACAGCGATAATGGAAATTACGTTGTAATGTAATAGGGGAACATCCAGGTTGGGGCAGGCTATAAAAGACTCTCCTTTTCAATAGTATCTCTTGAGTAAGAGGCTACTTCATACATCACTACTGTTGGCAGCCATCTTCTCTCTGCACTTAAAACCACCACAAAATCAACAGATAGCACTTAGGTGTCTCTTACTGGACACAGAAGCAACATCATCATATTCTTAAACCACTCAGAGAAGGACAAGCAAAGTCACTGGGACTCTTCTCCCAGAGTAAGTGGCTTGATGTTTCCATAATGCTCAAGCCCTCCACGTGACAGAGTGCAATTTTTCAAAGTTGACAGGTTTCTGCTACCACTGTCCTTGACTACAGAAAGGCTAGCAGTATACTAAATGAGCCCTCTCCCGCCTGGGTCCCAAGAGAATATTTCAGAATTACCATACTCAAGGCAGTCAAGAATCAAATGTCAGTCCAAACAAAGCAATGGAATGTGAAGGCAAGCCAGAAATATTTACTTACAAACAAGCCAAAGACTTTGCATGACTTAAAAGGCAACAGTAGTACAAGTGAGGCAAATGGGAGATCAACAGGATGCCTGTTTCTGCAAAAGCAGAAACAAACAAAAGCAGCTGGTTTTTCCTGATCAGTGTAAAGGTGTCAGCTAGTAGGTTCCGAATGTTGGTGAATTTGAGTATGGTGTATCATTAAATCCAGGACCTTCTTCAGCATCCCTTGCCTCTTTCACCTGTACATTTTTCTAATGAAAGCCTCAATATCGTTCTATTTTAATTCCCAGAAACTTTGCTATCATTTTACATTGAAGGTCAACATACTGGTAAAAATTCATATACATGCAATATTATCAAAAATACTATCAAATCCAAATGACATTTTATTTGTTAAGAATGTAGAGCCATATTATATTTATTTTCAGATCATTGTGTTTTTCAGCAAAAGAAATGTGAATAATAAGAAACAAAGTATGAATGCCACAAGCAGAGTACATGTTGCTGTATTCTACAGAAACCAAATATTGCATTTTCCCATCTATAAGATGCCTCCATGTATAAGACAACCCCTACTTTTCTAACCCAAAATTAGTATTCCAACCACGAGGTTCTCTCGTTGGCTTACTTCCATGTACAAGACAACCCTCAATTTTTAGTCTAACAATTTTAGACAAAAATAAAGTCTTATACATGAAAACGTATGGTATATCTTTCTGCTGACTGGCAAGGATCAACAAGGTGGAGGAAATAATAGGTTTTAAATTAGAATTATGAACACAGTAGAAAGCTACATGGTACATGCGATCAACAGCATATTTGCATAGTTAAAAGCTGGTGCACTGGTTGAGCCCATTCCTTGAGGTATCTGATCTACTCATGGTGACACATGCCTTAGTTACATCCTGCTTGATTACTGCAGTGTGCTCCATGTGGGGCAAGCTTCGAAAGGCTGATGACTTGCCCAAATTATAGGGAACATGTAACTCCATTACAACCACTTCACTGGCTGCCAATTTGTTTCTGGACCCAATTCAAAGTGGTGTTTATTACCTATAAAGCCCTACAGAGCTTGGATCCAGGCTATGTGAAAGATCATATCAGCTCATATGAGCCTTCTTGGCTTTTAAGATCTGGTGAGTCCCTTTTAGGACACAAGACAAGGTCTTCTCAGTGGCTGCTCCCTGGCTTTGGAATGTGCTGTCCCAAGAAGCCAGATTACCCCTTTCCTCTTGTGCTCCCATCATCAGCAAAAACCTTCCTCTTCAGACAGGCTTTTAAGCCATGAGTTATCTCAAGATTTTTAACTTAAAGATCTTTAAACCTTTTTTTTTTTGGATTATTTTTAAACTTGACTTTTAAAATTTCAAAATATATTTACTTTTTTAATGCCTCTATAATGTGTTTACATATGTAGTGAGCCACCTTGGGTCCCACCTATGGGGAGAGGGGTGGAAAATAAATAAATAAATAAATAAATAAATAAATAAATAAATAAATAAATAAATGCCTCCTCCTTGTATCTTTTATTTTCTGCTGAGTTTGTTTCTTTTTATTTTTATCTTTTTGCATGTTACCTCCTCCCCCCACAAGAGACAAAGCATTTCCATCACGGTTAAGACTATGCCACACTTTCTGAATGTTAGTATGGTGAATCATTGCTCTCCAAAAAATATACTCTAACAGAAGAATCTCAACACTAATGCTGCAGTCTTGTGTTTGCCATCTCTTAGCTCAATGAGTGTCTTGCCTCTAAAATAGATCCTTCTACTATTTGTCCCACTACAATTGTCAGTGAAGATCTTTGTGAGCTGGTTAGCTATTTTCAGAGCTATGTCTGCTGTAGCCACTTGTCATGATTTAGCTCTTTCTGCTGCCAGGCACCACCCTGCCATTAGGTAGAGTGATGCACCTGCCTCCAATAGCAGATCTGGAGTGTCATTAAAAGAATAGCACATTGCAGTTTTAATGCCAGGGGCAGGGGAAGTGCTTCTGGGCTCTTTGGTCTCCTGTACCAAAATAACTGGACTGGCTTTCTTTACTATGCAACTTGACTGAACGAGGGGCTTTTTTTCCTATCTGCCTCATGTGAAGTGCTTTTGGCTGGGCCTGTCTGTTCTGCTAAGGAATTATGATGGTAGGTCCTTAGTGGTACGGAAACTATGTTCTGCTAACGAACAGGCAGGAATTGTGGTGACAAAAATCACCAGGCAGAACATAGAGAAATGGGAATCTCTAGCTCCATTCTTGCACTAATTGTCTTTCGTGAATCATGACAAGCAAATTCATACACAGGTGGCACTACACAAAAAATAAAATATTATATATTATATAAATAAAATTATGATTCATGGTGATGATGCACACAAAGTGTTCTCATTCGTAACCATAAGACATCAATGCATACATAGCACTGCCTACTCTTGAGAGACATCCAGAATTTTAGATTTAAGTGGTATGGCACATCAGAACTATCAGATGAGAGGTTACATTATGTTCCCTTAGGGCAATAAAGTTTATTTTTCTATCAGAAACACCTGAATTTTTCTTTTTGCCCATCTGTTCAGAAAATGTTAAAGTATGCCATTATAACTGATCCTATCTATAAAGTATGTGATCTGTTTCAAATTACAGCAGAAAATCTGACCAGATATTGCACATTGAAATGCTAAGCTACTGCCTTAGCTCTCATCACTTTGACACACTCTATTAAATCAGCACTTCTGTTCAGGTTCTGCTCCATGAATATCTTGTGTAGCCTGGTCCAACGCCCAGGCTATTGTTCCAGATTGCTGCTCTACTTCCAGGTTCTATATCAGAAATGATCTTTAAAATGAAGTAATTCTGTCTGCAAACTTCTTTATAGTGTCTAAACAGACATGACAAGGATCACTGTCTCATTGTTTACCAAGCTGGTAAAAACAGCATGTTAGTGTCTTGACTGAGAAGCAAATCCAGAGGCAGCTGACTCAGGTATTTCAAAGAACCACTCTGCTACACATTTTAAAAAAAAAAAAATCAGCCTACAAGTGTACCTTTTTCCATGTACTGTACTTTGTAGCGTTTCACAGGTGGAGAAAGTCACATACTTTGAGTACAATTTCGAGAACACTCCAAGAATAGTCCCCAAATGTCACTTTTTTGCATGTCTGATGTGTTCAGCACTGTAATAACCTCCATCAAACAAGGCAGCTTTATATGTACCCTTAACCTGTATGCATTCATTGACTCAAAGCTGGTCTCAATTTTAAAAGCATGGCAAGAGATCTCACTTTTGTTGATTCACAGATTCCCTAAAGGAAATCATTAGATAGATAATTACTAACAAGCTTCCTATAGCATGGGACTCTTGAGTCAGGGAGGGATCCTTCATCTAAAATACAATCAGTTGTGATGCATCAAAGAAATCTAAAGAGTCTCAAGGAATTATTAGGTGCAAATCTTCAATATATAACACATACTCTTATACTGTTTCTTCTACGTAACAACAGAACGACATCAGCAACACTTTTCAGATTGACTGTACGCATATAATGTGCTGGGATTGAAAGATTACTTTGAAATTATTGCCTGAAGTTTTGGATTGTATTTTTGAATGCATACATGGCCATTATTTTTTCCATTTCAAAGTTGATTACAATAATTTGCTGCCTGGAATATTTATTCAAACGCAAGAAAATCGAGGCGTTGTCTCAAGAACTATTTCAGGCATGCAATGTGACTCCATCACATCTGACCTTTATAGAATGTTTTTCCAAACAGCTTTTCTTGCAAGCACACTTAACATGGCTAACTCATAGGTATACACTACACATTTAATTTCATGCTAAAAATGTGATTAACCTGAAGCATTACCATATTTTTCCATATACAGTTTACCACATTACTTTTTTCTAAAATCATGATGCCAAAAATTAAGGGGTGTGGTATACACAGAAGTAAGCCTTTCTGGGTGCGTGGGTGGAGGAGAACCCAAACTCACCTTGCTTTTCCCCTTTGTGATTTGTTTTTTTTTTTGTTTTTTTTGTTTTTGTTTTTTTTTTTTTGCATGACCAGCTCTGTCTTTCCCTGAGTTCTTCACCTTGCTGTTTTCTTTCATTTTCCCATTTTAAACACTCCTCTTGGCTTTGGTGAGTTTGTTTTTTTGCAGGATCAGGCTCTGTCAGGCTTGAGCAGCCCATTAAGATATGTGCTCCGAAAAGAAAAAAAAGTTGCACCCTTTTTTTGTGAAAAGGCATTTTTAATAGGCTGCTCAAACACAATGGAGCCCGATCCTGCAAAAAACAAATACACCAAAGCTGAGAGGAATGTTTAGAACAGGAAAATTAAAGAAAACAATGGGGTGGTGGCGGTGGAGAACTCAAGGAAAGACAGAACCCGATTCTACAAAAAACAAACCCACAAAAGCAGAGAAGAGTGTTCAGAACAGGGAAATTAAAAGTAACAATAGGGGTGAAGGAGACCTCAAGGAGGATTTATTAAATGTATTTGTTTGGGCGGTCTAAAAAGTGAGGGGTGTCTAATAAAAGGTGGCATCTTATAGACAGAAAACTACAGTAACACCCATAATGAAGCCTTTTTGTGTTCCACTGTTTTGAGAATGGATCCAAGCACATTCTTAATGTTTCAAGTGATACCAACTGGACTTCAGTGTTTAACTCCGATTAAATTATATCTGACATTTTAAAATTCCCAAATAACATCTATAACATAGTTAATTAAATCATATATTCATTAAACAAAATAAAGTAGATTATTTGACTGGAAATTATTCTGAGGTGGTGACAACATAACAGTCAGCTTTAAATGCAATGTTAAACTAAGTTTTTAACATATGAAGAGAAGTTGTGGCAAGCCTCTGCCAGGCACAATTTCCTCTCCTTCACATAAAGGAAAAGCACAGAAAACACCAATGTTCAATTTTGATTAAACCACAGTTTATTGTTACATTCAAACCTTGGAAACTGTGAATTCTAGCAATGGTCTTTTTAAAACCAACAGGTCTGATCCTTATTTGTTTAGAGGTAACTAAAGCCATCCTTTCACGTTTACTGCCTTTTGCCTTACATACTTTTCTCTTTAGGTGAAACATAATTAAAGCAGGAAGTTCCTAATTAGTTGATTGAATTCAATGGATGTATGTTCCTTGAATTCTGCCTACTTATGCTGAAAACTCTATGCTAGGTGTGAGCAAATTCTGGTGGCTCTGGGGAATGCCATTTGGACTGTACAGCCACTTTTCAGCTTTTCTTCTGCCAGCAGACTACCAAATGGAATGACATCAAAAAGTTTTGCATTTTTTTGGGGGGGGGGGCAGTAAAACAATGTAGCAATAAACTTGCAAATTATATCTTAACAAGGTAATGAAACCCCCTAATCTGCAACACAACAGACAGGACCATGGCAATGGTCCTTTAATCTAGCAACTGACCGTGAGCTTAAAAATGTGCCTTCTTCCCATACAAAATGTGCATGATTCAGTCCAGCATTACTTCAGAAATAATGGTTCCCAACACTGGTTCCAGAGTCATTCTTGGGACTGCAATTCCCAGATGCCTTTAGCACTAGGTATTCTAGCAAGGGCTTCTGGGAGTTGCAGTCCAAGAACATGCAGGAAACCAAGGCAGGGAAACACACTGTTCTAAAGGGCTGTGGCTTAGATGTCTGCATTCAAATAGTATGGAATACATCCTGGCACCATTATTCTCTGCTTCGTCAGGAACTATAGACATCCAAAAGTACCTCCAAATCGTTGAACTATATTCTGGTTATTCTTATACTGAATTTTAAAGGATGCTTTCTGTTATGTGATTTTTTTATGAACTGCCATTCAACATATTTACTAGTTTCTACACTGTAAGTGTTGACGATTGTGTCTCAACTACACATTCAGAAGACAAAAGGCCGTAATTCTTAAGGAAAAAGATTCATGGCATGCCCAGACATGGCTGCATTTCAAGTAAATATTAGGAATAAGTATACTACTTTTTTTAAAAGTACATATAAATTATCATTTGACTAATAATAATATTGACAAATAATGGCTGTTTGTACATTATGTTTGTTAAATACTCTAAATAGTTGACAAATGCTGTTTCAGTAATTCTCACTACAGTACAGCCATATCAAATAAGTCAGTTATGATAAAGGTTCCTCAGTTACGGCTAAATTGAAATATGAACCAGAGACTCCCCAGTTTGGAATGACTGATGAACTGATTAAATGAAGCTATTCTTAACATACTGTAAAAGCACCACTGTTTCTAAGAAGTTATTTTGAAGAAACTGATCAAGAAAAGGTGGAAATCAATCTAAGTGTGGACCAGAAACTACTATTGCAACGGAATATGGAGAGATACCATGGTTTCCTATAGGCAAAAGTGTCAGACAAGGCTGCCTTTTACCTCTGTATCTGTTCGATCTCTACCAGAACATATCCTACAGAAATCTTCAGGTGAAGGAGGAGTGAAAATTGGTGGAAGAAACATCAATAATTTAAAATGCGCACATGACATCATCTTTCTAGCAAAAAAGCAGGAATGACTTGAAACAACTTCTTACAAAAGGGAAAGAAAGCATCAAAGAAAGACTGCAACCCACGGGGTGCCAGTGGTCCATCGGTCCCCCTTCTTCCACACCACATGTGATATAAGTTCCCTTCCTTGCCAAGTACAGTGGACCCTCGTAAAACAAACGGTTTGTATAACATAAAATCTGTACAACATAAAAAATTCCAGAGATGGGGGAAATATGCTTAACATAATTGCCTATGGGGCGAATCCGTACAACATAAAAATGAGATTACTCTCTTTTCAATGCACTCCTATGGGATATTTGTATAAAGGAAAATTTGCTCAACATGATTTCATTTGGAACGAATTAATTCCTTTATACAAGGTACCACTGTAGTATATATTGTCAACTGCTGCCACCATTAAACAGATGAAGTGTCCAGACAATCAATGAGAGCTGGGGAAGGATGCAAATGCGGTTCCATTAGGAGCAGAAGCCTTAGCCCAGCATCCCACCCGCTGCTGTGCCACTGCTGTGATGCAGCTCCTTCCCTGCCACATAAGGCCCTCAGGGCAAAAAACGTTATTTATCTCCCACACTTGCAGCATATTATAGATTCCTGGTAAACTAAAGAGAACACACAAAGAGACTAATGAGCAGCTAAAGGAAATGTTGGTCATGTGAATTCTCCACAGTAAGTGCTTCCCTCAAACCAAATGCCTCGCATAAACAAGGAGTCATGAATAATGCATGTGAACTGGAGAGCAGAAGTGGGAAATAGGGACACAATATGCATTATAGCTTTTTAAAAATGTCTCTACACATTTTCTCATGGCAATGACATTGCCTCCCAAATGGGATCTGCCAACGGTCTGAATACCTGATATTCCCTGAAATCAAGGAGACATGATGCCTGAAGTCTCGAGACATGATTGTGTTAACATTGCATGAAAAAGATGGTTGTCTTATTCTGTGAATTCCATATCAAATAAGAAACAAAGTGAATGTTGTAGCATAGCATAAAAGACGTTTTATGGCATACAAGACATCTCCCTGGATCACTTTGGAAGACCTACAGACAAAGAAACGTTTTCCCCTCCATGAATAAGTGGTTGTATTCATAGATTATTTCTGTATCAGCTAAAGAGGCACATTTTCTCCATTAGACCACATAAAGAGGAATCAAAAATATTAAGAGAATAAACCAATTCAGTGACTACTTAACTACAAATCATTCCACACCTCTCTCTTCTCCTACAGCCAACAGCATTTCTACATTTCTCACACAGACCAAACAGAGATTATTTATTTATTTACTGTTCTAGCATAAGACCTCTTCAATGAAGGGCGCTGGCAGGCACTGCAGAAATCTTTTAAACTCTGTTTTATAGGAATCAAGATAACATTGTTGTGAAGAATTTTATATTGGTGATCATCAATCCTAAACTCTATTTAGCTCCCCTCAGTAAATATTTGCCTACCGCACAGCATTTTAAAATAACAAATTCAGAATTATATCTTGTGAATTACTAATCGCACACAGCATCATGTGATCCCCTCCCACAAGACCGGCAATGAATTTTCTACAGCTGACTCCGCTAGTTACAGTATTCAACAGCTGGGCCACAGATAACTTGGCACCCTGATAACATACAAGAGTGTTCTGTAACCAAGTGGAGAAATTTTTTAAATTCAAACAGCACATTACATCTTACAGCACACAATCTGAAGCCGCATACATAATATTTGATGAAAGAAGTTAGCAGACAGACAGTTTTCTTTCCGCATTATGTCAAGTATCAGTCCCTACTGACAGCATATACTGTAGTCATTCTTTGCAGATTAGATCAGCTTCCATTGCAAGTCTCCAGGATAACGGTCATTATAGTGAAGTCATGCCAGCGATGTTCTGATGGGAAAGCTTAACTGGTTGGAGACCACATTACTCATAATGAATTTGACAGTTTCTCTGTACACGGTGACAAATACAAAAGATTTCTTCTTTTCTCAATAATTAGACTATAATACTTTTTAAGCTTCCAAATACAGCACCAGATGAGCAAAGCACACCAGCTATTTAAAAGCAATGGCAGAATGTAAGCTGTTGAAGTTTGAACTAGTTTACTCTTCTTCTTCTCAACAATGTTGCTGAAAGGAGTTTGATCTTTTTTAAATGTCCATTTCAACATTCTTAATCCCAACATTTCTTGGGACAATAAAACCTCAGAAGTCATCTACAGAAATAAATTCAACTAATATTTGTATAAGATGCAGAAAACAGGCACATTCTAACACAAATTGATCTCTGGAGTCCAACACTCAAAATTCAGAAAAAGATCATAAATAAGCAACTGTCTGACTATCTTGTAAATATGTACTGTATGTGCTTATGGATGTACTATAGTGTAAATCACCATCTACATTTCAATGTTCATCCAAATCCTACGAAGCTAGCTATATCAGTCTTTTGATGTTAATCAGGGATACGCATTCAGGTTCATTATTTGTTATGTGTGACTAGTTTCCTATGGCTGCAGTTTGTGCCAAAACTAGCAAAGGTTTTGCCAAGGTTCCTGACATGGAATATGTGAAAGTGTGAATGGGAAGAATGATATCATCTGATGCGCAGGAGATATGCACCAGGATTCAGGCTTTGGAGAATGCCGACATATTTTTCAAAGTTAACTTGAATGTGTCAGTTGCATGTATTCCATAATAACCAAAGCTTTGTTGTCTATATGTGAAGAGAAGTAACTCTGAATTTCAGTGAGACTGTGTGAGTGCAGCTAAAACTAAAACCCTATGTATATTTACTAGGCAGCAGGCTGTATTAAATATACCTGTACTTATTTCTAACCAAGGATTGCAAGGATGGCAATTGCATTATTACAGTACTTCAGTTCTGTTACTGCAGGCCCTTAAAAAGGCGAACCTTTAAAATTCCTTTAAAAACCAAGAGCAGGTATCAAGTGATTCTGTTAGAAATCAGAGTGTTACTAAAATCTGATCAGCCTTTTAACAGAAAAGGAGAGGGAGGAAAACACTGAAACTTAATTGCAATGTAGTTTCTGGTTTCATAGTTGATCAAAACACCCTTGGCATTAGCCAAGATTTTATAAAAGTACTGACAATGAATCACCACAATAATGAAATTTATACTCTTCCTTTCAACAAGCCTTTTCTACCAGTTCACAGCTAACAGTAGTCTAATGCTAATGTTGGACATTGTACATGCTCCATAACCGCACTGATAAAACTATCTACAGACACAAAGGAATAATTACATTCCTTTTAATGTGATTTAAAACATTAAATGAAGCAAATTCAAAGTAATCTATCTAACAGAAAAATATTTTAAGAACATATCTGAATACCAATATATACCAATATACAAGATATTTTCCAACGATAAACAAGAGGAATATAAACTAGATCACTAAATAAAAATGATTATATATGCATTGCCACTAAAATACATATAGATCAACTAAACCTTGTTACCTTTTGAAAAAAAATACTATATGAAATCTTTAATGAATGTAATTGAAGAATTAAGAACAAAGCTACTTCATACAATTCTTTTGTTCAACAAACAATTTAAAGAACTAATAGAAAGAGTGCAGTGTATATTTAGAATTCAAACAACTGCATTTCATAATATGGTGGGGCTATGGGTACTACACACTGCTTAATAGTTACATATTGCTTTAAACACTGCTGTGAAGAAGTCCCTCAACAATTTCAAATGCATGCCTAATACATTAAGGTACAGAACATTTTCATGTGACCTAAGATAAGAGAACACT
Source organism: Phrynocephalus versicolor (assembly GCA_023846285.1). NCBI lineage: Eukaryota > Metazoa > Chordata > Lepidosauria > Squamata > Agamidae > Phrynocephalus > Phrynocephalus versicolor. The sequence continues at coordinate 29,526,644 of JAHTLZ010000122.1, read as the reverse complement.
CAAGCAGCATTTCCACTGCAATACCAGAAATCAATTGCCGGATTCATTTTATGAAGGACAAGAACTTCGTCTTCCTTATCTAAATGTTGTAGAAAGAAAAAAAGACTTCATGTTGTTATCCCTACCAACCCAATACCAAGATGCAAAGTCATCCTCCTTGCAAGGGCTGACAGAAAGACACAACAGGATGGAGTTTCAGGCACAGATATGTACTGCAAGGAAATAGTCTTGATATGCATCTTTATTTTTAAACTGCAACAAACATTTTAGGGCAGGGTTTATTTTCAGCTGTCAGGAATCAGTAAAATTACCCTCCAGCAAAAAGTGGACAGTGAAACAGGACTTATCGTAGACAAACATCACACACAAGCAACGTTTCAGAATACTCTCATCCAGGTATCAGCAGCATTCTGGCAATCAGAAAGAAAAGGACAGGGGCTGTCACCTAAGGAAGAAAGAGCCCTGTCCCTGCAAAATGACCCCCATCACAAAGCCACAGGGCGTTTCTACAACCTCCCGCCAGACTGTGGACTGTTTACTGGCAGCAGCAGCACCACCCAGGGGAATATCGAACTGCCTCGGGGACCTGATTCTGCCACCTGTTCCCCGACACAGCCCCCAGGAGCTATTTTAAGGCCAAGCTCCCAATGGTCAGCCCAGCAGCCGGCAAATCCTCCTCCCTGGGTTACCTTGGGGCACCACCGCTTAAGCTCCGCCGCCGCCGTACCTTTGTATCTCTCCAGCACGTCTTCGTAAGCCTGCAGGTACTCCTGCTCCTCGGTACAGAAGCGAGACGCGCCAGGGGAGAGAGGATGATGATAATAAGCCGCCATGGTGGCCAGCCCGGACCCTCCTGCCGCCGCCTCCTCCTTGATCAGGTCCCTCCGAGGCTGCCGGCGGTCAGGCGCACACACAAAAAGGCAGCTGGGCGGAGGGAGGGGGCCGTCCCCGTCCGAGGAAACGCCCATGCCGCCGCCGCCGACCCCCCCCTCCTTCCCTCCTTCCCTCCCTCCGCCAGCCCCGGGAGGGAGCCAGCCGAGAGAGAGCACGTGTGGGCCGCCAATGGAGCGGACGGTGTGTGTGTGGGGGGGGGGAATAAAAGGGCGGCCGCCTCCCGGGAGCAGCAAACCTCCGCGCTCCGCCAGCTTTAAAAAAAGGCCAAGGAGAACGAGAGAGGGAGGGAGGAGGCAGCCAGAGATGCCGACGGCCCTTGGAGGTGACCGCCGGCTCCTTGGGTTCCCCTAACCCCACCCCGGTGCCATCGGGGCCCCTTTCTGGCGAGGGGGGGGGGAGAGAAAGAAAGAATCTGCCTTCCTCTCCCCCCCATGCGTCCCCGCCCCCCCCCTTTTTAATGGACAGGCAACTGTTCAGTGTCACACACACACACACACACACACACACACACACACACACACACACACACACCTCCGCCGTCCCCGGACCCCCCCCCCAACCGGGTGCCCTTCTCCCTCCGAAGGCGACACTGATCCTTCGGGCCGCGCGACCTTCACTGACAGCCGCTGGGGCTCCCTCGGCCGCCCGGTTAAGGTTTCAGAAGGAAACCAAGGTGGGTTTTTTTTGGGGGGGGCAGAGAGATTAGTCTCCGCAGAGCTGCCTCTCTCTCTCCCTTGGCCCCTGCAGGAGAGCCGTCCTTTCACCACCACCACCACCACCACCACTCCGTAAAACGGCTTGGCCGCCCTTGTGCTGCTCTTGGGGGGCAGGGGGTGGGCAGCAGCTCCGGGTCTCCCTCGCCATGGAGTGGAGGGAGAGGTTTCATCAGGACTCCGGCGCCTAAAAATACGCCACCCACCCGGAGTCACCGTTGCTCGGGCGAGGCGGCCGGGCGAGGCGGCTCGTGGGTGGGTAGTGGCAGGGGTGGGGAAACCTTCGGCCCTCCAGATGTTTTGGAGCACAAAGTTCCCACCGCCCTTGGTCACTGGTGGCACTCTGGGAGCTGCGGTCCAAAACCTCTGGAGGGCCGACGGTTCCCCCACCCCTAGTCTAAGTATATAGGGTCCCTTGTGTCTCACTGGAGGCGCTTTGAAGAAGAACTGGCTAGCAGCCTGGAGGCTCCCGAGGCAGCCACCCTACTGAAGCTCATCATCATTCACACCCCTGCTGGGCCAGCCTGGCCTTGATCCCGCTTTCTCTCCCTCCCTCCCTCCCTCCCTCCCTCCGTGCGGCTGAAGGGCTTCGCGTCCGCCTCTCCTTGCCAGGGAAGCACGGATGGAGCCACCTTCAGAGCGCCCGCCCTTTCCTCTTGGAGACGCCGGTGCCTCGGAGACCCGCCGCGATCGCCCTCCCTTTTTACGGGTGGGGGTCTCCCCCATTGGTCCCCGAACGCTGACAGCGCGGAATAATGACACGGGGCCCCCTTCGCCTTTGTGGGACGCCACAACCACAAAAACAACAACAAAGAGCGGGCGCCCATCCAGGAAAGCAAGCGTCGCGCCGGCCTCCGGGCGCCTTTCTGGGAGAGGCCGCCCGCCAACCTCTAGGAAAGGGGGCTGCTGCTGCTGCTCGTGCTCCCCCTACCTGCCCACCCCCCACCCCACCCCCCAAGAAGGGGACAGGCTCTCAGGAGACTTCCTTTCCCTCGGCCACCTCCCGGGCGACCTGCTGATCCCCCTTCCCGGTTCGCCTTTGTCTGGGTCGTCGTCGTCCTCGTGCAAAGGCTGCTTGCGGTGCGCATCGTGGTGTCCAAGACTAAAGCCAGACGGTCTGGCTGCAGGAGCAGGTCGCCCGTAGGGCAGCCGCCGCCTCCCCACCCCTCCACCCCGCCGCCTTCTCGCCCTCGATCAGACACGCGTGAGACACATCCACACTGGGAACAGGGTCAGCCTCCCAGAGAGAAGAGCCCGCCGGCCGAGCGGAGGAGGAAGGAAAGAAAGGACTCGCTGGCGGGAAGGGAGGGATCAACACAGAAACACAGCCCGGGCCTCTCTCTTCTATATACACACAGCGCACGGGGCGCTTGGGCTGGCTTTGGGGCGGCGTTGTTTTGCTTTTTTTTTCCCTGAACGAGCCACTAACACAACAACAATGACCGCACTACACAGCGGGGCGGGGCCGAAGACCGAAGGGCGGAGCTTCAGCCCTGCAGGTGTCACCGCCGGTCACGCTGCCAGCTGCCCGAGCTGCGCCTGCGCCTGCGCTGCATACATATATATATATATATATATATATATATATATATATACTGTATATATATATACAGTGGAGCCTCGTATACAGCTTGTATAACATAAAATTTGTACAACATAAAAAATTCCGGAGATAGGGGAAATTTGCTTAACATAATCGCCTATGGGGAAAATCTGTACAACATAAAAATGGGATTACTCTGTTTTCAATGCATTCCTATGGGATATTTGTATAAAGGAAAATTTGCTTAACAGAATTTTATTTGGAACGAATTGTGTGTGTGTGTGTGTGTGTGTGTGTGTGTGTGTGTGTGTGTGTGTGTGTGTGTGTATACACACACGCACGCGCGCGTATATATATTTGGTCTCCGCCTTACTCAAACCTCTCCCCACCCCACCCCACCCGCCGGGTCTTCTCCACCCCCTCCCTCCCTCCCTCGAGAGTGTGTCGGATCCATCTGCCCCCCCCCCTCCGCGCCACGCTGTATCGGGCGATCTGACGGAGGCGAGTGGCTGAAGCCTTTGACTCGCCCCCGGGGTCCACTCACACCAACACCTACTACTCCTTCCATTTCCGATCCCCGCTGCATCCTTGCCGTGGTCCTTTTAGGGAGCGCGTGCGTAGGCCATTCCCGACGTCGCCCGATATAAAATAGGGGCGATGCGCTTCCCCTCTCTTGCCCCCCCCCCCAATCTCAGGACAAAAATAAGACCGGGAGGAAGCAGCCCCAGCCTCTTCCGAGGGGGAGGGAAGGAGAGTCTGGGTTCCTCGCTTGTTCTTACTGTACTCCCGCCGCCGCCGCCGCCCCATCAAGCACGCGAGTGTTTCTACTCAAAAGACGCACCAAACGGCGAGGGATAATAAATCGTGTTGTGCATTATCTTGGCGAGAAAGAACGTGGTTTTTCGGCCTCCAATGATTTTCCGAAGCATCCGCTGGAACGCGCGCTTCCCTTTCATCCCACCCACCGACCCACCCACCGCTCTCCGGCCATCAGGGCTTCCCACCGAGGGCGCCACAGGAGTGCCTACTGCCTAGGCAGGGGCGGAGAGCGATTTCCGAAACGCAGCCCTGGAATTGCCAGGACCAAGCGCCCGCCTGAGCATGTGCAAAGTGGCTTTTCCAGGCACCTCTCCATTCCAAGAGGCCTGTTGGTGAGACGACAGGGCTTGCAGCTATGGTTTCCATAAAAGTCCCAGCCCTGCTGTAGCTGCTTTCCACCTCCCCTTCCTTGTGTGCGTTATTTTCACCCATTAAATTTAACCCGACTGAGGCATTCCAATGCTCAAGTCAGTTGGTCTTGACAAATACTGTAAGAGGCTGTACATGCAGGCGGGGACCCTTACTCCACAGAGGCTCTATGGACATCACAACCACTGGGTTAACTCTCAATGATCAAGTTACTTGGCCTTCTCAGCTTGCAGCTGGTTGGCCAAGCCAACTCCCTGCCCTGACCTATTTGGAAACCAAGAGAGATCAACTCTCCGGGTGCTTTGTACTGTGCACTCAGGAGGGCCTCTCTCCTATATTATTCAGGATGTGGGGAGGGGGGAGCTGTGAGCTATTCAATGGCTCTGTCTCAGCTCCCTTCCAGAACTCCCAGCACACCAAGTAGGACAGCAGTGTCTACTAGGGAAATTAGAGGAACAGCCCCACAACAAAAGAGCCATTCATTTGCAAATGTATCTACATCCCTCAAACTAGAAGGTATCCATGCAGCCCCATCCTATGTCCAGTTGCTGGAAATTGCTACTGCCCTCAAACATGCTTCTTAAGAGTACACAGGAAGGTGGTCCTCCCTAGAGTACATTTAGAGCTCAGTTCTTCACCGTCAACCTGTCCGGGTATACACACAACATAATACAGACCGGGTGACTAGTCTTCTTCACTCTTAATGCAATCTCCCATTAAAATTTAATGTGTGCACCTGCACATGCTGCAGCTGTATTTTGCTCCTCATGGGCATTAAAACAGCCAGCGGGAAAACGTGGCCAAATAGCTTAGTCATCAGCACACTAGAAAACAGAGCCTGGAGGACTGAGAAAGAGGTTTTGGAGCAATGAGACTGCAATTCTATAAGCACTTATCCAGGTCTTAAATCCCACTGAACTCAGTGGAGCTCAGGTCTGAGCAGATACCAGAATATTGTACCTTGGAGAATTAAGGATCAAAAAAACAAAACCCCTCAATACACACAGTACATCCACAAAAATGTAAACATGAATATAGATGATAGATAGATAGATAGATAGATAGATAGATAGATAGATAGATAGAT
>JAHTLZ010000122.1:29451631-29521209 GCA_023846285.1 Phrynocephalus versicolor | reverse complement strand
AGATAGATAGATAGATAGATAGATAGATAGATAGATAGATAGATAGAGATATACAATTACTAGACTTCCCAAGTGTCCCTTGCCCCCACTTCCACTTCTCTGCCCTGCTGCCAAAAGTACTGCATCCTCATCTTACCAGCGATCCTGAGCACAGCTCTTTCAGCTGGATCCAGCACAGATCCTCCCTGAATCTTCCTTTTGGACCTCTCATGTTTAGGCAGGTTCCAGGGCAGGGTATCACCAGGAGCCGGAGACAAGGAATCCGATTTCTGGCTCAAATCGTCTTCGTCGGAAAAATCCACAGAGGATGACATGGAGCATCTGTAAGAAGCGTTTCCTGAGCTCTAGAGAAAGAAAAGAATTGAACAAATAAATAGATCAGTGGAAAAAATGCAACTGAAACAAGGCATAACTCCCATCTCAAAATGAAGCAATGCTGTACGCGGTTCTCCTGTTTAGATCGGCCTCTAGGGGAGGGTAAAACATCCACCTGAAATGGATGGAAGCGAAGCTACCCACCTTCCGGGAGCGCAACCGTATTTTAAAATTCCCAACAAGCAGATCGCTTACCATCGTTGTTTATCTGCTTCTGCTCGTTGGTTCAATTCCACCGCCGGCAACAGGGGCGCCAGGAGCTTCAGCGGAAACGCATCGGCGACCGGCTTTGCGCGAAGGGGGAACGGGGGCGGGGGGTGGCCCGGCGTTCTGGGAACGAGCTCACAATGATCCTCTGGAGTTGCCCCAACAACCACACCACAGGAAGGGAAAGGGGAGCCGGGGAAGCGAGCCTCTCTTTCTCTGTCTATCGCTCTCTTTAAAAAAATGTGTGTGTGTGGAAGGAGGGGGGCGGTGGAGGTTTGCCGGCTCCAAACCGGTAGCATTTGGCTCCCCCGCCAGGCCGAGCGAAAGAGGTGCCACCCTCCCTCCTTAGGCTGCCGGTTCAATCATTAATGAGGAGAGGAGATGAAGGGGGGGGAGGGAAGCCGCCCCCATCACAGAGCCAGGATGCCGGGAGGGAGGGAGGGAGGGGTTGCCCTGGCCTGTCCGTCTGCCTCGTCTTCCCAAACCACGCCCGGGTAAGTCCCTCGTCTGGTTTTCCCTTCCTTCCTTCTTTCCTTCCTTCCTGGGGCGACGGGTGGCCGCCACGGTCCGAAGCGTCGCGCCCGGCTTGTTTATGGCAGGGAGGGGGGCGCAGCCGGTCCTGGGGTCCAGTCGGCCTTTCTTTGCAAAGGAGAGGTGGCCTTTCTTTGCTGGCCGCTCCTCCGAGCAGCGGGGCCGGGAAGAGCGCCAAAGGGGGCGGCGGGCGCGATCGACAGACACCGCTGGGGCTGGGGCGTAGAATGGCCTTTCTTCCCGGCGGGGCGGGCAGCCTTGGGAAGGAAGGCTGGGGGAAAGAGACTTTCCAGTCGCCCCCGAACAGGTACCAGCTGCTGCTGCCCGCCCAGCCAAAGCCAGCCAGGCCGGAATGTAAACAAGGGATGAGATGATGCAGTGCAGGCAGAAAGGACCGGAGGGAGAAAAAAAGGAGGGCACTTCTGGCCGCCTCCTGAGCCCGCTTGCAAGGGAAGGCATCATCCTCACCCCCACCCCCACCCCAACCCCCAGGGGCTCGTCTTGTGCTTGCGATGCTCCCGAGAAGGCTTTGCAGGTCACCCGGGAGCCCAAACAATGGCTACATTTATAGCCCGAACAAAACAGAAAATGAAAAAAGACGGGGATGCTGCTTGAGTCGGTGTGGGCTGTTTGCCTCTGAAACGCCTTGCCTGGGATTGCAACGTTCCTGGCATTGTCTTGTGTCCCTTTCCTCCCTTCACCCCCCCCCCCACACACACACACCTTCCTCTTCCCAAGGATGGTTTACACTAGACATTTTTTCTAAACTGCACCCATTAATTATACAGCACAAGCATCTAGCTAGCTTTTTTCTTTCTTTCTGTTTTTAAACCATGTGGATGCCCCAAAGCCTTTCCAGTATATGGACAGCTTTTGTTGTTTCCCCTCTAACATGCTTCACTCTTCTTTCTCTATCTTCCGGTAGGGAACTTCTGGCCCTCCACAAGTTTTGGGCTTCAGTTCCCAAAATCAGGGGCTCTGGGGATTGCCTGAGATACCTGGTGGCCCCCAAACATCCTCTTTCTCTCCAGAATGAACCTCCATTTTTGCAATGGGGAGATTCCACACAGGTAGTAGCTCTCTTTAGGCATGATCATAGTGGTATGGAAGAACTCGACACCATGTGGGATAATTATAATTATTATTATTATTGTCCTTGCCTTACTCAAACCTCCCCCTCCTCTGCACCACATTTCACTCTTACAGACTAAGGAAAGAAGGAGCAGGGAAGGCCCAACCCTCCATGAGCTGGCCCTAGGGTGAACCGAGTCCCTTCCCCAAAAGCAGGGGTGCCCAAACTTTTTGTAAGGAGGGTCAGATTTGGTGGCTGAGAATGTGTCAGGGGCCGGATGCTCCCAGACCCTGCCACCCTACTGTAAGCCCCACCCACTGACCCCTTGCAACCCCACCCGCAGGAAGGAAGGTGGGAACCAAGGGAGGGAGGGAGGGAGGTGGAACCAAGAGAGGAAGGAAGGGAGGTGGGGAACAAGGAAGGGAGGAAGGGAGGGAGGTGGGGACCAAAGGAAGCACAGGGAGCCATGGCCACCGCAGGGGAATGTGTAGGTGAAGGAGGGGGAGGGAGGGGTGGGCCAGCCAGCCGCGGGCCACTCAGAATGGCCTGACGGGCCAGATTTGGGCCCCCCCCCCGGGCCAGACTTTGGACAGGCCTGCCCAAAAGGATCAGGCAGAACTAGACCAAGACTCCTTGGGGGTTCCGCTTCCTCAAAAATCCACAACCAAAGGGGTACTAAAACTGACACAGGCACTTGTCTGATTGAGCACTCCCAGAAAGACATTTGGGGAAATCAATCTCCTTTCCCCATCCAAACCTCCAATATGTCAAACTTTTGTGAAGCGTGGTGTCTCAGTGGACTAAGGCTTCTGAAAACTGTCAGCTGCAAAGTCAGCAACTCGGCAGTTCGAATCCCGGGTGCAAGGCAGCGCAGCGAGCTCCCGCTGATAACCCCAGCTCCTGCCATCCTAGCAGTTTGACAGCATGTAAATTCAAGTAGATAAATAGGTACCGCCGTAAAAAGTGGGAAGGTAATACAGTGTTTCCTTGCAGCCATGTCGGCCACATGGCCATGGGGTTGCATAACACTGGCTGTTTGGTGTGAATATGGAGATGACCACCGCACCTAGAGTCAGATACGACCAGCATGCATATGCAGGGGGAACCTTTACCTTACCATGCTCCTCTGGTCCTTAAACCTAACATGGGATTCAGCTGGAACGCAATATTCCCAGCATAACACTGTCAAATCCCATCCAGATTTAGCCCCCAAATGTGCCCTAGATACAAACTAGTGCCCTAAATCTCTAGAGCCAAGCAATGAAGGCCATCCTTGACTCATTGGATTTAACTCATTGCAACATTTGTGGTTCAAGATGGCATAAACCCTACACAAAAATTTGATATGGGTGTAGAGATGTGAAGTTCACTACTAACATAAATTATAGACCTCCATAACTTTTTAAAGGCAATTGTGCTGTAGGGGAGGATGGGCTAGGATATATATTCAATCTATGAATTCATTTCATAAGGTCTAAGATATTTTCCCTTATGCTTAATATATTAGTTTTATGTTTTAATCAATTTGTAATATTCCATTTATTATTTTACCACTGACTTCATGTTAGCGACACAGTAACAGCTTCAGCTGGTATGTTTTAATCATTATTTTTCAACCAAGTGCATGATGAATTTTAATCATATTGAAGAAAATGCAGCATGAGACTTCTTGGTAGTGGGGCGGCTAAAAAATCTTGTAAATAAATAAATAAATAAATAACCCAATGAGAAAAATTAGGTTAAAAAATCCCTGCAAATAGAGAAAATTCATCATGAGCTACTTCCCTAACTTGAAACCCAACATCTTACAAACTGCTTCGAGTCCCTGACTCACTGATGATAGTAGGTCACTACGTACACACACAGGTATTACATGTAGTGAGTAGTGCCTGGGACATTAATATGATCAGGCACAATCAGTTTGAAGCTGCTTTCAAGAGAGTTTCACCCCGTGAGTTAAAGCAAATGGTGAGAATCTTAATAGCACTTCTGCAAGGTCTGCTTAACTTGCCATAGCTAATTGTGGCTAACTGATGAGGCACACGAGTGTGTCTCAGATGTGTGCCTGGTTGAACATACAGTATCATCAGGCAAAATAGGACCAAGATTCCTGAGTGGTTTAGTGAGCCGCAATGAGTTATGCAAATCTTATACAAACACCAGTACAAACTGATTTTCAGTGAAACTTCTAAAGAGCGGCTTTACCAATTCCACAACACCAGTGAATTTCCCTAGTTGAATGGGGATTCAGATTCAGACTCCTGAGTCCTAGTCTATTACTCATTCCATTACACCAGTGCTCCCCAACCTTTTTATCGCCGTGGACCGGTAAATGTTTGATAATTTTTCCGGCCCGCTTGTTTTGATTTAATAATTTTAATTTAATTGTCACTTTCCCCGCGGCAGGGAGGCTTGGGCCCCTTCCCGCCCCATCTCCAAGTGGCCTCCACATCTTTTCGACAGAATAACTCCCCCCCCCACACACACACACACACACCCGGGAGAGGGGCCGAAGGGCTGAAACGAGTCCAAACCCGGAAGCCAAGCGGACTTCAAAGGCAGCCCCCGCGCCGTCAAACGAAGCCCGAAGGCGCGGCGGGACCTGAGCACTCGTCCTCGCTCTCTCGCCAACCTCCACTGACCAACCGGCCGGCCGGCCGACCACCTTCCCTCCGTGCGGAGGGGACCTTATGGTTTGGCCCAGCCCAGCGTCCGGCGCCGGCAGGAGCCCATCCGCCTCTCCCTCGCTTGCCAGAGCGCGCTTTTTTGGAGGAGGTGGAGTGGGGGTGGGTGGGCTGAGGTGAGGCGTTGAGGGGGGGGCAGCTCCTGCGGGAGATAAGCAAGCTCCGTCGGGCAGGGCTGGCCCTTCTCTTTCCTGGGCAAGGCAAGGCGGCGCCCCACTCAAGCCCACCCTCGCTCGCTCGCCTGCTCGCTCACTCGGCTGGCGGACCGCGCGCTTACCTCAGGCGAGCCCCCAAAAAAGGGCTTGTGCCGGCGCCAGTCCCGGCGCTTGCTTGCTCGCTCGCTGGACGCCTCCCGGGCTGCTCGTGCTCTTCCCTCCTCGGCCAGTCTGTCCTCTTGTTCGCCTCCTCCTCCTCCTCCTCACACACACACACCACCCACCGCCGCCGCGCTCGCTCGCTCGCCCGCCCACCCCCCTCTGTGTGTGTGAGTGTTTCCTCTCTCTCTCTCTCTCTCTCTCTCCCCCCCGCCTCTTTTTCTCTTGAGGAGAAGCTGGGGCGGGCGGGCGGGCGTGAGGGAGAGGGGAAGAGACGGAGAAATCTGCCACCACAGGAAGTGGAGCCCTCAGCCAGGAGGGCCAGCGCGGGAGATCCGCGGGGAGCCGTCGCTCCTCCCGGCCAACAAAGAAACCTGCTCCCAAGCGGCCGCTAGCTCAGGAGGCGGAGGCGGCGGCACCGCGAGCACCTGGGAGCCGGTCCAGAGGGGGGGCACGGGCATCTCCAGACCTCCCCCTCCCTCTCCCCCCTCAGTCTCTTATCCCACGAAAACATGGGGCGAACCTCCAGCCCGGATTTCTCAGGATCCCCCTCCGAAGGGAGTCGGCTCCTCTTGCTCTGTCCTGGTTTCCTCGGGCGGCCCGGTGCCAATTGATCCACGGACCGGCACCGGTCCACGGACAGGGGGTTGGGGAACACCGCATTACACCACAGTGGGTATTACTGTATCTGTGTTATTATAAAAGGTTTTATGTGTTTCAACTTTTTAATAAAGAGCCTTATTTGTTTCAACTTTTTCAAGAGCTTTGATCATCCTTGCTTATAGAAATATTTTCAATTTTAAAAAAGTAGTAATGCAGGTCTTAGTAGCAGTAAATGGCATAAAATAAAGCGGGAGGATTTTATAGGTTGGTGTCTGGTCCTGTTTGCCCCATTTTATACAACCCTTGAATACTGAAACTGTTGCCACCAAGCCTGCAGAATAATTTCTTGAGGGAACGCAACAAGCCCATAGAGGGGAGGGAAAGTCAAACTATTTTGAGAAGGCATTAATGGAATTCATTTGATGGAAAAGCTACTGTACATTATCTTTTTTTTCTGAAAAGAAAAAAAAAGTGCAGCACTGAAGGATTTGAAATTGTTTTAGATGCTAAATTCTGACAAATGCAGCAAATGTGCACATTTTAAAATTCCTAATACTGTATGTTTAGATTATTAACACTGATTACTAACACTCCCATATCGACTAGTGCGATGCTCTCTCTAGGTGGTGCTTCCCTTGAAGCTGACCCAAAGACCAATAAGTGGGTCCAGAATGCAAATGCCAGGCTGAGGGCTAGTATAAGCAAATTTGATCACATCATCCCAGTTCTGGCCAGTCTCCACTGGGTACCAGTTGTGTTCTGGCTCAGGTTCAAGGTTTTTACATTCCGGGACGTAAGCATCTGCTCAACCCACTGATCATATCAGACTAGAGTCCTCCATGTAGCCATCCCAAGGGAGGCCTGAAAATCACCTAAAAGAGGCAGGGCTTTAGTTGTGGTGGCACCAACATTGTGGGCTCAGCTCCCAGAGGAGTTGCGCCAAACATCCTCCCTGCCCTCATTTAAGAGTACAGTGGACCCTTGTATAACAAACAGTTTGTATAACATAAAACTTGTACAACATAAAAAGTTCCAGAGATAGGGGAAATTTGCTTAACATAATCGCCTGTGGGGCGAATCTGTACAACATAAAAATGGGATTACTCAGTTTTCAATGCATTCCTATGGGGAAATTTGTTTAAAGGAAATTTTGCTTAACATAATTTCATTTGGAACGAATTAATTCCTTTATACAAGGTTCCACTGTACTCTTTAGGGAGGCCCTTCACATAGATCCTGCCATTTGGTCTAATTTTACTTGTTGATTGTATTTTTATATTGGTGTTAGCTGCTTGAAACCAACCAGAATAGTGAGTATGAACTAACATGGCAGTATATAAATTAAAGTAAATCATATTAATTTTATACATTTCCAGTACAGTACTGTATACAGTATAGATATTGTATATTTAATCATACAGATTTTAAGAAATATTAAAGATATTGTGGTAATTACCATCAAATAATGCACATTTTGATAAGTTTTTATGCATATTTATTGTTGCTCTAGCTGTCAAATCTGTTATGTATTGGCTGGATATTTATTTTATTTTTATTATTTTCACTGATTTAAGTCTTTTTTAACACTCAACTGGAAATATTGCATATTTCCCTTACCTTTCTTAAATATTCATTTCGTCTTCCTAATCGTATTATTTTAAATTTTTCAACACATCAAGGCAAAAGAAAGATAGCATCACAGCTTTGATCATGGTACCATGGGGCTTATTTTTAGACTTCGTACTAAATCATTTAGACAAGAGGAATACATGAAAAGATGAAAGAAAGCTACAGGCAGCATGAGGCTGAATTGCTCTACCTAGAACCGTATTGCAATTGCTTGTGTACCACTTCCCTCTACTGGATATGTCTGACCTGAGCTATTTTTGCTTCAGTATGGCCAACAAGGCAGGCAAGGTGAACGGAGAACCAAGAAAAACCATAGCAAAACTATTTCTAAGATGCAAAAAGCATATTTGTTCGTTAGCACATTATGCAAGTAGCTGGGGCATTCTGTAGTTCATTCCAGATTTCTTTATCTGAAATGAGTCAAGTATAGCATTTAGGAAGTGTGAAATGTGTTTTATCTTGGATTTTGTCTAAAAAATTGTTGAATTTCCCTTACCAAATAATGCTCCCTTGCTGCTCTAAAGGGTTTTTTCTTCTTTTTCTTTTTAAACACTAACTGATTATATTTCTACCCATTAAGCAATCTCTCTCTCTCCCTCCCCCTTACACGTATACACATGCACATTAGGATTAATATTAGTATTTTCAAACAAATTAAGTACAGTTCTGGTTGCCACATCTGAAGATGGATACTGCTAAGCTGGAAGAGGTATGATAAAGATTAGGGGTCAGGACCAAGTCTCCTAAAGGAATAGGTCACAAGGTATTTCATTTAGATTAAGTAACTGTTTATAAAATTATGCATGCTATTATAGAGAGAAGGTTTCATCTGGCTGTCATGGTAGAATTGTGTCCATGCAGCACATAGTCCATGCAGGGCAATGGTGATGGCCTGCACTGATTTAAATTATTCTGAAAGAGAATTATACAAATTCATGATTGTTGTCAGATAACAGTACTGTTGTTTAAAGTTTTGTCCTGAGGGCGTAGAACCTTTCAGTGATGAGGGCCTATAAAGCTTGCAGTTCTGTATGTCATTTACAAACAGTGTCATTGCATAGACCCTGCTAACCTAAAGAGCTCATTTTCCTGTTTTGAGGTAGATTGTTTACATGACACAATAGAATATTATTTGATTCACAAAATACTTTGGATAGCATACAGGAAAAGGAAACATCTGTGGTTCAGCTCTGCACACACATAAGACAATAGCTTTTGTTGAGTGTGTTATTGGGACCAAGAACAAACGCAGTTAGCTGATGTGTCCAGTTATCCATTCTACTCACATACGAGCCTATGAAGATGCCTTACAACTACTGTAACTCAAAACATTAATATACCTAGCGTAGTCCTGTCTACCACTGAGTTGAGAAACCTGCGGTCCTGCAGATGTGGTTGGACTCTAACTCCCTTCAGAGCTAGTCAGGAGGGATATGGATCAGGAAGGATGGGAGATGAAGCTGAACAACCTTTGGATTTCCCTGGCTTCTTGATGCTGATCTACACTGACTAGTTCCCCACAGCTTCAGGTGGGGCGTTTTTCAATCCCACCAGAAAATGCAGAAACTAAACCTGAAACGTGTTATATGTAAAGTATGTAATATGCCAATCTCCAAAACTGCCTTATACTTAGCTATATCCAGGGAACTCAATATAGTTTCTGGTGGCCAGCAACAGCTGTCCAGGAGTCTTTGGAAATGCCCCAAGCCTTGCATTTTCTTCAATCTGCCAAAAATAAACAGGTTTAGCTGGGGGGTGGGGGGAACCACTGTAGTTTTGTTGAAATCCCTAGCTAGACAATCAAGTTATTTCAGAGGAATGGTCTAAATAGTGCTTTCAGAATATCCTCTTCTGGGACTGACCTCATGTATGAGGCTTATACAGAACTGGCATGCCCTCCCATATCCTTCCTGTCATTCATCAGTCGTTATATCCGTGGGGGGGGGAGTTGCATCTCTTCTAATAAAATGACAGTGCGCCACCCCCATTTTTTTTACTTAGAAAATGAAGGATGGCTAATGAGACACATTTACTGTTTAAAGCCTTCACTTCCCCTGCTTGGTCGGGAAAACAGCTGCAAGGAAGGCTGGAATCTTACTGATCATTAAAGCAGAGGATAGCTCCTCAAATGGAGGATGATTCTCCCTAAAGGATGGCATATGGTCAGATCACCTTATCCACAAAACAAATGGAATGAATACATTATTAGACTGATGCCTGGTTATATCGGTGTCTAATTTGAAGGATCATTTCCCCTCTGAAAAGGGGAGTGTGTATCTCTTTGAATTTTTTATACCTAACCTGTCTCTTTTAATTAACTACTCATTTTGACTTGTCACTATGTACCTCAGTTTTTGCAGCTTTTCATTTAGCTGATCTTGACATGAGTAATATCATTTACAAGTTTAGTAAATTGGGGGGGGGACAGATCCATGAATACTGATCGGACTGATCAGTCTTCTGTATTTCCTCACAACAATGTATATTTTAATTAAAGTTGAGGGGACAGGGAAGCACACACTTTATATTCTCAGCTATATACCCATTTACTGTATGCTAAATGCTATAGAATTCAGTGGACTTACTTCCATAATTAGATGGCCCTGTAAGTAATGTATGAACTGGTAGCTTACAATCAACCTCCGCGTAATGCATTTCCCTCATGTGTCTAATCTGTTTGTTTTTTTAAGGTGAAGGCATGTTAGTGAATGAGAAGTGGGGATGGCCAATTTCTTATCATGGGGTAGTCACAGTCCAGTATCCCCCATATGCTCCTTATGTTACAAACAACATACATAAAACAGTTATTCAAGAAGTCTGTGAAGATTCTCAGTCATCCAGGTGAGTTTATCTGGAAGCTGAGCCATGGCAACTGAACCTCTTTTCTTGAGAGATTGAAACGTTTCGCTGCTCATCCAAGCAGCTTCATCAGTCTGAGAAAAGTTAGTGATGAGGCCTCCAATTTATAGTTCACCTTGATTTCACACCAGCCTGGTCTGAACAGGCTCATAAGTTGGACAATGGCCTGAAGAGGCTTGTTAGGTGTACAATGGCCTAAAGTGCATGAAAGTTGCACCTATGCACCCTTCCCAACAACCATTAATTATGGGTAATTAGGTATGGCCTTGGTGGTCAAGGTATTAAGTGCTTCTGATTTGTCTGAGGATTGATGAAAGGGCCACATGATAAGTAGCAGACAGAGAGAGGGGTCAGGGAAGCTATTCATGTGTGTATTGAAAACCCCTCTCTCAAAAGAGGTGGGGAACTCAGACACAATCTGTCTGCCCCATTACTGTACACAGTCCACTACTCTTGGCAGTTTTATGATTTACTGTAAAGCTAGTGGGCTGTTTAAACTGTTGCATGGTGCTAGGGGAAGGATTCAGTTAGCCAATGTTCTCCATAACATGTAAATATACAGTAGTGTGCTTTAGTTTGAAGGACTGGTGCTGGGACTGGTGCTTTTCAATCTGTTCATAAATGACCTGGAGAGAGGGATAAACAGTGAGGTGGTCAACTCTGCAGATGACACAAAACTTTTCCATGTTGTAAAAAACAGAGAAGATTGTGAAGAGCTCCAGAAGGATCTCTCCAAACTGGGGGAATGGGCTGCGAAATGGCAAATGTGTTTTAATGTAGCCAAATGGAAAGTAATGCATATTGGGGCAAAAAATCCAAACTTTATCTATCAACTCATGGGCTCTGAGTTATCCGTGACGGATCAGGAAAGAGATCTTGGTGTGTTGGTGGACAGCTCCATGAAGGTGTCTCCCCAATGTGTGGCAGCGGTGAAGAAGGCCAATTCCATGCTAGGGATTATCAAAAAGGGGATTGAAAATAAAACAGCCAACATTATAATGCCATTATACAAAACAATAGTAAGGCCGCATCTGGAGTATTGTGTACAATTCTGGTCACCGCATCTCAAGAAAGACATCATGGAACTGGAAAAGGTGCAAAAGAGAGCGACCAAAATGATTACTGGGCTGGGGCACCTCCCTTATGAGGAAAAGCTAAAACATTTTGGGCTCTTTAGTCTGGAAAAGGGCGCCTGAGGGGGGACATGATTGAGACGTACAAAATAATGCAGGGCATGAGTAAAGTGGATAGAGGGAAGCTCTTCTCCCTCTCACAAAATACCAGAACTAGGGGACATGCACTCAAATTGAGGGGCTGGGAGAGTAAGAACAGACAAAAGAAAATATTTTTTCACCCAGTGCGTTGTTAGTCTGTGGAACTCCCTGCCACAGGATGTGGTGATGGCATCTGGCCTGGATGGCTTCAAAAGGGGATTGGACAGATTCCTGGAGGAAAAGTCCATCACAGGTTACAAACCATGATGGAGATGTGTAATCTCCAGGCTTAAAACCGGGGTACTTCAAGGGCCAGATGAAGGGGAGTGGTATCAGGAGACAGATATCTAGTCTCATGCGCTCCCAAACGCATTTGGTGGGGCCACTGTGAGATACAGGAAGCTGGACTAGATGGGCCTTTGGCCTGATCCAGCATAGCTCTTCTTATGTTCTTATGTTCTTGTTTCTAGTTTATATCAATTTGTTGTCCGTGCAGAATTGACCTAGCAGCAAACTAACATATCAATGGTGATCTAGCAGTAAATGTGATAGTGCAGTATGTTAAAACAAAATTATAATATATTGTGGTGACTAGAGGAAAAAGATCACAGGGGTGGGTATTCCCACTGTCCAAAACATCACACCCAGCATAGTACATCACCAGATTACCACTCAGAATCATGCCATTCTTTGTTCTTTTCGGGAACAAAACTATCACATAGGGAACCAAATTGCTCTAGCTTGAAAAAAGTAGAAGCCCCCAGAAGCTTGGGAGGGGGTGGATTTTGCTTAGGAAGCAATAACAGGTTGATTTTAAGTGACCTTTGCATCATGAAATCAGTTTTCAAAAACTGATTGCATCTATTTTAATTTCACAGCAAATCCTTTACTCTTTACTCATATAATTGCAGCCAGGATATACAGAAAATGTGCCTGTACATGAAAGATGGTATTTCTTTCATAGCCAAAGCTATTTCATGAAGAGGTCACTAGGGATTTTCACTATACAAAGAAGAATCCTTGGCAGGAACAACAAAACAAAATAAAGATCCTTAGCTTTGCCGGGTCTTTAATAGAAAGAAATGAAGTGTGCAGGTTGATCTTATAGGCTTGAATGTATGTATAACCATCTATAAATGCTTATGGAGAAAGATCTAAATAAATGGGGGTTGGTTTTCACATTTTGTAACGACATAAAATAAAAATATCACGTGGATGTACTGAGGAGAAAAGTGGAGTGAAAGCAATTAACTTATTTATTAAGAATGTTAGATGAATTGGGAATTTGAACTCAATGCCTCACAATGAGTATCATCCCAAATAATACCTGAAAGTTGGCATCATTAAACTAAGAAAATGTGATATTGAAGGGGGAAAGGACATTAAATCTATTCCATCCCAAGTGTTCTTAAAATTTAGTAAAATCTCAATGTCCTGTTTCTCAAATTATCTATTATGTGCTACATTTCCCACTCTAGGATACAATAATTCTACATTTATGCTACCAATGGGCTCCTGTGATTTAACAGTAGCATACAACACAAATATCTGATGATACCATAAGTTCTTGACTGGTGGCTTTGGCCTTGCTCACAAAGTGAACTCAGAAATCTGAGACACTCTATGGGCAGCCTATCTTTGGTCTTCCTTCTTGAACATACAAAAGGGATGTCCAAAACCATTATGGTTTCCTTTTAAAACAAATTATTTCGTGATTACCCCACCTTTCTCCCAGAAGTAACTCAAAAAAGTTGTCAAGAGTTTAAAAAGAAAATATACGTAGCAAAGTAATTTAAAATACTATAAATTTATTAGAAAACAAACATATTAATCTTAAAAAAACTCTTTAAAAATAACTGTAAAGCACATTCTCATCAAAATGTCTTCCAAGCATCTGCTTGCAGTAATTGATAGCCTACCTACAAAGAACCTTCTTTGCCTGCCAGCACAAGGACAGTCAAGAGGGAGCCCGGTTGGTCTACCTGAAAAGATAGGGCCACAACTTGGGAAACGTCACTGAAAGGCCCTATCTCAGTGATGGCGAACCTTCTAGAGACCAAGCGACCAAACTGTGATTCAAAACCCACTATTTTTTCCCACAAAGTGCCAATACAGCAATTTAACCTGAATACAGGTGACTGTGAAGGGGCGATGCCGGGTGCCCACAGAAAGGGCTCCGAGTGCCACCTTTAGCACCTGTGCCATAGGTTCGCCAACACTGCCCTATCTTGTATAGGCACCAGATGTGCCAGTGAGTATGATAGGATTGAGAAAAGGGCATCCCCTGCCAAGAAAATTCCATGGACACGGAGTCACGAAGAGTCGGTCATGACTGCAACAACACAACACACACACAAATATCTTAAAACCGCAGGTGGCTCATTCAGGGAGGATAACAGTCCCTCAGGTAACCCTGACTTAAGTTATTTGGGGCCCCTAAAATCAAAATTAGCACTTTGGATTGTGCCTAGAAATGGGCTAGTAGTCCCTGCAGCTGTTATAATAAGGAATTTCTCTTCTCCTTGTAACAAGCTTGGTCAGGAGTCTAGCTGCAGTGTCTTGGACTGGGTGAAGTTTCCAAACACATTCCAAAGGCAGCCCAGTGCAGAATGCATTGCAGAAATCCACCTGGGGTATAATCAAAACACATATCACCATGGTTGAGTTAGATTCTGGGTTCCATACTGGAATTATAAATCAGGCAAGTCCATTGAAATCTAATTTTTGTAGCAGCACCCATCCAAGTGCAAATTAGAGCAATGAACTCATAAAAAACATGGTTGTTGCAGCAGGATATGGCACTATTGTTTTTTTATGTCTTGTTTGATTTTGTTTTATCTAGGACCTTTGCAGGAGAGGGGTATCCTATTCTCAAATTTTTCAGAGCTCAGAAAGCATGTGTAAAATAAAAGATTCTCAAGGTGGCACAGCCATTTAAACTAGCATCTCACTCATTATTTATTGTAGCATATGCACGAGCCAATAGATGCTTCTGCTACTTGCAAGTTCCACTTACTGGACCATAAAAATGAACTAATCTATTTAAAACATAGCACTTGCAATATGTAATAGCATTAGAATTTTAAAAATCTCCTTTCAGGGAAACTGTTAAGAAAAAATAATAAATGACTATGTGTTTACTAAGCAAAAAATGAAAAAAATGTCTCTAAGAAGATGAAAGACAACCAGGAAGGAAAAAATATAAGCAAATTTGGCTTGGACAAAAAAGAGCAATTTCTGAAGGAGAGGAGTTGAAGGATGAATTATTTGACTTGTGGGATGTAGGTCAATGTTTATAATGGCCCTGGGATATAAAACTGTCAGTTTTTCAGCTCAATCTTAGCCTCTTACTATGACCATGGTAATGATAAATAACCATGTACCATCAAGTCATTTCTGACTTATGCCGACCCTTTTCAGGGTTTTCCAGGTAGAGATATTCAGAAGTGGCTGACCCTTCCCTTCCTCTGGGGGAACCCAAGGTCTGCGCAGTTTGCCCATGACTACAGTACAGGCTGGCTCTTCCCACAAGATCCACAGTAGGGAATCAAAGCCCCAACATCTGGCTCTGCAGCCAGACACTTCAACCACTGAGCTACCCAGCCAGCCTATCCCAGATGCATTCCTACAACATGCCAGTAATAGAAGCATGCTTGGATGGTGCCAGAAGTCTTATGCAATTTTTAAGCTTATCATTCTGAAGGTACCCCTGCTACTTTGGTGCCGCCAAGGTAAGTAATTTTTGAGTGCATATTTTTTTAAAAAAATATGCACTCGAAAATTATTTTTAAAAATATGCAATCAAAATTTACTTACCTTGGGACTCCAAAGTAGCAGGGATACCTGCAGAAAGTGATTTTAGGAAACCCCCTGAAATTTGGAAACATTTGGGGGTAAGGGGACTTAGTTATGAAGCTCTAAAGGGGTTTGGGGTAGTATTGGCAACTGTGCAGGGACTGTGGAGACGATCAATGAGTTTACGCTATGGTATTAACTCCCTAATTGCCTCCACACTCCCAGCACAGTTGCCAGTTACTACCCCCAGCCCCTATACAGCTCACCCGTATATACTCAAGTATAACCAAAAAAAAGTCCTTGGCTTATACTCGAGTCAATAAGTTTTTCCCATGGGGGGGGGAGGTAAAATTAAACCCTCGACTTATACTCCGGCTGGTATATAACAGGGCTGTCCAAGTCTGAACAGCCCGCGGCCTACCTGTCCATGATGAATGTACCCCGCAGTCAACTTTAATTGCGCATGTGCAAATTGCGGCAACAGCTACCGGCTCTCCTCCCCCGTTGCCCCCCCCCCCGCAGCCGTGGTGCTGGGCCTGATCCTCCTCCATGGGCTCAGGGCTAAGTAGGGGGACATCTGGGACAGGGGGACCACGGCGGATCCCTGCCACCCCCTTCCACCCAGGCTGGTTTTTGCTCCCCCATGAGCCCATGGAGGAAGATCGGGCCAGCGTCATGGACACAGGTGGGGGCAATGGACGAGAGAGTGGGGGGCAGCCGCACCTCTGCTATCCCCATTTCTGGGAAGGGCGCCCGGCCCCTCATCTGTGCCGCTGCCACTGCGACTGCGAACACGGCAGGTGGTTCTTGCCCAAAGAGGGTGGCTCGCCCTCCTCCTCCTCCTTCCCTCCGCTGACCCTCCTTGGTTCCCTTCCTGGTGCTCAGAAAGGCCAGGCAGGCTACTTCAAACGGCCCCACGGTCAACCGATAGCCCATGGTCGACATGTTGGGCAGGCCTGGTATATTAAAAAATGGAGAAGTGAACAATAGTATAACCCAAAAGGGACACAGCAAGTGAGTAAAAAGGTGTAAAATTAGAAAAGAGAAACAGATCCAAAGATAAAGGGAGACATGAACTAGAAAAGCCTGCTGGGCCCATAGGAACAAAGAAGATCCAGATTCAAATCCCTAATCAGCTATGAAGCTCACATGAAACTGGAATTGGCTATTTGCAACACACGATATACTGTATATTTAGTGTATAGATAAATAGTGTACTGTTTGGATACCGAACACAGAAGTCGTACATACCAAGCCTTTATTGGCATAAAAGCAAGTATTACTACTGTAGGATCAGAATCAATATATACAATTTCACTTACCCACAGTCTGAAAATATTGAAAATATTAAAAGGAAAAAATCCAGAAAAACTATTTTCACATTTATTGACAGATCTGGCTACTAGGGAAAACCAGAGACTGTTCTATGAATGCTGGCTGGTGAAGAATACCTAGCTTGGTCCCTGGCCCCCTCTAGTGGCCAGTTCTTGTAATGCAAGTGAAAATAATTTTTCTGAGTTTGTTTCTATAATGTGGATATAGTGTTCATTATTATCCACAGTTTCCAGTATATGCAGGGAGAGGATTGGAACCAATCCCCAGCAGATATGGAGGTCCTGCTATATAAGCAATGGGTACTGAACCAAGAGAAAGCTACTCTCATTGTGTGCTAGACTCAGGAAAACTGTCACTTTGCTACCAGTGACACATAATGCTGCATAGCTTTTATGTCAGAAATGGTATACAATTCTTACTCTTAGAAAAAACCACTCTGGTGTCTCTTTCTCTCCAGTTATCTACTTTGCTCACAAGGGAGTATATTTCTGGTTTCAGCACCTATTCTTTAGTGAGTCACTATTGATTTTAATTTTTTTTCTTGCATCATCTGAAGGCGATCTATAAAATCAGGCTTTTAATGGTCTGTAGTATTTTTTACATTTCCTTGTACAGTGAATGGAAGGAACACTTACTGGCTTTCGAGTTGGTGTGACCTGAACAGAATGGTAGAATTCTGGTTGTACTCGGCTGGCTTTTTTGATTTTTCTTTTTTTGGTCGATGTTTCTTGTTCACTTAGCTGACGCGCTTCTGCTAGTGACTGCGTTTCTTCAAGGCGAGGTATGACACGTCTTCTAATATGGCGTGGACTTGGTCTAAAACCCTGTGAAAAGGAATGGAAAGGGCTGAGATAGCGCCTGACAATTCTTGTACAGTTAATGCAATAAAAATATTATATAAAGTTAGTTAACCTGTAGTCCTATGGGCTTCTAAATACAGGTATTACCCAACCGTTAATACTGTTTAAATTTACAGTTACTTTTCCACTACTTTTTGCATTACATTTTCTCTGAGAAATGAGAGAACTGCTGAGTAGGAACATCTAACGCATAAACAAAGACAGATCTCCTTCATGAATGTTAATAATCTAGGAGAAAAATCATTACTTTGCAATCCAAAAACATTAGGTATGAATGAGAGATGGGCTAAAAAAATGCACAGCCATTCACATCATTTCATCAGTTAGGGCCTCTCATGTTAGTCTGTCCAAACCTGCATTTTACAGTCACAACAGGCAGGTGAATTAAATAAGGCCCCAAGCTGGATAATCTTGGCCCTAATATTATTCACATGTTGTGACAATAAAATACAGGGGTGGGGACATATTACATATGTCATCCTGAGTTTCTTGAAAAGAAGGTGTTTTTTTTAAAAAAAACACAGTACATAAACAAACGCTATCTAGTGGAACAAAATATGTTTCTGTCTTATGCTAGGGTCAATTCTGAACAAAATATAGGGTTTCAATGACTCTACAATCATGGTTGGCCCTGCAATCAAAGCTATGTACTTATGACAAAGAAAGTGCATGGGTTTCAATTATTCATATGTAAAAATACAGCCTTGACATATTTCTGTTTTGTTGTTGAAATTATAAATGTATGGCAATTCTGTTTGTTTTGTTGTCAAAACAGAAACCATCAAAAGTGGAGCTTCCTTGAGATATCATATCTCTTTAATTATCCTTGCACAAGGTTTCTCATCTCCTCACATTACAAAGGAGCAACCCTTTGTTTCATGACTGGCATTTGGGAGATAAGCACATGGCTCATTTGCAAGTTGACAAAGCACTGGCCAAAATCCTTCTACAGCCACTGACATCAGGCAGGTCAGGCAGGCAGCGTAAGCAGCCTGGAAGTGATTCAAAGCAAACAATGTTTATAATGGTGTAATGGTAGAAATGCTTATATTCTGGAAATATGTTATAGTCCAATAGCATACTATATCCATGATGGTAATATTTTTAAGTTTACAAGAATTGAGAACCCTAACCTATTAACTATGTCATATTCGTCTGGGCCCTTACAGTTCTAGATCACTAGAGCTCTAAGTTCTGGCAAACGTTAGTCATCAAAATCCTGTTTATCATAATAATGAAAATTTAGACAAATAGTGTATAGAACTCTAAAGTCACAAGGGGAAGTTAAAAATACTGAAAAGTCATAATGAGCAAACATTTCTTGGACTACCAGACTTGTGTAACTCCCTACAGATTAGGGAAAATCCAAAGAGATTAAAGAGCTATAAATATTTATGTATAGACACAGAGACAGGCAAGAGGGCATTCATCATGGATTCATACCATTTTTGACACAAGACTTCACCACAAAGAACAAAACCATTATGGAATTTCCTCCATAGACTGGAGTTGGGACAGTTGAATGTGCAGTGTAGATGTATTATTTGTGTGTGTGCGTGTGTGTGTGTGTGTGTGTGTCTAATAATGTGCTAAGAGGCTAAAATATTTTTCTTTTATATATTTTTACTTTTAACAAATGTAATATTTTATATGCTTTAAGGCTTAATCATCATTATCTTTCAACTGCAGAACTGAAGGGACCCTATCAATCCAGCTCTCTTTGTGTGTGTGTGTGTGTGTGTGTTGTGTCGTGTCGTTACAGCCGTGACCGACTCTTCGTGACTCCATGTCCATGGAGCTTTCTTGGCAGGAATACTGGAGTGGCTTGCCAGTTCCTGCTCCAGGCGCCTACAGCACCTGGTATTCCCTGGTGGTCTCCCATTCAAGTACTAACCCGGGCTGACCCTGCTTAGCTTCCGAAATCAGGAGAGATCGGGTGTGCTTAGGGCATTTAAGCAGGCATCCAGCCCCCTTTAAAGAGGCACAATGGGGAACTGAACTCCATATCTCTGACTCCTCAGCCAGAGACATAAGCCACTGAACTATATTCATTAAAGTTATAATGCTTTTACTTTTAATATTATTAGAGAGATATTATCTGTCTTTTTTTTTAAAATATGCCTCTTTATTTATACATTATTTGATTTTTGCCTACAAATGAAGTTTTGTATTTGAAAGCCTGCAACTTCTCATAGCTATAAGAGTATTTGGATGGAAATCACATATGTGACTTCTCATAAATTGCAAGGATGTGTTTTTAAACTTGTGTGCCTACCATGTTATTTATAGCTGAATGACTTTTATATTTTACAGTAATTTTGAAGTTATTTTGTGCATATGGAACATAGAAGCAGTACAGATAAGTAAACCTTGGAGGATCAGCCAAGCAGAAGTTGTCTGGAATTAATGCAACAAAGAAAAGACATACAGTACATTGATACTCAGATGAATTTTGATATGATTGTCTGTGATTGTTTGGTTTCATTGTGAGATTAACCCTTAACTAGAAGAAATGACAGCTGTGATAAACAGGATTCTGATTCTTTTCGTGGAGCTCTAAGAACTTTCTGTAGGATATATAAGGAGAGTCAAGTACCTAATCTCCAGGTCCGACATTGGGGCAAGCCAGCCAGGAGATCTGACATCCAGTGGCAAAACAATGCAAGTTAAAAAGTTAGCATACGTATTTGCTGATCTGCGCCAATGTGACATGTAAGTGTCCATGCTAATTTCTGAACCAGCTGTAATTGATTACCAAAATTTATTAAATCATGGTTTAAAGCCTTTTGATTTACCATATATACTCAAGTATAAGCCGACCCGAGTATAAACTGAGAACCTAATTTTACCCCCAAAAACTGGGAAAACTTATTGACCTGAGTATAAGCGTTTTTTTTTTCCCAGCCAAAAATGGGCTGAAAAACTCGGCTTATACTTGAGTATATATGATAAATCAAACCCATCCTAGTTTTAATATAATATTGAAAAGACTAGCACCCCCCCCCCCAGTGCAATATTATATGAAATGAGATCTCTGTGTCTTTAAGATTTCATCTGCTTCTAATTCTGGCACCTATACTTCACTCTGAGTCATAATCTTTTGCCTACGATTTCCCAACAGAAGAGGATTACAATGTGCTACAGGGAATAAGATCTTGATTTCAGGTGACAAATACTGAGAAAGATAAAACATACCAGCAGTGGGCTCAGTATAATGCGCTAGTTATCAGGTTACTCAGGCTGCTTTCCTATATATACTTACTTGGAAACACATTCGATGGAATTCAGTAGGAATTACTTCTGAATAGACACTGCATTCAGTTGGATTTTATTTTAAATATCCTTACCTCAGCCCTCACTTATGAAGTCAGTTTTCTTTCTGAACAGAGAATTACAATATCATTTCTTAAAATGTTCACTTTCCAACTAAAGTCATTGGCCAAAATCTTGATGCTTAACATAATAGCCTTCTTTGTCTATATTGTTTCTAATTAGTGTACTAAGTTATTATTTATAATCTGTTTTTTACTTTGTTATACACTGCCTAGAGTATCTTAGTAGCTAGATGGGTGGTATAGAAATCTAAATAAATAAATAAATAACAGCACAATAGGTCCACTGAATCAGTGGGGATCTAGAGAGTCAACACTTCAATTGTTTCCATTGATTCAAATAGATCTACTCTAACTATAATTTATTATGCTAAAGTACACTCGAGTATAAGACAACCTGAACATAAGCCGAGACACCTAATTTTCCCCCCAAAACTGGGAGAACTTATAGACTCAAGTATAAGTCTAGGGTGCCTTCTCCAACGAGCAGGACTTGCCCTCTCTAAGCCAGACAAGCACTGGTGGGTGGGGGGGAGTGCGGTAATTATATTCACGCTAATATAAGCTGAGGGCATTTTAATGCCAAAAATAAAGCCTGAAACCCTCAGCTTATATTCGAGTAGATATGGTAACTGACAAAGTAGGGCCATTTGAATGAGCAGATTTTGGAAAGTAGTTGACCCACCAAATCTCCATTGATTCAGTGGCTCAGCTCTAGTACAATTTAGTGTGCTGAACAACAGCATTTAGGCAAATATGTAATCTTAAAATAAATACATGTTTGAAACGGTTCATACACAGCCATGATCATGCTTTTAATTACAAAAACTACAGAAATACCCTTTCAGGGTAGGATCAAAACATAGTCCTTATATGAACACCTGTTGAGTGAAGTGAGCTACTCATTGACTAACCCAGCCTCTGGAAGTGGGACCACAGCAGCCTTTAAAGCTGCTGTGCCAACACTCTTGGTCTCGGGAGATCTGGTTTTGAATCCTCACTCAGACATGGAAACGGACTAGGAAGCAAGAGGACTGGTAAACCTACTCCTTAAACAGCTCACGTTCTTTGAAAGCCCCATTACAATCACTGTAGGTCAGATCCAAATTGATAAGCACATGCTATAACTTAACATACAGTATACATGACAAGAGTAAACCTCCACTGTAAGTGATACAAGGCTTCTAAATACACGTGCCCTAAAATCCTACTGAATTCTGTGGGCCACCTTTGATGTAAATTTTTGACAAGGGTTTTTATCCACAAAATCCATACTCAGTACAGTGGTACCTTGTAGAAAGGAATTAATTCGTTCCAAATGAAATTATGTTAAGCAATTTTTCCTTTATACAAATTTCCCATAGGAATGCATTGAAAATGGAGTAATCCCATTTTTATGTTGTACAGATTCACCCCATAGGCGATTATGTTAAGCAAATTTCCCCTATCTCCGGAATATTTTATGTTGTACAAATTTTATGTTATACAAACTGCTTGTTATACAAAGGTCCACTGTATCTGTAACCAGTATAACTTGGGTGGCTGTACACTGTGGGATGTAGCCTGGGAGAACTAAGAGATCTTGGATTCTTCAAATGTAGCAGCCTCAAGATGCAAAAAACAGAAGGAAGCTCATAAAAGAGCTATCTATTAGAACAGGGGTCCTCAAAGTTTTCAAACAGCGGGCCAGTCCACCACCCCCAGACACCACTGGGGGACGAACCACAGTCCAAAAAAAAAAAGGCTGACATGGGGGGAAAGGGGAAGGGGCAAGTGGGTGGAGCCCCCCCCAATCAGCCCATGATCAGTGCGTCTCCAGGGCCCCAGCAATGCCTCCTGCTTCGGATCGCTGGGATCCCTCTGCTGCGCCTCTTCTCCTACTACAGTGGCAGAGGCGGGAGCGGCTCTCCTTCCTTCCTTCATTGCGTCAGGAAGGAGGCGGCAGCCCAGGCAAACTCAGGCCCCTCATCACCTTCTAGGTGGCCACTCAGAATGAGGAGCAGCAGCTGCGGCAAGGGCGGCAAGTGATGGCCCTGGCCATCATGCCCTCGCTGCATCCTGGAGGGAAAGCTGCCTCCTCTCTTGACCTGGCCCGAGCCGGCTTGACTTGGTGCACTGCAAGTGACGGAGGGCTGGGAAGGAGGGAAGGGAGGCAGGAAGACCTGCCCAAAGCCACCAAACCCAGCCAGGATGCAGTGCTCTGCTGGCTCGCCAGCCTGCCCATCACCAACCGGGGATAAATGCAGCCCCGCCAGCCTCCCAGGAAGCAGCTCGGGCCACTGTTGGCCTTCCCTTCCCTTCTTTCTCCGCCACCTCCTCCTTGCTGCTCTCTAACCCAGTGGTGGTGGCAGCAGCCTTAGTCTCTGGCCATGGCTGGGCTCCCTCCTCCCCTCAGTCACTACACAGAACAAGGCAGCAGCTTGGAGGGGGCTGGGTGGGTGGGAAGTAGCTATGTTTCCCCTTGATCACCTGCCGTCCATGGCTGCTCCGGCTTGGAAGGCTGGCTGGCACTGCCTCCACCTGCCTCCTTCCTTCCTCACAACCACAATAACGCAGGCAGCGGTCACACAAGAAGGCAGGTGGGTGGGGTGGAGGAGCAAGGCCGGAGCCTCGGGGCCATGGAGGGAGTGGGAGATCTTGCCAAATTGCCCCGCTCGGCCGCAGCCAGTGCGCCAACTATCTGGGTGGCAGGTAGGGGGAGCAAGGGACCTTGCCGTGGCAGTCCCACTTTGAACTGCCCCGCCAGCCAGCGTGCCAGTCACCTGGGCTGTTGGTGGAGGGAATGGGGGAAGCAACATAGCCCACCGCTTTGAACTGCCTCAGCATTAGAAGCAGCTGCGGAGGCTGGCTTGCTCGCGAAGCAGGAGGTAGGTGTGTGGGGGCCAGATTCAAGAACCTGGGGGGGGTGCATCTGGCCCCCGGGCCTTAGGTTGAGGACCCCTGTATTAGAATAAAGGGGAGGAGACCCAGTTGTGTGAGCTCTACATAATGACTACTGGTAAGTCCAAGGCTGGGTAATATTAGATCACTGAAAAGTTAAATAAAATAGGGATTTCTGAGTTCTCCATTCCTGCAATGAATAGATCCTACTGTTTTTGCTTTTAATGTGTGCACTTGTTTGTTTGTTATATTTGCTACTGCAAATACCAGCTGCTAGGGAAGAATACTACCATAAAAAGCTTTTACACCAGACTCAGTTGTGAGGATTCCCCCTCCTCCAGTCTACTATGCATGACTATCATTTGGCCCTTATTGGCTTTCAATGTCTATACATCTGTTTTGCTGATGTAAAGAGCAAAACCTTGGTTCATGTTTGTTTGTCTGTCTGTTTGTTGCTCCAAGCCCACAAGAAGGCAATCAGCAGATGGGGGGAGGTAAGGGGAGAGCCCTTTTTGTTTGCAGAGTGGGAAGAACAGCAACTGCTATCTTTGGAACCTCTACCCCTTTACAGGTTGACATTTGGCCCTATTTTTCAATTATTTGCCTTAACCATGAGTTTTATATCATCTTTGTCTCACTAAGAATTTTGGATAATTTGGAGACTTGTCTTATTTGTAACTTGAGTGATCCAACAAAGAAAGCTGCAGTATTGTCCAACCTCAGACTTTCTCTTAGAATAAAGGATTTAGAGCTACCTTCTCTACATTGGTGCTGTTCCACCCCCTAGGTGCTGATCCACCCAGCATGCTTCAGCCAGTGGCAACTGACACAGAAAGTGGCACACCTGACATCCACCATGTGAACATCTGTGATACATGTATGTTGGCATGTCAATCATCCCCCAAATCATGAATGCAGCTAGAAAGGATGGATGCCTAGAATTATCTTTATAATGTATTGCAATTCAAATTAACTTTCAAAAGGCAACCACAATAGTTATTCAGCATGTATTGCCCAAACCACTGAAAACAAAACTAAAAAGTCTTGTGCCATCTTTAACACCAACAGATTTATTTCAGTGTGTGATTCAAATTAACCTATACATGCACATACACAGGGGAACTACAGGCACAGTGAGAGCTTTCTTTTATGTTCTGGATAGTCAGCTACCAAAGAGGAAACTTCCTTTTTCACATGAAACAGTAATTTGTCTCTTTGACATTGGAAAAACCTTCAAAAGGAAGCTCCGGCTGCCTGTAGAGGATTTTTCTCTCGCACAACACAAACGACATGAGGTCACACAGCCTGAAACATTAAGCGATGTATATGTGATTCATCAGAATGAAATGCAGGATCTGCAGTTGTAAAAGTAACCTTCTAGGCCAATTTTTCCTGGAAGCAAATTCTAGAAGTGCTATACAGTATTTTCCATTTTGACACAAATAATTTTACTGTGAAGCCAATTGGGGGAATTGACGATTAACGTGTGTATTAAAGTAAATAAATAAAATCAGAGAAAACTGCCTTGTACTTGAGAGAACTATCTTTCAAGGGTAGTTTGCAATGTGGCATGAAAGAATAAAGAGTTTTGTATTTAAAATCACACGGGATTTGTGAAAAGTTTTTTACATGAGTCTACGGCACTGACTCGATGCATGTTTTCCTAGTACAGTGGTATCTTGTATAAAGGAATTAATTCGTTCCAAATGAAATTATGTTAAGCAAATTTTCCTTTATACAAATTCCCATAGGAATGCATTGAAAATGGAGTGATCCCATTTTTATGTTGTACGGATTCTACCCATAGGCGATTATGTTAAGCAAATTTCCCCTATCTCCGGAATTGTTTATGTTGTACACATTTTATGTTATACAAGCTGTTTGTTATACAAGGGTCCACTGTATAGTACTTATGATTAATCATGCACAGAACTGCACTACCCTAGTTTAAGATTGCAAATTGCAATTTAACGTTCAATCTAGGACCGAAGCTCCAACTTCATGGTGCATGAATTTCTTCTGAGTAAACATATCTAGCATTGAACATCCTGAATATAAAATCAACATTATGATTCTGTAGTAGTTGTAGCAGTAGTAGTAGTAGTAGTAGTAATAGTAGTAGTAGTAGCAGTAGCAGTAGCAGTAGTAGTAGTATAGTGGTCCCCCACCCTTTTGTGGTTCATATACTGCAGTACTGCTATATTGGCCCTGAAAGGGCTTGAGGGAGGGGAAAAGGTTTTCCCCCCCACTCCAGCGCCAATCAGCTGGAACCCAGGGCTTGCCTCCATGGAGGCATCACCCGCTGTTTCTCCCCACCCCCCTGGGGTGCAGGGAAGCAACACGCAATGGTTAAAATGGCTCTCAGCAATGTTTAAAATGCTTTCAGCTTGGCTCCCTTGCTGAAAGCATTTTAAACATTGCTTGCCGCTTTCCAGCACTTGGGGGGTGCAGGGGAGCGGCACACAATGTTTAAAATGTGTTTAAGCAGCAGAGCCAGCTCTGTTGCTTAAAGAAATTTTAAACATCGCGCACCCCCCAGACCCCACTCGACCCGACCCGCATCCACATATAGCGGATTTTCAATGATCGCGGGTTGGGTCGGTCCCTAACCCCCGCAATAAACAGGGGGGGGGGGTACTGTAGTAGTAGTAAGCTGGCTGGATAGCTCAGTGGTTTAGGTATTTGGCTACAGAGCCAGAGATTGAGAGTTCAATTCCCCACTGTGACTCCTATAAGCAGAGCCAGCCTGTATGGACTTGGGTAAACTGCATGTTCCCAGGGCACCTCAGAAGGGAATGGTAAGCACTTCCAGATAGCTGCCACCTGGAAAACTGTGAAAAGGGCAGCCATAAGGCAGAATTGACTTGATGACATACGATTATTAGTAGCAGCAGTTGTAATAAAAGGACTAAAAGCAAATATCTCAGTTTTCCATTGGTAGAAGGGTCAGAATGTCTCTGCAATTATTTATATGAAAATATAATAAAATTTTATTCCTGGCTCAGTTCAGAAACGTATTCAATCCATAACTATTTAGGCATCAAATTCCAATAATGCCAGATGCCATTATAGTTCCATTAGCAAAGACAGGATAATTTTCACCTCCACCAAAAGTACTGAGGAGAGAGAGCAAGAGAGCAAGGAAAGAAATAATGTACTGTGAAAACTGCTAGCCATCAAATTGGTTTATAATATAGTGTTTTATACTCAGTTGTCAGACTAGGATATCGGTACTGCCTCTGAATTTACAAAATGGACATCCATTCAGCTGCCTGAAATAATATGAGGCTTGTTAAAATCAATTCATATCTGAAACATACTCATGGAAAATAAAATTTAAGGCCACGTGCTACTTGAGTTGTTAACATCAGCAAAGGATTGGCTAACACAAAGGGCTACTACTTTTTCACTAGGTAACACTGCTCATGGGGGGGGGGGGCAGGAAAGGAGTCATATTCCTCTTCAAAACATTGTAGTATTATTTGGACTCAGTATTCTGTTGCCAACACCAAACTATATTATTTTGTTAGCATTTTGAAAAAAGTGAAAGAGTTTAATAGAGTTCAGAATCCCAAACCCCCTTGTTATACTGTGTGCTGAATCATATTCTTCTACTGTAGAAGATGCATTTGTTTATGTATGTGTGTGCTTTAAATCATGTAACTTTTATGCTGTAAAGACTGAGATTTATCTGCAGCCAGCCAGCTCCCTACGTGGTTGCAGTCATTTTGCATTAGCATTATAAATACAGTATTCAGACTATTGGAAGTTGCCTTGTAATGAGAGTAAAATCATTTATCCTGTTAGGCCTTGGCTGCCTGTCGCAATGGGCAAGTAATTTCTAATCTCCAGAACAAAAGCCTTTCCCGTTATCTCAGATTCAGTCTGAGTCAGAGATTCCAGAAACTATATATTCTCTCTCTACCACAGAGTGAGAGGTTATTTTATGAGGACTGGCTTTCATCAGGCACCCACCTATGAAATGTGAGGTTAAAAAGGAGTCACACCCCACCAAGCCTGATGTCATTTGTTTGTGTTTGTGTGTCAGTTCTCATCTTTAGCAGTGTAACTGCACCTTAGACATGGCCCAGTAACTCTTTAGAGGAAGTAGAAAGCCTACAAATAACAAATGAGACCCGTTTACATTACTAGGTATAACATCAATCACTGTTAAAATGATGTTTAGAAGGCTGATATGCCAACAAAATCATTTTCATCAGGTTTAACGTTAATATCAGCTTATACATCCATAAACATATTAAATATTTATTCTGTTTATTATTGATTATATCCTGCTCTTCTGACAAAAGAAAATATTTTTTCAGCCAGCGCGTTGTTAGTCTATGGAACTCCCTGCCACAGGATGTGGTGATGGCATCTGGCCTGGATGCCTTCAAAAGGGGATTGGACAGTTTCCTGGAGGAAAAGTCCATCACAGGTTACAAACCATGAGGGAGATGTGTAATCTCCAGGCTTAAAACCGGGGTACTTCAAGGGCCAGATGCAGAGGAATGGTATCAGGAGACAGATATCTAGTCTCATGCGCTCCCAAACGCATCTGGTGGGGCCGCTGTGAGATACAGGAAGCTGGACTAGATGGGCCTTTGGCCTGATCCAGCATGGCTCTTCTTATGTTCTTATGTTCTTATAATACTGGAGGCCATATGCATGAAGACTGCAGCGGCCTTCACCCCTATTCTAATCGAATGCAGACCTGCATAACTTCGCTTCATAGCCGTGTTTTAAACACGACCTCTGTCTTTATTGACAAGCAGGCCTCTTTACTGTAGTGACAAAAGGGAAATGTGAACATTTTAGCCCCACATGATAAACAGATGAGTTTCAATGGAGCCATCTCTATCGGTGTTTCTAAAAAAATGACAGCTTATTTTTTAGCTACAGGCCCAAATTCCTCTCTCAGATTAACCTAGAAATCCCAAGCAACTGTCCCAACGATGACTGTTTCCGCACGACATTTTTACACTTCCTAAGGCACCATCTCCCACCGTTTAATAATTCTGACCGGGAACAGCACCATCTGTAACAAAGAGCCTTAGAAGTTTACCTGAAGTGTACTGTATCGTCTGGATTCTTGAAAAAAACATATCAACACAATCTCAGTAACAACAGAGCAAAATACTGTACAGTACAAGACTTCCAAAATGACTAATAGTTGTTTAGGGCTCCGTCCAGTCTTTTTAACACCTTCACATTTAATCTCTGTTCAGTGTACAGCTGGGTGACAGACAAAAAGGGCGGGAAACCCTTGGCCCTTCAGGCTTTTGGACTACAACTTCCACAAAGCCATACTATTGGCTAGGCTGAGTGAGGGGGATGGGGGATGTATGCCAAAATACCATATTTTTCCATCTATAAGATGGCCCCATGTATAAGACAACCCCCACATTTCCAACCCCAATTTACAATTTCACAACAGGATTTTTCTGTCCTCAGTTTACTTGTGTGTATAAGATAACCCTCAATGTGTAATCTAGCAATTTTGGACAAAATGTAGTATTATACACGGGAAAATGCTGTACTTGGAGGATCAAGTGTTCTCCACACTTGCTGTGTTAAAGTTTGTCCTTCACTGCTTTTTTGGAAAACAATGTGTCACAAGTAGTAAGTGCTATATAGTACACTAAATATTACTGATTCATCATGAGGGGAAAGCAAACATTTCACATTTAACAAGGCCTTATTATGAGAGAAAGCTGCCCTGTCCAGGATAATCAACTTTTATTTATTTATTTATTTATTTATTTATTTATTTATTTATTTATTTTAAGATTTATATACCACCTGCTTCCCAAAGGGAACTCAAGGCACTATACATAATAAATAAAACAAGACAACAACCTCAACAACCAAGGATTAGTGGCAAGAACAAAATGTAGATATAGAGAAAATAAAAGTTAAAAATGCACCCAGCGGAACTACACAGAACACAAGACTTCAAACATTTGCATTATCGTTTTCTTTTGTTCCTTCTAAGGTACACTGGCCATAAAAGACAACCCCCTCTTTTCCAACCCAAAATTACAAATTCGCAACAGAATTTTTCCGTCCTCAGCTTACTTACGTGTATAAGATGACCCTCAATTTTTAATCTAGCAATTTTAGACAAAAACATAGTCTTATACACAGAATAATGCTGTACTTGGAGGATCAAGTATTCTCCACACTTGGTGTGGTAAAAGTTTGTCCTCCACTGCTTTTTTTAGAAAACAAATGTGTCATAATTAGTAAGAGCTACAGTACACTAAATATTACTGATTTGTCATAAGGGCAAGGCAAACGTTTCACATTTAGCAAGGCCTTATTATGAAAGAAAGTTGCCCTGTCCAGGATAATCAACATTTATTTATTTATTTATTTTAAGATTTACATACCACCTGCTTCCCAAAGGGAACTCAAGGCGGTATACATAATAGATAAAACAGAACAGAACAACAACCTCAAGAACCAAGGATTAGCGGCAAGAACAAAATGTAGATATAGAGAAAATAAAAATTTAAAAGGCACCTAGCGGAACTACACGGAACACAAGACTTTAAACATTTGCATTATAGGTTTCTTTTGTTCCTTCTAAGGTACAGTATCCATAAAGGTATATTCCATTAACCAAACTGTAATAGTTATAGCCATAATAAACAAATATTTTAAAGATTCACAAAATGGCATAGCCATACAGTGCAAGTTACACGGCTACCTAGAAGAATCATACAGGTACAAATTAGAGTCAGTAAGTGTTACATGCTCTCCCAACCTATGGAATATGGCTATGCTTTTAAGGATTTGTTGAAAATAACATTATGTAATGCTTAGAACACACAGTTATCTGTTTAGTTTATGTTCTGGAGGTTGCAAATCTAAATTTTAGATTTCACTGAATTTATATAATGGCAGACTTTACCAAATAATAGTTATAATAAGATGGTTATAACCACCACTTTTAAAAAAAATCATATTCAGGCTCCCATTCTATCATTTCCCCTTGTTTTCATATGTCAGCTTCAATTCTGTCACAGAATGGGCTTAGTGACTGCCTGGAGTGACAGGGCTGCCTTCTAATTGTTCACTCAGCAACCGAGACAAATAAGCCAGAGACTATTTATCTCAAGTTATAGTCTTGGTAATGCTGACCAGTGTGTTTAACACTGTATTTATAAGGTATGTGTATGTCAACCTGCACACCCATTAGAATGGCAGGACATTTGCTAAAACATTTAAGAACAGCACATATCCAGAATGTGGGGGATGCACTACTATTTCAAATGTTCCTTAAAGCTTGAATCCTTAAAACCACTAATTCTGAAATAGCAAAAATGTTACATTGGCTGAAATCCTGTTGAGTTACTATGCTTGCATAACTCAATGTTATGCAACTCCTGCTCATCGCAACAACATGCAAGTGCTATTAATTCTTTCTGTAGATGATTGAACAGTTGGTTGACATAGGAACTGTGCAGTCGTTTGTGCAAGTGAACTGCACAATTCTTGTTGCCTGGGTGAAATGCCTTGTATCTTTAAGCAAGCACAATGCTATGTTACACCTAGACAAACAGGATGTCAATGGGTGAAACCTATAGATGCATCAAAAGATGATTCCAAATAATGTAATATCTAAATATTGACAATGGTATAACAATAAGTCTGCAAGTGCAAGTGCTTATCATGACAGTCCCTCTTGCCACATTCCACCATAAGAATACAAAAATGCAGACAGCTGAATCAGTCCCAATCAATAAATGAGCAAGGTTTTTTTCAAAGCTAATGGCTCTTGACTGTTACAGAGGAGTATGAGAAGCCTGTAAGGACCAAGGTTCAGGAAAGTCCAAGGAAATGTACAGTAGGACCCCAGTATCCGCTGGGGATCGGTTCCAGCCCTTCCCGTGGATAATGGAAAACGCAAATAAAAGAGAATGTCAACCCCCCCCCCCAAAAAAACCTGCTCTTTTTCAACAGTAGCTTGCTTTACAGTTACCGTTTGTGTCTAACTTGCTTTGTGGCTGCTGAATTATTTATTTAATTCTTTGCCAACCATGGATAACTGAACCAGTGGTTAATGAATCAGTGAATACGGGGGACCTACTGTACTGTAGCAAGGCTAGTCATTATCCAAAATTGCAGCTGAAGATTCCTTCCAGTCAAAAGCGCATTGAGAGAGAGAGAGAGAGCAAGAACTAAGCACAAACATAAAATGATAACCACATTTGTTGCTGTCAGCAACATCACTGAAGCTTCGAGGGGGAAATGTCTAGCACTTCTCCTCTACCCCCTTTTCCCTTTGATTTGAGTACTCTTTTTAAAAATTCCCTGTTCTTGGCTCTGCTTTCACTTCTATCAATTAACCAGTGATGTTGTTGGGAATAGGAGGAGCTAAACTTCCTTCATCCTTGGAAGGCAGAATAAATAAAACAGGTACACTGTTTACTCTCCTGGCATTCTGAAAGAGTGCTACCAGAGGTGCCAGGGGCTGACCAGTTTTCCTCCTGCCTGCCTTCCCATGACACAGACTTCAGAAGGGGACCCAAATTCCCTTGGCCCAGGCTGGAACTCCTGACTTCCTCTTCAGAAGGGGAGGCTCAGCTGCACGAGGCAGGATATTAGCCATCTATTTGTGACCAACCTATCCTCAAGTACTTTTCACTATACTGTCCCTAAAGAACTCCACTTCTCTAACAGCTAGTTGGGACTGCACTTGGCTAAGAGGAAACAGTGGGTGGCAGATGATGTCACAGTCCCTCTTATTCAAAAAGTCATGGGGTTTAAACTATGCAGGTTCTGGATCCACTACAACCAGGAAATATCAATGAATGGGGCAAATAACAGCCAAAATGACTGTTGAACAAGAAACAGTGGCTAAGGGGATATTTGTAAAAGCATAGATGACAATTACATCATGCTCATTCATGGAAAATCAACAGCAATCTCCAGCTAACAGACCTTGATGCATCTTAGATTTCCACCCAGACATATCATTCCACCAAACATACATGAATCCTTTTGCATTTGCTTTCCCAAATAGAAATACTTTTTAAAAATCCACTGCAGTAAATCCATTGGCTAGCATCCATCTTGCCAAGTGAACTTTTAAGAACTCTCTCCTGGCAAATTACATCCCTTGCCATGTTTGGACTTCTATACCTGCTTTGAAAAAGAGAGCTTGCTCTCGAAAGCTCAGCAACTTTTTTTAATTTTTTCTTCTAGCACCCTATGAAGGTATCACCCACAGTCTAGTTTTGCTTTTAAAAATCCATTACATGTTCTAAAGGAGCTCTCCACCTAGGCCAGTGTTGGCGAACCTATGGCACGGGTGCCCAAGGTGGCACTCGAAGCCCTTTCTGTGGGCACCCGACATTGCCCCTTCACAGCCACTTGTATTCAGATTAAATTGCTGTATTGACACTTTGTGAAAAATTAGTGGGTTTTGAATCATACTTTGGGCACTTGGTCCCTAAGAGGACCATGGCTTTCCAGTTGAGCATTCAGCCTCTGCCAAGGCATTAAAGAAACACAAGAGAGCCATAAAGTTCACAGAAGGACAATGCTCAAGCCTGTATTCCTGACAGTGCCTCCTCCTTTTAGAATTGTAATCTGTCATTATATATAGACTAAACAGTACTGCAGTTCAGATTACAATGAAGATCTAATATAACCTGTCGTCTTGAGAACAGATGTCAGCAGGATATAGCTAGGTGTTACTAGGCTACCCAGTATATAAAGACTAGGGAAAAATAGATTACTTTATCCAGCTTCTAAAAAGTTAAAATGAATTTAGTGATGTAACTTCAGTTCCTGTTCTTTGCAGGATGCTTTGCTAGAAAAAAACAAAACACCACCACACACACAAAAAAACTAGAAAAATGTGTAACTGAAGAAATAGGAATACTGTATAGTAATACAGTAAGAAGGAATCCAGTATATAGTACTTTCCTCTATGAAAAGCAACTGGGACTTTTATACCTGTATTTGCACATTAAGAAGCAGAAAATCAAATTTGAGCCAATGGAGTAATGCTTCTTGGATTGGGATCTACAACAAAAAAATCCCTACTACATAATAATCTTGATTTTTTTTCAAGGCAGCTCTCACTTATGTTGGGGGAAAATTTAAAAAACAAGAACTTTAGCAATGGAGATAAAAAAAAGCAACGGAGATGATACTTTGGCTGCATAAGTGTGAAGTCTAAGGCAAATGTTAGTATGCACCCCTTAACAAAATGTTGCAGTGTGAATTCCTCCTCTAAACCTCAACATATTGAATAGTAAGCAAGGTTCTTAGAAGTTTCTTTTCACAACGAAGGCCACAGTCATAAAATTACAGTGTACTGTTGACACTTTAGTGTAAAATGGGGAATGTCCCTAAGACTAAAAATTATCCAGATACAGTGGACCCTCGTATAACAAGCAGTTGTTTAACAGAAAATCCGCTTAAAGGACAAAATTTCCAAAGATAGGGGGAAATTGCTTAACAGACTTGCCTATGGGGTGAATCCGTACAACAGAAAAATGATCGCAATTAGGAATTAATTGCTATGGGAAATTTGTACAAAGGAAAATTTGCTTAACAAAATTCCATTTGGAACGAATTAATTCCTTTATACAAGGTACCACTGTATGTGGATTAATAATAATGGTTTGTTCTCAAATCAATTCCACCTTATGACAATCCTTTCCAGGATTTTCTGGGTATAGAATACTTAGGAGTGGTTTACCATTCCCTTCTTCTGGGGGTGGTCTGGGACTCTGCAGTTTGCCCAAAGGTACACAGTCTGGTTACACTGTAAGGAAGAGTGGGATGAAACATCTAATCTGTGGCTCTCATGTCACTGAGCTATCCAGCCGACTACGATACATGCAGTAAGAACTGTTGGAACGCTGAAGAACTATGTCCATATTTCATATATAGACAGTAGCAAGGGTGGAAGATTCTGGACACCGATGTTAGCTGCTGAAGAGAATAGCTCAAGGATAAGTGTCCAGGAGTATCCATCTAGTGACCAGGTGTTATGGGGTCACAAGTAGTGGTTGGTCATAGTAGCAGAGGAAAAAAAGTTGTAAAGGGTACCATGGGGCAGAAGCCAGTCCTCTTCTTCATTCCTGCTACCTTATGACTGCTGTAACCTTTGTTGAACCGTGTGTGTTCCTGATTGGATGCTGTATGGTGAGAAGCCAATTATCTGTGTGTATATTAAAAAAAACCCTACAGAAACAGGAATATAATCTCTGTCATTATTTTGTGCTTCATTAGCACCATGAGCACAACATAAAATACTCTGCGTGAACACAAGAATGTCTACATTGCAATAAATGTGTCGTTTATGTTCCCTTAAATGCCATGGCTTCCCCCATAGAATTGTCGAAATTGTAATTTAGTGAGGGTGCATAGACTTCTATGCCAATTCTGCAAAATTCATAGCTAGCTCATGCATCACAGATCTGTAGCTCTCCAGGTTCTCTAATTACATGAGTGAATTGTCCAAAAGAACTTTAAGAACTGTATTCATGTAAGTGTTCTGTGTTGGATTTTTTTCCAAACAGCATGAGTAGATTGGGAGAATACAGGTAGTATGGGTTTAATATATGAGCACCAGGGACAGAACTAGTAGTTTAGTGAGACATATTCCCAAATGTGTATATAGGTTTCAGCCTTAAATTAAGTGTATCCCAAAGCATGTTCCAGCATACCTCCTAATGTAGAGGGAGAACCCAGCTGAGTCACAAGTGTTGTCTGGCAGACAAAGAGTGCCCTGATGGTTGGTTTAAAATCCACTGACACTGAAAAAAAGGTTTTGTGATAGACATGGTAAATGTCGGCCTCCATAGCCTGTTGCATATTATAAGAGTTACCAACTGTTATCCATTTACACAGGGCAGTCAAATACATTTCATTAGATGTTAGGAAGACCTCCTCTTTTTTTCCTTAAGTATTACACTTCCGCCCTACACAAATTCATATACATTCTTTGGAGTATTGTATGCTGAGGAAAATGTGGTTATTGTTTCTCTTCTGTGAATTTCTTCGTCCTTTTGAATTGTTCAGGAAAAGTAATATGTCTTATCCCAAGAACCTACTGAATTGTTGCATGAATGCAAATTGTGTTCTGACAAGCAAGGTGATTTCTCTGCATTTAATATAGTTCAATATACGGAGCACAATGAGAGCACCATTTCAGTAAAAGACCATCTTAGTTCCACCACCTCTTCATAAATTTGTCTATTAATTAGTAATTTTAGTTATTTCCACATTGTTTGAGTCCACTGAGATTGTTTGGATTGTTTATTTGTACAGATGCAAACCTCCCAGAGTGCCAGATGGGCAATCAATCAATCAATCAATCAATCAATCAATCAATAAGGGACAACCTCCAAAACTTGAGGGTGAACTCCATAACACTTTGCTCACAAGCCACCCACCCTACCTCCCTACTTGACTGCTTGTTTAATAGGTAGATTTAGATAGTTTCTCAATGACCATATTAAAGGTGCAAGACTGGCCAGGGAGCCCTGTCAAATGTCAGTATGGAGCTTCTGTGAATTTGATCACCTGCACAGGAATAAAAGGTATTCCCACCACCATCTTATCTTTTAGCTATAGCCTATACTTATCTCCTATTGAATTCAATAACTCTGATGATGTTCCTGATACAGTACTTGTGTTCATGGCAGCAGGGGTGGGGGTGTTCTGGGATGGTATAAGCCACTATGTCACCTCAGACTGATACCATGAAAAATCAGGCTCCAAACCATTTATTCTAGCTAGATAAATTATGGGAACTGACATACATTAAGAATGTAAATTAACTGGAAGTATATGACTTCAGGAAGTGGCAAAACACCTGGATGAGGGAATTATCCCCAAGGTAAACTTGTGCCTGAGGGACAGGAGATGGTCCCATTGTCTGGAGTTCCACATTCCCTGTCTCAGCCAGACTGGGCCCAGTTGAACAATAGGACACCAATCTATGGAACATTGACTCAAGGATTTGGACTATCAAGAGCTTGATGGCACAGGAAATTGGATCATCAGGGCAACTGTGAACAATCACCCACCAATGCAGATTGAGCGAAACCTTGAATTGGTTTGTATGTATGTGAGAGGAGAGAGATGTCCATGGGCAGAGAGGATGGTGAGCCGTCTGGACCTCTCAAACCAGATGACAGCGATAACAAGGAGTTGGAGAGACGTATCAAAAGACTGCACCTTATAGATTTGGTGGAGGAAGATAAGGAGGGCTCGAGGAATATGGCGCGTGACAGCTCTCGAGACGGGTATTGGGCCGTCGAGGAATTGCTGGAGGAAAGAGGCGCGTGCGCGAGGGAGGGGGGAGGAGAACTAACGGTCAAGGGGAGAGAGCCGTTGGAGGAGGTTGTGAGGCAGAAGGGAACAGAGCTACTGGAGGAGAGGGGAGGTGAATTTCAGGTCCAGAAAGGAGGAGAGGTAGCATGGGCCGTATTTGTGAGACTTCTACATTGGCCCAAGTCCTCTAAAACCTTTCAGCAATGGAGGATCGGGAAGACTGCCAATCCGGTAGCTCAATGGGCTCGGCATCCATGCTACGGCACACAATGTTGGGGGCGGGGGACCCCGGCACCTCCCCATTAATGAAGGAGACCGACTTTCGTTATAACACGGTCGAAACGTTGTTTGAATACCCTCCTGTTGAGGAAAAAGTTGAGTTACCTATGCCTAAGTTGTCACCGAACTTACAAGAATGTACCTACAGAGAATCTATACCTGTAAGCAATAAAAATCCTTTCAATGTTTATTTGAGAAATGAGTCCTTGCCCGTTTGTGACCCGAGCCCGCCGATGAGAAGAACCGAACCCTTACAATGTATAAAAACTGATGTTAAACAAATGTTCAGGGCTCACTCACACCATCCAGGGTGAGACCACTGGCTGTTACTTTTGGCTTGGCTTTAATAAATCAGACTTGAACAGTTCAGTGTTTGCGCTTCCTTACTTTATTTGAATTTAATTTTTGGACACTGGTTCCGAGCCAAGCGGACTCAAAAATAATCTGTAAAACTGGTAACAAGACTATAGAGCATCACATTTTATGCTTACAAATTTGAGAATACTCCCCCACAAGGAGAAAACTAGCACAGCAGATAAAGGAGCTGGGCTAGAACATTTCTTTCCTATGTGTTTTTTAAAAATGCAATTTTTTCACATGTTCGGGTTTTACATCTCTGTACCTAACTTGCCTGGAGTGGCACCTTCAACTTTACTACTTTTCTGGATGACACCCCACTGCCTTGTCTCATCCTGCTGCAAATGTATTATCAGATGGCGTAACACAGTTCCACAAAACATCTCACTATACTACAACTGGCTGTCCTCCCCAGCATCTGGGAAAGCAGGGGTGTGTGTGTCTTATTTTACAAAACAGAACAAAGGCTTTGCACTCTGCAATAATAGATACTAAGGTTTAAGACAGGGATGGCGAACCTTTTTGACACCAAGTGCCCAAACTCGGTGATGGAGATGGTGGCGGTACCAGGGGGTCAGGATTGGCGGCAGCAGGGGAGGGGGTGAAGGCAGCAGGGCAACGGGGGCGGCGGGCTCAGGGTCACTGGCAGCAGCGGCAGGGGGGAGGGCAGCAATGGGGACGGCGGCGGAGGTGGGAAGAGGCGGAGTCAGGGTCGGCAGGGGCGGGGGTGAGGGCAGCAATGGGGACGGCGGTGGAGGTGGAGGCGGAGGCTGGGTTGGCAGGGGGTGGGGCAAGGGCGGCAATGGGGACAGTGGCGGAGGCGGGCGGAGGCGGAGTTGGCAGGGAGCAGGGGCGAGGGCGGCGATGGGGATGGCGGCGGAGGCGGGAGGAGGCGGAGGCTGGGTCAGCAGGGGGTGGGGGCAAGGGTGGCGATGGGGACGGCGGCCGTAGGGTCGTCCTGGTACGCGACATGCTCCCTGCCCCCTACTTCCCC
Source organism: Phrynocephalus versicolor (assembly GCA_023846285.1). Lineage (NCBI taxonomy): Eukaryota > Metazoa > Chordata > Lepidosauria > Squamata > Agamidae > Phrynocephalus > Phrynocephalus versicolor. The sequence goes on along the minus strand of JAHTLZ010000122.1, from coordinate 29,482,584 downwards.
CTCCACAAATTCCTCATCACTGGTCCAGTGGAGGGCAAAGGGGGGGGCAGGGAGCCTGTCGCACGCCAGGCGAAAGCTCTCCGTGTGCCACCTTTGGCACGCGTGCCATAGGTTTGCCATCCCTGGTTTAAGAGAACCCGCTAGGAGAAATATTACTTCATGCTGCTCTTAGCCAGTCCACCTTGGCCAAAGCTTCAAACAACATAATGCATTAATCAAACTGTGATTCTCCATGATGTCCCCATTCATAATGCTTCATGATTTTAGTTGGAGAAAGTCATGGTCACAAGGTCTGATGGGGAAAAGCAAACAAAAACAATTATGTACGTGCAGAAATTCTCAACCTTATCAGCCCCATGTTACATAGCAGGTGAGTGGATGAGTGATGGTGTAAATGAGGAATCAAGAATTACTACAGCATCTAAAAAAGAAAACCCTTGACCAATTTCTTCCATGACCTACATGGACTCTATTTTTAAAGGTTTCAATGGGATTTGCATATGACATTCCCTAGAAAAAGTATATGGTATTTCTTTTGTCTTGTCATCTTTTTAATAAGAAAACCTTCTGAAGTCTGGAAGAGTGTAATGACTACAGTACTAGCCTGTCCTGTTATCAAAACAAGCCAGCAACATTGCATCATTTAATCCCTGCATTGTCATAAGAGTGAGAACCAGTGTGCTGTCACGGACAGATTGTTAGATTAGGCTCCAGGACAACCAAAGTTTCCCTTTCTTTTGGCTTAACATACCTCAGAGAATTGCTGTCAACATAAAATAGAGGGAAAGGGGGGGGGAATCATCTGTATTACCCTGAGACTTTTGATGGCGGAAAGGAAAAATGTAATATGTTCTCAAAGAAGTACAGTGGTACCTTGTATAAAGGAATTAATTCGTTCCAAATAAAATTATGTTAAGCAAATTTCCTTTATACAAATTCCCATAGGAATGCATTGAAAATGGAGTACTCCCATTTTTATGTTGTACAGATTTTCCCCCATAGACTATTATGTTAAGCAAATTTCCCTTATCTCCGGAATTTTTAATGTTGCACAGATTTTATGTTATACAAGCTGTTTGTTATACAAAAGTCCACTGTATTCAAGACGTGAGACTGTTTTAGATCATGCTACATACAATATCTTGATATTGTTTTGACTTATTAGAAATGAAGGGCTGAGAGGGAGAAAGAGAGGAATCCCCAGTGGGTTCATCCCAAGGGTAAGATTTATACCAAAGAGATGCCAATCTATAATTTAGAGAGCAATCTTAACTAGCAAAAATGGCTGAGAACCAGCAGAACTTACTAGGCAAATGGAAGCAGTGTTAAAGCCACTGCCCCCCAAAACCTATGTTAGAAATTAGGTCTAAACCTAATTATACCCCCAAGCTGGGAAAGGTCTGGAACTTCCATAACTCAGTTCTTTACCTCTTCCCATCCTTTTATGTATCTTTTAACAGCAGAAAAGAGTTCAGTCAGCATACATGGATTTCGCCCTGAGGAAGAAGCTTCTGCCAATTTCTAATCCCCAGCATATAAATGCATTGTAATAACCAGCATTGTAATCAATTCTGTAATGCCCAGCATCAATTCTGTAATGTAGACAGGTTTGTGCAGTCTTTGCTATTTTCTGTTAGCACCCTGAGGTCCACCAACCAGACCAACAGGGCATTACAGAATTCAGAGTCCAAAATTCAGTATGCTTTGAGTACTACTTGGCAATACTGTATAAACTGGGAGTCAGATATCTTTAGGGTCAGCTGTAAATTGTCCAAGGGTCTACCTGCAGATCAGGATGTACAGTAATTCTTCTCTCATTCCTTTTTTGCAGGGAATAACAATACACATCTAATTAAAAAAATAAGTGCTAAAAGAGTTTATGGGCTCTATTCCTAAGGGAACCAAATAAAAAATGGCAGCCTTAATCACTTTATGACAACAGTTGTCATGCATTCATTTTCCTTCTGCCGTTACCTAAAATAAAGCCATTTAGGAAATAAAAAGGCAGAGTGAGACCAGATTCATGTCTGCTTGCCAGCCTTGTCCAGACTGTCACTATGAAGATAACTGCTGCATTTATAATTAAGGAATAGCAACAGCGCTGGAAAGATAAAACACAGATGTCCAGTAGTCTGTCTGCTGTGCCAGGTGCATAGAGAGATTCTAAAGCAGAGAAGGCAATTGAGTTAGCACTCCCATCATAACTTTGTGTTCCCCTCCACTTTGCTGATTCTTAAGACATTTTGTTTAGCATTTCTACAGGTGGCCCTTCAGTCAGGAGTGCAGATCCCAGGAGCACCAAACAGGGTCTACCCTATCTGCTGTTACCAGGCAAGGCATATCTGCTTTGTCTCTGTCCTAAGGAGATATGCAAAGCCCTTATCATTAACCACGTGTATAAAGCTATCAAAGGGGCAGAAAGATTAGTGGATTTTCCATCTTGCTTTGCTCAGTGGCAAGAGGTAGAGGTACGATTTCCTTGCAATCCAATCCTGTGTAGGTGCTCACAGACTGTTTCTCTGGTGCTCTGTGTGGTACTCCATTTGTTACCCAGATAACCTTACTCAGGGTCAAGTTCTACTGACCCTGCTTTTAGTCAGTATAGTACCCTATAGCCTGCCCGGTACCTATCTCTATGTCTTCAACATCTTTACCCACCTTTATCTGCATCTGCATGTCTTAATAGGCAATGTGTAGCCTGCATAATGAAATTGCAAACTACCCAGAGAGTGCTTTAAGTGCTACTGGGCAGTATATAACCAGCACACTTTTTTAGGCACAAGAGAATCACATGCACTGTATCAAGTAAATTTAACATACAAGTGAGATAATAGTTATTCCCATTCATTAGTGAAATGGAATGTTATTCCATATTTTTTTCTTCACAGTTGCTCAGTACAGCTGATCAAAAATCATATTCACTGCAAGAAATAAAATGGAGCAATAAAACATGCCTATATAAATTGTCCATATAGAACTCTTCTAGCTACACAGTACTTGTTTTCCTATACACATACATACACAGACTTATATATACAGTATATATATTGGGACTGAAAGCATTTCTTTACTCTTTGATTGCCTTTTCTCCCTTGACCTTGGCTCTTAAACATTCCGTGATTCGTGGAATACAATTCCAAATTCCTAGGGGCAGAAAGTGCATCCACACAACTGATTCAAACCACTTAAAAAGAGATGGCTCCCTGAATAAGCAGCTGTTTGCATCTTCCTATGCTTCTCTTTGAATGCACTTCCCCCCCAAAAAATATAGAACTATTGTGCAATTCTGCTGCAAGGCTTTGCTGATTTTTCTTTTCACTGGAGTAGTGCAGACATGGACATGCTTATAAATAACCCTGAAAGTCTCCTAGCGAATTACAGCACAAGAGTTCCAAGGCTATTCATTACCATTCTGTAGTGGCAACAAGAATGGTACTTTAAGCTATTTTTGTCCCGTTAAGCAGAAAGTGGGGTTGACAGCAGACAGACATGCACAGTGCATCAGGAAGCAGCTAGCTGGGTGAGGGTATACAGTACTGAGATCCTGTATCCAACAGTCTGAATTTTCTGTGATCAGAATTACAGACAGGATGTGCAGTTTCCTCACTGGGTGACCTATTTTTAGAACCAGACATGTATAAGCATCTCTCATCTGGATGACAGAATGAATACAGAGATGTCACCTCCTGCCATAACAGTTACTATTTAGCAGGGCCAACAATCGATGTAAAGACTGTGAAATGTAAATTCAACTAAACAGCATTTCTTCCATTTATTATTTGCCATTTATTTCCAACCACTGGAATAATAAACAATAAACTGTTAGTTCCTTTACTCAGGGAGCAACATGATGTCACGATCAGGCCTGCTAAATCAAATATTCCTAGGACAGGAGGAGTTCTGTTGCAAAAAGAAGCGTTCACAACACAATCTACCGGAAGGTAACTTGGTAAGTCGGTGAATCTTTAGCACAGAAAGAGAGTGAGATTATACCTGGCCCTACTATTAGGCAGAGTGGAACCGCTACCTCAGGCAGTGGATATTCAGGATGTATTCAGGCAGCAGTACCCTTCCTGCCCATTTCCCTCTCTCAGAGGTCAAACACAGTTTTCCTCTACACTCCCTGAGATAACACAGGTGCTGGCCCCATTGGAGATGTACTAACCTGTGCCCCCCGCTTAAGTTCTCAACTCTGTTGCACTGACTGACCAGGTCTATGGGATAATTCTACTCATGCTTGCTTGAAGGCATACAAAATGTTCTATGCAATATGAAGCTCTCTGGGAACAGTTACAGGAGGCAGGATCTAGGATGGGGAGACTGGGCCATGTCCATCTCCCTACACTCTGGCCCCTTATTGTTTAGAGCAGGTGCCTGCACTGTGTTGCTACTTCCCTGTGCCACCACCCCACACCTCCTCCAGCTCTCTTGCCCCCCCCAACAAACACAAAGCCTCACCACCACCACCACCACCACCAGAAACATTTATGTTTTTCTTCCCCACGTCTTTAGCTCAGCTGCACTCTCTCCAGTCTGTGGAAGGAGGATAGTGATGCTCAAACATCCATGGCAAGCAGTAACTATGGTCTTTACAGTAACCACCACAATTAATTGTTCAGTAGAGGGTGCTGACACAAGTGAACTTTACAGACTAAGAATCAGAATTTCATTTTCTGGGGATCTTCATCCCCTGCAACATAATAATCACAGTCACCAATTTAATGTGTATTGACCTTCTTTATCCAAGCACTCAAAATGATCTCCAGCCCTATTAGGGCAAAGAGTGCCTAGTGGTTGCACACCTGCAAATGGGCCTATAAGAGGTGCACCGAATAAATTCCATTTTGAGCTTTCAAAGGGAGCTGTCCCATTTTCAAAATTGAGAATCAATTTGGGCCGCCTTTTGACAGCAGGAAGAATCTTCCCTGATATTTCATCTTAAAATGGCAGACGTGATTTGAGATCAGTATTTTTCCATCCCACCATGTGCTTTTTGTGACATAACAGCTGATGAAGAACTCCAATTATCTCAATCATTTCCACACCAATTTTTGTGACTTTGTGTTTGGCCTATTGAAGGAATTACAATAATGCCTTGTTTACAAAAGAATTTCAATGCACCAGTAGTATATGGCCCTATATTGTAAGCCGCCCAGAGATATTTGGGGAGTGGACGGCATATAAGTTGTAAAAATAAATACACAAATAAATATCATATAAAATGGCATTTAAAAATTAACCAGTTTTCCTTGATACAAACATTCTGTTTACATTCTTAATCTGCTAGTGAATGAGATATGTTCTTTTTCACAAGCAAGACGGGAAGCAGCATAGTACACCTTGATAAAATGTTTAATATACTTTCTTCCATTAACAACTACTGAGTTAATCTGCATCCATTTCTTTGTCCTGTTTCAAATGGGAAGGCTCAGTGTCTGCCACTAAGAAGAATAGAGACCCTAGCCTATCAGTGCCTATGACATCCTCAAAGATTTATGATACCAAATCTCCATGTGGCCTCTTTACCATATCATTCTCACTGCATGCACAAGTTCTCCCAAAGCAAGCAATAGGAAACCAAGACGAAGCATTAATTAAATTTGTTCCTCCATTCAAAATATTGTGTGTGCACAAAATATATACACTATCCAGACATTCAGCTCATGAGTGCCATTTTTTTAACATCACCTTTAACACCGACTGGTGGGTGTTTTGTTATTTCAGTGGGTGTATGTGTAAGCTTAAACATTAATGATGTACCCTGCTGCATAAATGTTCAGATTAGCATCCTGGGCAGCTGCGTTTCGGCAACTCAATCTCTCAGGAGATCATCAGAGGATCCCCAATCTGGTTATCCTGTGTTAATTTTTATTTACACTGATGCATACATTTTCACAGCTGCAAAAGCTGTATGAGCAGCTGTCTTCATTTGCAAGCCTTTCCTCTGAATAATCTATTCCCCCTGGGCACCTGGGGAAGCTGTGTCTCACTGAAAGTCAATGGGAATCGGGCTGCCCAGCGCCTGAGGCTGCACCCCTGCACCCTGTTCAGCTGCTCTTCAACCCCAATGAAGTCAATAGGATTTAAGCAGCTCTGTATGCAACATTTTATAGCCTGAGGCTGCAATCTTCAAACAGATTACCTTTCCTGGGGACTGTGCTGTGGCAGCAGTTTTAAATGTCAGATTTCATATTCGGAAAGGGGCAAAAATTAGATATCCAGCAAAGTGACAGTGTCCTCTCCTTCAGAACACTTGCCACTAAAATTATCAATCTTCTCCTTGGAGATGATAGGAAAAAACTATTATTTATTTATTATTTATTTATTTATTATTTGAGCTTATATACTACCCGTGTTCCGGATGGAACTCCGGGCGGTTCACAACAAACGGAAACAAACAATATACAAAAGCTAAAAACAAATGATCAAATGAGTTAAATGAACAAATGAGTTAAAAACTATGATCACAGGCAAGCCTCATTGGAAATTAAAGTTACATTTCAAGGAACCACCAAGTATAGAGCTCAGAGGCCAATAATGGTGACAGAAATCATGATGAAAGTCACACACAGAGAGGTTGGAAACATTAATTTTCTGGCCTGCAACTGCTAGAATTTAGCAGTCATCACGGCCACTGGAAGGTCTGTGAGTGGTATGACCCGAAGGGTAAATTTTTGCAAACTGTGCCATAAGATGCCAACTGCAGACTAGGGAGGGAGATTGACTGATTGATTGATTGAGCTCTGGATCATCCAACTTAGTGATGTGCTACGCACAGTGGTTTATATATTTAAGATGAACATACTGTACAACTAAAATACTAAAATTAAACTATATAACACCATAAACTAAACAAAAATAAAAATATGCTGCATGGATTCATTTTAGGCCTCCTGATTAATACAGTGGAATGAACAGGGAGGTAGTGGAGCGGACGATATCACTCCAGGCAGCAGATGCAAGATTGTTAAAGATGCAAATAACAACCATACAATTTGTTACCACAAGTACAGTTCCATATTAACTAATCATTTTGTTGGCTGTCTAAGAGATTACAAAGGGAGTAAGTGTCCAAATTCTTGAGAATTCTTCATAAGGTGAAGATGAGCATGAAGTCCAAAAATGTTGATGGCATTTGCAGTCAAACTTCCAGGAAGACAGAAGGAAGTTACAGCTTTCACATGAGACTGAGGTGACAAAGGTAAACAATTGTTCCAGGCTTCCCTTATCACTGAAGAGAGGCATGGCTCTCACGTGCAAGCAGGTCTATCAGGCAGAACTGGCCAGGACTGGCAAAGAAGGCAAACTGGGCCTTTGTCTTCAGTAAAATGGAAAGTCTAATTGATACCTTTGTCTCCTCTGACTCATCCAGGACTAAAGCTCCATTTTGACTTCCAGGCAATCTGATTGTCTAAGCCAGTGGTTCCAAACCAGGGGGTCGGGACCCCTTTGGGGGTCGAATGACCATTTCACAGGGGTCGCCATGAGCCAGTGAAGAAAAAGGCACAAACAGCTTCATAAGGCTTACTAGACTGAAGCCTAAGGGCCCCGCAGGGACTAGGCGCCCATTGAATTTGTTTGTTTGTTTGTTTGCTTGTTTTGCTGAGGACCCAAGAGTTGCAATGAAGATTGACATCCCGTGAGGGGGAGATCAAAATACCTGAAGGCCTAGGGGCTCAGCCATGGGTTAATCCAGCCCTGCTTATGTCTCTCACTGCCACTATATTATAAGTGAAACCAAAATAAAAAGTTAAAAAAAACATAAGGGCACCTTAAAGTCTAGCTTTTATATATATTTTTTAATATTAGCTTATGTGGACAAATCTACTTCATCAGACATGTCCTCCAGCCATCTTTCCAAATGATACTGGATGAGGGAGGAGCCTTGAGAAAAGAAGGCTGAGGGGAGATATGATAGCACTTTTCAAATACCCTTTACTGTACCTCCTGTCCCTTTTCAAAAAGTACTGTATTTCCCCGTCTATAAGACCCCACCATGTACAAGCCCCCCCCCCACTTTTTTAATCCCAAATTAACAAAATGAACAAATCCTGGCAGAAGAGAAACACTGGTGGGGGAAAGAACCCAAACTGACACCAGTGCATGACTGTAAGAAAGCTGTGTCATCATATTCCTTAAATATACAGTAACTTCCAACAAGATGAACAGGATGTGGTCCATAGGTTTCAACAGAGACAAATGTAGGGTTCGGCATCAAGGCAGAAAAAATGAATTGCACAGATATAGGATGGAGGACACCTGGCTGGAGAACAGTACATGTGAAAGACATCTCGGAGTCTGGATGATCCGCAAATTGAACATCAGTCAACAGTGTGACGCGGCGCCCAAGAAAGCCAATGCGATTCTTGGTTACATCAACAGAACCATCGTGTCTAGATCAAGGGAAGTGATAGTACTACTCTATTCTGCTCTGGTCAGATCCCACCTGGAGTACTGTGTCCAGTTCTGTGCACCTCAATTTAAAAAGGATATTGACAACCAGAGGATGACCAAGATGGTTAATGGTCTGGAAGAAATGTCTTATGAGGAGCGGCTTAGGGAGCTGGGAATATTTGTCCTTACAAAAAGAAGGTCTGAGGGGATATGATAGCCATGTTTAAATATTTGAAAACATCTCTATCATCAGGGAAAAGGAGAAAAAGCTAAGTGTTCTGCTTATGTAAAGGGGGTTGCAAACTGATTTACATTATATATATAATGAAAATCAGTTTACATATATATACTGTCAAGTATGTCTTTATTAAAAACGATTGTGTACATTTTGTACAAACATTTTTTCTGAATGCTGATTAATTATCCAAGGATTTTCAATGTATATAAAAACAAATCTGGGTACATTTTAAAATAAAGTAGTTTAATATTAAATAATCCCCTTTCTTAGAAGCAGGAAATATGAATCCATGTCTGCTAATTTGAGATTAGGCAAAAATCAATCCCCATTATTTATTTAACCATAAATGACATAGAATCATAGACTTGGAAGAAAACTCAAGGGTCATCCAGTCCTCCTTCCTGCCATGCAGGAACCCCAATCACGATATTTCCGACAGATGGCCATCCAGGCTCTGCTTAAAAACCTCCAAAGAAGGAGACTACACTACCCTCCGTGGCAGGATATTCCACTTCCGAACAGCTCTAACCATCATCAAGTTCTTCCTAATGTTCAAATGGATTCTCTTTTCCTGCAGTTTGAAACCATTGCCCTGAGTCCTAGTCTCTGAAGCCATGGAAAACAAACCTGTTCCCTCTTCAATATGACACCCTTTCAACTATTTAAACATAGCTATCATATCCCCTCTCAGCCTTCTTTTAGAGAGGCTAAACATTCCCAGCTCCCTAAGCCGTTCCTCATAAGACATTTTCTCCAGACCTTCAACCATCCTGGTCGCCCTCCCTCTGTTACCCGCTCAAGGCTGTCAACATCCTTTTTAAATTGAGGTGCACAGAACTGGACACAGTACTCCAGGTGGGGTCTGACCAGAGCAGAATAGAGTGGTACTATCACTTCCCTTGATCTAGACACTATGGTTCTGTTGATGCAATCAAGAATTGCATTGGCTTTCCTGGCCGCCGCATCACATAATTTATGACATCTATTCATTACCCCTTGCCCGACAATATAACTCATGAAGCTCACCCATATAAAGCAGGGCAAACTGTGGCCCTTCTGGATCAAAAAACATAAGAACGGCCTTGCTGGAACAGCCCACAGCCCAGCATTCTGTCTCACACAGTGAGTGGCTCACCATTTGCTTCAGGGTATTCCCAAGGAGATGTCTTCACCTACTTACGATGGCATTGAGATATATCCTGCCTATATCTCCAACCCGAGGTTGTCCTTCGTTATCCATAACTATAGCCATTGATACCCCTGCTCTCCATGAACTTGTCTAATCCTTTCTTAAAGCTGACAGCTGTCACCGCTTCTTCTGGCAGGAAGTTCCGCAGACCAGTGATCCTCTGGTTGAAAAAAATACTTTCTCTTATTTGTTTGAGATGTAGCACCCAAAAGTTTCATGGAGTGCCCCCTAGTTCAAGTGCTGTGTGATATGGAAAACAAGTCTTATAGGAATCCAACAACATACAGAGGGCTGCAAAATTGCCCAACTGTTAGAAAGGTTTACTCTGAAGTAGGTCCCACTGACCTCAATACAATTTACTGATAACACATCTTAAATAAATGGAACAAATTACATATATGGAATTTTACAAAATGTGCAGTATCGCTTCATCCTCAGAAGAGTGGGTGTTTTATTCATCCTGGTAAAGTCAATTCCAAATTGGCTATTTCAAATTAAGAGCAAGAGGTAGCTAGCTCATTGGGTTTCGAGCCTCATTCACTCACTGAATTCAATGGGATTTAAAGTGCTTAAGCGAGTCACACTGCTGACTCCTGTGCAGCCCAACCCTATATAGATTTGCCAAGGAGTAAATCCAACAAAATTCACTAGACCTTACTCTCCAATAAGCGAGGTTACATATTACATGGTATAAGGTTTCAACACTGGCCTCCTATGTATGGAACTGAATCATATTGAAACCAAAGGGTCCTACATCTAAGTAAAATGCTTTAGAATCATGCTTTGAGCTGTATGCATTTAGCTGGGGTGGGGTACATAAGCAGTTCATGCTGAACATTTGGAAGCCTACATCTAAGTAATCATGCATTAAATTGAGTTGTGTGATAGAAATAATAATAGCTGTTTCTTAACTAAACATGAATGACTAGAAATGTTAGATGAAGTTCCCGCTCAGTCCCCAGAATGAGTTTTCAACCTTCGGCTTGTTGCTATAGATCAGTCACTTTATACCGAGGGGAGGAAATCGCTTCAAAAATATACTGATTTTCCAGTGGGAGTTGCCTATTATTTTAATCAAGAATCAATTGTCCTTGAACACCGGTAAGTAAGAAAAGTGGTGGCTCTACAAAGATATCCCTCAAGAATAGGATCCTCAGCAAATTGCTTTGAAATGGACAATGTTCTTAATGTACAAATGCAAGACAGAAAATTCAGTCCACTGGAAAAGAAATTAAAGTGCCAGAAGCACCAAGTAACCTTGACTGGCTGGGAAAAGATTAGATGTGCTTTGTTTGCTTAAATCTGTTGCAAGAAAGCAAGACTATCTGACTGTTATCATTTGTAGCCATTAGTAATGTTATATGAAAAGAGGAATAAAATTGTTCTTTCCCTAAAAGCAGGCCAAAAAAAGGTCTTAGATGTAGATGGTAACGGAAGGCATAAACACCCTTAATCTGCCATTCTAGAACAATGACAGCTCAAACTGTAAATGATGTCAGTCATCATAGGTAGCTGCGAGGTAGTTCCTAAATATTTTGCAACCCTCATTTTTGTTGCATTTTTGTGAAGTTTGCAACATAAAGCTGTAGGGTACCAAAATATATCCAATAACGGTGACTATTTCCCCCCCCCTTTAATTTTATTATTATTATTATTTATCATTATTGTTTTTTGGATTTCTTGTGTCTTTTATGTGAACCACCCAGAGTTCCCTCTTGGGAAATTGGCGTGGTATACAAATGAATAAATAAATAAACAAGCAAGCAAGCAAGCAAGCCAAAGCTACGTTATATACATGCCTGATGCCAACACATTTGCTTTTACACTACTATAATTAATAGTTATGTCTACTTAACTACCATGTAAAATAAAGTGAAAGCCAACAGTAAGTTGCAATTAGACTAAACCAGTTGAATCAGTGAGGATTTGGTGAATCAACTTTTCCATAAATTCTATTAATTAATTGGGCCTATTCCAATGATGACTTCCTACTAGATTTCAGCCAAAGAAAGGAAGCATTAATATCTTAGCTGACAAGAAAATGACATAAGATTCTAGGATATTAGGATATGTATTAGATATTAACATAGATATTAGGATATTAGATATCAAGAAAAATAGCTATTGAAATAAAATACTTCATTCAAATCATAAGGTTTCATGCAAAACTTTTTTTAAAAAGGTGGAGTAGTGCTCCTAAAGAAAAATAAAACGATTTGTATTGTGGTAAGAAAACTTGTTCTGACCTTGAGATTGCGTGCTAAATAAATTACCTCGGAACGAAAGTGATGGGTTCTCATGACAGCATCTAGAAAGGAAACGGGAAGAAGGGGGAAAAAGACAGGACTGTATCCGTCTCCATTTCAAAGTCATTTAAGTTTTCATGAACATGAACTAGTTCCACGGTGTTTCCTCCTTCCCACGGTGAGCGGGGGGGGGGGGCGCGAGGGGAAAAGCCCGCCACCATAATTCCCCACGTCGAAGTTGAGGGGAAAGTTCGGCTGGAGTTGAACCACCCCGACGGGGGGTGGCGGTGTGTCCCTGCCACCCATTTGGGGAGGGGGGGCGGAGACCCGGCTGCCGCAGTCTGGGCTTTCCCCAAAATCCCTTCCCCCTTATAAGATCGGAGGGAGCCCCCCCAAAAAAAGAAATCCTGCCCATCAGCCAACCCCATCCAAAGCGGGTCACCCTCCTTTCCCCACGGCCTGGAAACCGCAGGAGGGAGGGAGGGGGGTAATCCTCTTTTAAAGCCTACCTCCCCACTCCTACTCCTACTCCGTCCCCCTTTTTGGGGGCAAGGGAGGGCAGCCTTGGAGCCCCCTTCTCACCTCGGCTCCTGGAGCGGCCGGAGAAGACGGACTTGATGGGATGCCTCCCTTTCTGGAGCTTGCGGTGCCAGCAGCAGAAGAACAGGATCGTGGCAATGGTCCCCAGCAGCAGCAGGAGGAGGAAGAGGGCGCACTGGATGCTGTAGGGGCGCAGCAGAACCAGGAACGCGGCGGCGATCATGGCTCAAGCCGGGAAAGAGAGAGAGACTGAGAGAGAGGCGGGCTGCCCGGGGATGCGTGTGCGTGTGCATGCAAGAAGGGTGTATTATTTTCTGGGCCGGATTTGGAGGGGGGGTGAGCAGGAAAGGATGCTGCGGAGCGAGAGTCTGGAGGAAGGCAGGCGGCGGCCAAGGGCGAGCTCGCCTACGCGGGCAACTGGAGGAGCAGGAGGAGGAGGAGGAGTGTGATCCGTCCCTTGGTCCTTGAAGCCCGAGGGTGGGTGGGGGGATCCCGATGGCTGCAGCCGGCACGGTCCGGAGGAGACGTGCCAGGGACTTCCGCGGCGTGCGTGTGCGTGTGCGTGTGCGCGTGTGAGAGAGCGAGACAGGACCTCAATCCATGACTCAACAGACGGGGAGGCGGCAGCGGCGGCGGCAACCACACTCGCCCTGGAAGCAGGGATTTCTCCCCCCTCGGGCGCTTCCCCACCACCACCCACCCCTCTTTGCACGCGCAATTAGAGAGAGAGAGAGAGAGAGATGGGAGGGCGCGAGTGCAGAAGGATCAGCAGCCCCTAAGCCGCAGTCCTGCCTGGAGACAGGGAAAGGGCACCCCGCCGGAGCTCGTCCTGCCGCGCCGAAATCTGGTATTGCTGCTGCTGCTGCTGATGATGATGATGAGCGCCTCCAGCTCTTGCATGCATGCCCGCGATGCCCTGTAGCGAGAAGGTGGTGAAGGCGGAGGAGGCGATGGGGGGGTTGGACCCCCTAAGTTTGGGGCGGGTAGTTGCTGCTGCTGCTCGGCGGGCGGCTCAGGCGCGCGGGGACGGGGGCTTTTGGGGAGGGGGACTGCTGGGCTCCCCGGTGCTTGATGACATCATAATCTGCAGAGTGAAAAATGGCCGTGCAGGTGCAAGCGAGGGGGGGGCGATCAGGAAGGGAAGGAAAGCTAAGCTGCTCGCGGGCGGCAGGCGGAGGAGGAGGATCGGCGCCCGGGCCGGAGCAGAAGGCGGCGGCAGGGGCAGCATCATCATCAACCCCCAAGCCCGGGCCAGCGAGTCGTTTGGGCAGCGGCCACCACCGCGGAGGCTGAGTCAGGCGCCGGACATGTCGCCGCCATCCTCCCCGCCACCATCACCCGCCGCCTTCCCGAGCTGCTCTTTCCCTTCCTCGTGGATGAAGAAATGGGATCTGGGCGGCCTCTCCCTGCAGCCGATCTTGCAGCTTCGAAGGAGGAGGAGGAGGAGGAGGAGGAGGCGAAGAGAAGCGGCAACTGGCGCAGCGACCCTTTCCTTGTCCCCCACCCCAACGCTCCCCCTCCTGGTGTTCAGTGATTTGGAAAACGGACGTCACACTCGCCTCCTCGCAAGCGCCCCCCCTTCGCTCCTCCACGCTCCGAGGGAGGGCTGCACGTGCCGAAGGACAGCCCCTCCCGTGCTCAGAAGACTGCAAGTGTTGCTAGAAAGCCTGACTATCTGCAACCCGATGCTCGCTTGCCCGGGAGTAAGCCCCAGGGAAATCCATGGAGCCCATCCCGACGTGCACCCGCGTGGGTTAAAAAATAAAATAAAATAAAACACCCGAAAGCGCCACCTCCATCTGTTTGCAAGCATTACAGTGCAACCCTGTTAATGTTTACTCGGAAGTAAACCCTACTGTGATCATGGCCACTTGCGTGAACTGACATCAGGGAGAAGATACGAGGCCCCAAGCTTTTGACGACGCTTTTGTGGTGGTGATCTTACCTGCTGTGACAGGATTTGGCCTGAAGGTTTTTGCTTTACCCCAGCGAGAAAGCAGGGCATCGCGTCCCAGTTCTTATGTAGGACAGATTATGGGCACTGATGCCTCAGATGGCTCGCTCGCCTTGGCTGGGCAGCAGTCAGTTCTTGAATGCAAAAGCTTCTAAACACCCCAAATGGAGAAGGCTACATAATTTTTATACACTTTTCCCTTACACATAGGAAGTACTGTATACGATTTTTTATATTGAGCCCTTGACCGTTATGAGGAGGTTTATGGGTTCTTTCCAAGACTGCCATGGCCATCAGACATGTTGCACATGAACCTAACATTGCAGTACAGGGGAGTTTGATGTGTTCTATCAGCTGCCACTGCAACCACTGTAGAAGCTGAATGGGTTGTGTGATAAAATATGTATGAGACACTCAGGCTTTCCTGATTTTTTCACTGACTTCATCTGTCACATGCCTACCGGAAATACTTTTAACTCTTTAGCAATCATCAAAACTACTGCATGATGTTAATCCAAGAGTAATCCTGGTTTAATTTTTATCAGATTGGCAGAGATGAAATGCAATATGGATGTGTACGCTAAACACACAGTTGCAACACAAGATTCTTGGGTTATCAGCATAGATAAGGAATTTGATTAAATGTGATTGCCAGAACATTCTGGCTTGAAAGTGTTAGGTTGAATTAAAAATATACGGTTTAACACTCTCATCTCCTGAGGTTTTGTTTTTACCCATACTAGTATGATCACTGTTCAGTATTTCAATCCAACCCTATGCATGTTTACTTAGCAGCTATTTACAGGTTTTTAAATTCCAGCAACAGATCTTATTTCCAAGTTAATATGTGTGGAATTGCACTTTTACAGCATAATATGCATATTTACTTAGAAGTACAGTAAACCCAATGACAAACATAATGACTTGTTCCCTTGTTCCTGTATTTAAGATTACAGCATACAACTGAATATAAAGGCTATCAAAACATGAGTAGACATGCAATTCTAAATCCATAGCACTTTCTCGATCTTTTCCCCTAGTCCTGGTCTGTTTCCATAGTATTGCATTATAAATTGCCAGGGAAACAGCTTACGTTATGGATTTGTGGCTTGGTATCTGATAAAGGCATGGAGGCTGCATCACATGATGTCATAAGTGCAGTGCATCTAAGTACTGCAGTATACTGCAGTCACTCACTGTTAAGGAATGTAGGTAACCCTGAGATGGTTAATAAGAGTCCTGTTACAGTACTTCAAGGTGAGGCAGGTTTTATATGTTTCTTGTACTTGGCCTGGCTGCCGTGCAGGGCTGCAATATATTGCAGCATCAAGACACTTCGGGCCATATTTCCTTGTCTGCCTTTCTTTATAGGTATATTGTAAGATTATAATTAAGCCACGAACCGTGACAATTGACATGCATCATTATCAGCAGATACAAAGAATAAGGGTATATAGTTGCAGATACTGTATACGTATGATAGCAGAGTTTAGAAAAGTTGGAAATTATATACCCCTGGTTTAACAGTCCAATTCCTATTGACTTTATCAGGAACACGAGAGTTCAGCAAACCTGGAGATTTTTTTTAAAGTGTTTGCCTAACTCATCATGCATTTATAAAATTATTCAGGCTCGCACATCATTAAAATCAAATACAAAGCATGGAAAGAGATCGGGACAAATAGCAGAAAGGCTGAAGACCAAGATAACCAAGAAATGACTGCAGCCTAAGGTTTTACATGCCACCTGGTCCTGGCAAACCTTGTTGTGAAGCGCATTCCACAATGTTTGGTGCCATTACCATAAAGGCCTTGCTTCTAGCAAAGGATCCCTTGCATTGTGCTTCTCCCTTATGGCTTGTTTGCTGCAGGCGTTGGAAGCAACCGCTGGGGGGAGGAGGGTAACACCTCAAGGGCAAGTTGGACTCTTGGGTACCAGTCCCAGAGGCCGGTAGCCATTTAGAGATTTAAAACCAAGACATGGGTACTAATGTTAATCACATACATTTAGATATCAAAGTTGCACAATTATATCTCCTTCTCCCATGCCCAGAGCGATAGCCTTCTATTTCTTTACCAATAAAAACCCAACCTCGTGCAGACTCATTAGCGATTGCAGGCTGTACAACTCAGATACCAACACACGGGCCAAGCCTTACTGCAAACAGAAATGGCCCCTTTGCCTTGAAAGGGACACTGGCAACATCATTACAAAACCCATTAAAGCTACCCACAACATTATGGGTTCATTCACTTCCCCATCTTTTAGTGTGAGGTACGCTGTCTTCCTTCAGCTGTGTTACTCTGCATTCAGCACGCACAGGGGGAACAGGCCAATCTCTGCAAAATAATAACCAGACACACATCTAGCAACCTTATTCTTAAAAAGAAACAAAAAGAACAAAATACTGAGAGATGCTATCACTGATCTTAAAGTAGGAAGTCAGGAATAAAGCAAACATCAAAGAGATTAAAGAAATGGCTGGGTTTCAACTCAGTAGGAAGTCTGTTTGTCGTTAAAGGTTAAATCAAGCCCAGGAATGCTTATTACACTGTCAGAATTGTGTTAATGATTTATACATACGTGCATTTAAATTGTATGATGCACTACAGTGAATTTTTGCTATCCTAACAGAGCACTGAGTGCATAATGAATGGTGTCCTTGGTTGCACAAGAAGCACATGACTAGTAATGTGATTGGCCCTTCACTGGTTAGCAATAATTAACCATGTTGAGTTGTCCAGTTTAAACTACAGTACTGTAACAGGAAAGCATAAGTCAATACCAGGATTCTGGCCTTTAAATGCTCACATAGCGGCAGAAGGATTCAGTATCAGTTTTGTAAATGGACAGTGCTAATCATGTAATCATCAGTGCCAATATTTACTGCATTTAATTCTCATTTGACTTCATTTTAGTCTCTCTGTGTGTGTAAAACAAGTAAAAATCTGTCCATTTGAGGAAGTGGGCTAGCTAGAGTCCATGAAAAATTGTGGTACAGTACATTTGTTTGGGTGACTCAAAAATCTTCTGCTGACAGACTACTGTATTATGTTTCTATGATAGATTAATTGTTAAGGAGTTCACCCATTAATTTTCATCTATAAATATGTAAATGTTTAATTGACGGCTATTGTCTCTTAAAAGCTTGTAACAGCCAAACAATGGACGGCAGGGTTCTGTTATAACCCCTAGGGCAGTCAAATGGTGGATCACAGGCAGGGCCGTCTTAAGGATATGTGGAGCCGTGGTTCGAAGATCCCTCTGGCGCCCCCCCCCCCCGTTTCACAGAGCTGTCTACCTTCCTTTTTAAGGGAGCTAACACGACACTTAAATAAGGCTCCAGTTTACATAGAAAAAAACAGAAGAACCCTCCAGCCCGAGCAACTCTTTTCACCTGGGGTTGGAGCAAAAGCACTCTGCTTGTGCTCAGAGGCTGCAGTGATTTTACATCCATTTGTGTTGGCAAAAACAAGAGATGCCAAGAGGAGGCTGCTGGATTAATGCCCCGTGTTTCGGCAGCCCCTCTGCATGGTGAATTCATAGTGGCTCAGCGGGCTAGAGCACTGAAAACTGTCAGCTACAAAATCAGCAGCTCAGTAGTTCGAATCCCAGGTGCCACAGCAGCAGAGTGAGCTCCTGCTGTTAACCCCAGCTCCTGCCAAGCTAACAGTTGGAAAGCATGTCAATGCAAGAAGATAAAGAGGTACCCCCGTAAAAAGCGGGAAGGTAAAAGTGTTTCCTTGCAGCCCTTAGGCCACATGGCCACGGACTTGCACAACACTGGCTCCTCGGCTTGAATAGGGAGATGAGCACCGCTCCTAGAGTCGGACACAACTAGCACGCATGTGCGGGGGGGAGCCTTTACCTTTAATGAAGAACTGACGCTAACATTAGTGGGGCGTGGGGCCTCAGCGGACTAGCAAAGTTGGCAGCTCCGCAGTTCGAATCCCGGGTGCCAAGCTGCGAGCTCCCGCTGTTAACCCCAGCTCCTGCCAACCTAACAGTTGGAAAGCATGTCAATGCAAGTAGATAAATAGGTACCAACAGTGTTTCCTTGCAGCCCTGCCGGCCACATGGCCATGGACTTGCACAACACTGTCTCTTTCGGCTTGAATAAGGAGATGAGCACCGCCCCTGGCACGGATCTGCTGGGGGAACCTTTACCTTTACCCGCCGCTCGCGCCGGGAGGGCCTCTCTCCCCCCCACCCCCCACAACCACCTCGCGTTGGGGCGCCGGCGGCGGCCACTGAGGGAGGGAGGCGGGCGGGCGGGCGAGCAAGCGAGCAACCCTCCCTTTCCGTCCCAGCCCGGGAGTCTCTCCAGGGCGCGCGCGCGCGCCTTTCCGTCAACTAGGGTTACTCAGACGGAGCTCGGGGCGGCAGAGTCGCCACCTCCCCTCGAGCCAGGCGAGGCCGGCAGCTGCGGGCTCCCTCCCACCCTCTTCCCTTCCTCCTCCTTCCCTTTGCCTGCCCCGGCTGCCCCTTTCCATTGGGCGCCCGCGCGCAAGAGAGAGCGCCCTCCCCGCCCCCGCCAGCTGCTCGCGCCTCCCGCCCGCCTCGCCTGCTGAGTGGCGGCAGAAGGCGAGCCAGGCAGGCAGGCAGGCAGCGCGAGGCAGAGTTTTGGGGTTTGGGGGTTCAGGCGCCCTTGGGGTTCAGGCGCCCTGGTTCATTGAACCACAAAGGCCTATGGGAAAGTCGCCCCTGATCACAGGCCTCCCTGGATCACTTGGCCAGCTGGGGGTACCTGTGAGGGGGTCAGTGTCCTCCCCCCTCCCTTTCGCCTCCACCTCTCCCTTAACGCCAGATGAATCAGGCAAATATTCCTTCTTCATGCTTTTATTAAAATCACTTTCAAATAATTAATTTCTCTTACAATCTTGTCCTCTACTTCAGTCAACAGCCAAGGTTCCAACCATGGTTCATTGACAGTCCTGAACAAGTGGGCGGGATCAGTCAAACTGTGCAACAGGCGCCAAACTCACAACTCCCTCAAATGGGTTTAGTAATCTCCCAGGCATGTACCGTTGGGCTAGTGCAAACTTCTGGGTGGTTCCCATAGTCAAGGCCCAGGGTCTCCTCATGTTGGTGGGGAAAAGGGCTTCCTCCTCTGACAAGTCCCAGGGGAAGTGAAACATCTTCTATGCTCTCTCTCTCGCTCTCGCTCTCCCCCCCCCATCCCTATATTCTCTCTCTGTGGTTTCTCCCCAATAGGGTGTCTGTGAAGATTCTCAATCATCCAGGTGAGTTTATCTGGAAGTTGAGTCATGGCAACTGGACTTCTTTTTCTTGAGAGACTGAAACATTTCACTGCTCTTCCAAAAAACTTCCAAGAAGCTGTTTGGGTGAGCAGCAAAACGTTTCACTCTCTCAAGAAAAAGAAGTTCAGTTGCCATGACTCAACTTCCAGAATAGGGTGGCTTCCACACCCTCCTACTCTTCCATTCCTGCTCTGCTGCTGCTGCGGGCAACTAAGCATGACCCACTCTCCCATCCATGGGTCTTCCTTTTGACTACCTCAAATAACTCTTCTTCTATCTCTTTTATCTCTGCAGTGCATACTGTCTCCATCTCTCCCTTTCCTCTTTCTCCACTCTCCTTTCCCTCCAGAACTGCCCTTTCTTTCAATTTTCCTCACTTCTCATGTCATCCTCCTCCTCATTCCCCTTCTCTGGTTCCTTATGGGTGGATTCTTGAGGAGAGGAGAGTGTGGCTGTTTTCCCCACCACTCTCACAGTACCCAATCCCCATGCCCATCCATGATACATTCCTCTGATTGTTTGGGGGATTCTGGGATAAATTGAGGGCCTTGCCAGCTCCTGGCAAGGCTCTTCAATGCCCTGGCTTCTTAAGCTAATGACCAAATTATTATAATTCTTGAGTTCAGAAGTTAGAGACTTGAACTCCCCTGAGGTTTGGGGCTACAATTTCTATAAACCCTTAACATCGGCCATGCTGAGCAGCCATTCCAGACATCCAAATAGGCTCCTAGCCCAAAGTTCTCCACATCTTTTCCAGTTGTTAAATTCCTTAATGATGGGATCACCCAAGGAAAGAGAGATGGAAGTTGTCATGATCTGAAACGGTGTCCATCTTTAGGCATTTTAAAATATTACAAAATACTTTTGTGACTGGGTTGAATCATTTTTGCCCAGGCAAAGCTGCAGGGTGGAAAATATATCTCCGTTTATATATTTTAAAAATATGATACACACCCACTCCTGGGTCTTTCCTCCATATGCTGGATTTGGTCTACCTCATTTGTAAATGGCACATGGCTTTTGCCTACATATTATGAACAAACATGGGAGGACCTGGTGTTTTCTTGCCCTCTGTACAGATTCCACAAGGAAAACAAACTATCCAATCTCTCTCTCTCTCTCTCTCTCTCTCTCCCCCCCCGTGTGTGCGTGTACATGTGTGTGTGCACGCGCGTCCTCCATGTACCTCAGAAAGGTACCAACTCTTTCCCACTTGACTCCTACACTGGGTAAAGCCTCTGAGGGGAGCAAGTTTCATATCATGAATACTGTATACATTTTATTTTATTATATTAATTTTAGAAAGGGGAGAATTAGCAGTTACTTATTTGCTTGTCCAAAATATCATAGGTAAAACCTGAAGCCCACATAATTTAGTTTGTGTTCCTTGTCTATTCTGTTTTTAAGACTGACAATGTGCATTTTGTGACTTCAAGGTGAAATCAGCATTTCTATTGTATTTCTGGGTGGCTTTCCCATTCTTCCCCCACTTTTAGTTTATTTTGGTAGGATCTTGTTTGCGAAAGAGATGTGGAGCTTTAGAAAGCATGCTCACCATTTCATACATTTGTATACCAATGGAGAAGAAAATGTAAAAATACTTACTAGGGCAGCTGTGGTGGTTGTGTTTTATCACAATTTTGTCATATTCTGCTATCAGATTAAGTCTCCACACCATGCGTTAGTACTGAAAACACCGATAAAACTAAGTATTCGCTTTGATAAAATTGTGACTTTGTCGGAAGCCCACACTTGTCATCCCTGCCCCCTTTCCTCTCATAATCCTGAGAGACATTTTCCCTCTGTGTTTTCTTGGAAAGACTTCCCATTCAATAAAGGTGTTCTTTGCTCACACCGAGCCTCCACTCTCATCTTCACAGGAAGATTGAGCAGACCTGACAAGGGATCGTTCATGACTTCTAACTGTCCTTCATATCAGACATTTTTATTATCTTTCGGTCCCTTTTAAGTCACTCTTTGGGGAAGATGCCAACAGACAGGTGGTCATTATCCTAAGGGCCAATGGTTTGTCACAGTACATTACAGGTTCAAAAAGAACTGAGGAGAAAATCAAAGCCATTCATAGTGAGAAAGGCATGAAAGGGAAAGAAAGAGGCACACTTCCATGTTATTCCACGTCCTTGATTTTGCCTCCATTTTATTCCACATCCTTGATTTGGCACAAAAAAAAAAAAAGCAAAACCCCGTTTGAAGCCTTTTAGAGGCATTGCTGTCTCAATGCCAGCGCTGCTTTTCACCTCAGCCTCCGCAAAAGCAGCGGGTCCATTGGCACAGTGCAGATACTCATATAGAGCAGCCGTGTAAGCTCTTGGTTTCCGTCCAGAAACACAGAGGAGAGAGAATGTGGTTTGCATGACACTGTTGTCATTACATGTTTCTGTTTGCTCACCACTGCCATCGGTTGAACTCTTGAAACCAGCTGCTCTCAAGAGGCTCAGCCAAACAGGCCCACTGTTTTGGTTTGCAGTCAACAAGTATCTCAAATACTGGAATTTTTGAAAGTAAAGCTCATGCATTGGTCCGCAGCTGACTTGTGTATGGAGGAGATGAACTGCATTTATAAACCAAGCCCTAATTGCGTGCAGGTGTCCCATATGTATTGGCATACTGTGGTGCCTCTACTTAAGAGCAGCTCTACTTACGAGCAATTTGACTTGAAAGCAGGAAAACGTTAGCGTTTTAACTGCTGCCTTACAAATTTTAGATATTATCTGCTCTACTTACAATTTTTTTTAAAAAAATTATTTTTTAGATACGGCTGCTCTACCTACGAGTTGTTCGACTTATAAGCATGCATTCGGAACAGATTAAAGTTATAAATAGATGTACCACTGTATTTCCTTTTTGACTCAAGTAATAGTAGAAAAACTGGGAAGCCTTGTTTCTCTTGGGCCCATTTTAAAGGGCAAATTAAAAATTAAATTCTGGCTGCTTGTCATCAAATCTTACTATATGTTACCCTACTCCAATGCAAGTTTTATTTCAGCAGTATGAATTTCATCAAACTCCTGCCAGTTGCTTTTCTTCTTAAATTTTTCCTAACCGGCCTCCCATGTCACAACAGCTTTTAACCTCACCTGTATTCTGGACTTATTTCACCTTGCAAATTTGGGTCCAGACATTAAGTGGAAGAAGGCTGCCCCCCTGGCAAGGAGATATGTGCCCCCTCTTCTCCTTTCACTTTTCTAAAACAAACAGCTTCTTCTCCAGCTCACGACACTGAGTCTCATCCAAGCCAGGGCACACTACTGTACACTTCAGAATAAGAAGCTGTGCCCACTGCAAGGATAAATTAAGTTACTCCTCCCTGATACCTCTGAAAATCCTGCAGAACTGCTGAATAAAATATTCTACTATAATATGATGCAGAAAATGATTCAGTTTTTTTGCAACTTGCTAAAAGGCTCATTTGAAATGAGGGGAAAAAAGAGTACCTGGACTGCATTGTTATGGTGTGTGTGTGGGGGGGGGATTGAAATAATAGAAAAATTGGTGGGGTTTTCCCCATTTCCCCCTCCCCCCCAAAAAAAGTTTCTGGACATCTCTAGGTAGGACTACCTTGCCCAGTCCTTCTGTTCTCCTGCATGCATTCTTTAATAGGTGGAAGGGATTTGTAACATGGACAATAGACACTGCTTATTTCCTAAGCCCGTGATGGCGAACCTATGGCACGGGTGCCAATGGTGGCACTCGGAGCCCTTTTTGTGGGCACCCAACATTGCCCCTTCATAGCCACCTGTATACAGTTTGCAAAAAAAAAAAAAATTAGTGGGTTTTGAATGACAGTTTGGGGACTCGGTCTCTAAAAGGTTCGCCATCACTGTCCTAAGCTACATGTATGGTGATGACACCACAGTATTGTTGTCAGATGTATTTCTATGTCCTATTTGGTAGATCCAAAAAGTCATCAAAATAGGATTGAGGGTCCCTTATCCAACTGTTGGGACCATGTTTAGCTTTTGGAGGCCTACGCTGAAGATTTGTTTAGACAAGTTCTTTTAGGGCCGGAGGATATGATGTACAGTAGTAATAAATTGTATTTATGTTTAGGTTGTCGTTTGTGCGACAAGAAACTCCCCAATGCATGAAAAGGTTGGCATTATTCTCTTTTCTTCATAGCTGCTTGCTGAAAATGAAAGAGACACAGTGGATACAGGATCTTCCTGAATATAGCCACAAAACCAGACCAGAAAGCAGTATTTGTCCCTTTAGTTTAGGGTATACTGTACAATTGAGCAAAATTTCATAATGAATAAGATAAAGAGCAAATATATAACAACAGCAATGACATGCCAATATGGAATGTGCTGGTGTATTAACATACTAGGAAGAAATTAATTTTGATGACATTTCAAGGTAAACCCTATTCCTGGCTAACTACATGTTGTTGAGTCATAATTGGGCATGATGAAATACTCAGAGATGCTTTTGGGATCCCCTGAGACCCCTCCCAAAACATTCCTTGTTGGGCCAGGATAAAATAATTCATTTCCAGGACATTCAAAAGAGCCAAACACACAATTCAGGTCGAATCCCCCTGAATTGGCAGTTCATCCCTACTGTGGTCATGGCTCATGGAGTGACCACATCGCTTGCAGTCTGCAACAAGCAGCCAGAAGGGTGCCAACTGAGTTTCCAGATACCCGATGTTGCTCCATCTCAACGTTATTAAGAAAAAGTGATATCCATGCTTGTTGTTTTCTTTTTTTTTCATATGTAAAAGAGGAAAGATACCTCCTAGGCTTAGTAGGTGCCTGAATTTTCCATGAATTTGAGAAATCACTTTCCATGCAGCCCATGGCACAGCTTCTCATTACTGAAGTGAATAAGGAAAAACTTCTAAATGTGAGAGTAGATGAGTCAGAGCAGGTTAGTATTGTGTGGTGTGGAAAAAAGAAGCTTTTTTAAAAACAGAAATAAAAAGTCTACCGAAATGCAAATGACCCAATCTGTGCAGGTGAATCCTAAGACAAGTTTAAACTGTATATGAAAATTAGGAAACCCCTAAAATTGCTTGCTCTCTCAGCTTCACCCACGTCCTCCCTTTCCACCCTTCACAAGCCTCCTGGGGGGTCAGTTGATCCCCCTGAATAATTTGGAAAAGTGATGGAGGTTGCGGAGCAACTAAGTGGAACATCCCACATATTCAGATTGGGACCTGGGGATACACTGACTTAAGAAAGTGTGTAAAACTTGAGTTTCTGTCCACTCCTTTGCCTCCTGCTGCAGGCAAAGAAGGAGGAGAGAAGACCAGGGGACACTGTCCTTCTATTAACATATCTGAGGGCTCTAAGGGCATTTATACACGATCCCCAAGCTCCGCAGCAAATAGCCGCAAGCTCTGGAGCTTAAAAATGTTTCCCCACCAGCTCCGGAGCTAACATAAAAGCGCGACCCAGCACACCTTTCAAGTACCTGCTCTGGGAGAGTGAAAAATTTTGATGTGGAGAGTGCCGGGCTCTCCTCGCTTCTTTTTGTTGGTTTTTTTTTTGCCTCCCGTCCCTTTAAGAGGAACCAGGAAGTGATGGGGGGGTCGGAGCAACTTCCACCGGCACTCTGGAGGTAAGAGTGCATTCTTTTCTCCCTTTTTTTCTCCCTCCCCTCATGCACACAGAACAAGGAAGTGCGGAGGGGGTGGGAACGCAGGGAGAGCGACAAAGCCTCAAGATCTCTGGTCCGAATTTAAGGGACCAGCGGATCTTAGGGGTCGTGTAAAAAGGCCCTAAGCTGTTCTAATATATTCCAAAAGACAACAATACAGTACATTATTGAAGTTTGAAGAACTCACACCAAGAGCCCTCCGACAAACAAATTATTTAAACTAATTTCAGAAGTTAAGTGTAGGGGGAGGTTGCTTTCCCATTTCTTGGAACGATAAACATGCTACAGTATTTATACAGCAGCAAAACAAATTCCTATCCAGTAGAGTGAAAATTATTAAAGCAAACCATCAGATGCCTCAAAGACTGTACAGGCTACAATTTTACTCTCCCGCCAAGAGAAAGGAATAAAAGAGTAATAATGACTTCCTGAATTAATGTGCAGGGCTCTTGTGAAAGACAAAGCAAAATGGCTTAGCTTTACAGATGAGCAATTCACATCTGCTTCTGTGACCACATTCCAGCTGAGCGCACTTGTGGAAGGATGAAAAAAGAACTGCAATTTCATGTATTCTGTTCCTCTATACAGTCATCTACAGTCTGACTGAGCACGCCCTGAGTAAAATATAAGGCTAGTGTGCCGTTAGGTGGGCTGCATGCAGCTACAGACCAGTCCAAGGGAGAAATAACCTGGAGATCTGTGGATTGTCTTCCTGATTGGGATCAAGGCTGCAGTTTTCAGGAAGGGAATTAACTATTTTCCCCTTTGCCCAGTGCCATAGCTCTAAGCTACAGTACATTGATTCCACTGCCACTGTTTGCTGGAGAAGGTAAAATACACAGGCACAAAAGTCTTCACTAGGCAAGGGGGGACACTTTGTTTACTTAGAAACTCTGTGATCTGAAAGAAGAGGATTCTGGAAGCTGTTAAATACTGTGAAGGAAGGAGTTAAATTCACACTTTTTTGTTGTTCATGACAAATTTATTGCTCAAAGGATTTAAAAGGTTTTGGAGATGTCATGGTCGCAAACCTGTTGAAAACAGCTATTTCCAGCTTTAATACTGTCAGGGTGAAATTCAGAACGTCGGTGGAGGTAATTCGTCGCAGGTGACAATCTTATCACATATATGTTTCCTTGTGCTGTAATCCTGTATGTATGGTTATAATGGTTTTAGACATGCCAGGCCACCACTCTGGATAGTGCACTTAGACAACCAGCAGGGAGCTTAGCATGCTCAAAGATCAAGTGGGTGCACCTCACTCCTTTTATGCACATTGGACAATCCTAAAGAAAGAGCTTCTGGTTGCTCCTGCAAAGGTTTCATTACTTCTCTATCTTGCCCCCCTCCCCTAAAGGGTGAGAGATTATGAGGAATGATCCTTAGCAGTGACCTACTGGATCAAATTAAACAATCCAATCCAACCAGAAGCACAAACCAAAAGTATTTTCATATTTTCTTATACCATTTGTAAATTCTGTTTTTTTTTAATTTCTCCTAGTTTATTTCTAACACTCAAGTGATACAGTACTAATTCAAACACTTACTGTGCCTTGTCAGTTCAGCACTATTTCATTTGCTAAAAATTAGAAGAAGAAGAAGAAGAAGAAGAAGAAGAAGAAGAAGAAGAAGAAGAAGAAGAAGAAGAAGAAAGCGTTTGAATGCCAGCAAAAGCGAGGGTGGGTGTGAGGGGAACTTCTCTGATGGGAAGAGAGGGACCCCTGCACGCCCAGCTGAGGTGATGGAAGAAGCAAAGAAACCTGAGAACCCGATGAACCTTTCACCTGTAAAGAGGTTTATGGCCCTGAAGGGGTACTATGATGCCCTTAGAGCTAAGGAGAAGGAAGAGAACCGGAGGGCGGAGGAAGAGAAAAGGAAGGACTTGGCGGGAAAGGGGAACCAATCCGCTCCTGTGGAGGTGGGGATTGCAGCTTGTAAAAAGGGAGGGAGGAGAGAGCTCCCAGAAGGATGGGAATGGGTGTGGATGGAGAACCCATGGACGGGAGAGCGGGAACAGATGATGATGCCACACTAGTCCAGATAAACGTGGGACAAATGTCTGTATGAGTATGACCTCAGTGTGTAGAATTAGTCCTAGCACAGGAAACATATACACATTAACTTAGAAATGCGACCCACTGTGCTCAGTAGAGAACAAACCCTGATAGAAATGCATAGCAATACAACCTGAATAAACCTTTTATGTGACCTCTACATTGTGATTAAGGCTGTTTCTTCTTGTGCCAGAAACTGAACAGTTAACTGTATAATGAAAGAAAGAAAAAAGATATATTTTGTACATTTTCCTTAGTATTATTTTACAGTCAACATATTATTGAAGCAGTGTTGTAAAAAAAAAACCCCTGAGTTTATCCTCCCACTGTTTTATATTTTCTGATCATGAGCACAGAAATTATCTGTGCTCTCTTATTTAAATACCTTTCATTGGGAAGAATGCCAATAATTTAAGGGTTTGAACTAAATTGAAGTCTACAGTGCAATGTTAGCAAGATTCTCTTGTATCAGTAAGCATTCACTATGCCTAAAAGGCCACAAAGTACGCAGTTTTCCCAGCATTGTTAAGCATTTTTGGACATAATAACCTCTCCGATTTCTAATTTAACGTGCAGGGGTTAGTTGTCTCATCCCTAACCAGGACTGAAAAAAGTCAGTCAGTAGCTGAAACTGAAAAACTAGCAGAGAACTTGGCGAGTTGAATTTAGAACATAAGAACATAAGAAGAGCCATGCTGGCTCAGACCAAAGGCCCATCTAGTCCAGCTTCCTGTATATCACAGTGGCCCCACCAAATGCCTATGGGAGCGCATGAGACTAGATATCTGTCTCCTATAACCACTCCCCTGCATCTGGCCCTTGAAGTACCCTGGTTGTAAGCATGGAGATTACACATCTCCATCATGGTTTGTAACCCGTGATGGACTTCTCCTCCAGGAATCTGTCCAATCTTCTTTTGAAGGCATCCAGGCTATACGCCATCACCACCTCTTGTGGCAGGGAGTTCCACAGACTAACAACGCACTGGGTGAAAAAATATTTTCTTTTGTCTGTTCTTACTCTCCCAGCCCCTCAATTTGAGTGTATGTCCCCTAGGTTTGGTACTTTGTGAGAGGGAGAAGAGCGTCCCTCTATCCACTTTACTCATGCCCTGCATTATTTTGTACGTCTTAATCATATCCCCCTTCAGGCGCCTTTTTTCCAGACTAAAGAGGCCCAAATGTCTTAGCCTTTCCTCATAAGGGAGGTGCCCCAGCCCAGTAATCATTTTAGTCGCTCCCCTCTGCACCTTTTCCAGTTCCACTATGTCCTTTTTGAGATGTGGTGACCAGAATTGTACACAATACTCCAGGTGCGGCCTTGCTATCGTTTTGTACGATGGCATTATAATGTTGGCTGTTTTATCTTCAACCCCCTTTTTAATAATCCCTAGCATGGAATTGGCCTTCTTCACCACTGCCGTACATTGGGGAGACACCTTCATGGAGCTGTCCACCAACACACCAAGATCTCTTTCCTGATCCGTCACTGATAGCTCAGAGCCCATGAGTTGATAAAGTTTTGATCTTTCACCCCAATATGCATTACTTTACATTTTGCTACATTGAAACACATCTGCCATTTTGTAGCCCATTCCCCCAGTTTGGAGAGATCCTTCTGGAGCTCTTCACAATCTTCTCTGGTTTTTACCACACAGAAAAGTTTTGTGTCATCTGCAAACTTGGCCACCTCAGTGTTTATCCCTGTCTCCAGGTCATTTATGAACAATTGAAAAGCACCGGACCCAGGACAGATCCCTGGGGCACAATGCTTTTCACTTCTCTCCATTGTGAAAATTTCCCATTGACACCTACTCTTTGTTTCCTGGATCTCAACCAGTTCTCAATCCATAAGAGGACCTGCCCTCTTATCCCCTGACTGTGCAATTTTCTCAGCAGCCTTTGGTGGGGGACTGTGTCAAAAGCCTTCTGAAAATCCAGATAGACAATATCCACTGGTTCACCCAAATCCACATGCCTGTTGACCTTTTCAAAAACTTCTAAAAGATTTGTCAGGCAAGACTTACCCTTACAGAAGCCATGCTGATCTTCTCTCAGCAAGGTTTGTTCTTCTATGTGTTTTTAAGATTTTCTCTTGGATGAGGCTTTCCACCATCTTCCCTGGGACAGACGTAAGGCTAACCGGCCTGTAGTTTCCCAGATCCCCCTCCTTCCTTTTTTAAAAATTGGTGTGACATCTGCTATCCTCCAGTCCTCCGGCACTGTGGCAGTTTTAAGAGATAAGTTGCATATTACCGTTAAGAGATCTGCAATTTCAACTTGAGTTTCAACATGTTTGGCTCCAGATGTTTGTTCAGGCTTGGTTTGACCTAGGACCCACTTGTTTGACTTTCTGACAGTGCAGTGCAAAGCTCTCCTCCAGCACAATTTCAAATGAAACATGTTTTTTTCTTGTCATATTTTGTTTTCTTGCCCAGCTTTCACAACCATGGATGTCAGTCTGGAAATACGATGGTGTGAACGGCCTTGGCCTCCAGTGACACATCCTCACACTTGATCCGTTCTAATTGCCTTCCACGAAAACTTAGGCGGGAGGACTCAATACAGCTTTAAGGCAGAAGTGGGGACATCCCAGGCGCTCTCAGCATTGTGGACTACAAGGACCACAATCCCTTGCGTCACCGGCCGGGGGCCTTCTGGACGTTGAAGTCCAAAGGAGCTGCCGGGCCAAAAGGGTCTTCCCCTTCTTCTGCCTTTAGGTGTCCCGCCGGCTTCTGAGCTGCTGGTTGCTCAAAACCCCTCCCACCCTCGGCCACCAGCAGGAAAGGGCCGGCCGTGGGAAGTTCCCTCGCGCTGCCATTTCACTGGGCGCCAGGCACGTCAGGGAAACTACAACTCCCGTCGGGCCCTCGATCTGGCGGGCTTAACGTCTCCCGCAGGAGCTGGAAATCGAGGAAGCGGCGCTGCCTGGCGGTCCCGGGCTGAGCCCCGCGGGGACGGCTCGCAAGGAGAGCCGCGGGTGGGAAGGCGCCGCCGGGCAGCCTCCGCGCGGGTGCATCTCCTCCTCCTCCTCCTCCGCCGCCGCCGCCCTGCAGAGAGGTCTAAAGCTGGGCCTGAGCTTGGCTGAGCCGTGGGCTGGGTGGGCCTGGGTGCCTGCCGGGACCGGGCATTGTAAGCTTCCTTCTAGCATTCTCCTCCTCCTCCTCCTCCTCATCATAGTGGTACCTTGTATAAAGGCATTAATTCGTTCCAAATGAAATTGTGTTAAGCAAATTGTCCTTTATACAAATTTCCCATGCGAATGCATTGAAAACAGTAATCCCTAATGTGTCCATTTTTATGTTGTACGGAATCGCCCCATAGGTGATTCTGTTAAGCAAATTTCCCCTATCTTCGGGATTTTTTGTGTGTGCAGATTTTATGTTTACAAACTGTATACGAGGGTCCGCTCTCTCTCTCTCTCTCTCTCTCTCTCTCTCTCTCTCTCTCTCTCTC
>JAHTLZ010000122.1:29438400-29451621 GCA_023846285.1 Phrynocephalus versicolor | reverse complement strand
TGTGTGTGTGTGTGTGTGTGTGTGTGTGTGTGTGTGTGTGTGTGTGTTTTCTCGCCCTTTTTCTCCCGCCACTTGCTGTCTCTCGCTCCCTCTTTCTCTCTGGGCGACCTCGTGTTGCTGCTGTGTTTGGAAGCGCTGCCTTTGCACTGGAGGAGGGAACAAGAGGTCTTCTTGTACGGCTTTTCGGCGCACTTGCACCCGCGTGTTGTTCTCATTGTCGGCGTCTCGGGGCGGCTGTGCATTCATCGGCCGACACAGTTGCTCTCCAGCCCTCTCCAGAAGCACAGCGCCTTTGCTCTGCCTGTTTTACGCTTGACTAGCTCTTGACCTGAGCCCCAGGCAGGTAATAGGTCTATAATTACAGTTAGAAAGCGAAGCAGGTTAGTTTGGATTCGTTGAATCAAATTTATTATAGCATCGGTAGTTGGACAAATTCCACCCCCACCATGATAAAGAGTGTTCCGTTGCTCTTTATATCAGGAATGAGTACACCAAATAAGACTGGTTATTTTCCATTTTTTTTCTTCAGGACTTGTGGGGAAACGACTAGGTCAGTGATGGCGAACCTTTTAGAGATCGAATGCCCAAACTGCAATTCAAAACCTACTAATGTTTAGTAATGTGCCAATACAGCAATTTAACCTGAATACAGTGGCTGTGAAGGGGCAATGTTGGGTGTCCACAGGAAGGGCTCCAAGTGTCGCCTTGGGCACCCGTGCCATCGGTTTGCCAACAAGGGACTAGATCAATTCCCAGTATATATTAGTTTTGTTGTCAAGGTCTGTGTAGGACCTCTGTGGTTGTATATCACCAACCTGCTAAGTCAGGCCTGCCCAACAGGTAGACTGCGGGCTACCGGTAGCCCGCGAAGGGTTCAAAAGTAGACCGCCAGCCACCAATAAAAATTGAGGGGATAAGTTCTCCACCCCTCCCTCCCCCATGCCAAGGACCACCATTGCCCCAGCAAAAGTTCTGGGTCTGCCAGCCCACTGTCTCAGCCGAGCGGGGCAGTTCAAGGGCCATGGTGTGGTCCCCTGCTCCTCCCCACTGGTCAGATGATTGAGTGGGTGCAAAGGAAGCGTGTGCATGGTCAGCCTTCCCATAGGAATGCATTGAAAATCAATCCGTTCCAGAGGGAACAGATTTCAATGCATGCCTATAGGAAACCGCTGCTCTTCTTACAATTATTTTTTACTTACAAGCATGTGCTTGGAATGGATAACATTCGTAAGTAGAGGTAGCAGTGTAGTAGCCCTCAGGCACTTTGGGCCAGAAAAAGTAGACCTCGGCCTGTTCAAAGTTGGACAGCCCTGTGCTAAGTGAATGAAAGTGAAGATTTAAATGAATACAGACTTTATAGCTTAGTTTCCTTTTGTTTGCAGTGTTTTGTCATACTGTTGTTGTTTTGCTTTTTGCCACCCTGTCAGAAAACATGTTTTTACAATCAAACAAAACTACAGTGGATCCTTGTATAACAAACAATTTGTATAACGTAAAATCTGTACAACATAAAAAATTCCGGAGATAAGGGAAATTTACTTAACATAATTGCCTATGGGGAGAATCCATACAACATAAAAATGGGATTACTCCGTTTTCAATGCATTCCTATGGGAAATTTGTATAAAGGAAAATTTGCTTAACATAATTTCATTTAGAACGAATTAATTCCTTTATACAAGGTACCACTGTACCTATGTTTAGCATCTAACTGTATTAGTATTTTTTAACCTGTGAGGCATAATAGTACAATATTGAACATATGGCATAGACATAGCTATAGTGTTTACATTCCTGTGCAAGTAAAACTAAACAAGTTACTTTGTTTTTCTTATTCATTTTTGTAGACAATGGAGTGTCTTGTGTCTTCTAAAAGGGCTGAGGATTCCTCTTCTCAACCCGAAGAAAGTGAAGATGATATCGAGTTTGTTGGTGTACGTAAGCAAGTATTTAAAAGCTATAGGCATCATCATCATCATCTCTAAGTGCAAGTGTAGGTGGTTGAGTGCCTGTTA
Source organism: Phrynocephalus versicolor (assembly GCA_023846285.1). NCBI lineage: Eukaryota > Metazoa > Chordata > Lepidosauria > Squamata > Agamidae > Phrynocephalus > Phrynocephalus versicolor. The sequence continues at coordinate 29,449,606 of JAHTLZ010000122.1, read as the reverse complement.
GTTTGGAAGGAAAATAGGGTTATCTCAAGTTAAGGTAGCAGTTTTCACTTCTTTGAGCAGGTGGGAATCTCAGGAGGAATCTCCTTAGCAGAACCCCATATTGTATATCTGGCTCAAATACAGTACATGAATACATTCTGTAGTGTGCTGGTGTGCCCAGAAACAAATTTGGAGAAGTACAGCCCAGGTGCCACTATAAGAATCCTGGAAAAACAGAGCTCTTGTGTGGAGGGTCTCGATATAACGAGGAATCTCTCAGGTTCAGTCACCTTGCTTTCCACATGAGGAAAGCAGTAATGGAATTGGTCAGGGCTCTATATTTTCTTATTTCCATGTCAAAGAGACTGGAATAATTAACACCCAAAGAGGGTTTTTGTCTTATATTCATCATCCTGAATTGAACCATTCATAATCTAAAATATTATTGAAGAAACAACCTCCCCCCCCCCCAAAAAAATGGCCAAGATGGCCTCCAATTTAATGTATTGCTTTGAGCTTCCTAACTTCCAGGGACTAGGAGATCTGGTCAGGCTCTTCTCCTTGATCAGAGAGGCCAGTGTCTGTTAGGTCTATTTGCATGAAGGAACATTCCATTCCAACTGTCACTTCAAGGAGAAGGCAGCAGGCGGAAGAACTTCATACTGCCCTATAACACTGGGCAAAAGGCTGCTGAGTACAGTTTTGTATGAATTAGTCTGAATATCCTTCAGTGTCAGTTCGACTGAAAGACAGAGTATAGATCAGGCCTGCCCAAAGTCTGGCCCGGGGGCCAAATCCGGCCTGTCAGGCCATTCTGAGTGGCCCGTGGCTGGCTGGCCTGCCCCTCCCTCCCACTCCTTCACCCCATGTTTTTTTAAAGAAAGTGGGTGGGGCTTGCAGTGGGGTGGCAGGGGTGGGGAGCAACCGGCCCCTGACAGATTCTCAGCCACCAAATCTGGCCCTCCTTACAAAAAGTTTGGGCACCCCTGGTATAGATGTTGAAAAAGCCAAAGCAAAACACAGAAAATGTTTGCCGAAACCAACAAAATCTCCGTGTTTAAATTGGACACCCATTTGGCACTTTTTGTAGGGTTATTTACTGAAATGAGTTTATGAATATTGTTCCAGTTGTGCTTACGTTGGTCATTTTGCAGTGTATTTCATCTGTGCCTGACTGTCAAATTGAATTGTTTTCATCAGTTAAGTGTTTAAGTAGCCTTGTTGGCACAGTGGTTAAATGCCTGTACTGTAGGTAAAACTGTGCTCATGACCTGGGGTTCAATCCCAGGTAGCCGGCTAATGGTTGACTCAGCCTTCCATCCTTTCAAAATTGGTAAAATGATTACCCAGCTTCCGGGGGGGGGGGTCAAATGTGTAGCCTGCATTACTGTCTGTAATTAAACTGTAAACCGCCCAGAGACTACTTGAAGTGGTATGGGGTGGCATATAAGCAGAACACTTTGCATTGCTTTGTTGAAAATTCTGAGAAATGTGTGGGTTATTTTCTTGTATTTTTCTAGAACTTAAGCCAATGGTCCGCAGTGAGCACAGCTGCTCTATTTAGAATAACTTTAGATAGAAACCAGTTCAAGGTACTGATTGCCAGTGTTCGACGAGGACGTGGCACTTGAAGAAGAAGATACAGTACAGTATCTTCTTCCGTGAAGCCAGAATAGTTCAGATTTGGAGAAGTGGACACTGTGCACAATTTTTGTTAATCTCAAATCAATCCTGGTGTACGGCACTCCTTGCCAGGGCTTCCTAGGTAAAAAGTAGTCATCATTTGTTTGCTTTTGTGCCATTCCGGGTTGCCCCAGCTACACAAGCTGGCTCTTCTCCCTAGGAGTCAGTGTGGGGCGTTGAGGGCCCAACCCCTGGCTTTGCAGCCAGATATTCCAACTCACTGAGCCACTGTATGTGGTGACAGGGCATGCTTTTGTCCCTTTTGGTAACTGAAGATGGTTTCTAAAGGCTGTAGCTATGAGTGTACAGTCAATCTGTTGTGTTTCTTAGGGTTTCTAAGGTTTTGGAAGAGGGTGTAAAAGGGGGGGGGGAGAGACACTGCTTAAATATACCTGTTTGTTTCCATTCTAGGAAGATGCCTTGAGACCGGTTGTGGACTACATTGACCTCCTTAGTAGTGACGAAGAAGACTGCACCAGTTCTAACGTGAGTTGTTAGAATAATTTTAGAAATTATGTGTGGTGGCTTCAGTCTTACTACTTCTGTAAGTTTGGTAGACTTTGGACCTGTAGATCATCTAAATCAGGCCTGCCCAAAGTCCGGCCCGGGGGGGGGGGGCAAATCCGGCCCGTCAGGCCATTCTGAGTGGCCCACGGCTGACTGGCCCACCCCTCCCTCCCCCTCCTTTGCCCCATTTTTTTTTTAAAAAAGAATCTTCTGCCAACACTGACACCGCTGGGAAGTTTGGCGGATGGGCGGTCTGCCGCCACCGGCACCGCAGGGGAAAGTGTGGGGGTGGACAGGCCAGCAGGCCTCTGCCACTGCCAAGGAGCTTTGGGGCGGGCTGCACCGTCAGGGAGCTTGGGGGGGTGCAAGGTCGCACAGATCGCCTCTTCCAAGGGGCGACCTGTGGCCACGGCTCCCTGTGCTTCCTTTGGTCCCCATCTTCCTTCCTTCCTCCCTTCCTTGGTCCCCATCTTCCTTCCTTCCTCCCTTCCTTGTTCCCCACCTTCCTTCCTTCCTCTCTTGGTTTCCACCTTCTTCCCTCCCTCCCTTGGTCCCCGCCTTCCTTCCTGTGGGTGGGGTTGCAAGGGGTCAGTGGGTGGGGCTTATGGGTCAGTGGGTGGGGCTTGCAGTGGGGTGGCAGCGTCGGGAAGCAACCGGCCCCTGACACATTCTCAGCCACCAAATCTGGCCCTCACAAAAAGTTTGGGCACCCCTGATCTAAATGATCTTAGAAATGCAGAGCTGGAAGGTACCGTGTGTATCATTGGATTTATTTTTAAATATTACTTGTCTCTGCATCACTTGTAGAGATGTATCTAATTCCTACATGGCAGAAATAGTATTTGAGTTACAACTGCAGATCACTGGAAAGCTAAGAATAAAAATTATTTTTATTTTATTTATTTTTAGCATTTTATTTACATGCAAGTAAAACTAATGCCTTGAATTACAAATCCCTTGAACTGGGAAAAATTTGAATTATGAAGGAAAATCTGCTAGGCTGCTGAGCTGTCAAAATCACCTGGCTGTCGGGCGCGCTGACAGCCAGCTGATTTTGACAGCTCCACACCCTGGCAGATTTCCCATTGTAATTCAAATTTTTCATGCCCGGAAAGCAGGCAGGCAGTAGGGATCTGTGCCTTTGGATCCCCGCTATCTGCTTGCTAATCCTTGCTGGGGGTGTTTTAAAAACGATCAAATTTCGATAGTTTTTAAAACACCCGTGCACACAGCCTGCTCTTTGCATGGTGTCCGCAGGTGTTTTAAAAGCAAATCCTTGCTGCTCCCCCCCCCCCAGGTCAGGAGAAGCCCCGGCTGACTGGTGCTACTCCTGGGCAAGGTGTGATCAGGAATCGAACGTCCACCATTCAATCTTCCTGGCCGACAGACTGGATGGTGCAACAGCACACCTTTGTGACACCCGGTCCACCATTCTGCCCAGTGGCAGGAGGTGCGGGGGGGGGGGTGAAAGCTTTTGCCTCCAGCACTGCTATTGCCACCATCAGCTCCGGATAAGAACATTCACTCTTATATGTGAATGTTGGTATCCGCAGGGCAGCTTGGAACTGATCCCCCATGGATACGGGGGTCCTACTGCACTGGTTGTCTTGGTCCGTCAATGTATATAAATAATTGCATTATAGTTGAGCTGAGTTCATAGAGACCTAAGATCCAATCCATGAATTTTGTTTCTTAAGTGTTAAAGAAGTTAGCATTCTGAAATGTTTCTAAGGGAGAACATAACTTAGGTGAATAGCTTCATTCAGATATTCTTCCCTAAATCCATGGAGGGAAAGGTAGAACTCTAATGCTATGTCCCTATATATCTCTATATGCTCCAACTTCACATCCAGCCTACTCACATTCAGTGGGAATGCCTGAACAGATGTGAAGAGGATTCTAAGTATACTGAATTGACTGTGCAGAGAATTTCCCTCCTGACTTTCACCCTCAGTATTGGAAAACGGGGAGGGGAGCCAGCTTGTACAGGAAGATGGGGGAAGGTCCTGCCTGTATGGTTTTGATGCATCTCAGACTAAAACAGTAATGCCCGAACAGGGTCTCTGATTCAATTCTTAGTGGAGCTGTCTCAGTCAACTGCTGTGAAGTTCATGTGATGCAAGTTGTGAAACAGAATTATCTAACAATCGCTCAGATGGTAATTTATTGTGCTCTAGTAGCTAAGCTGCTAGGATGTCATCAGCCTCTCAACATGAGGTAATGTTTTTTGTGATGTAAGAGTAAGGTGTCATCTGTTTAGGAGTAAAGCTGCATGGCAGAGGAACTGAGGTGCAGGCAACTGAAGAGAGTTGGCTGAGTAGGTAATGGGATGAGAAACAGCGGCTTTATGGGGAGGGTAAGTGGCAGAGATGAGCTACAGGGTGAAGCTTTCCTGAATGTATGATCTTCATGCTGGGAGAAACCTGATTTATTCCTTGCTGTTGAAATACAAAGACATGGTCTCTGGTAAAGTCAGCATAACCCAGCAGATTATCTTTTGGTGCAGTATAGTTAACTTGTTGAACTTAATTGTTGTTGGATGGGTGGTTTTTTCTGTTTTCCCCTCTGCCATGTTGGTGGTGGGGGGGAATGCAATGGATAAATAAACAGGGCTCTTTCCTGCTGCTCACTGCTGGAATTTTGGAACACTGCATGTGTGCTTCAATTGCCTGTAATTGATGCTAACTAGTAGTTCTGAAGTGTTTTGTTCATGTTTAGAAAAATGTAAAGAAGAAAGACTTCTTTGAGTATCAGAAGGAAAAGGTTGCTTCGACTCTAGATCGCTTGGCACGTCATGTAGAAGTGGAGAAACAGCTGAAAGAAGAGAAAAATAAAGCCTTCAAGGTATGGCTCAATTATGGAACAATTGCTACTATATGATTTCTTTGTTTATTTTTGCAGCTAAAACACAGAAGGTAAGGAAAGTTACAAAATGGTATAATATTACTGCATACAGTAATGCACTTTGTAACATTATCACTGCCTAAGAGTGCAGTGATGTTATGTGCTGGCATACCATATCAGCATTCTACAAAACAGTTATAAAAATGGGGCAGCCCAAACAAAAAATTATAACTTTGAAAACTCATTTTCACACCAGCACCAAATTTGGCACAGATGTAGCTGAAAGTTTGTTCTTACTCTATGTTGAATTTGAAGATGTTTGAACAAAGGGTTTTTTATGTTATGGTTTTTAAAAAGTAAAACCTTTACCCCCTCCCTTTGCAGAAGCAAGCATGCCTAAATGTCCATAGGTTTAGGACGTATCAAATATTGAAAAGACCCATCTTGCTTTGCTTGAAAGAGAAGAATTAATCCCACCCTTTTTTTTTAATTTGGAAAGAATTTTGGCTGCAGGGGCTGAAACACTGATCCTCAAAAAAGTTCTTTAAGAAGGCTAGAACAGTGGCTTTCTTATAAAGGGCATACAGAGCATGCTTACTAACAAGTGTTGTAAAGTGAATACATATTTGCAACTTTGTGGCATAGGAAAATGAAAAGTTACAGAAACAGTCAAGAGTCAAGAGTTTGAAAATAGGCTTGGTTTAAAGGAAGTACTGTAATGGAGTGACAGTCTATCAGAAAGGGACATTTTGCCATGTACGTATCTCCAAGGAATTAGCATATTTTTTCCAGGACATATTCAAATGATTTCTGCATTACAAAAGCACAAAGCAGTTGTCTTTGTCTCAGCCCTGAGTGCTTTTAGTAAATGTTATCCCAGAATTTCTGAATCCATTGTCCCGACAGTTCTTCAAAGACAAAACCGTCACCAGGTCTACCACAATCAAAACCTTTGACCCTATCACTTAGGACCCAATTAGGTGTCTCTCAGGAGGAGACCCTTTAGCTCCTTTCTGGCTAAACAGGATTTGTATTGGCGAAGGGATGTGTCTCCTCTGGTTTATTTTTAAATATATTTTAAAAGGAATAGAGAATATTCAGAAGCTCAGTTGTTTAAGTGTGTAATTACTGTTCTTTCCTCTTGTTACTTGATGCTAGCAGACCTGGAGTGCCTGTATCCTGTCATAGTTTCAACCATTCCATGTGTCTTGTAATTATACAATTGTCTAGTTAAAAAAAGTTCCAAAGATGTTATGTTCCATCAAGTCATTTTTGATGTGAGATGATGACTATACAGATTAATGACCTCCAGAATGTCATATCATTAATAGCTTGGCTCAGATTTTGCAAACCAACATCTCATGCTAAATTGTTCTCTCTTGCTCCTGCTCCCCCTTCCTAGCTGTATTTTTCCCTTCAGTAAGTTCTGCTAATATCCTTCATACTAAAAGCTGTGGCTTCCTTTATTGAGAGAATCTGCCTCATACTAGGTCACATTCCAGATATTCTTGCTTCTGCGCTCTCAGCAACTGTAGTGCATATCATGCACCCATCTTCTGGGGTCCTCTTATCACTAATTCTATACAAAGGAAGTTTGTGCTGGAATTTGTTTGTAGTGTGTGTATGCTTAAACTTCTTTTTTGAAAAAGCAGAAAATTCAGTTGTTCCAAAGTCTCAGCTTTAGGATTGTGTAATAATGTGTTTCTGTATCCATGATTCAAAATGCCAAGAAACAGGCTGCTGCTGCTGCACAATATCATGCCTGTTTTTTTGCCAGCAGGAAAAGGGATGCTAAGCTTTGCATAGCAAAGGGCAGCCTGAATGTCGACAACACCGGTGACAACAATCAGTATGGTCTACACAGGGTAGCCTCTTTTGCTGGCGGAGCAAATAAACATTCTATAAGGCAATTCTAAAAATGGAGGCACCTAAAACAAAACATTCTATCTTTGAAATTGGACTTAAGATCAGCCCCAAATATGGTACAGATATAGCAGATACCTTGCTTTGTGCCAGATTTGGGAAGGTTCGAGCAAAGGGGTTTTGAGTTAGATTTTTCATACTTGTTGAAGATCCTGACAGAAATGGTTAACTGATAAAAAGAGTCAGCTTTTGGGATTTTCCTTTGTTTCTTGTCTGTTTGTGAATGTCTGTGAGCCCAAGAGGGTGTCTTGTAGTGCAGGGCTGTCCAACTTTGAGCAGCCCGCAGTCTATGTTTTTCTCCCAAATGGCCCGGTGGTCTACTTTGGTCTCCCCAAGGGCCCCCAGGTCGACATAGGAGTGCATGTGTGGCCGGTGCGGGCAGTAGGGGACCACGCCATGGCCCTTGAACTGCTCTGCTTAGCTCAGACAATGGGCTGGCAGACCCAGAACTTTGCTTAGGGCAGTGGTGGTTCTTGGGATGGGGGAGGGAGGGGTGGAGAACTTATCCTCTAACTTTTTTTATTGGTGGCCGGAGGGCTACTTTTGAACCCTTCGCGGGCTACCGGTAGCCCACGGTCTATCTGTTGGGCAGGCCTGCTGTAGTGTATACCATCTTGACTGCTGCCATGGTGTTATCAGCAATATTGTGTCATTTCCTAGTGTTTGACTCGTGGTTACAGAAGCATAATACCTGTACCCCACATTCATAAACCAGAGGGTTTTTTGGAGAATTTAATATCAAGAAACCTTGCCAGTTTCATTTTATAAAGTTTGTTGGACATCTAGAAAGATATTTGGTGCTGTTTCTTGAATCTTCATGCTTCTTGTTGTAGTGTCACATCAAAAACCCAACTGCTGTCATAGTGGCAGGAGTCCAGTACTTCTTTATGGCTTTACCTGCTTGGTAGCCACTGTTTTACATAATGTAACTTTCCGCAAGTTAGAGCCCAAGTGGCTATACCAGGTTGGGAATTACAGTTTATCATGTTGGGAAGGCTCTAAATTGAAGGAGGTTGGTGTGATTTATTCCTTCAAGATTCTTACAGCTGTCCTTACCAGGCTTTTCTAGAGTAGCTAAATTTGGATGGCTTGCAATAAAATTAAAGGACAGTTGGCTAAAGAACAAAGATAGAATAGGAAGTACTGGAGATGTGGTGTAGACAGTTTTGGACCACAACTCCCAGAATTCCAAGCCTGTATTGCCAATGACAAAGGACTGGGGAGTTGTGGCCCAAAACATCTGGAGTGCCGAAGGTTCGCCAACATTGGCTGTAGGATAAGGAGCGGATAAGTTTATGCATAGCTATTAGATGTAATCCTAGTCAACTGTTATATTATCTTATTGATTAATTCAATACCCATGCATACTGTACATGGTTTCACTATTTTATTGATTATTTTAAAGGGTATGCAATATATACATGGTTTAAAGGCCTCCGACTATAATAAAGACGTGCAGCACTAGAGCAAAAAGATTCAAAGAGGGGGCTGGCTTGTTTTCCATGGCTTCAGAGGCTAGGACTTGGAGAAGTGGTTTCAAACTACAGGAAAAGAGATTCCATTTCAACATTAGGAAGAACTTCATGACAGTTAGAGCTGTTCGGCAGTGGAATATGCTGCCACGGAGGATGGTGGAGTCTCCTTCTTTGGAGGTTTTTAAGCAGAGGCTGGATGGCCATCTGTCAGAAATATTGTGATGGGGTTCCTGCATGGCAGAGGCTTGGACTGGACGGCCCTTGAGGTCTCTTCCAACTCTATGATTTTATGATTGTATGGTTCATATCAGCTCCAGAAGTAATGGAAGGAGTAGCTGAAGGCCCACATGATTAATTGAAATGTCTTTTAAGTATTTGAATTGTGTGTTTTAAGCTTGTTGCATTTTGGGTTTAAACTAGCATCGTAGTGAATTTGGCTATTGTGTATTGTAATTTTATTATTATTTTCCTTACAACTGTGTTGTTGATTTGGTATCACGAACACTTAGATATTATTATTTTCTACCTATGTTTTTAAATTGCTGGAATTTGAAAGACCAATGCAGTCAAAACAATAATAAAGTATTCAATTCCAGGGTTTTTAGGTACAAACTACTCATAGGTAGTTAACTGTTCCCTTCTTAGGGGGGTGCCCTGGGACTGTGCAGCTTGCCCAAGGCTACATAGCCTGGCTGTTCTCCTTGGAGGCACAGTGAAGAATCAAACTCCCAACTTGTGGCTCCTCCAGGAAATACCTTAATCAGTGAGCTGTCCAGCCAGCTCCTTTGTTTGCTATAGTGCTCATAATAATCAACGCTTTTCATTGTTTTAACGTATTTTCCCATGTATAAGACTATATTTTTTATCAAAAACTGTTAGACTAAAAATTAAGGGTTGTCTTATGCAGGGAAGTAAGCCAAGGAGTGAACTGTGCCGTTGTGAAATTGTAATTTTGAGTTGGAAAAGTGGGGTTTGTCTTATACACGGGGGATGCTTATAAACAGATAAATATGGTACTTGCAGAAGTTGCTCATCCATTTTCTTCAACAATCATATGCTGAGAGGGCCAAGAAACCCTAATCTTCTGACTGCTTTCCTCTTGCCACCAAATGAAAGCAGCCACAGGAGCCTGATTCTTATTTCTGTGCTGACGGATAGCTCTGGAAAAGGCACTTCTTGAATTTTGTTGCAGTAGAATTGGTGATTTGATGCAGTTACAGTGACCACACACTGTGGGGGGTACTTCTAGCATTCCCTCTGTACTTAGGAAAAGCTATATTGATATTTATTTTATTTATTTTTATATTTATATACTGCCCAGTTTTCCCAAGGGAACTCATGGTGGTGAACAGTACAAAAGCAGATATAAGGAGGATACCCACATCCTCGATTTTCATTAAAATAAACCCAAATCAAGTAAAATTACAAAAACAAGAATACTAAGGCAAGATGGCAGAAACACAGGCGGACAGACAGACAACATCGATCAACATTAAACTTTGAAAGACAAGAAAAGAGATAAAATTAGCTTTGTTAGTTTCAGGTGAAACCCTTCTTGTGTTTTCTCTTAATTATTGTATTGCATACAATAGGACTCATTCTTATGAAACGCTGTTGGATGGCCTTTCCCCAAGGACTTCATGTTCCCAATTTAGCATCCAGTGAACAAATGTTGACCTATCTCAGACAGTAGGTTCTGGAGTGACATTTAATTGGCATTATTAGGGGATTCTGCAAAGAGGTTGTGATGCATGTAGTTATTTTCTTCTTGGGAATAACAGCAGATGCCAAATGGTGGTTTGAAACCTACTGTTAAAGCACATTCCCCCAAAGATAATGATTTATAAGTTATTATAAACAGCATTGTAAATTGGAAGAACTAGCAGCTTCAGAGTCTGATCAGTCCTATTGAAGATTTTTTTTTACCACAATCCACTAGTCTGATTGTTAGGTGGAAGTAAAGCTCAAATGATCCAGCTACGCATTGTAGGCTCTCATTGTTTTTCTATTATTTATTATTCTCTTTAAACACTGTATAATATACCAGTGCAGTGAAGTTTATAGATTCTGTAGTAATTAAAGGTTGTATAAACAGCACCATGGCAGAAGGAACATGTTATGTTAATGGTCTAGCCTAGGCAGAGAATAAAAACTATTAAAATGTCTATGAAAGGATTATATTTAGATGTGTAAAATTTTCAGAGGTTTTGAAGCCATGTAACATGAAGCAGCATTCTCCTCCAGATTTATTGTAGTAAAGGGATGGAAATTTAGTCAACAATTGCAAATATACACAGCATTTATTTTCACATCAAAGCTAAATATATTTTACTGCCTTAACATAAAACCTTTCATGTATATTTTACTTAGCGTGCATGCGCAAGCGCGCGCACGCACACACACACAATTATACTCTCTGGCATATTTGCAGTGCTTAATAATTTAGAAGTCACAACTTTTGTACAGGCGAACATGAAAATGGCAGCACTTTATCCCAAAAAATCTCTTAAACTTGAGTGTTGTATTTGTGTAAAGCAGGGATGGCGAACTTTTTTGAGACCGAGTGCCCAAACTGTGACAGAAGATCCACTAATTTTTCATTGAGTGCCCATATGGCAATTTAGCCAGAATACAGTCGTACCGCAGCTTAAAAATACTTTGGGTTAAAAATGCAACGGGGGGGGGGGGGGGACAAGCGGCGGCGAAGTCCCCCCTTCTCCCCCTCCCTGGCTAGAGGATCATCACCCTGGCGGCATGCGGGGGCGGGGAGAGAAGTGACAGCAGAGTTTCCCTTT
>JAHTLZ010000122.1:29416770-29438360 GCA_023846285.1 Phrynocephalus versicolor | reverse complement strand
AACATAAGCATCACATATTTGTGTTTCTGCTCTGCACTTGTACAATTTTTTCTTAATCGATTCTGATTCCCTATGACTAATTTTACAGGAGAAGCAAACTCACATATTAATGGCCTGTGTTCTACCCACTGTGACTGCTAGGAAAAACTGGATTTTCAACACGCTCATGGACTGCAAGAGTTGGAACTTATCCAGGCTCATAGTGACACAGAAGCAGCAAGACTGTGTGTGAACCAGTGGCTAAAAATGCCAGGTAATGTAGTGCTAAGCTGGCTGCATAGTTCGCTGAGTTAAGTGTTTGGCTTCCTGATATCCTTTTGGTGGTCTTTCCAGTGTCACTTATCAGTAAATTAGTGGGCTAGATATGGCTTTTTTCTAGGGCAACAGCTGCTGTAGATAACCATTGACCTGTCACTGGAAACGTTTTTGCATGCCAGTACATAATAGGAGCCCATGGGGTCTGGCAGAGAAACAACATGCTATGAGTCTGTGAAGATTCTCAGTCATCCAGGTGAGGTTCTTTGGAAGTTGAGTCATGGCAACTGGACTTCTTTTCTTGAGATCGAAAGTTTTGTTAGGGTGTTTATACACGACCCCTAAGCTCCACTGCAAATGGCTGCAAGCTCCGGAGCTTAAAAATGTTTCCCCACCAGCTCCGGAGTTTGCAGACAATTAAGTGCGACCCCGCCCACCTAAGCGCGGCCCAGCGCACTTTTCTTGTACCTGCTCTTGGGAGGTGAAAAATATTTGATGCGGATGTGCTGGGCTCTCCTCGCTTCTTTTTCTTTTTGTTTTTTTGCCTCCGGCCCCTTTAAGAGGAACCAGGAAGTGACTGGGGCTCCCCCAGCAGCGTCCACCAACACCGGGAGGTAAGGCTTTATTCTTCTGTCCCTTTTTTCCTCCCTCCCCTCACGCAACCAGCAGCCAGAAAGTGCGGAGGGGTGGAGATGCACGAAGAGCGACAAACCCCTAAGATCTCTGGTCCGAATTTAAGGGGCCAGCGGATCTTAGGGGTCGTGTAAAAACGCCCTTAGTCATCCAAGCAGACTGACGAAGCTGCTTGAATGAGTAGCGAAACATCTCAGTCTCTTAAGAAAAGAAGTCCAGTTGCCATGACTCGGCTTCCAGATAACATGGAACATTTTCAGAAGCTTATTTAAAACCGCACGTTGCAAGACATTGCAGCCCCTGGAGTCTAAGCTATGTTTTGTTGCCCTTTTGTAATCTGACTTCAGTTTGTCTTCAAAGGTAATCTCACAATTTACTAAGCATTTCTCTTTTTCATATTATAGGTCTCAAGCCGGGCACTGTAAACTCAGGAAGAAGGGCCTTGCCTCAGAAATCAGGCCAGATACCATCTAACAGCAAATCTATTTTATGTCCTATAATGTATTGCAACAGAAAGTTTGATAATGGCCATCTCCTCCTAGGGCACCTTAAAAGGCAAGTGTTCTTTCTGACCGAGAGGACCCACTTGACCCTGTGAACGTGGGCCTGTGTAATCCCTACTGGTCTGTTGGGATTTCACACGATGACTGCCAGCAGATTCTCAGTTTGGGATTCACAGATTGTCTATTTTAGTCAATTTAGCTGGCGCATTTAATTAAGCTACAGGATGTGGGGTGAATCTTGGCTGCAATAGGCAGCTTGGGCTGCAAAGTGATTTTGAGAGGAGGAGGTAAAGCAGCTGATCATACAGGCTATAGTTGATGAAAACCTCTTGCCAGTGAGAGCCTATTCATCTTTAAGCTGCCGCAAGATTCCTTGTTGCTGGGCAAACTGACATAAAATTTGCCCTGGATTTTTTTTAAAATTTTATGAATTATATGCTCATGGTGCCAATGCATTATTTTCTTAGGTTTGATCACTCACCGTGTGATCCAACAATTACACTACACGGACCTCCAGCCGATGCCTTTGCCTGCATAGTCTGTACAAGAAGATTTGCCACTTCTCAGCAATACAGGGACCACCTTTCCCCTAAGGCAAGAACTTATGGATAGGTGCATTTCAAAAAAGCAGCAACTTGTGTATCCGTATAACATCTCCTTTTTATAAGCACACTTTCATTTGGGTCCCCTGATTTAACTTTGTTTAGCTTTTCCCTCCTTTGTGAGAGAACCAGCCGGTCGTTGCATGTCCCTCTGCCTACACCTTACTTGATTTGTACAACTCGAATGAAAAGCAGCAAAGTCTGGTATGGTATTTGCACGGTAGTGGAGCCACTCTTTGCTGGGAGAACAATATTGTCTGACAAAAAGCAATGTGGCCAGTGCTGTCATCTGAAACCGTATCTCGGTTGACTTTGGGGTCTTGCTTTGATATTACAGTGGTACCTAGTATAAAGGAATTAATTCGTTTCAAATGAAATTATGTTAAGCAAATTTTCCTTTATACAAATTCCCATAGGAATGCATTGAAAATGGAGTAATCCCATTTTTAATGTTGTACAGATTTTCCCCATAGGCAGTTATGTTAAGCAAATTTCCCCTATCTCTGGAATTTTTTTATGTTGTATAGATTTTATGTTATACAAGTTGTTTGTTATACAAGGGTCCACTGTATATTGCTCAGCTGCAAATATTTTCTGTGTGTTGATGGAAATATGCACACATAACCAAAAATTCATATTATCTCTATCTACACTTCTAGTATAAAAAGTGTTTCAACATGCAGCAGCAGCAGGTCATTCAAGGAAATATGTAAGCCCCCCCTGAAAAAAAAAACCTGCTTTATTTTTAGAAGCCTGATTTCTTGTTTTTGTTTCTCTTCCCCCCCATAACTTTCTCCAGGCAGCTGAAAACGATGGCCATGAAAAAAATTACCCACCTCAGCATATTCAGTGCTTTGCATGTCCATGCTGCTTCCTCCTCTTCAGTATAAGAGATGAATGTCTGCAGCATATGTCTGAAAAGAAGCACTTTTCTCAAGCTTTTAAACTGGATGGTATGTTTCTTAGACCGAGAGAGAGAGAGAGATTGGGAGAGGGAGAGGGAGAGAGAAATTTTCTGATATAATGGAGTATTGTACGATATTTATTTTATTTATTTATTTATTTTTATTTATTTATATAGTTTGTATGCTGCCCACTACCCAAAGGTCTGGGTGGCTCACAATCAAAATAGACAATTAAAACATCAAAATTACAATAAAATTAGAACAATAAAAGCATGTAAATACAATAAATACAATGCATTAAAAACACAACACTAAAATTGCCATCAGGACCCACAATCATCAGTTAAAAAACTTCTGGAACAGGAAGGCTTTTACCTGGCGCCAAAATGTTATCAACGTCGGCGCCAGGCAGTTCTCACTTGGGAGGGCATTCCATAGTCTGGGTGCAGTTGCTGAAAAGGCCCTATACTTGCAAGCCGTCCCTTTCACCTCCTTGAGGGATGGCTGTTTCAGGAGGGCTCCATGACTAGATTATTATTCATCCTTAACTTAAAGTGTCATGACCTTATCTTAATAAGTGACAATAATTTTTGTCTTAAGAATTTGTTCCTGCTCTGAAAATGGCAGTAAAAAGGAACTATCAGTTTTGTCTCGTGGCTTCCCATGCTTTTCTAAATATGCTGATTCTTAAAATGCCTTCATTTGTCTCATTACCAGTTGTGTAGATTTCATGTGATACTTTGTAGGCAAAGATGATTTCTCTCTTTTCTACATATGTCCATTAGGAAGACTTATTTGGTCAAATTAGGCTTTCAGTGTTATAATTTCTTTATTCAAGAAACTCAGATTTAATTGCTCCAGTTTTGTGGCTCCGTTAATTGTTTCACATATTTTTGTGATCCAATAAAGTAGGAAAATACAGATACAAAGATGTTTTCCAAGAAATGTTTTATTCAGTATGGCTTATGATATGGTCCTTCTGATATACGTCAGAACAAGAAAATGCACACAGTACTGTACTATACTTAGTATATTTCTAGGAAAGGTAGTGTTGTACTCTGTTATTAGCAGGATTGATAAAAATCAACAATTTTAAAATCACAATAAGTTAGAAAATTGATTTTTAAAATTTAAATTGTCCAAAAAATCTGATTTTTTTTTTACATTTAAATTTTGAGTTGGGATTTTCTTGTTCTTTGTTCACACCTCTAATGCACTGGGTACTATGACTATGACATATGTCAGGAAGAGAGTGTCTGTTGGTTGCAGGTGACCAGCCAGGAATGCTTGCTTGCTTGCTGATTGATTGATTGATTGATTTATCGAGTGATTGATCAAAGATTTCCCCCCCAATGTGAACTGATTGGAAATAGAAAATTATTTGTGGCATCTGATGTGGACTATAGTAGTGGCCAAAATTGTGGAAACCTTTTGGGAAAAGTGTATTTTTGAGGTTTCATGCCTAATAACACCACTTGTTTTTGGAGTAGTGCCATAAAATTATATATCAATGGAAAGATATTTTAATCAAGAATCTAATGCAATACCATTTATGAAGGATTTGCTATTAGAATAGCAGTTATAAAGAAGAAAAGTGAAACACGTAGAAAAAAAGAGAAAAAAACAAGAAAAAAATTATCATCATAGAAAAAATGAGATACGTATACAAAAATTATCACCATGTCAGTTAATACTTACCTGTATATACTTGAATAGAGGCCGACCCGAATATAAGCCGAGGGCGGGTTTTTACCACAAAAACTGGTAAAAACTCATTGACTCGAGTATAAGCCAAGGACTTCTATTCGAGCATATACGGTATGTGTTCCAGCTTGTGGCCAAGTGCTTAGGAGGTGGCAGAACGGGCAGGACTAGCCCTCCGGTGCCTTTACTCGAATATAAGCCGAGGGCTTGTTTTTCAGGCAAAAATTAGGGCTGAAAAATTCGGCTTATATTCAAATATATATGGCAGTTGGATAACCTTTAGCATGAATTATGGCCTTACAATGTCTTCCAGTGGAGTGAACCAAGTATTTTAGTTCCGCAGCTGTTACAATGTGAAACCAAGATTGAATGATTGCTTCTGTTAACTGGGTTTTACTGCTGGGTCGCTTCTGACTAACAAGTTTTAGTTGGCTCCATAGATTTTTCAGTTGGGTTAAGGTCTGGGCTATTCCCAGGCCATTCCAGCAGTGGAATAGCCTGGGATTATTTTGAAACCACTTTTTGTACACAGCAGCCACATGACATGGAACTGAATCCTGTTGAAATATAAATGCTTTATTGTCTTGGAAAAAAGCATGTGCGGAAGACTTCGGTTTGGGCTCAAGTATTTCATTAATGTATTTCTGCCCATTAATCCCACAAATTCTGACCACACCTTTTGATGTCATACAATCCCAGATCGTAACACTGGCTGGATGTTTCACAATAAATGTGATGGAAATCTTCTACGATTCTTCTCCTTATGTATTTTATGCCATCACTACCAAACAGGGAGATCTGGGTCTCATCACTCCAAATAACACTGTCCCATTGTTGCTCTGTCCAGGTAACGTGTTTTAGCCCAGTTTCATCTTTTCAACCTTTGTTTGAGAAATAGAAGTGGCTTTTTTTGGTGGAATTCTCGATTTTAGGCTAAATTCCTACAGTCTGTGCCGAACAGTCCTTGCACTCTACTTCACATTGCATTGCACCATTTCATCTTGTATACACCCGGATGATTTTCTTCTGCGACATAGGCACAGTCTCCTAATTCTTCTACCATCACTTGCTGTTATGCACCTTTTCCTACATTTACCAGTGTGGTTTTGTAGTGACCAAGTCTCCTCATAACTCTTCAGAAACATAGAAATGCCACCTTTGGTTAGGTTTCCACCAATTTTTCTTCTAATTTCTTTATAATTGGAGCGTTTTCACTTAATTATACTATTTTACATAGCTTTCTGGATGACCAGTCAGCTCTTTGGACCATTACTTTAATTTTATTACACTTTACAAGCTCAGTAAATGAAAGAACACACACACACACACACACAAACCCCAATCAACTTGATAGCGATCACATAACACACTGACAAATGTACTCCTCTCAGCTTCAATACATGACATTAATAATTGACTCCTACTATGATCTGACGGGCTAATTGCCAAAAAAAGATGACTCTCATTGGCTACAATCAGATGAAGAAAAGCTACCTGATACCAACCTAAGCAAGTTGTGCTTCCTTTTAAAAAGCTATACCTTTTTATGGAATACAGGTAATTGAGCAGACTTTGTTGCATTACATTTTTGATTAGATTATCTTTCCATTGATATATTATTTTATGGTACTACTTCAAAAAAGTGGTGTTATTAGCCATCAAACCTCAAAAATAAACTTTCCCCAAAAGGTTTCTACAGTTTTGGCCATTACTGTAGGCAACAGTGGGCCCGTGAAGCCTGAGTTGCCTGCTTGGCATGCACCAACCTTTGCTGATACATTACTGGCAACTAGATTTGGAGTAGAATCAATGATGGCTGAGAGAAGTGAGTGACCCTCTTTTACGTGCATACGGGGCTGGATTGACTTTGATACTTTTCTGACCCAGGAATACAGTGTTCTATGTGCATTCCATTGCAGATAAACCAGGGCACCCACTTCCTTTGCCTTTCCCAACCTATGCAAAGAATCTTCTGATCTCCCTGTGCAAGGAAGTTCCATTTCAGGTGACGTGCACATCTTGCCAACGGGTCTTACGTTCCCACGTAGAACTAACTGCACACTTCAGGTTTGTGACTGAGAATAATTTTAGAGCAGTCCTTAGATCTGTTTTCCTCTCTTGGAGTATCAGTTAAGCCATACATGTCCAAACTTCGGCCCTCCAGATGTTTTAGATAGCAACTCCCACAGTCCTTTGCCATTGGCAATCTAAGCTTAGAATTCTGGGAGTTGTGGTCCAAAACATCAGGAGGGCTGAAGTTTGGACATGCCTGAGTTAAGCATTCTGCTGCATAGTCTTTGGTCTTTTTCCTTGTATTTTAAACTTGAAGATGATGGTTTATTGGGCACTAAAAAGCCACGTATGCACCAGCCATTTGGTTGAACTAGACCTGTTGAGAAAAGAGCAATGCACTCCATTTGCTGTATTCATATGCATGCTTCTATTGTTAAAGAGAATTTCCACCAGTACCTATTGTTGGTTTTAAAGGCCCCTGAGTGGCATCTGGGGCCATTCTGCTGCAGGTGAGGGAACTGTGGACCCTTAGAAACCATGGCCAGGCAGCAGTTGTCTTCTTTACTCTTGCCTGAGATTGGCAATCAAAAAAAGCTAAGCAAGCTGCTTATAAACACCCCATAGTCCTTAAAGAACTCTCTGTGCAGCTTACCATTTAATTATGCAAGTTGCACATCACCCCCCCCCCCTCGGGCGCGGGAACTCAGTACTCAAAGCAGGCTGAGTGAACCATAAGCCGGGGATTGAACCCTAGGCTGTGAGCATGGTTTTGGCTGCAGTACAACAGTTTAACCACTGTGTCACAAGACAAGTGGTATGTTTCCAACAACAATATCCAGGGCAACATGCAGAGAAAAATATGGGGATTGCAGACAGCTTTGTTTTATTATAGGGACAGTTGTGAAGATGCTGTTGTATATGTTTGCTATTTCTAGGACTCGCTGTCGTAATGCTGGCCCAGTGTCTGTGTCAAAGAAAAGCATCTCTCAGGTTGCTGAAATTTTCAAAGCCAAAGGTTTCTGTCAGAACTGCGGCAACCTGTTTCTCAGCGATGACCACATCAGTCAGCACACTTGCAAAGCCCTACCCAAGATTAAAATTTTCACCACCCTGGAAGAATCCATCTTAACTATCTGCCATGTCAATGAAACGAATAAAAGTGTCCCCCATCTGCAGAAGCAAGGAAGCCTTTTAAAGTCTTCTCCTCTGAAAAGGCCTTTGGATTTCAATGTACTTGGTGATGAGGGAGAAGCCACTTCAAAACGAAAAAAGGCTTTAGAAGACAAAAGCCAAGAGGTTAGTCGTGCTCATACGGTCAAAACCTGGGTATGCCAGTGCCATCTCGCATTTCCTTCTGAAGAGTTGGTAGAAAAGCATATTTTTTTGGAAAACCAAATTTGCCACAAGTGTGGTGTGTGTGGTAAGTGTGCAGAGAATTCAAGCATCATCCGCTTACACATGAGCCGGTTCCACGGAGGAGCGCACCTCTCCAACTTCCACTTCTGGTGTCAGTCCTGCAACGTAGTCCTTCAGAAAGTGGAGGATGTTATGACCCACGTGACAGAACTCCACGGAGGGCACAGCTACTACTGGGAGAAAGACTTCTCTGGGGAGGAACTTGCCTCGCCTCCTCCTGATGCACAAGGCAGCGGCTCCCTTGAGCAAAAGGAGCGCTCCCCGAGCCCCATGGAACTCTCTCCCCCGGAAAGTCCAATGGAGCTGACCGAGACGGGGGCTGGCCCATGGCAGTGCCGCGTGTGTGAGGAAGTGTTTGACTCAGAAGAGAGCGTGAAACAGCACTGCGTGTCATTAGAGAGCCATCACTTTCACAGATACAGCTGCGGCTTGTGCAAACTGACATGTCGGAAGATGGAAACCTTGCACCGGCACTGTAAGGATAGGCATGACGGTGTGGTCCAGGTTAAATACTTCTGTGGGTTGTGTGGGGATGTCTTTTTTGATGTCGAGGAGGAGTTTTTAACTCACTTCAAGAGTTTGCACAGCACGGATTACCTGTGTATGTCTGGAGAACCAGGAGAATCGATTAAAAATTTTGAAATAGTAGAAGAAGGTAACTTTCTAAGTTGTGGCTGCAGGGAAAAATATGCCTGCAAACAGAACAGGAAAGCAGATCACAAGAGGTGTCAAGCAGCCCTGCTGGACAAAGGCAGCGTGTGGTTTCGTTGCATTTTGTGTCCCTCGACAGCACAAAGCTACTCTGACATGATGGCTCATCTCAACAGCCACACAAACAAAAAGGAGGACCAAGAATGGTATGTCGTGAGGTGCGGGTCCTGTAACAAAAGCTTCAGCGATATTGCAGTTGCACACCAGCACTTCCATGCCAAACATTGCTTCTTACAAAAGCCCCAGCTGGCCTTCGGATCTCAGACTGAAAGCGATGTCTTGCAGTTTGCTGCCGGTGGAAGCACAGCCAGCAAACCCGACAAACTGAAGGCTTCTGTAGATACAACTGCAACTGCTGCTTCAGGAAAAACAGTGAATATTGGAGATATTAAAAAAGAACAAGGTAAGCCACCTTCTGCCTTTCTTGGCCAAGATAGACAGAATCCATGCTACTGTCATGGTTCCAGATAGAACTGTTAGTAGGGCAAGTTGATTGGCTTCTGTCCGAGTCATGGAAATGCTGTGTACACGGTGATGTGAGGATTGTTTTTTTTTTAAAGCTGTTCCCTTCCATGGCAGCAGCCACAACTACGATTTTTGCACTTAAATGTTTGTGAGAATAGTTAAATGTGGTACTGTATGTAAAGAGTACATGTCAAGGAACATTAAACAAAATTAAATAAAGGATACTGAAACTAAGGCTGCTGTAAAGCCTGCCAGGATGTGGATGGCTCTTGACTTGGCTGTGTCCGAGGGTAATAGGAAATGTATTACAGTAGGACCCCCGTATCCACTGATTCATTTATCCACAGTTGGCAGAGGAAAATATAAATAAATAATCCAGCAGCTGCAGAGCAAGCTACTGTCACAAACAGCAGCTGTAAAGCAAGTTACTATCACAAAACAGCAGTTTTGGGGACATTTTGGTGTTATTTATTTATTATTTATTTGTTTCATTTTATACTGCCCATCTTCCAGACTGGAACTCTGGGCAGTTTACAAGTTATCTCTTATCCACGGTTTTCATTATCCACAGGAAAGCTTGGAACCAATCCCCAGCGGATACTGGGGTCCTACTGTATTACCTTTTGTCGCACCTCTTGGCCATCCATGCCCATGAGGTTGTTAGCCATTTCCCTCCATTTGTGTTTGTGGCCTGTTTTGTGTCAACTGAATTGTGCAGCCTGATAGTGTTTGTTTGTTGGGGTCGGTGATAAACTTTAGCCCTTTATTCTTGAGTGTGTGGAAGGAAAGGAAGGGAAAAGGACAAGAAAATACCAAAAAAGAGGTGAATCTCCTAGGTCAGTCCTCGCAAACCTGTGGCACGGGTCCCCTTTGTGTGGGGACCCGACACTGCCCCTTCACAGCCACCTGTATGCAGGGTAAATGGCTGTATTGGCACTTTGCGAAAAACTAGTAGGTTTTGAATCGCAGTTTGGGCACTCAGTCTCTAAAAGGTTTGCCATCACTGTTATTTACAAAATCATGACACACTGGCTTCCATCTCGGCATGAGTTTGCAAATAAGTACACTTGCGCCTTTTGTTCATGTTTTACCTCACAGTGACTTCCTCCTCAGCAAATAGGCAACGAAAATGAAAAGGGTATCACTTGAAAGTAAGTGAAATTAATAGTGAAAATATTCCTTGGAGGCTGTGGTGTAGGTCTCTGGCTGTGGAGCCAGAGGTGGGGAGTTTGGTTCCCCTGCTGTTCCTCCTTGACATGGGCCAGACATATTTCAAAGGATGTCACATTGAAGAAGGGATTGGTTTGTTTTCCATGGCTTCAGAGACTAGGACACGGGGAAATGGTTTCAAACTGCAGGAAAAGAGATTCAATTTAAACATTAGGAAGAATTTCACGACAGAGCTGTTTGGCAATGGAATATGCTGCCACGGTGGGTGATGGAGTCTCCTTCTTTGGAGGTTTTTAAGCATAGGCTGGATGGCCATCTGTCGGGAGTCCTGTGATGAGGGTTCCTGTATCGCAGGGGGTTGGACTGGGTGGCCCTTAAGGTCTCTTCCAACTCTATGATTCTATGGTTCTAATATGATTTCATATTTTGAAAGCTGCCCAGAATACTGCTTTCTGCAACAGGTGTAAGACATGTAAATTTTTATTCTGTTTTATTTTCTCAATCCTCTCCCCAAATCTAGATGATGGAGATCTACCTGACCTTGACTATTTGTGCACTATGACTCATATTATAATGATGGATTTGGATAACTGGGGAAGCCTTTTCCATCAGTTGCCTGCTACTCTTAACCAAGGAACTTTTATCTGGGGCTTTCAAGGTAAATAAAAGAAATAACAGAGTGTATCAGACCTGTATTTCTGTGAGTCTACATAATTTATTTTACACACACACAAACACATTTTCTAATGAAGGGATGGGCATATGTACCCCCCCATCCTCCCTCACCTAGGGATCATAGGTGTCACATGCAAGCAGTACCAGGAGAAGCACAAGATGGCCAACACTATTGAGAGATTTGGGTACATAAGAGTTATTGCCTATGTCAGTCATGTGCAGTTTAGATTACCTGCGCTTCTCAGAAATAGATTTTTTGTTTTGTTTTCACAACATTGATTTTTAAAACTGTCTTTTAACAATGCTTAAATGAAGCATCTTACGGTAGCCATCTTCTGGTTTCATTGGTTAGGTGGGCACAACAACTGGAAGCCACCTGTGAACTGCAAAATTTTTAATTATCTCAACAAGATTGGGTGTTTCTTTCTCCATCCACGTTGTGGCACAAGGAGAGAGGCAGCTGACTTTGCAATTTGTGTACATGTAAGTGTTGGAGCCTCAGAGTTGGTAAGATAAATAGAGGGTAATTTAAGCAACTTGCATTTAACTTTGGTTAAAAGTGATACCCTGAAAATAATAGGTAAAATATAATAAGATCCCAGAAGCTGCCTTTCTTTGGTTTTCTTGGTGTTTCAGGGGATGTGCCTTTATTTTGAATAGAACAGAATGTGACTACACATGAGATTTTCAGAAATTCCACCCTAAGTTGTTTTCTCACTTTTTAATAACGGATTATTGTTTCATCAGCAGTAGATTTGGCCATAAGCAGGCTCTGAATTCAACCTTTCATGATAAGTCATGAAAAGAAAATAAATATCCCTCTTTGCTACCTCCCATATCCTGGAAGAAGTGATGCAGCACATCTGTGTGGCTCTAATGTAATCTTTAAAAAAAAACACTCTGCACCTCCACAGAGCAGAATAAATGTTTAATGTACCAGTATCCTGAAGTGGCTATTTTTAAAGCCACCCCAAGATACGGGAATTTCAAAGAGGAAGGCTCACATTTGCTGGAAAACAACAGTTGACAAGCATGCACATCCCCTGTGGTTAAGGATCATTGTTTTTTGTTGTTAAAACTTGTAGAATACAACCATTGCCCACTAAAGGAACACCCTTTCATCGGTTTCCAGATGAAGGATCTCAGCCTTTCTCTCCTTTACACTTAATATTTCTTATATACTCTTAAGAAGCATATTGCAGTATAAAAGACTAGACGAAATGATCTTTTTCATCCTTTTACCCTTAATCTGTGAAGTGTTTCTGCTGAGAAATAGGGTGCCAGATGTCTCTATATCAACTCTGTGTTTCCCATCTTATTTTAGCAACTTTCTGTTTCATAGGTGGGCCGTCTGGATGAACATCTGCCAAAGCATATTCCCTTCACCATTCTTTCTGGAGACAAAAGCTTTCTAGAGTTGGAAAGCCAGCTTAAGATGACTCAAAGGGCAACCTGCATTCTCGATCCCCATAAGATTGATGCTGATATAATGTGTGCCTTATTAAACAGCATTTCAGATACAGCCAGAGGTATATTTTTACACCAGTTGTGCATTACCAGATAAAAGATATTTTATTTCCTATGAATATTTGCATTTCCTATGAATTTCTTTACAAATAATTTTGCATCAAATCAGTAGAGGCCATTTTTGACACAGATGTAGGTAGAAGGGTAGATCAGGATCTTAGGAAGACTTCTGGGTGATTGGTAGATCAATATGGTTTCACAGCTGCCAGTGGTTTAATAACAGTGAAAATGGAAAATCTTTCTTTAGAATATGCTGCCACGGAGGGTGGTAGAGTCTCCTTCTTTGACGGTATTTAAGCAGAGGCTGGATGGCCATCTGTCGGAAATATTGTGAAGGGGTTCCTGCTTGGCAGGGGGTTGGACTCGATGGCCCATGAGGTCTCTTCCAACTCTATAATTCTATGATCTTAATTCAGGCTGCTGAAATTAAAAATGCTTGTGGTCAGGATGGACGAATGGGAGCCAATTAGTGTACAGAATGATTTATCTATGTGTTCCAGTTCTGTTCTTGAAAATAATTGCCTGGGCTGAACATGTGCTTGCCCATAAATATCTTCCTTAGTTACCTGTCCACCTCCCATAACCACTGTTTTGCTTCTGTTGGTGAACGTTGTGAAAAACAAAGGCGACACAAAGTCTGTGTAGCCTTGGTTTTCATTTTAAGGGCTCTGCAGTATGTACCTTTCAACAAAGAAGGCACTGGTGTAACTAGGGAGGGGCAGAAGAGTGCATTTGTCCCGGGGCACGTAGCAATTTGGGGGCGCCTGGAGGGGGAGCAGGGGGAGGAAGCCATGCGCCATCCCGCCAGCAGTCCTCCTTTCGTCCCGTTAAGACTTAGCGATCCTTAGTCAGGGGAAAGGAAGAGAGGGAAGCAGGCAATTTTTTTTCCAAGCAGCACCTCTGTTGATTGCTCCCCCCCCCCCGCTAAGGCTTGGCAATCGTTATCCTGGGAAAAGGAGGATAGGGAAGTGTCTGACAGAGCTGTTTGCTTGAGAAAAAATTTCCATTGCTTGCTTCCCTCTCCTCCTCTCCCCAGGCTAGCGATCACCAAGCCTTAGCCAGGGGAAAAGAGGAGGGGGGAGTGTGCTATGGAGTTGATGCTTGAAAAAAAACAAACCATTGCTTGCTTGGTGCTATCCACACGCTGTACAGTTTGCACAGGAGAGCCTTGTCTGGGAGACACTCAAAGAGGGCACAAGAAAGAGGGACTCTTCTCCCCCTCCCCTGCTGTTCCCCCCAGGATCAGGCACTCCTTGCTCATTGGGTGAGATGCAGTTGGGGGGCAGAAGGGGGCACAAAAACTGACTTTATCCCCGGGTGCTCCAAACCCTAGCTACACCTCTGCAGACGTGACCTGTACTCTTGTGTTCTTTTAAGAAAATAACCAAAGTCATTCATTAAATTTACCCTGGCATTGCTTGCTAAAAACCTCTGCTTTAGATTGTCAAAAGCAGATAGGAAAAAAATGATTTATCTTCCATCTGACATTGGAGAACAGCTTTACCATGGACCACAAGGCCATATAAATGGTTCCATATGAAATCAAAAATTCTCACTAGCAACTTAAAATGACCAAACTTTGGACATATCATGAAAAGACAATACTCACTACTAATGACAATAATCCTTGGTAAAGTGAAAGGGAGCAGAAGAGAAAATGGCTTAGCATAATAATAATTGGCTCATTTAAGGGAAGTCATCATGGCCTGTAGATCTAAGATCTCAGTGGGACTGTTAACAAAAATAATCTGTTCAAAGCAACTTGGCAGCATATAACAACCAAGTTCTACCCATTTTCCTTGTTGGAAGGCCAAGTAGGGTACAGTGGGGCATCACTACTCCCAGTTGGTACTTCCTATGTGGTTCTGGACATGCTGACTAAAAAATGCCCCCCCCCCCCAAAATTCCTTTTTGTTGAGAGTAAGGAGAAGAAGCTGTCAGCCATCTTCCAGCCGGCACTCTTAAGAAATATCAGCTGACTGTAGATACCAGACAAGCTCCTCTCTTTCTGGTACTGCTGCATGGGAGTTGCTATAACATAGCTCCTTATTGCCACGTGAATGAAATCCAGGAAGGGACCAGGGCAGTACAGAACTGGGTTTGGATTCAGTTCAGACTTGATAAAAATAACAAGATGCACCTTCATCTGGTTTTGAGTTTAGGTTCATGAGAATACCTGGCCCTGAACGTAAATAATATCTTGCTGTCCCTTTGCGGGTTGTTGTCTTTTGCCCAGAAGACATGGCAGGCAATAATAAACTAATCAACAAAGAGGAAGACTGGTTATGAGAGTTGAAGTATTGCTCTGTTCAAACGTTATTACTCTCTGCTTACAGACAGTGAAACAGAAGGTACTCGAATGGCAATGCAACAGTTCTTGCATGATATAAAGGAAGAAAATGGTATGCCTTTTTTTCCAATGTATAATTCTTATTAAAAGTCAACGGCTGCAGCAGAGTTTGATACCAAACAATGAATAGTCAGTATTTTTTTTCATTACACTGCTGTACTTAGTGATATTTGCATTGTGGCAAGAAACATGGATGGTAAAGAAACAAGGAGAGGATCCACAACATAACCAGCAGTATCTCTAAACCCATAGGACTGGTTACTTTCACTTATAATCAGAGGATAGTTCCAGGATTGCATAAGGCAGTAAACTAGCAGTACTATGTGGGGACTCAATGTGACTCCTTTCCTACATCTTGCATGATAGTAGCAATTCTTTCTGTCATGGCAGCTATGTGTACAGGGCCCATGCGGGATGACTGATTTATTCAATCAGTATAAACAGAAAACGAGACTGATAGTCCTCCTGCATACTCACAGATACTATCATAGGAGAGCTTCCAAGTGTATGAAATGACATAAAAAGGGACTCGGTAGAGGAAAGGACTGTAAAATGATGGTGAATTACCTGCTTTGGATGCAGAAAGTTTTTTATTCAACACCTGGCATGTCCAAGGAGGGTTTGGAGTCCTGGACAGAAATTGTCTAACAGTGTATATCAGACAGTTGAGAATTAGACAGGCCAAAGATGTTATTATTTCATAGGCTAAGTTGAACAACGGCCTGAAAAGGCTCGTTAGGTGAACAATGGCTCTTCAGGCCACTGTCCACCTGACAAGCCTATTCAGGTCATTGCCCAACTTATGAACCTATTCAGGCCAGGGTGATGTGAACTGAAGGTGAACTTTAAAATGCAGGAGTCGCCACTAACTTTCCTCAGATTCATGAAGCTGCTTTGATGAGTAGTGAAACATTTCAATCTCTCAAGAAAGAAGTAAAGTTGTCATGACTCACCTTCCAGATAAATTCACCTGGATGGGTGAGAGTCTTCACAGACAAGTAGCAAAGATATTCATCTGACACTTAAACAAGGTACCAATAATAAGACTCTGATTACGAGATCATAACCAAGTGAATAAAGCAAAGTGTTCTGCTTATAGACTGCCCCATACCACTTCAAGTAGTCTCTGGGCAGATTACATTTTAACTACAGTATGCAGGCTACACATCCTCCACCCCCAGCTAGCTGGGTACTCATTTTACCAACCTCGGAAGGTTGAACCCCAGGTTGTGAGCACAGTTTTACCTGCAGTACAGGCATTTAAACAATGTGCCAGGAGGCTCCTTGTGAAAGGTTGAAATCTACTTGCTTATCTTGACTAGACTAAATGTGTTGAAAGGTAACTTGGCATTTATGTAAATCACATTGGTTCACTAGGTTTATTCCGATCCTAACGTGGGCATAAGTTTACCATCTGGTTGTTAGCAAGATCTTTTTGTTTCATCAGAGTTCACAGTCTGTAAATACCTTCAACCAGACGTCCAAAATCCTCATCAGACATTGCATTTGGCACAGAAAAATCTCACTGACTTCTCAGCAATAGTGACATTCATAGGGCGGAACTTATAGATGTGTCCATGCATCCATCATGTGTATATACAGTATAGTGATCTTTTATCTCTTTGGGCAAACACTTTAATAAAGGTTCTATACCTTTTGCATTATTTATATTTTGATATATTCATGCAGATGCAGAACTTCAAGAGGCACTCAGACGAAGCCTTCAGGAAATGTGAAGATGTCTCAGGATCAGTGTTCTAAAACATCCAGTCTGTTTCCAAGTAATTGAAACTTGTTCATCATTTTTCAAAGATTAAAAAAGTACTAGTTAGCATTTCAAGGTCTCAACTGCGCTTTAAGGAACTCGGTCAGCAAGCACAATATAGGGCACATAAATGCATACAAATGGCTGTGGATTCTGCATATACTTTACCGCACAGAGGATTTCAACCATATCTCATTGTTGGAGCAGTAAGTGGTGTCTAGATGTATAGTATACATTTTAAAGCCTTAAGAATGTGGCAGTTCCAGTGAGTTACAGGATGGCTAGCTTTTTTCTTTCTTTGGTCCCTGGGCTGAAAGCTAGGAATACTTAATAGTTTCTCCTTTTCTTCTTCTTTTAAACTGTTGTTTCTATTTTGACTTTTATTACTTCCTAGAAGCATTGCTGTCCTGTTGCAAACCAGTTTCTCGGACCATTACTGTAGTAGATACAAACATTAAATCCTGTTTTTTGGCACCATGTTGTCTTTGTCAATTACCTCATAAAGAGAAGGATAGGTACTAATCTTCAAGTGTACAGACAAACTTCTGAGGGGCTTTATTCTGTGGACTGTATCTAAGACTGTACATTCTAATTTTTCTTAACTATATTTTGATTTTTATGCACAGGTTTGTGTTCTTTTCTTTTTGAAGAACAAGTTCAATGACAAACGGACTAGACCGTCTCTGTATATTTTTCCATCTTATATTTCTGTTCTCTTCAAATTACATTGCTATAGAAAGGCAAAGTTCTTCTACTTCTCTATATGGTTAATTTATTGCAATTATTTCTGAGACTGTACATGTAAATTTGAACATTATTAAAATATCAACAATTCTGGTACTACATCATTTCAACCCACTGCTGCTTAAAACATTTCATTTATCTTTTGACATCCATCCAAACACAACTACTGTATATTTCAGCTTTTCGCCCAGATTTGTCACATGTAAGATGAATGGTGTTCAGGTGTTGTTAATTCAGTTGCTCAAAAAAAAAAAAAAAAAAAAAAGCTCATTTGGGAATATGGGATAATCTCCTTCCTCTATGATTCAGAATGCCAGTAAATAGCCTGAAAATCCTGCACAATAGCGTGCCCATGTTGCCAGCTGGGAAAAGGATGCTAGCCTGAATGTTAACACCACTGGCAGCAGCCAAGATGGTCTACACTACAGGATATTTTCTTGTGCTCACTGCTATTCACACATGTTGAAAAGCAACTCTTGACGGTTTCTTTTTGTTTAGGTGAGAAGTGGTTAATTCATTGGTTCTCAACCTGTGGGTCCCTAGATGTTCCTGGACTGCAATGCCCAGAAATCCCTTCCAGTACAGCAAGTGGTGGAGGCTTCTGACAGTTGCAGTCCAGGAACATCTGGGGACCCACAGGTTGAGAACCACTAGGTTAATTGATGAAAAAAAGAGTTGGGTTCTGGGATTTTCCCTTGCTTGGTACACTTTGTAAATGGTAGTAATTAGTGACAAGATTGGTGGAAAAGTTTAAACTAGAACAGCATATGGGCACCAAAGCGATCCTAACCTGAAGTAAGACCATCCTGAACTACAAAGCAAAATACCACCAAGTAGTAATTTCACGATTTGAGCAAATGAGCTTCTTAATATTTGTTCTCTCTTCTTTTGTAATATATTTAAAAACATATTTGTACACCCAGACACAACATTCCTTTTGCCAGCCATAAAAGCCTGTTTTGCCATGAAAGAGTTCCTGAGAGTCAGCTAATTGTTTCCTGACTAGCAGGGGTCTTATGTTCAGACTTCCCTTCCCAGTTCATAAACTGCAACAGTATTTCTAACTTTGGAATGTTCAATTGGTATGTTCAAGTTCTAATTAGTAAGGCAGTTGATAAGTAACTACCTGCTCTACCTTTTTGAAAAGTCTTTTTTTGAGTACAGAAGGACCCCGGTATTTGCTGGGGGTTGGTTCCAGACCTTCCCGTGGATAGTAGAAACTGTGGATAAGACAGAACACCCAAAAGTCCCCAAAACTGAAGTTTTGTGACAGTAGCTTGCTTTACGGCTGCTGTTTTAAAATATTAGCATGCTTTACAGTTGCTGTTTGTGACAGTAGCTTGCTTTGCAGTGGCTGAATTTTTTATTTAATTTTTTCTTCTGCCAACCGTGGATAACTGAATCAGTGGACATGGAAATCCTACTGTATTAGTATTTTACCCCCTGCAGCCTAGATTCCTTCCAAATTAAAAAAAAAGTGGCGAGGACCAACCATTCTCTTTCAAGATAAATAAGACTAGCCTTTTTAGTTTCGTGATGTTTTAAATATGCCGACAAGAAAGACTGCCCATGTTTGCACAAGGAGTGGGAGTAAATCATGTCTATACTATGCTGCCTTGGTTCCTTTGGGGGAGAAAGGCTGGATGGAAACATTTCAAATAAACAAATTAAATACGGTACATTAAATAAAAGCATTTTAAAAATCTAAACTTTACAACTATTTAATATAAGTTTGGCACAACATACTGTCTAAGCCTACTCTCTCTAAAGCCCATTTTCAAAGTTTGAATGTTTTGGTCCGATTTTTAGAATTTAGAATATTCCAGAGCTTTAAAGCTGGTGCTCCAGTTTCAGTTCCCACTCAGTCATTGCTGAGTTGCTCCTTGGGAGTAATCCAGATGGGGGGGGAAATCATGCATTACAAAGTTGTAAATAGTTTTTAATGCATACTCCTCCCCCCATCTTCTGTCAGTTGAAGGGGGGGTTGGTTTGTCATCACTTGGATTTTTCCAACTTTTATGGCCTCTAAGAATGTACCTAAGAACTGGATTGCTTATGGGACCAAGATCCCTCTAGGGAGTGGAAGGAAATAGGAATTGTCAGAATTGGAGATTTATTTATAAAAGGGAAACCAATTACAATTAAGCAGTCAGAAGAAAAGAGTTCGCAAATAAAAAGTAACTGGTTTCAGTTGATTCAAATAATACATTTTGCAAAGAACTCATAGAATCATAGAGTTGGAAGAGACCTCATGGACCATCTAGTCCAACCCCCTGCCATGCAGGAACCCCTTCACAATATTTCCGACAGATGGCCATCCAGCCTCTGCTTAAAAACCACCAAAGAAGGAGACTCCACCACTCTCCGTGGCAGCATATTCCACTGCCAAATAGCTCTAACTGTCATGAAGTTCTTCCAAATGTTCAAATGGAATCTCTTTTCCTGTAGTTTTAAACCATTGCCCCGAGTCCTAGTCTCTGAAGCCATGGAAAACAAACCTGTTCCCTCTTCAATATGACATCCTTTCAAATACATTTAAACATAGCTAACATATCCCCTCTCAGTCTTCAACTTTAGGACCAATTAGAGCACTGACAGAAGTAGAAAATTATAGGAGCGGCTACTAAAAGAGAGAGTGACTGATTTTAACTGTCTATAAAGGTAAAGGCTCCCCCCGCACATACATGCTAGTCGTGTCCAACTCTAGGGTGGTGCTTATCTCCATATTCAAGCCGAAGAGCCAGTGTTGTGCAAGTCCGTGGCCATGTGGCCGCCATGGCTGAAGGAAACACTGTTTTACCTTCCCATTTTTATGGTGGTACCTATTTATCTACTTGCATTTACATGGTTTCAAACTGCTAGGTTGGCAGGAGCTTGGGTTAGCAGTGGGAACTCAGTCCGCTGCGTGGCACCCGGGATTCGAACCGCTGAACTGCTGACTTTGTAGCCAACAGTTTTCAGTACTCTAGCCTGCTGAGGCACCATGCCCCTATAATGTAATTTAAATAAGATATCAGAAAAGGTTTGGACAGGAATTTGGTACACCCAAATATATAAATTAATATCAGCAAACTTTAAAGAAATGTCATTAAAAACAATACATAGATGGCATCTCTGCCCCACAAAACCTCATAAAATAGAGATATCAGGCATATGTTGGAGGAAGGGAGGAGCAAAAGGATCACTGGAACACATGTGGATTTCTTGCCCCAAAGTGGAAGTATTCTGGAAAGGTAATAAAATGGATAGAAAAATTAATACATCAAAAATAATTATTAAGGAAAATCTCTTACTCTCTGTACAGATGGAAGTGAAAATCTAAATCTAGTGGAGATTCTCACAGGAGCAGCAAAATTAGAAATAACATGTCCTGTAGTTGGAAAGATGCTAAGGGGCTCTCTTTTCAAATTCTTTAGGAAATATATAATGCAATATTAATTGCATTAATGGAGAAATTGACTACCAGGGCAAGAATATTAAGAGTATCAATAACGATGGATAATTTTACTAAAATTTGGCATCCTCTGCTGGTCTCAAGTACTGAACAAAATATTGTGGACCCTCTTATAACAGTTTGTAAAATATAAAATCTGTACAAAATAAAAAATTCCGGAGATAGGGGAAATTTGCTTAACAGAATCGTCTATGGGGTGAATCCGTACAAAATAAAAATGGTCACGATTATGGATTACTCTGTTTTCAATGCATTCCTATGGGAAATTTGTATAAAGGAAAATTTGCTTAACATGATTTCATTTGGAATGAATTAATGCCTTTATACAAGGTACCACCGTACTATGAATAATATGCTGGATAATCCATCATTATACAGTGGTACCTTGTATAAAGGAATTAATTTGTTCCAAATGAAATTATGTTAAACAGATTTTCCTTTATACAAATTTCCCATATAAATGCATTGAAAACAGAGTGATCCTATTTTTATGTACAGATTTGCCCCATAGGCAATTCTCTTAAGCAAATTTCCCCTATCTCTGGAATATTTTATGTTGTACAAATTTTATGTTATACAAACTGTTTGTTATACAAGGGTTCACTGTACTGGCCCGCTGTTTATTAGGTTTATAACAAACTGGAGAAAATTTGTACCATGGAGACTGAAACGTTCAACCTCTCAAGAAAAAAAATGGG